>OY756404.1:15714690-16968386 GCA_963576865.1 Anania hortulata
GCATATGTCCAGCCGTGGGCTGATTATGATGATAAAGATATATTGTAGTATCTACTAATGCTTAAAAGTAGATCTGTATTTTTCGGACTTGGAAACGGATACAGTGTGTAAAACGCTCTTAAGAATGCCCGTCCGATGAAAGAAAAAAGTTATTTGACAAATGTCTTAGTTGAGTTACTGTGTAGTATAACACTAATTACCCGGTTGGAAGCGGCCTGCATCTAACGGCTTCCAACCGGCCAATCAGAAAATCGGTTGAATTGATGAAGATGATGACAATAATGATTGAAAGAAGCTCATATAGTATGTATATACCTTCGTGTAGGTTACCACACGGTACTAAAGACGAGCGAAGACTACTACTCGGCCCTGCGTGGCGCGAGGACGGTTGCCGCCAACCTCACGGAGACACTCAACCGGAATCTAAAGGAATTGGTATGGACACTATTATCATCTCTTTGGGCGCCGATTGCAACCGCCATCTTCTGGCGGTATGACATATACGCAAATTTAACTATCGGTCAGGACCTGTCTATCTAGCCACTGCAAAAATTTACTTTTATCTTTACAATGACGGCTATATTGCTTGAATTCGCCGCTAGAGGCGCTAGTGTGGGTGGTGTCTCTAGAAATGTCAAATGTCACTGAACATTTACTATGTAGTGTTTTAAGCTGTAAAGATTGATTGATATGTTAAAACTATACATTCTAGAGTTTTGAGCTACTTTTTTTTTTGTTTACATACTAAAGGGACTATGATAGAAATCAAACTATGTTGTTAACATGCAAGATGATATACCATGAGATGATTTGGAGTATACTGTTAAAATGGCTGAAAAAAGAAAATAAAGTTTTACTGACAATCTGTTACATATAGCATCTATAGACAATTTTAGAATTTATAGGTCCCTATAATTCATTATAATGAGAAAAAAAAATTCATAGAGTAGCGGCATACAAATTTTACGATTTCAGGTGGTCTAAAAATTTATTAATGAATATAATATATTTCAGAACAAAAACACGACAGTAAGCGTGTTCCCGTACTCGGTGTTCTACGTGTTCTACGAGCAGTACCTGACGATGTGGCCCGACACGCTCAAGTCGATGGGCATCTCCGTGCTGTCCATCTTCATCGTCACCTTCCTGCTGATGGGCTTCGACCTGTTCTCTGCGCTGGTGAGCATAGTTCAAATTATTTTTAAATTTTATTAGCTGTTCCGGCAAACTTTGTACCGCCTCTTCGTTTCTTTTTTCGTGATTTTTTTGGTTATTCTGCTATTCGGGGCGGAGACAAATTCAACAAATCAAAAATCGGTCCAGTCGTTCTTGACTTATAAATGGTGTAACTTACTTTGGTTTAGATATTGGACATACATCAGATACATTGCTTTGACCTTATGATAAATAGCCTAGGCACTTGTGTTACAGAAATCAGAAACAACGACGGTACCACAACACTCAGACCCGAGACAATATACAAAAGTTATTTTTCTACATTGACTGTCTGGGAATCAAACCCGGAACCTTAGATATAGCGACACCAAGTCCGGTATGCTCGCCTCTCGGCTACGGGGGTCGTTAAAATAAACAAGTAAATAATAATAGTAGTATTATAGTATAGCAACCTGACATGCCCGCACTCTACTTAGGAAATAAACCAAATATTCCACACAAGTGACGGGTTACCCTGTTCATTTTACGAGGGCTGCTATTTATGTATCTGGATTAAAAAAGTGAAACAAACATATAGCATTTGTTATAGTTTTATTGCTTTTCAAAATATTCGCCATGATCGATGGAGTTTTGCATACGTTGGAACCAATTTTCGCAGCACTTTTTCCATTCGGATTGAGGTATCTCAAAAACGTGCATTTCGAACACATCAACAGCCTCTTCACGGCTCGAAAAACGTTTACCGCGTAATTTATTTTTGACGGTTGGGAATAAATAAAAGTACTTGGGGGCCAAGTACGGTGGATGATCCGTTAATTCGATCTTTTGAATACCGAGTTGTTTCGGCCGATGTGTGGCAGCTAGCATTGTTATTATGAAGAAGGATTCTGCGTTGTCGGTTGTTCTTTCTTCGTCCGACGTTCGACAATCGGTAACAGATTTTTTGTGGGCAAAAAAATTAAGATACAGATTGTAATATTGAAATTTGAAACACACACATCCTACAAAAAGTCGGTCAAAAACAAAATCGGTGCATCCCAGCTCATAAAATTGTCCGGCAATAAATGGAACGTCGCGTCGCGTCGGTCACAAAATCCGGCGAAATTATCGAACCTATAACAATGTATGGTCATAAGCTAACTTTGATGTGTAATACTTTTTATGTTTGAATGCAGGTGGTGGTGATCACGATCACAATGATCGTGGTGAACCTTGGCGGGCTCATGTACTGGTGGGGAGTTAGCTTGAACGCTGTCTCGCTCGTCAACTTGGTAAGTTGCATTTTTATTTATTGTTATCTATCATATCATATCATATCGTAGCACAGGCAAAGCTAATCGCAGATGGCGCCTGCAGCGTGTTTGGTCTTGTCAACCAGCTTATTTGACTCAAGTTTGACATGAATAGTAGTAGCGTTATGTTACCTACGAAGGGAAAAGCAATGGAACAGAGCCATACAGCCAAATATAGAGGCAAGTTGATACACGTTTGACAACTTACCATAATTTTTAAAATAAAATGTTAATAAAATAAAAATATGTAATTTATTTTATATAGACTAATGTAAATGTAATGTACAAGAACTATGTTAGTAACAATTTATATAACTGGGTCATAGTAAACTATCTAGTATCTTTTTCGAGCTGGAAACGAATCCAGTGCTTCATAATAGCACTGTCCGTCTCCAGTCTCGCAGCTACCGTCCGTAAGAGGCTATTGGAGCAATCGCGACTTTTAATGTAGTGATTATTTTATCAGTACTAAACCCAATGCGACACCTGTCGGGATAATAGTGCATTGTGCTTCCCCACTGCAGCAACAGAAAACAAATGCGATTTCCGATACACGCAACCAGAATTGCTACGTCTGAAATACGACAGAAAATTGAATAAAAAATAAACAAGACAGTTTATTTTTAAAAACTTAAAAGCTATACCAGCCGATGTTTTCTTTTGCACAGCCTCCAAAACTAACTGATTAGGTACTTATCTATTAATATAAATGGAATCTCAATTTCCCTTGGTCATCACATCACGCGTGAACGGATGGAACAATTTCGCTAATTCTTTTTTTGTTGTGTTAAAAAAATTGAGAAAGTGGTGCAGATTTTTTTAAATGAATAAACTAAAGATCACGCGAGCTAAGTCGCAGGCAAAAGTTTTCCTTTTAGAACAAAAAAAGAATTACCAAAATCGGTTAACGTGGGAACGAATGATCGCTGAACATACATAAAAAATTAACGAATTGAGAACCTCCTCCTAAAATTGGTTAAAAAAATAGTTTACGTTGCGAGTTGCCGATTACCGCACCATGAAACTAAAATTAGTGTGTGCATGTAACTGTAACTAAACCAATGCACAACGTTGTTACAAATTCTAGCTCAAACTCAATTCTCCAAGAGACAGGTTTTTACCTAGTTTGGAGACCACCAGTAAATTTAAGTTGTTAAAACTTTTCTGAATAAATGATTTAGATTTTTTATTATTATAATTATTGATGTGGCCTTATGGTATCCTCCAATATATCCCCCCAGGTGATGGCGGTGGGCATCGCGGTGGAGTTCTGCTCGCACCTGGTGCACAGCTTCAGCACGGTGGGCGGCGGGTCGCGCGTGTCGCGCGCCGCCACCGCGCTCGCCCGCATGGGCTCGTCCGTGCTCAGCGGGATCACGCTCACCAAGTTCGGCGGGATCATCGTGCTGGGCTTCGCTAAGAGCCAGATCTTCCAGGTACGTACCGGTCTCTTTTCTGCCGTTCGATGCTTCCGGTGACCTGTCGGCGTCGTCATTTTAGAACAGAAAGGTTTTAGAATGGAGGCCACGTGCCGGCAAGCGCAGCGTAGTACTTTCACCCACAAGGTGGACAGACGACCTGAGGCCTAATTCTTTCTCGTGATTTTACCGTGATCGCAATCCAGGGTCGATCCGCTTCTAGTAACGTTGCTATCTAAAACGGTGTTCGCAACAGTACGCGCAACGCCCGTATCGATTGGACTTTACTCAGCATTTGATATTACCCGCAATTTGAGCGAGCCACTACGCTGGTTTTCAGCATTTGAGCAAGGCGCGATGCTAGTTTTTAGTGGAAGTTTCAGTCTGCTTTACGTCAAACTCTACGCATAAAAAACAACCAGCTTGCTTGACTGTTTCAAGCGACGGTAGTAGGCTCAATGGTGTTAATAACAAATTGTGTGATCCCCAGGTGTTCTACTTCCGCATGTACCTCGGCATCGTGCTGGTGGGCGCTGCGCACGGCCTCATCTTCCTGCCCGTCATGCTCTCCTATATCGGTGAGTAAACGAACACATTACCCATCTACACTAAATATACTTCTCCTTTTTCTGTTGTGTTAATGGCGATTCTAGATTAGTGGCGAATAGCAACTTTTACGGCATTTTGTGTCGCTGTGTTTAGGTATACATTATAGTCCTACCGTTCGGTTTTCCAGAGTTCGAAATGTTAGAGTTATCCATCAATCTATATGTGTGCCAAACGACTTGTCCGCTTTTCCTATGAAAGGTAGTTTTTTATCCCGAGTAAATTTTAACCAGGATGAAGTTATACTCGTCTAAAAGCTAAAAAAAGGATACTTGAAAAGACAGCAATATGAATTATAAACGCCTTCGTTTCAAAGAAAAAAAAAAATGATGTTGGTAGAAATTTTGATAAATGGTAACAAAAAACCTATATTTATACTTTACAATTTTTTTGTCTGTGCTGTTAACCGTCTGACGCTATTGTCATTTTTGACATCTGTCAGACTACCAAATCCTTTGTGAAAATGTCAATTTGATATGACAGTAGTGGCAGTAATGTTTTTCTATGATGGCAAAGGCAATAGCACACAGCCATACAGCCAGATTTTCCTATTTAGGTCAAGAATTAAAAGGCAAAACATTTTTTTCTTATACAATTGTGCAATGGTTGATTCATAACACTTTTAGCCTTGTTTGCTGTTTTAGGGATTTGTAGTGTTTGACGCACCTCACCCTATTGCATAGCATAAGGCTCAGTATATAAGATAGATGTAAGGCTAATTTGAGACAATAACAGTTTTTATTTGTACTCCCTGGGTAGTGCTGTGCATTTGCAGTGCAAAAAGTTGAATTACAAATGTTTTTTTCTTGAAATCGGAGGTCTTTAAAATTATTTCAAATCAAATCAATTATTTATTTGCCAGAATACACTTTACATATGTAAGTTAAACAGTACAGATCTTAAAATAGGTATCTCCATGTATTCAGCCGGCATGCAGGCGTGCAAATATTATTAAAGTTTGATTTAGTATTCAATTTAATTAATTTATTCAATAACAATATACATCGTATATATCGTAATAAATGTTGCTTTTGGTTCTAAATATGTATAACATATTATAGTGGTTAAAAATATTGACAATTATAAAAACATTTTCGGACAACTCCTTTTAGTTTATTCCAGTCTGCCGTTTAAGCGTATTTGAGTAACACATCCAAACTTTTACATTTATAATATTATTAAGATTAATTTTACACGAGTAGTTTTTATTAACAAAACAAAATCACAATTTCGTTAAGTATTATTTCTGGAGAAGAGGAGAGGAGGAGAGAAGTGAAAAAAAAACTCAAGTGTTTGTTTCCACACCTCACACCACAGCACATTCCACATTTTACGCATCACTCGGCACTCCGGTAGGGTCGCAGAGCTTTGCATGCCGTGTCTACTCTCATCGCACTATTATATTGAACCTCGCTTGTATATTGGACCTTTCTGTTTTCTCTTATTTTTAAGTTTAGTTTTAAAATAACAACAACAATTTGACATTGATTGTTCTAAGGTATATCATTTACAATGATACATTTTTACAATAAATACATAGTTACAAAGATATTTTACGTAATTGATTTTTTATCGGTGATTTTGTTGCTTATCTCAACAATATATGTATGGGACCAACATAGTAATCTCAAAGAGTCCTTTAAATAATGTTGAGGTAACCAGGAGAATCCTCAATCGAAATAACATAACGAAAAAAGTGTAATTTCGAATCTCTATTAATCTCGAAAAACCTATCAAGGTTTTATACACTCCAAATTATTAATTCAATTTTCTGTGTTTCGTGGCGACGGCAATTCTTATATTGTTCGTGACCAGTTTATATCGATCTAAAAGCATTCGATCTTTTTAAATACTTGAAAATTGATAGTTATTTTAAAAATCTTAAAATATTTTATGTTTGTGATTCGTCAAATTGATAAATAATTACTTAATCTTATGAATATAATAAGTAATGTTTTGTGTTGTGTTTCGTTGAAGTTGCTTCTATTTGCTAAAACTAACCCATTACAACGATACGTAGTTTACTAACATCAAAGGAAGGTAAGGTACCATCAGATAAAAGCTTCTTGACAGGGGAAACGCAATAATAACCAGTATATAATAATAAATAAAATTAAAATAGTTCTAGAACTGCTCTTGTGCCATTTACTCGTAACTAAGTCGAACTTATTATTTGTCTCTGATAATTTCAAATAATTGTAAACAAATTATATTCAAAGAGTTTTTGTTCATCATTTAGTTATTTTTGCTTCTCCCTTTTAAATTGCTGCGCAGTTTTTTTTATTTGTCTCATAAGCTTAGATCATGGACAGGTAGGCAGTTAAATCATAGTAAGTAATTAACATATTTAAAACAGATAATTCTATATCTATTCTATAAAAACAAATCAAGCTTAATATTTTTAAAATTAAACTTCAACAAGTCCTCAGGGTCGTATCCATCTGTTTTTAATATTCCCGCTGTAAATAAGTCAACAACGGTAGTTAACACCGAGTGATGAATGATTCCATTCACTGTCAAATCACAAATAACACAGTCATAGCAGTAGTCCCGTTGATCGTCAGGCAGGTGATTCGAATCTCTTTTTCAGGTTCCCCAGTCAACAAACAGAAGTTGGCCAATCAGATCCTCCGTGGGAAAGAGATGGGCGTCGCGGAAACCTCGCTCACACGAGTAAGAGACGGCTCGGGCCACCCATATGTATATGTACATACTAGTTTACAGGTACCACGCGTCTAGCGTGTGCTTAGAACTAACGAGAATGAACTTTTACGCTATCAAAATATGGATTAAAATCAAACGAAAGTGGAACACACAGGTATACACGACTGCTCATCATTTGTACAGTTGCATTACGAAAATCGCTTTTATTTCGTACAGAATAAAGGCGATCTTAATAACATGTTACGCTTGATGTTTCGTAGTGTGTACTTGAACTTTCTGCTGTTGGCATCTATGAGATTATGCCTAAATTTTTTTAATACGTTAATATAGCTAAAGCAATATGAATTGAACATTCTCGTTACAGGTTCTCTACTAACGTCATACGAAACAATAACAACCGTTGTTGTTATTGGGTCGTTGTGTGCGTTGTGTAGTGGGAAGGCTAGCAGTGGTTCTAGGAGTATTATTATTCATCTAGATTAATTACTAGTTCATAATCTAGAAACTATACTAATCACTACGATTACTAACTTAAAAGTCTTTATAGAATTTCTATAGCAAGTTCAATAATTTTTAACGCAAAACGTGTGAATAATTGAAAGTGTTGAAAGACGTATGTTTGATTTGAAATGTATTTCATTTATATAATCGATCAGTAAAGCAATTGATCGTAGAATCGATTTAATCCTAGTAGCTGTTGAGCCTTACTGCCGAGTCTTGTGGTGCTCAAACACTCGATAGGGACTCGTGTTACCATTATATAGTGTAAAATATTCAGGAAAAAGGTATTTTTTGGAACTAACAAATAGTTGTGCTAATTCGTAACACACCCTAGCTAGTGCATGAGTATCCTAACAAGCTATTATTTATGCGATAAAATATTTTTTATTCGATGATGCCACGAGAGGCTAGTGCTAAATTTATTATACTTATCATCTGTTGAGTGGTGGTCAGTGCCGCAACTAGTCCTTCTATAACTGCGCCTACGCATGACCCAAAATATGGTCTGGTCTAGTCATTTCTGCGCCCTTTCAGGGTCGGCGCCCTGTGCCTGGGCACCGCTGAATCAACCTGGTTACGGCACTGCTCCTGAAAACTCTAATAATTGCCACCTTGTCATTCATCATAAAAAAGTTTTAATCGCTTTATCTTAGAGATTATATCTTAAATATATTTTTTTGCGAGCTCGATGATAAAACCACTATTGCGCGTTACATTTTTAAACGCTGCAAAGTGTTGGCATCTATCGAGCGTCACAAAAATGGCTGTGTGGGAATCTGGTTCAATTTCCCAATTATATTGTTAAAAGCATTTATTGTGTGAGAGACTTGCAATTAGTGATATTTATTTAGCAACAGTTTTAGTAAAATTGTATGTGATTTTAATAAAATTGTATGTGATTTTAATATTAACATCTATCGGAAATCAGTTATTGCAAGTCTGCTGAGGGAGCGGTTTCTATCTAACCAATAAATTTGGTTCTTGGGACACCCTTTTGTATACAGAAACACGAATATATTTTATTGTAATTTGCATGTACCGATCGTTATGTGTTTAGTTGTGAGGCGACGATCATTCCTATCATATTTCGAATTTAAATTTTATTTTTGTGTTGACGACTCTTTTGTGTGGCTGCTTTGTCACTGCCTTTTTTTGCGCACTTTTTAGTACTTAGATAATACAGTACTTATTTGAAGACCGTACTTATACACCACTTCAAATAAAGGCATGACAACAATGTGGGTGTAGCGATGTAACTTATTTAATTACTGTGTTTATTATTTGGCACCAAGCCCCCGTTTCGATAACGAGTTGTCAACCGGTGAATCACGTGACACTATAGTGTCAATGTTAAATCCTATAGTGTCACGTGGTTTTCCGGTCGACAATTTGTTACCGAAAGGTTCTGAATCGGGGGCCTGTTACAATTATAATCCACTACTTAGCTAAATATTTATTGAGATAAATTATTGTAGTACCAACAAAAAGGTATTGTATTTAAAGGAAATGTATCAATCAACATTCTTATTTAAAATAATATATTTATTTGTGCGAATGCAAGTGCTAGGTTACGATTTTTATGTTGTAGTTATCTTAGGATTATTATTGCGGGAAATCGACTTGAGTGGTTTATTTCTTTTATGCAGTATTCAAACTATCATAAACGTACCAGTTTTGGAGTAATTTATACAGGGTGACAAATGAACCGTAATTCCACGGGAACTACCATAAATATTGGAAATAAATAATTTTACACGAAGGTTTTATTTTTATAAAAAAGTTAACCTTCTTCATAGCCTAGAATCAAACATAAATATTGGGAATAAATAATTTTACACAAAGGTTTTTTTTTAAAGTTAACCTTCATAGCCTAGAATCAAACTGATAGCCTAGAATCAAACTAAGTCTCACTAAAAATATCTCTTTTGTGGTGTCATATCATACGACAGAGAAATAGATCAAACAATTTTATTAAACATTAGACAATTAGGAATTTTTGTTTTAATAAGTAAATATACATTAAACATTAAATTAAATTGTATGACACTGTGCGTTTATCAATTAGATTGACGGATAAGTAACATTTAATCTACGGTCTAGTTTTGATTTAAATCACATGTCAATCGATTGTCATTACAATGAAGCGTGTTTTTTTGCGTTTGTATCCGTAGGTTTTTACCTGAAGACAATCTACGTATTTTGACTTATTTTCAAAAATAAAGTAAAGTCTCATTCGTGTCAAATCAGCTATTTTCAATATTTAAGGTAGTTCCATATACATTTCTTTTGTTTCACCCTATATAACTTAGTAGTTTTTACAAAACCAAGCCTAGCTAAGATTATGGTGTCTTGGTGTCTTGAGATTAGTATTTCCTAGAGTTTAGTTGCACAACGGGCAATGGCAATCACGCTTGACCAGCACAACGGTGATAAACGAAGTAGATCCCATCAAGTCGGCTCCGCCGCAACACAAACTTAGTCGTACGTACGTGCACATGTATTACTATTATAATATCCTCTACTAACGGAATGGTAACTAATTCTGGTGAGAGACGGTGGCGGTTATCTAAGCCCTGAGTGCCCAATACAAGGAGCCGTCTGTTCTTGCAGGTACGCCTATAGAACCTCCAGAAAACTAAGAACAAATTATTTGTAGCTGTAATTTTGTTTTCAATTTTTATTTTGTGTAATTATTTTCCGTATTATTCTTTGTGATTTCTCAAAGAGATTTATATTTTAGTAGGCGCCCTCTATGTTCCTATTAATGATAAAATACAATTTTATTGTTTAGAGATTATTTCAGTATGTATACCATTTACCATAGCAATAGTAAACGATACAATCACAAACACTGGAATCTCCTACTTAAAGTTAGTACTTAATTTAGAGGGGAATGTTAACTTTTTTATCCAAAGGTAACGGCTTTTCGATGTCACATGTACCGACAGAATGATAATTACAATGTAATAGAAATAAATTATGTTTTTTTAATTTTGTTTTGTTTTATTTTTTAGTTGTAGAGCACCTATGTATGGGCACCGAACATTGTCAGGTATGCATCTCAGTTGCATGACTGCTCACTTTGAATCATCTCATTATTTAGTTATGCAATCATGATATACTCTGTACGCAAGTGCTAGTCATCTCCTGGGGTATGGGAGGGGCGGGAGGCGGTCGAGTCAACGTCAGTCTGCCGTCAACTTCATATACTTACGTCACAATAATTTCACGCTTCCCCGCCTTACTCTTTAAGCGCGCGATTCTTTGATGTTTAATTTGCTGTTAAACACTGTTCAACACATATCAAGCTTCTATGCATCAATTTTAACAAAATAGTAAGGCAAACGAAGTCAGTTTTCCGCATTCGTCTTTAGCGACCGAAGCCGTATCAAGGAACCTTTAAACCGCTTTACACACTTCAGGTGGCTAGCTCTTACGCGCAAACTGTTGCAGTTAGGAAACAAAGGTCCAATGTACAACAGTAGATCTAAAGTTAAGGTGTCTAAACTAATCTGAAGCTTTTCTCTATGCCCATGAAGGAGCTTCTGAGTCCAACTCAAAACGAAGTAAGGAAAGTTTGTAAAATCACAATTTGCATTAGACTAGCAATAAATAACACAGTCACGAATATCGCATTCAACGGTTGCGTACTTAAAGGTAGACTAAATTAAATATGAAAATGCATTTTTGTCCTAAACTAAAAAGAGAAGAGGTATGAATGAACCTCATTACACTATCAAACCTTCTTGGTCCTAACTTTAAAACAAATTTAGTCGAAAAAAAAATATAAAAGTTGGTCCTTAAGTAGTTTGGATTAATTAAAACTAATTTTGAAAAGCTGTAGAGTTCAACTCTTTGTAAATAAAATGCATTTTCAAAGTGCACCATGGCTATTAGACGTAGTCTAATTGATTGTTTAATACGTGCATTCAAAATTAATCTAGAAAACTAATTTGTAGGCAGAGGTAATTTCGGAAAATAGAAATTAGTTTAAAAAAAAACAAGAAACCTTAATGTTCTACTCAGCAAAACATTTTCGATATTAATCGGCTCTATCCGTCTCTCTCACTCAGAACTCAGTATCCAGCTGAAAGAATGAGACGGATCGAGTTGTAAATGTCACAATTGTTTCCCGGAGTAGTCGCCCAGCGCTGCTTACGCTTGTGACGTGTGTCGCTAGTTTCTGCACAGTTCCACTTGAGGCGCTGCAAAATATTAAGTTACAGGTTACTTTACCTTTTACACCAAATTTATTGCAAAATGACGCGTCGCATCGTCTTGTCGCTACGTGAGACGAAATAAAAGATGATATACCTAGCGTGAACTCTGGATTGAAAATGGATCATAGATGACATTAACCTAAGCTTAATCGTATATACTAAAATGCAAAATCCAATCTAAAGCGGATTGATTAAAATATTTTATTAGATATTTAAATTGTTTTAAAAAGAAAGATACGTAAGAGGCGTATCTCAACTAGAAACCGGACAAAGCGTTAGAAATAAAAAGAAGACACTATCGAGATGATTTTAAAAACTAATTAGATTTATTTTGTAGGTATGTATTTGTTTAAAGTAAATACTAAAAGTTGACTTCACGTAAATTAGGTAATAACATTAGTGCGATACCGAAAATCAGAGGCCCAATTCCCGTAATTTAACATTAGTTGCAATCCAGTGTCGATCCGCTCCTATTACCATTACTATTTAAAACTATTAAGTATTCTCGTAAACCCAAAAAAATCTATTATAGTTTGTAATGCGTTGGAAAATGGAAGAAACCACAATGAGTTTTTTTTTGTTTCATTTTAGTCGCATTACGAACTTTTTGATAATTTTACGTCAAATTTTAACTTTACGAGAATACCGTGTTAGATAGTAATGCTACTAGGAGCGGATCGATACTGACTAGGAGCGGATCGATGCTGACTAGGAGCGGATCGATACTGGATTCCGACTACTATTAAACTACGGGAATTGGGTACTCTGGTTCCTTTGCTGGCTATCGTACTTAATTTCTCGCTAAATACTAAAATTTGAGTTAATGCACGTATTAATTTAACGGATCTTCGTGTTTTAGCCATAACAACACAGTTCACCAATATCACAGCAAAAGTAATGTGTGGAGTGCTGCAGTAGACCAACGAGAGTTGACTGGTTGTCGCTGAGGGCCGCGACTTATCGACCACGATATCGATAAGATTGGCGATAATGTGCTTTTGTATTGTGACTCATTTATGAGGCTTATTCGTCAGCCAAATTATGAAGTTCCGTATAATTTTCATGCCTCAGGCAATTGTTTGAGTTAAATAATTTAAAAATATCTGATTGTCGAAATTTATTAAAGTACTTAACTAAAAAGTAACTAAAAAAGATTAAAACATTGTTAGTATGAATTTTTGACGGAATTTGACTAGTTTATTAGACGCCGAACATTGGTTGTCTGCTGGCACGAGCAGATTGACTATCTAAAAGCTAGCTTTTGGCGCTTTTGCGCTGCGCAAATTAGTCCTTTTAAAACAAGAAGGCTGAAGAAACAACTGTCAATTATTTGAAAAACCGTATTATTTTATACAACCAGTATCAAGCCTTCTTCTATAACTCTACAAAATATTCTAACTCGGCATATCGGCCGTTATTAGGTCTATAGACTTTTATCAGATATTGGAATACTAGAAATCACGTATCTCAATAGATAATTTAATTTCCTGAATTCGACATAATATGTAAAGTGGATTTGCGATAACACTTTAATCGTGATAGTAATTTTAAAGAATCTATTGACTCTGAAGCAGTTCAGGTACAGTCGACTGCAATAAAATATAAGTCTGTAAAGTGACAATAACATAATATGAAACTTAAAAGACACAAAACAGACATTTAAAAAGAGAGCTAACAATCGGCTTTTCTCGGTTTTGTAGAGTGTCGTCTCTTTCATTCGTGCTATGTCAGATTAACAAGCTAGCGATGTAATTCAAATGAGGCAGACGTCTTTTAACAAAACTGAAGCTAGGCGATAACATACCGTCGTTATGTTGTTTTGTCTTGACAGCTAATGTAAATTTCAATATTTATTCAGTATTGAGTTGAAAATTGTGTAGGTAGGAGGTTGACAAGCCACTGTGCTTAACATTTTTGTCCACAACTTCGCATGTTATTGACATGTTTTAGACTTACCTTCTATTCCAATTGACTGTACTCTTAGGGCCTAGTGACTAATGCTTCGACTCATGCAAATATCATCATCAGCTTATGGAATGACTACATACTTGTGTATAACATAATCATCATCGCTGGAGACAAATCCAGTCGACTCGAATACCATGCATGGCCTGTAGAAAATGATAAGATTGACGCTCATGGTGTAGTTTTTAAAATATCAGACTTATCAGAAACTTTGAGAGGCGGTTAAAATATAGAAGAAGGTATGACAGATTATCAACTTCTAAGTTTGGGTTAATAAAATAAAAAACAAGTACTGATGAAAAGCAAAATACGAGATTTAGTATTCTTAATTTTGCTATTGTTCTAATACAACAATTTTTTCCCATAGGACCGTAAAATCTAAAAAAAAGGTAATTGTTTTCTTATATAAATCTGGGGCCATCTGTCATTGATTCGAATTAAAACATAGTAAAAAGATATTATTTTTGGAGTTCTTGTATCTAATGAGAACCTTCCAGCGATGTAAAAATTGGCAAAACTATTCAATTGATTTTCTTTTCAATCGAATACACACACACACACACACACACACACACACACACACACACACACAACACACACACACACACACACACACACACACACACACACACACACACACACACACACACACACACACACACACACACACACACACACACACACACACACATGAGTGGCAATCTTAAGGCATGTACACACGCATGTTTTTCAAACCAATCCAAGAACAAATGACAGCAGTGTTGTTTCGTCTAGGCATAACCCGGCGTAGGGGGCGCTGGCGGGTGTCTCGACGAGGTGGCGCCACCTACGGCAGTCTAGACAACACGCCAGAGCCCCGCGCCTCCTCCAGCGGGACCGTCAACGGCCTCACCGAGGAAATGTGAGCCCCAGAACTGGTCTCTGACCTGAGTGAAGGTTTAGTGGAAATGGAATAGTGAACTACGATTTAAGTTACAACGGTAATCGTGTTCAACGGTAAGCAACATGTAGCGGAAAATGTTGGTATAGTCTTATTCCCTTACTAATAAACATTGTATTTAACCTTATAATGATTACTATTTCTAGGCATATGAATTTTTTTGATCTACTTTTTTACTGAGTCGGTTCTTGAGATATCTGCGCGGAGCGAGAGGGTTGATATCACTGATACTTGGCCAATAGGTAAGAAGTATAGAGCCGCCTCTCCCGCACCGCACACCTCAGAGACAAGACTCTGAATAACTGTGGGAACTGAAGTTAATATGCTTTTATGCTTTTATAAAAATAAAAAAATGAACAGAGAATTGATATCTCCAGCAAATTACGACTGAAAGCTTTGCCTGCGAAAATGTGCTTTGCCAGATTTCATGGTTAAAAAATGAAATCTTAGGCATGGTAAATCGCTGTAACTTATTTATATGGCAGTACTGTCCTCTTAAGAACTTTTAGGTTAAATGTCTAGGGCTTTTGACGAGCTGTGTTGTTATATGCTCACATTAAGCTCAGGGTATTTAGGATAAGGCAGTTCAGAGGTGATCCAAAAGGTGGTCCACTTTTGGCTATGTGCATATCAAATAGTAGTTGCAACTCGCACCGTCTCATTTTGCATAAGCGTATTATATTGCATCGCCATTTCTATTTGCTGACCAAATATTACATATGTAAAGATTTAAGTAAACGTTTTTTGAACTCTTATGTAGAATTGGTATGTAATACTTTAGAAATTGTTGTTGACAATTCATTAGATCTGCCTAACTCTAGACACATACTTACTATAATGAATCAAATGTAAAGGTAGATAGATTTTATTACTAAATAAGTAGTATATTTTTTTGCCAAAAAGAAAGCCTAGCTTGGCGAAGATTTTAATTAATGTCGACTTCATTATTATTTTATATTGTAGGTTTTTTGTATACAGTTAGAAGCAAATGAGTGATTTTAGAATATCCGTCAGGTTTGAGTCGATTCGTTAGAATAGTGTATTCATCGTATATAATTCTGAACACTCAGCTCGTACTCGTGATTGTGAATGTGAAAGTGACCAAAGTCAAAGTAAAGCCATTGATATTTTTAATAGGCGTGATAGACTTGGAATTTTTATCGTTTTAACATTTTTTAGACATTCTATTGAAACAACACGAAGTTTACTAATTTGATTACATTATTTTTTACCGGTCTTTATGAAAGTAAAGGCCATACTTTAAAGTAAAAATTTACGATTTTTAATGACGCTAAACGCAGGGTCAATATTAAATTATTTTAATTTTAATAATTGATTCAAAGAGTTTTACACATTTAATTCCTAGGAAATTGAATTCCATTCTTAGGATTTCGTTTTTCAAAAATACATCTCCTGCCTGCACCGGTCTCGTTGTGAGGAGTTAGGTAAGAAATATCATTCTTAATTATTAGGGGATATTATAACTCTATCTTTTAGCTATAATACTTTATAAATACCTATAAAGTAACATTATTTTGTTACTTTCAATTTAAATGACGAAGTAAACTTCTGTTGTAGTAATGAATATAAAAACAACGGTAAAGATTAGAAAAATATATACTATTACTAATAAGATCCCTAAATATTTCTCTTAATATTGGCAATATTTACTATTACGCCTTGTGATATTTTTAGTCTCTCTGTTTGTTTTTAAAAATTTGATTATTTGAGTCATGTTAACGTAAGATTAGGCTGACTGATCTATGATTTTAATCATTTAGTTTAATTAGCTCTACGATAACCAAAAAAAAACAATGAAGTAGTAGAGCAATGTATAACTGACACCATTGCTCACACGAGGCACCTTTACGTTTAACGTAAAAAACGTTTTAAAAGAACATTTTAATGTGAATGAAATCGGTCTAATTTGACCTCCAGGCATCGGAGATTGGAGGTCCCTTTGTGTAGGGCTTATTTCACTTAACTAAACTTGTCATATTTTTAAAAACAGATAGGTTCTTTTGTCTCGAGAAATTACAATAAAATATATTATTATTAAGATCATAAAAAAGTAGAAAGTATTATCTTTAGTTAGCTGTTTCATTGAGCCTAGACCTGACATTACTATTTTCATAAACAACGCAATGACACATGCTGGGTGGTTATTATTCTGGGTACATTTTATATTGGTGCAAGGACCAAATCATATTGTTCTATTTTCAAGTAGAAGATTTTTCTGCTCTATCCTCCTAGGTTGTAAACAAGAATTAAAAATTGCGACGGCTTTATTTCCCTTTCGCTCGCGCACTTGTTATTGAGCGGAGGCAAGCTTAATCGTCTGGGTTAATATAGTTTGTGATATGTCACCATGAAGCCGAAACACGTATGTGCTAATATTAATACTATAGTGAAGTCAGGATATCATGGTTATCATTTTAAAATTGTATTTTCCATATAAATTTCCATATAATTAAGTAAGTACTCGTTTTGTATATATTTTTTTAATAACATGATATTAAATCTATGGTTTCACCACATATTCGTAGACAATCTGCTCGTATTGTGAAAAGGCGGTAGTAGCGGTATGCTATTGTTTTTTAATTAACCAAAGTTATTTACGCTCGTGCAATGTCTAGAACTAGACTCAGTATAAAGCTTCTAAAATTATATAAATTGTATGAAGTTAGTCCATAAACGTAATATTATTGATGAAAATTATTCTATTAGATCATTAGCTCTTTGTATTACTGTCTTTGTTTTTACAAAAATAACCTATGTAGTTATTTATATTTTTAAGATACCTTTGAAAATAAAGGTTGATTACAAAAGAAACATTTTTATTAAAAGTTATTTCGAATATCTAGGCAGCTTTTAGATCTTATCGTGTTTAAATTTGTTTGTTGTCATTTTGTACAGTCGACTGCAAATTATTATTTTAATGTCTTTTTTGAAATTACTTTGTAAAACTCTCATGGACTTTAATTTAACTTAGTAATTTGATAGTGTCGTAGTGGTGTTTTTTTCTACTCACTAATTTAAATAACTTTTATTATAGGGGCAACTATAGGGGGTCCATTGGGGGGTTAAATCGTAATATTGTACCGTGACTGAGTTAGAATTTGAGTTATTGGACGGATTTGTCCTTGTTATTGATACGGTCAAGGTGAGCATGGTTAATTTTAGATAGTGACATTTCATGTCATCATAAAACGACACTATCTCAAATTAACCATGCTCTATAGAATCTACAAACTGATTTTCAACAGTTTATATAATTTATTGAACGTAGCGAATTAATAGAAGAACCCACATCAGCATATTGAATTTTTATATGAAAAAACGATATTTTTTTATCTTATGTTCCTATAGTAAAAGATGATAATTTCCATGAGTAAAAAACTTTCTTTCTTTTACCCGGCAACCCTATATTACATCTTTATCGTTATAGACGAATTTATAGCAAGAGCACATGTAACTAGTTTGCAAAGCATTTAGGTATTTTCATTTGCCTGTGCCTTTACGAAGTCAATTTGACGATAAGAATAGGTGTGAGTGTTGATAATGACTGCTAAAATATATAAAATATTTCGCAAATAGTCTAGATTAACTTTTGCTTAGCTTTAGGAGAATAAGAAATTATTCGAAACTTTATAATATGACTTTTATGTGAGCAAACTTAATTCTTCAAGACTCGAAAAATCAAAACTCCACTAGTTAACTAAAAATCCGTAAAAAAAAATGCTTTTTTTTCGGAAATTTATCCGTTTTTTTCACGAAACTATTAAATCATTAGATTAGATTCAAAAGTAAAAATACTGGTAGCTAGTTCTGTATTTGGCCGATAGGGGTGTGGAGTCAGCGCATTAAGTAGAAGAGCTGAGGACGGTCAAGTAACTCCAGTTGTCAAATACCTAGTCAGCTTAGTAAAATAAATGAAAATGTATTAGGACGTCACATTAAGTGTCAAGTTATGGGTGGTGGGGAAAGTTATACCAAGTTCAAATACTTGTTGTAATGTATCTTGGGTATTGTCTATTGTTATAGATGTGGCTGTGGGCTAGTATTAAATAGGTGTAATGGATGCGTTAAAAACGGGACTTCGATATAAATAGTTGGTCTATTTTTATCATACGTTAATAATTACGCATACCTGATTTTTCCTTAATTAATGACAAGGCAGTGTAATGTAGGTACAATTTTAATTTGATGACTGTACTTTAAATTGTTCTATTATTTTTGGTAATTAAAAGGATTTTTTTGTGTCTTACACTTTGTTGAAGTAAACTCTGTGTTAACTGTTAATTATGTAACTAAGTTATTTTTTCATGATCATTGTGGCAAAATATAAAAATAACTTATGTTTTTTTATGTTATCTTGTAAAATAATACAGTTATTATATGTTATGTAAATTAAATGTTATAATTTGTTTACATACCATATTAATGTATTTTTTTTATCTACAAGTGTGTGTAGTTTTTTGTCTGAGTTGTTGTTTATTAGTACTATCTCGGATAATGACTATTATTTATTATTAAAATTAAACAGTATAAATTCTTCTTTCAAGTCCAACATTATAATCTATTTGACGTACCTATATATATATATATTGTTCACATATTTTTTTTTTTGTATAATTTAATATTATAACACATTCAAAACATTTAGTAAAAGTTTACTAAATATTTTGTAATCTGTCGCAATACCTCATTATAGATCTATTTTTAGAACAATTTTATAAATATACGAGGGTTTTTCATAGTCATCTTCTAGTATAATTTTTAGTTCCGTAGAAATTTGACATATTCAGGACACCACTGTCTAAATTTCCGTGGACTGGCCCCTTACTAAAAACTCTTAAAGCAGGTCTGTTTTTAAACTGTCCTGCTTTTTCAGAGTAGGATAGTACGAAAAACCAGGACAGTTCAAAAGCTGGCCTGTTTTAGGACCTCATAGTATGGGGCAAGGACAAACTAAGGGCTTTCTACAGCTTTGCAACTGTATTGAAACAAGCGGCTATTTAAGGAACTAACATCTATTAACGTACAGTGTTAGTTAATAATGGTTACGTAAAAAGTTAGTTTATAAAGTGATCCTTTTAGAACCTAACAGTTTGTTAGTTTTATTTTAGTAACTAATAATTTGTAAAATGCCAAATGTCAATCGATGTTAATTCCTGAATTGCTCCTTGCTTGTTTTAATAGCGTGGCATAGTATCATTTGAGGTGGCTGCCTCCTTTGCAGATTTTGTGTGAACTTGTGAAATATTAAATTTAATAATAATCAGATTATGTCTACTTTCAACCCACAGTGAGAATTGTAAAGTTTGTCGCTTTGTATGATAGTAAAAAAGCAAGGGACATTATTTAGTTGATACTCACGAATATCTAATCTAGATTGTAGTCATTTAATTTAGAGTTTTATTTATGTCGACCATGCAAATCTTCGTCACTGACTGTACTATACACAAAATACCATAGACACTACACATCCTGTAAATAAAATAGCTGGCATCTGTCGTTAAATATTTTGATCAATGTTCCACGAATAGAATCAAGATATCTGTACCATAATGTAAAGACAGTAAGTACTGAGTGTTGTTTATTAATCCTGTGTAATAGAGTTTTTAATAAAAGTATTCAAAGCGATTACCATGATTTTATTTTTTCTAGAATCCTCTGTAAAAGTTAGGGCGATGAATAAAAATGAACTAAGAAAATTTCTTTTGAAAGTTTTTATTAAAACGAATTTGATATTTCGTCAACAATTATATTTACTTACATTTTAACGTGAATATTATCGCGGTGACTAGATTCATTTTGTATGTCTGAGCACAACCATAAACATTGCCCGTACATTCCCCATAGAGTCCACAAGATCATAAGTTACTGCCTTTATACATTAAATAAATAAACCTAACTTGTTGAAAACCATTGTTTGTTTCGTTCGTTTATAAATTGAGATAATTATAATGATACCACTTGTATTTTAAAAAAACGATAAGGGGTACTCAACATTCCAAAAATCGCGAAAATTATAAACACTTCACAAAATAATATAACACTTAAAATATTAAATTAACATTGATTAAACAATACAATAACAAATTATTAATTATGATTAATTTAAAAGTAAAACACTAAGGTATAATAAGAACACTATTTCCGTATAATAACCTCTAGCAATTGTACTTAAAAATAGAGTTGTAAAAACAATTTACGTAATACGGAACGCATCTGAAAGATTGTGTTTTATTTTGGTTTCGTATCGATGCGGCGTTGTATTTTTGGCGTCATTTTCCGAGGTGGCGTAAAATAATTGTAAATTTAGAATGTGTCGTACATTCTGTGATGTAGGCCGATGGTGGGGATCGGTGTTGTGATGGGGCCGGCCTTGCGGGAAGTCATTAACATGTTTTCAGACCGTCTGATTGTCAATGTCGATTTAATTGGCCGTTTGATTTGAACGTTGGAGACTGAGATGATGCTCTACAATTGTTTTCGTTTGTAGAGTATTATCTCTGTCACTCATCCTTCCCGGAAGTTCTTAAACGCCAAATGAATTAATATTACAATAGGTGTGTCAGTCAATAGCTTAGATTAGAGTAAGGGCGAGTTATAGTTCTAACGGGCCGAAGAGGTGTTTCGCGGGGCAGTTGTCGCTGTTGTCGCCCAGGAACTGCGCGAACAGCTCCTGGTATCGGGACAGCGTGAGCCCACCCTTCCTCCTGTCGTCATCCTGGAATATCAAGGCATAATTAGTATTCTTTTAACCCATAAGAATCGTCACCCGCGGGCCATTCGCGACAGCCTCAAAACGGTGCTACCTGAAGCTGGAATTGGCTACTAAGTAGCGAAAGTACCTCTCTACTCAAAAACAATTTGCGAGTGAGGTTGGTGGTGAGTATTTTTTTAACGAAAAGCGGAGGTTAAAGAGGCTAAAAGATTTCACGATTTCTCATGATCTCTTATCTCATCTCTTCTCATCGATCAGAAACGAGAGTCGTTACTACTTCATACTGAGCAGAGACCATTATACGGTACTTAGGTATGTACCTATAAAACGAAATATGGAGGTATACCATATATATAACAACTAATTATTTAGTTTTAAGGTTTATTATAATAAATTACAACTAAGTAAGTATTAAATTTAGTTTTAGGGTTAATTGTGAAAGTGTAAAAGATGCTAACATTTTTAATTCCGTTCTATAATACCGCAAAAGCATTAATGATCAAGTTGTCGTAATTAAATATTTCTCATATTGATCAAAGAAAATCACCGATATTCACGGACAAAGCTTTAGACAGCTACGTAGAGGATGCAGTAGTTGCGTCTACTCCCACCTATTAGCGTAATCTCGCAATCGGGCAATAAATTATAATGCTAAACATTTTCCTGCATTGCATACGCGATGGCAGAAAATGCGTAAAGCAACAATACATTCTGCTGGAAGGATGCCAGAGAGAAAGTTGTTACCGTTTTGTTAATCTTGTTACATTGTTTAATTTCTTCCTAAGGATCTGTGATTTATTTAAAGTATTTCTAGTTGGGAAACTTCAAGTTTCTCTTTCGCAAACTAGCATTTGCTTTGCATGTTATATTTTATCGAGCGTGGAGATACTTAAGTACCTACTAGCAGCACAGTTTAGCAAAGTAATACCTAGTATGAATATTTATGTATGCATCGTATACCTGTCACCTGTGGTACCAGTTACATAAATGCATACCTACACATCAACAGACTGTAAGTACTTAAGATGAATGGGAACAAAACGACCGTCTGGTGAAGTGGTTCGCGCTCTGGACTACAAAGCTAGCGGTTGCGGGTTCGAATCCCGCAAGGAGCAAATGTTTGTGTGAGAGTACGAGCGTTTGTACCTTTGTCATGGATGTTTAAAAAAGTATTTAAGTAAAACCGTTGTCTAGTCTAGTCGAATTTTATTTATTTATTTATAAAATATGTTATAACTATGACTTAAAATAGTGCAGGCCCAATATGCAAAATATGAGTTCCTCGTTCTGTAAATTGTTTTAGGTTCAGACAAGTTTGCAGACTATGATGAATCTATGGATGTTGCCAGAAAGTTTGTTGGTCCATTTTTTTATAGGTTTACCAGAACAATAAATTGGATATTGTCACTAAAATAAACATTAACATTGCTCCGAAGTTCAACTTGATTTTTAAGGAAAAAGTCAAACTTTCCCGAAACATACAGAATGCAAGATTTTTTGGGCCTGAAACAATTTACAGAACGCGGTCCTCATTTTGTCTACTAAACTCCACGTAGACCCCGGTCTAAAAAGTAATTTAAAAAATAATTTAGTAGCATACAGCAGGGCCTACCTACCATTTTTTTCACTACATAAAAATTTTGTAAAAAAAAATATCCGAATTATTAGTTAGATGAGTAAGGACTAAAATGTCAGTAAATTTCCAACCGACTAGACTTCAAAAAAAGAAAGAATTAATGTTCTTAATTTTAGGTCATTCGTACCGCGATTATCGGCGTCTGTCGTTGACATCAATCTACATCGAATAGTTTGCCAACTCACCTACCCGCAGCGTATTTAAGGAATCGCTTCTAGGTCCACAGATCGAGAGAAATTCATACTCACGTATGCATGAATATACATGTTTTAAATTTATCTATTGCCTCATCACGACAGAATTGTCTAGACTGTTTTGCCATAATTCTAATTCGCATTTTAAATTCCAAAGTATGTTTGTTTGCCTTTCTTTCTCAACTAACCGGGACAACGAATTGTCCCGATTTTTTAAAAAGTGGAAGTCAAAAAGCGGACGGACGAAGCTATAGTGTTTTTATCTCGGAAAATGCGTAGTAGTTCCGCTAAGATTTACAGTACTCTTTCAGTGGAAGGCCGCAGCCAAGGGAAGAATTTGGTAGGTACTAGGTACTACTGTATAATTTACGAGTTGGAGCTAGTCAGCTGAGGTGTGTCAGGGGTGAGGTGGGTGAGCGTGCGATTGACAATAGGTACGCAAATAAAGTTGACGGCATATTGAAGTTTGACTCAACCGCCGCCGCTTCTATAAACCCCGGAAGGTAACTCACACTCGAGCGCAAACTATAATAAATTAATTGATTCGTCTCAGAATACAATGATGCCACCGCGTTGGGCGCCAAATTTATGTCCGATAACATCTCAATTTTTGGCTCGAAAATATCTTTGTTTGCACGCTAATAAAAACATTTAAAACAGTTTTAATTGATGTCATTTATGATTAGCAACTGAGAAACAAATTTTCGTGCCAGGAAACGACTGTATGAAATAAACCGAATGATAAATTGTTGCTATGATCCCTTTATTATGGTGAAATATATTTTAGTGTCAATACAACTTTTGTTATTAAAGTATAATTAACAGGCAGGGGCATACATTGGTTTCAGATGGGGGTAGGCTGTGAGTGAAAATTGAGTAAGTTTGCGTGAAACAGTAGGCGATCTCGCGGCAGCCTGACATTGGTTAAATTGCACAGTTACGATCTAAGTTGCGTGCTTTAGTAAGGAATAAGTACAGGTAGACCACAAAATGGTTACAGAATATTTATTGTTTATTGTTGAATACGTAATTAATAATTATGGTCAGCTGTTCTGACGGTTTTTTATGAAGGTAGGCTCTGCATAATAGCCTATATGGGATGCACGCCCCTTAACAGGTCAATTAGGTTGTCGGGATATACTAGAGATTGTAATCGCGCAGTTCGCGCACTATTTGAGATCTTATGTAATTGCGGAGTAACACTGTGAGATCGGTCGTGATCTTCTTTTAGTATAAAATATTTTATATCGTTAGATTTTACAATAAAAACATGTTTTCTTACAAATTATCTATTCATTATTACTGAATTGCTAGAAATGTCTATTATCTCTAAGCATTTCGGCGTTTCGATCTTACAATTTATTTATTTATTTGAACTTTATTGCACAAAATAAAATCGTACAAAAGGTGGACTTAATGCCTTGTGGCATTCTCTACCAGTCGACCATTGGGCTAAACAGAGATGTTTTGTGGGCGGTGCATATGACGTTACAAAAATTCGATTCAATTTATAGAACGGGTTGTTTTCAATTCTGCTATTTCGACATAGAGGTCGTCAAGTAGTAGGTACCTACTAGGTAGGTTCCTAGGTCAGGAAGTAAAGAAAAAAATGTTAGTAAAAAGTAAGCAGGTTTCAAAACAATTGTTTACTTACATTTAGTAATGTGTCAAATGCGTCGTCTATGACTTTGATGTCCTCTAAAACCATTCTTTGAACGCAATCGTATCTGTACTCCTCTACACCGATCACTCCATCAGAGTTTATATCGATCATTCTGAAGTTAGACTCGATGAACGCCTTCATGGCTTGAGGAAACTCCTCATACTTTCTACCGACACAGCTGTTTTGGACAGCCTGTTTGAATTCATCAACTGTGATCATCCCATCCTGTAAAGCGAAGGCTGTAAGTTCTTGCACGCTTTGAGCAGAAATTAAAAGCGTGTGCGGTAGCTGTGTGCCTAGTGCTTACGCTACTTGTGTGAGTGTGTTATTTTTTTGTAAGGATTGCCAGGATTATTTCTTTCGAAAATTTTACAGTTTTTTTATAACTTAATTTGGGAGATTCTGGCCGACTATCAAAATTGGACAGTGGATTATGATTTGGTTCTTAAAGAGTTTGGAGTTAAATTAGATTTACTTAAGACAACAAGAAAACAAAGACATATAAATATCTTAATAAATAGACTGGCAATCCCAACGCGTTTTAAGTAACTAGAAATACCGAATAACAAACAACTGCATTGCGTTTTGCTAATAAGTACTTAATAAGCTGCATTATTAACTACATTGCTTTGCAAGTTACATGACTGAAAAGTGTGATATGATGTTAAAACAAAATACAAGGTTACTGCTGGCTGAACGAGGGAAACGCTTTAACAGAATATTCTGCCCATCGACTAGAGTAAATTTCACTATAGGGTCAACATAGAAATTGCGAAAAAAAAAAACTAAAGCAAAAAGATTCTAGGTTACAAATAAGCACCTATTTTTATACTTATATTATTAATTACTTTTAAACTTTCACGTTGCATGAGTTAATTCCCGTTTTAGTGTGTATTAACTTTAACCTATTGGTAATTTTGTAAAAGAGATTTTTTACGACTTTGATGTTGGTGACATAGTGAAAGTTGTTTGTGTTATTGGGCTGCTTATCCTGTTAGAGCGATTCCTTCGTCTTTAACCCGTAACCCTTTAGTGCCACTACTTATTTCACGCCACAATAAAAGTGGCCTTAATATGGTACTTATTCCAAAAAATACACTTTATTTACATCCTGATAGCAGGATTACAGGAGTGAGATAAGTTTGTGATATTTGTGAGTAAGTGTTTAGAGTAAGTGCTGAATGTGCTGTTAAGTCGCTGTGCAGACAAATTGGGGCGGGCCGGATATTTTGCCGCGAACGATAGAAAAAAGGGAATCGTATACTGCTAATGCATACGCAGGGCCGTCTTAACATATCCCGGGGCCCTGGGGCACACAAGAATTCAGAGGCCCTATTGCAAAGTAAAAATAAAGTACTGTTGGTATGAATTCATGACATCCAAAAAATAATTTCATATATTCGTTAAAAGTATAGTTTAAAATTTCCCTTCCCTTCTTTTTTTAGGCTTTGTGATCCTATTTTCTTTCTTTTCAGTTAACAGTGTTTTTTAGTTTACAAACATGTTTTAGTGCTGTGGGGGCCTCGTAAGGCCGGGGGCCCTGGGCACAGGCCCCGTGTGCCCTTATGGTAAAGAGGGACCTGTGCACACGGCGGTCAGAAAGACCGCCTGTGCCTACTAGGTAAGTCGCAGCATGGGGCGGCTCGGTACAACCGTGGTTGCCCGCCGCGTGGACCGCACTAACCATTTTGTGTACAAAGTTTGTATACACTATCGGACTGCGGCGCTGGCGACTAGCTTAGTTCGCGCTCTTCTCTATAACATACGCCCTGAACTGACTGCCCACTGCGCCGGTGTGCCGTTCCATTGCCGTTCGATAATTTATCTATCCCCAGCTTTTACCTACCTACTAAAGTTAGAAAAATCTATCTATCATCAGTTTTGAGGTTATTGGGAACGGTCGTAAGTGTCGCGGGAAACCGCGGTCACACTTGACATGACGCGGTCTTTATTACTTCGAAGTCAAAAAGACCAGCGCGCCCCGTCGTCTGTGCAGCGCCTAGACCTATGCTGTGTTCGCTTTTGGCTTGCGAGACCGATAACTTATTGCCTGCCATCTGTTACTTGGGTACTTATGTGCCAATTAAATTTAGTAATCAAGCGTACTAGAACATTTTAAAGCATTTTTTAAGTTTACTTATTGAATAAAAGTTAAGATTAAGCCTCTAACTACTACGATTGATACAGCCAAGCCAAGTTATGGCTTTAATCGGATCCAGATTTTTGCACAGTACCTACTTACTTAACCACCAAGTAGGTATTCTTTAAAATATTGCGATGTCGTGATTTGATAAAAATAGAAATTATTACTGCCTCTTTGCAGGTGGAAGTGGTCAATTCCAACCGTATTTGAAAATACCAACAACCTACAATACAACCTAGGCTTCCAAATTCTAACTTAGTAGTGCTGAGTCATTTTATATTGAGATAGGCAATTACAGCAGCCAATTCAAGAGCTGGCTGTTAGTTTTAGAAGCTAGCCTAGCGTTAAACCCGCTTTAGTTAAACCTGCGTTAATTGCTGGATCCGTTGTCATGCCTTCAGCCTCAGCCTAGCTGCTAGCACATACCCAAGCCGGACTTACACCAAAGCCTACGCAAGCCGGTGCGTGTAGTAAGTGTGTTGTAACCGACATAGTCCGGAACCTTGTCGAAGTCCGCGAGTTGCGTGATCTCCTCCCACAAGCTGAGCATGATGTGCTGGTACTTCTGCAGGCGGGCGGCGCTGCAGTCGCCTTTGCCCTCGAGGACGCACGACCGCAACGCCAGGCACTGGAAGTCGTGGGAGTCTAGGTACCCGTTGTTATCGATGTCTGTAACCGAAATTGTTTTCTTAAAGGAAGGGTTTTAGCATTTTTCTTTCAAATTCTTGATAGATCAGTCGTGGTTGTCACGTATTAAGCAGTTATCTGCTTTGGGCGGTTTTTAATAGTAGTCAGACTAAAGATTAAGATTTTGAACATAATAAATATTGAACCGGCCGTATTGCACGCTTGGCGGGTTTGCTAATCGCTAGGCTAGAAAATTATGAATTGCCTGCTACTATAATACAAATTTTTATAATCTGTCTGTTGTCACGAAGCAGTAATATTTAAAAATCATAGAAATTGCAGTCTATCCAACCAAAGCATCACATTTTGTCTTTCCGATATCAACTCGCATTCTAGAATCCACATGGGTTTAATTGTGGTCTTTGCACTGTGAGCTAGATGAACTTGTAGGCCAAGTTTATACCGCGATAGACAACAAAGAATGATCTATTCGCTTGTAGCCCTTGTAGGACACTTACTTGCAATATTATTGATTTTGAGAAAATATTGCTCTACGAAATTTAAAGATCTTACACGGTCGGTCGATCATCTCAAAGTTGACATATAGGTATTCCATTCAACCTGAATGAATGATGAATATGCCAGTCAACCTAGCACTATCATGATGTTATTAATTAATTAACTAAACTACTGATTATTTAGCTTCCTCTTCAAATTACTTACCTACTTTTCAGGGGCTAACATTCCTCAGATGAATGCAGAAGAGGACAGGAGAGGTATTGGGGAATATAATTTAACACAAGATTAGCCTAGATTATCATAGAAATATAATGCATTTCTCTGTCAATAATATCTAAAAATAGATGCAAAGCACCTATCTCTGCTTCGTTTTGCGGACGTGGTGTACTCCTATCTAAAAACGATTCCCCGACTAAAATAGCATCTCCTGGTACATAAGACCTTGCAGTTCCCCTGTACTATCTAACTGCTACTTTGTCAATCTTCAATCTTAGTCAATGTCGCAATGATGCGTAAATTAGTTGCCCGTGCCCATTTGGCCAGCTGACCGTGTAAACAATAGGTGTATTAAATTAATACGAAGTGGCTGCCAAGTCGGGGTCCTGTCGCAACGGGACAGAGAGAGGGCCAGACTTCTCGATGACACTATGAGTTATGTCCGATCGAAAGCTGGTTGCCAATCAGTCTCAATGCTGCGATCCGGTCGATTGTTTTAATAGATGAGGAACTTTAATTGAATGGATGCCGCTAATGGTTTAAAAGTAATTGAGTTACGTTTAGAAAGTACCTACCTACCTTCCTAACTATTAAAAATTCAATGTTCGTTGAAAAAGGAATGATTTATGAAACTACGAAATAGATCGACCAATTAGGCGTAGTGCCTTTAAATGGTCACAATGGTTTAATGAAACCCCTTAATATGTTATTATAATGTTTAAGGGGTCATTCTTCAATACGCCTCGAAGTTTGGGCATATCTTTGTGATCTTAGAATGGATAGTATCCACCTGCACGTACATGGACACAATAGTCTGTGAGACAGTGACTATTAATTGCTTTTTTTTTATTGCTTTAAAACTGCTCAGCTCGCACCAAAACTTGTAAAAATATTAATTTTAAAAGAGGCTGAAAACAGTGCTGCTTCTTCTCGGCACTAGCCCACAAATTGTCCCGAAGCAGTGGTAGAGCAAAAATAATAATATTGGGACGTGTAAAAGTGCTTTTAATGTGCATTTGCAAAAATGAATGATTTTGATTTTTGATTTTAATTCATTTGAAGTACTTAGGGACCAGCCCAGGGACGTAAGTAGGTAACTTTGAAGTACATATTATAATTCCAATTGGTACACGTGTACGAAAACTATAAAATTTCCTAGGGATTTGGACTTAAACAATTCTAAATTTTAATACCTACTTCAAAAATACTTCGCCAGGAAACTGTTCATTGGTTCAATCAGCGATCGGATTTTCAGGTGCGTATTATTATTAACCTTCTACGGTTCCGGTGTGGGCTAATTTGTCTACCGCCTAACATCTATGTTCAACATCAAAATGTGTTCCGACACCTGGCAACTTACTATGACTTCTTAAAGCAAGCGAAAAAGCAGGACAGTTCAAGAGCAGGCCTCTTGAACTGTCCTGCTTTTTCGTAATAACATGTTTGTTTTATCACAGTACCCTACATAGTTAGATGAGGAAGTAGACACTAATTCGAAATTGCACGGATTGTAACATGTAAGGATTATGTTCTCGTAATCGGATATTTTCCCTACTTAAATTACCTACCTATGCCTGATGTGTCTGCTTAAAATAATGGCATTGTCTGTCGCACTCTAATGTTAATGCAGGGCAGTTCAAAAGCATGCCTGCTTCTGCCTTCGGGAGCAGCTTATATGAGTACCTACCACAGATAATGCCTTCGTGTAGTAAATGAAACCCAATAAAACCAATTGAATTCTGCAAATACTTAGTCCTGAGTTAAGGTTACATTTTTATCACTTACCGTAGTTTTAAATGGTAGTGTGTACATTGAGAAATAATATTGATATTAGTACATTGCAAACCTCTGGGATTTTTAAATAAATCTATAAACTTTGGATTACTTATATCCATAGCGAAAAATGAGCTTTACGTTGCAATATTTTTTTTCCTACTACTGCTTCGGAACAATATTGTGGGCCAATAACCATTAACTTTTTTACCATCGATTTGCTAAGAAGATGAAGCTGATGCCATAATTTATCTTGCACAGATACCTAACATAATGAAGTCGCGGCAAATATTTCGCGCCTGTCTGTCTTGGCATCTCGGTGATTAATTTTACATAGCGTATTTAGTACTCGCGTTTATGACTAAAATACGCGTGATTAATACTATTAGTAACTATTTATTAGTTTCTAGAAGCAATGGGATATTTATTTGCTAAGTTATTGAAACTATAAATCATTCCCAAAGCTCTACCATTAAACAAAGTAGCGTACATAGAGTCTGAATTCCATAACTACGTAAGTAGGTTACTATGTCTCAGAGACGCTAACTGTAGCATTCTATGGGGAGACCTATGCCCATCAGTGAATTTCCAAAGGTTTAGGCCGCAGTAAAGTCCCGAAGCAGTTCATTATTTTAAAAAATACGTGTGAAAGGTATAAGCTTTTTTGTGGCAAAGCACCAATACTCTAAATAAGACATCATAGTTAAAATTATCGTTGTATCCAAGAGAACCTAAGTCTTCATTATCAACTATAGACATTAGTCAACGTCTGCCAGGCCCGAGCGTCGTTACGTCTGTCTGTCACTCGATTACCAAAAGAGTTCAATTGGGAGCAAAATTAGATTTGCTTTGATCTTAAGATTTATTTCCAGAGTGAGTCTTAAAGTAAAAACATTATGCCTATATATACGTCCCAGCCTGCACTGGCCTTACCTCAACATAACTATGAGTTGATGATGGTTTGGGCCATACTCCACCGCGGGCCCAGTGCCGTGCGATTCTTTCGAAGCACGGAGATGCTTCATCATTTCAGCCATAGGACGTCCACTGCTGAACATAGGCCCTCCCCCAGTCACTTCCAGATTGGCCGGTTGAAAGCGGCCCGCATCCAGCGGCTTGCTGCAACCTTTACCAGGTCGTCTGTCCACCTTGTAGGTGGACGTCTTACGCTGCGCTTGCCGGTACGTGGCCTCCATTCCAGAACCTTTCTGCCCCATCGGCCGTCAGTTCTACGTGCTATGTGCCCCGCCCACTGCCACTTCAGCTTGCTTATCCATTGGGCTATGTCAGCAACTTTTGTTCGTTTACGAATCTCCTCATTCCTGATTCGATCTCGCAAAGAAACGCCGAGCATAGCCCTTTCCATAGCACGCTGTGCAACCTTGAGCTTTCTTATGAGGCCCATAGTGAGAGGCCACGTTTCAGTTCCATATGTCATCACGGGTAACACACTAGTGCCACGGAGATGCTTGTGATACTTAAATGACACTTAATATGGTTGGAATGGTCACCCATCCAATCACAACCGCGGTCTGTCTCCCAATCCTAGCACACCCAGAGCTAATTTAGAAACGTAGTTATTTGAACTGACCAGGTCTGGATATCGAACCCGTTCTCAGTTCTCATACCATCAAAAGTAAGCACTGCACAGCAGCTAAGTAAGTAGGTATGTTGCATAAAACTAACAGTTTTAATCGGAAAGATTAAAACTGCCTTGAAAAAAAATACCAGGGACTAAGGGAGGTTAAGTACGTTGGCTAGAACGATTGCATGAGCTGGTGGGGTTTGATTATTTATTCAAAATCACAAATCAGAGTTTCTCAGTTACATTGAGTGAAATTAACGAAATGGAAAGTTTATGTTTGGGGCTATACTAATACATCTATTGAACTTATGATAGGCATTTATATGCAGCTACAACTCACACATATTTTTTATATTATGTGCTGTACAAGCAGTACTTAATGGCTCTTACCTACTTACGTGCTACAAAAAGTTAAAAAATAAATAAACTAATTCAGAATAAAATTAAAAAGTAGAATTTAAGCAAAATATTGGTTCCAATAAGTAACGGTTGATTAAATCTCAATCTCACGTATTATGATGACACAAACAGATGAAACAGACTACAGCAAAGCTTTTGGTTCTTTTTAAATAGGCTGAACCTAACAAGTTGTACTGTGCTTTTTTATGACTTGAGTCCAACCGTCATTCAATTAAACGTAGGGAATTTATAGATAGTCTTATGAGTTGAGGCGAAGACTATCTTGATGGACCTAACTAATTTCTATTTTAAAATTAAACACGGATCAATTACCTATCTCAACCATTCTAAATGACCGAAATCACTTTATTCCCTCATCAACGACGTTGCTAAAAGGTGTTGATGGTCATCAAAGCCATCAGAATGCGACATCTATTGCCGGGAGATTTATTGTTTTCCGCAAAAATAACTGTTGGTTCTGATCCAATGGGACGCCAACAATGACTCCGTTAACAATATCGGCACCTGCTTCATTGAAATCAACCCGCCTATTAAACGCCGTTGATTCATTATCGCGCTGTTTGCGATTGAGACTTTCATCACGCTTCCTTGAACAATTATTTTAAGAAGACACATCTGTAATCTGGCATAAGTTCGTAAACTATCCGATTACGAGAACATAACCCTTACATGTTACAATCCGATGCAATTTTGAATCAGTGCTTTTCCATACTAACATCATCTAACTAGGTACTTGAATAAAACAAACCGTAGCGAGCATCAAAAACAAAAGCATACCGGCGCACAAACTTCAAACTACTCACCATACAGGTATCGCACGACGAAGGCAACTCTGTTGTCCCAGGAGTACGCCATTTTGATTTATAGCTTTTTAATTTGTATGTTTTTTGTTTTTTGAGAGGCAAGGAGCGCGGCGGCGGTCACACGGCTACTGCCGGCCGCCGCCTGCGCCACCCCGCTCCGAATAAACGGAATAAAACAATATTACAAGCCCGCCGCGACGTCACGGCGCGTGCGCGTCTCTAAAATATATCCCGCGACGCGAGATTCGGAGTTAAGCTTCAGTCTGGTCTCGCAGAGCTGCGCTTGACCTGGCTTCGCTCCTGCAAGGTCGGTCTTGCATCAGAGCTTTGTGCAACGGCATGCGTTACTCATCGTCATCGTTACGCGCGATTACGTTAGCTAGGCAATCGTTCGCCTGCCCACAACTGTATTTAGTTTTCGCGAAATCTATCAATGTTAAATACTGATCTGAAAACATCACAAAATAGCTTAAAAGTCTTAATAAATTCCTTAAGTTGCAGTAGGTACCTAGAGGTAGTAGGATTAGATAGAAAATATTCTTCAGAAGCCGTTTTTGAAGCCTAGGGCAGTCTGTTCTTCTCTAACATGCTGGGCTGTAATGGTGGGGACGCACCTAAAAAGTATTAAAACGTCACTGGCATTAGCAGTAATATAAGATTTAGAATGTATTTGCAATCTGTGGTGGAAAGTCTCATGCAGTAGCTGTAGCAGTTTGTTTGGCAGTAGACAGATATTTATTCAGTTACGAGTATTAACAGGTAGGTATCCAATTTATAAACACTCTGTCATAAATTGGATACCTACCTATAATGATAACGCTGTTCGTCATCTTACTAGTTTGTAAAAGGTGAAAGAAAAACTATAACAGTACCTACTTAGCTACTGTAGGTAGGTAGGCTACAAATCCTAGGACCCAGAGATCATAGCCCATGTGAACTGTTCGATATTGTTGATTGGTATTAAGTATCCTCCTTTATTTCTGCCTGCCTAGTGGTGCACCACTAGGCACCAATAGGCCAGTAAAGGTTGACAATGTGTCATTAAGTAGAGTGTCCCAGTTTAAATATTTCACATCGTTAACGAAGATCTATCAGATAATTAAGATGTAGAGAGAGAACGAAGGGCGTTGGCGGTTCGATGCAATATTTATTTATTCAATAAGGTACACCAACAGCATATACTTATATAAATACATTCCTAAAAAATATACTTATTTCAGGTAATAAGTTCTTATAAATATGCCTATAATACTCCTATACACAGCACTTTTAATTAACCTTAAAAACTAAAAAATTCTAATGACAATAGCAATCTTTTTGGCCCTTAAAAACAAACAAAAGTAAGACTACTACCAACCTACAATAAGGTGGGTAAGTGGGTGGGTGTTATCTTCTGCCGAAACTTAAGCAAGGAGTCGTTATCCAGACCTGTCCCATGCACTTCATTTATTGTACTGCAAAAAACACCTGGCAAGAGGAGTGTCGCGACCGAGATTAGTTCTAGTCGCAGGCAATGCAAAAGGCATCTTAATGGGATAACGTACAGCCTGTCCATTTTGAAGAAGGCTAGTCTGTGGTCATAGGCTGATACGCCCGGTGTGAGAAATGCCAAATACCTCGTGAACGCACGCTGAATACCTTCCAAACGTTGGGAGTGGATGGCATATACAAGGTTCCAAGCAATACTTGCGTACTCCCTTCGAACTAAGGCGTTGTACATAAGTAATTCAGTCGAAACCCTTTGGCGTTCCGCCTCAAAAAACCTAACATTTGGTACGCTTTTTTTAAAATATTATTAATATGGGAGTAAATTTCAGCTGCCTATCCACCGTAACACCCAAATCTCTCACCTCCTCGACTTCGGCTAATGTTAGGTATATTATTGACAGTGTATGTAGATAGAAATGGTTTTTTCTTAGTAAATTTAATATAGTAGCATTTTTTAACATTTATTTAACGCCATGTCATTCAATTTACACCAATTGGAGATACTGTCGTCTAAGTCCTTCTGAATAAGGTTCATATCAATATGCTTGCCCGCAGGTTTGCTAGGTGTACAAATGATGCCAAAATTACACTCTTCAAGGCGTACTGTCAAACCTTTTACACCTGCAGCCTTTCGTGTGACTTATACAGAGGCTTACAACGCGCTTCGAATTCAGTACAATAATGCCTTCAGGATGCTAATGGGTCTTCCCAGATATTGTAGTGCTTCAAGCATGTTCGCTGAAGCAGGTGTTGATGATTTTTATGGCATCATACGAAAGCGTACTGCGTCAATGCTATGTAGACTACGGGAGAGCTCAAATTATGTCCTGAAGGATTTTCAAGGTAAGCTTGACTGTCCCATTTAGAGGCATTGGACTCGAATGCAAGTCGGTAGGCCATTCAAGTTCCTAAACTAATCTTGATTGCTCTCATCCGGTCACATTTTAAGATAATTTAGTTTTAATACTCTTATTTTATTATTATTATTACTAACAAATATACCGGTATATACGTATGGATGAATACCTGAAATAATCATTTTTATTATTTGCACGCTCTTGGAGTTTACGGGCCAAAAGTGACCTGGTCCGGGTTGCGTGAGCATACTGATCCAACACGTAGCGAGTTAAAAGCGAAAGTAATCAAATCTGAAAGTTTTACACTGCTGGATCCAATCTCTGACTACATAATCATCATCATCATTGAGTGCCATCTTCTAACAAAGCCTGGAGAACAGTATGTGTAATCGTGGGCGGTCGCTGGCTAGGTCTTTGATTTCGCGGTAGCAAAGGCCCGTCCAATCTTTGATGTCAAACCATTTGCGTCTTTGACGTCCTGGGGCTCTTTTTTCTGGTATTTTTCCCTCCAGAATCAGTCTTGGGAATTCAAACTGCGCTCTGCTCTGCAAATGTCAAAAAAGGCAACGTTCCTTTTCTTAAACGTGCACATGAGCATCATTGAGTTCCTGCAATCTGCAAGACCCTAGCGTTAGAAGTAAAACTTGTCCATGAAATCTTAAACATTTTCCGAAGAATCCACATCTCAAATGCTTCCAACTGCTTGCAGATTTCCTTTTTCAGGACCCAAGTTTCACAACCATAAGTATAAAATTGTTGACCATACGAGTACGTAACATCTGCTTGCACGGAGTCTGAGGTCAAAAGCTTAATCTTTGGGTCACAAAGTATTTTGGCCATTTTTAATAAAGCAGCCTTTGCTTGTCCAATCCTGCACTTTACTTCTTCTTGGTGGTCAAGGTCATGTGTGAAATACCGGCCTATGTATTTGAATTTCGTATTGCTTTGCAACAGACCCATGCAACGTGACTTTTATAGAAGGTTAAGGAGCTTTAGCTATTACCATCGTCCTTGTCTAATCTACGTTGATCCTCAGTCCCATGCTTTCTCCAGCCTCAGCAACTTCTTCGAGTAGTTCCTGTGGACCCTCTTCGGAACTAGCTATTAGTACTGTGTCATCGGCATATTTGATGTTAATGACACACACTCGATTGATACAGATCCCTTCCGGTTTTTGGGCCAACAAATCGGTCAGTATTTCCTCCGAATAGAGGTTAAAAAGAAGTGGAGATAGTATTCGCTGTGTGCGCGATGACAGCGCCCCTAGTGACCACAAGTATTGTGGACTTAAGATCTCTCAAATTATGGCAACTGGATGGTTTAAGAATGATTTTCGGTTTGTTTTTCTTCGAAATTAGATGAAAATATCTAAAAAGTTTGTGCAAAAATATAATAAGTAATTTTCTTACTCGAACTAAAATATTTAAGTAATAATACGTTCGGGATTTGAATCGATACAACATGATATAACTTTCCAACCTCAAACTGTCCAAAAAGGGAAAAAAATAGTATTAGGACAAATCAAATCAAATCAAATCTTTATTTGCAAGAATACAGTTTTACACTAAGGTCTTATTATTTAGTAAGCATTAGTATTCTGCCTGCAAGCAGACGTGCAAATTTTAAATTAATATTGTTAATAGATTAAGTCACTTATGTAATTTTTTAAAAATAGTTAGTTATTCATTTATATAATGTCAACTTTTTATTTTTTACAAAATTCAATGAATTCTTTTATATTATAAAAGCAGTTACATAAGAGCCAGTCACTTAATTTGTTTTTAAACGTACTACCCTCAAGTAATTTTAAGTCATTAGGTAGTAAGTTATAAATATAAATGCACATGTTGAACAAATTTTTCTTGTACATATATTTACGGCTGGGGGGTTGATATAATAAGTTTTTAAATTTAGCCCTTTTTTGCCTTGTGTAGACATCAGTGTATTTTTCAAAGTAGATTGTATTGCTTCTAACAAACAGACACAGATCTCTCAAGTAGATGCAAGGCAGAGGAAGAATTTTAGATGCTCTAAAGAGAGGCCTGCACGAGTCAAGAAACCATGCCCTATTTATAGCCCTCACGCAACGCTTTTGCACTATAAATACTCTTTCTATATCAACTGAGCTACCCCAGATAATAACCCTATAGCTGATAATGGACGCCACATAGCCGTGGTAAGCCATTAGTGCGGCTTCCCCGGAGACCGTTTGCCTAATCCTTCTGAGTGCAAAAGCGCAGCGCTCGAGTTTCCCGCAAAGCTCATCCACGTGGGACCTCCAATTAAGATGCTTGTCTATGTTCATTCCCAAAAACTTTACCTGGTCTACTACTTCAATCTTTTCGTTATTGTGAGTAACATTTAGTGGTATTGGGTTTGTATTGTAGGAATGAAATTGAATTATTTTTGTTTTTGCTACATTGATGTTTAAATTATTATGTTCCATCCAGTTAATGACATCAGACAAAGCCGTATTGATTAAATTTGGCATTTTATCTCGATCACCTTTCACCACTATTGTGGTGTCATCGGCAAAGAGTATGCACTTATTTGATGTGGCAGAAGGAAGGTCATTGATGTACAGCAGAAAAAGCACTGGACCGATTATGCTGCCCTGAGGGACTCCGGTGTTATTTAAGAGAGGCGTGGAAAGTGAGGCGTGGACAGCATGTGAGAGACTTTGAAGAGCTTAAAACCAACGGACAAAGCTACGAGGTGTGATCATAACTCAAACGTCTGTGACACAAACTCCCCACAACCTTTTTTATTTTCACAGCAGCTATCCATTTATTACTTTGCTTCAATTTACTTCTTGATGTTGGAAACGAATAAAACATGCACGAACTGTTTTTCCCATTGTTTCTACACTTTATAACACAACACGTACTGTGACCCATATCGCGAATTATTACGTTTTTACTTAAAAATACTTATTAACGTAAGTATGGAATTCTATGGAAATATAGCAATTTGACTCATGACAGTCCAGAGTTATTTCACATTTCTGCCAGATTGCGTGCTGCAATCGATTTGACGGCCTCCATCACCCACTTTGCACATAGCGAATACAACGCTGTCTGACAGAAGGGAGACAGCGTTGTATATTATCTTCACTTCTTTTTCCATACATTGATAGGCTTCCACGTAGACAGTTAGACGTGTACAGAAACTATTGCAGCTAATGACAAATTAATTAGGTTCATTATAGGACAAAGCTAAATTATTATTTTGCTATTGCTATAGCGCCTTCTATCGCAATAATTAAACAGAATGCACAAGAGAAGATACTTCTTAAAACCAGGTACCTAGGTACTTTTACCTGTAACTCAGCTGCTGTAGAGGTAAGGAAGGAGTACTGGTTTAGCTGGACACTTTTTCAACTTTCCGCCTTTAAGAGCGTACTCCTTACTTCTACACTTTTTAGAGAGTGCGCGCACGGGAGACTTTTGTCGCTGGGACAAAAAAGTTTTTGTCTCTGTCGCGTCGCGTCTCCAAAGAGGGGTGCGCGCACGAAGGAGACAGAGACGAAACTTTTTTTTGAAATTCGAAGCGTCATTCACATAATGTAGAATACATTTTTTAAAAAATTTTATAATTGTGTTTTACGGCTCTGGGTTCCAGCCCTTTTAAGCCATATGTAGAATACATGGAGAGCAGTGCTGCCAGACGTGGAATAAATAAGCTAGATTCACGATATTTTGGAATGTAATGCAATAGAAAAAATAATAATGTATCGCACGATAAATTTACGAAAATCCGTGACATTTTGCTCAGTTAAGTAAAAGATAATTTTATGAAATTTCAATCTGTGTATTTGAATACATTTTACATTTATTTGGACTACTTTGACTCTGACAGCAGGATAGTAAATATAATTTCTTTGCACTACGAAAGAGATAGACTTTTAGTGTAAAAATATCTGCCATTTTTTTATCTGTATCTGTACTTTTTTATTTAGGCGATAGTTAATAGTTGTCATTTCATACCAAATGTAAGTGAAAAATCACTTACTAGTTTCGGAGAAAGATGATTCGTATTTGCTGCTCTTTAGGGTATGTGCTCGATGCTTGTGCAGTAAGTCATCATCATCATCATCATTTCAGCCATAGGACGTCCACTGCTGAACATAGGCCTCCCCCAGTGACTTCCAGATTGGCCGGTTGAAAGCGGCTCGCATCCAGCGGCTTCCTGCAACCTTTACCAGGTCGTCTGTCCACCTTGTAGGTGGACGTCCTACGCTGCGCTTGCCGGTACGTGGCCTCCATTCCAGAACCTTTCTGCCCCATCGGCCGTCAGTTCTGCGTGCTATGTGCCCCGCCCACTGCCACTTCAGCTTGCTTATCCATTGGGCTATGTCAGCAACTTTTGTTAGTTTACGAATCTCCTCATTCCTGATTCTATCCCGCAAAGAAACGCCGAGCATAGCTCTTTACATAGCACGCTGTGCAACCTTGAGCTTTCTTATGAGGCCCATAGTGAGAGGCCACGTTTCAGTTCCATATGTCATCACTGGTAACACACACTGGTTGTAGACTTTCGTCTTTAGTTCTGCAGTCAGTAAGTACTGCAGTAATTTAGCTAACAATAACTTGTAATTTTAAAGAGTAACCAAGTAACATGATTTAAACTTTTGAGCCGTATATTCTGTTCTTTTACTAGTAAAATCTAGATTCGGTAGTTACAAATACAGTAATTTTGTTAACTGGGGATGCGATAACACGATAATTTTGCAGTAAAAGTAGAATAATTCTTAACCTATGAATCTGGCAACACTGGCGGAGAGACACAATTTTGTCCAATGTTTTTCATTTAACTAAAAAACATTGGTTTTTATTTCGAAATTTCGATGGTCTTAGAAAAAATTGTGTTTAAGCACCAAAACAAGACACTGAGTACTTGGATTTACATGTTGTTTAATTATTTTTATTTGTGAGGTCTAGAACCCAGAGCCGTAAAACCCAGTATTTAAAAAAAAACAAAGACAATTTTGTCACCCGTACTGGTCAGTGAACAAAAAAGTCTCCCAGTTGTCGCGTCGCAACGTGCGCGCACCTCCATACATAACAGAGGACTTGATAAGAGAGACAAAAACGTCGCTGGGACAAAAAAGTTTTTGTATCTGTCGCGTCGCGTCTCCAAAGAGGGGTGCGCGCACGAAGGAGACAGAGACGAAACTTTTTAAAAAAAATTCGAAGCGTCATTCGCTTGTATGTAGAATACATTTTTTTTAAATTTTATAATTGTGTTTTACGGCTCTGGGTTCCAGCCCTTTTAAGCCATATGTAGAATACATGGAGAGCAGTGCTGCCAGACGTGGGATAAATAAGCTAGATTCACGATATTTTGGAATGTAATGCAACAGAAAAAATACACACCGAAAACTCCGCTTCGCGACTTTAAACATTGGCACGCTAACCGGACGCGCGAGGGAGTTGGCCGACGTACTCTTCAGGCGGAGGGTGGACGTGGCGTTCCTGCAGGAGACTCGGTGGAAAGGCAGCAGATCCCGGTTAATTGATGACGGTCCTTAGGGCGAAGACAGGGTCCATAGTACTGTTGCCAGGACGAAACCCATATTGACACCCCGAGACATCACACTCCTGTCGGATCCGGGAGTCCACAATCCGCTCAAGGAGCTTCATGGTGTGGGACATGACCTTTATACCGCGGTAGTTGCTGCACTCTTGCACTGATCCCTTGCCTTTGAAGACCGGAGTAATAATACTCATTCTCCATTGGCTCGGGATCAGCCCGCTTAAGAGTATGCGGTTGTAAAGGTAGGTTAGGATGTCTACACCAAGAGGGCCCATCGCCTTCCAGGCTTCGATTGGGACTCCATCGGCTCCGACAGCTTTACGATTCTTCATGCGGCGAAGAGCAAACTGGACTTCTTCAGGCGTTACCGGTGGTACTAGTCCCTGATTCGGAGGGAGGTCCGGTGGCTGCACCTCTTTGTGCTGCTTATTCAGCAACTCGTGGAAATAAGAGCGCCATCTCTCCTTCACCGCGAGGTCCTCGCATAGCAGGTTGCCCCCAGGGTCTTTAACACAGCGACACTGGGAAATATCCTGTGCCGCTTTGACCCTGGAGCGCGCTAACTTATAGATTAGCTTTTGCCCCTCAGACGATTCCAACTTGTCATAGAGCGTATGAAAGTGGTCTCGCCTGGCTCTGGCTACAGCTCTCTTAGCAGCGCGTTTTGCACCCTTGTACGCGTCGTGGTCTTCAGGAGATCTGGACGCTTGCCACTTTTTAAAGAGGGCTTTCTTCACCCTAATCTCCTCTTGGACTGAGTCGTTCCACCACCAAGTCTCCTTGTCACATTTGCGACCGCCCTGAGATAAGCCAAGCACCGCTTTCGCTGCATCAGTGACGGTTGCCTGAATCCTATCCCAGTATTTTTGGACTGGTTCGCCATCACTACCGTCGCACTTGTCGCCGATAGGTGAGGCGAACTTCTGGGACGTGTCTTTATCAAGCTTCCACCATCTGATTTGGCGTCGGCAGCGCTCGATACGCTTGATCTTGGGCTTTACGCGGAGATCCATGACAAGTAGACGGTGTTGTGCAGCGAGACTCTCACCGGGTATGACTTTGCAGTTGGCCACTTTACTGATGTGGTGTCTCCTGGTGAGTAGGAAATCGATCTGAGTGGCGTGCCTCCCGCTCCTGTAGGTGATAAGGTGCTCGGTTTTCTTTTTGAAATACGTGTTCACAATGGCAAGGTCAGCAGCCGCACACGTCCGGAGTATATCCCCACCTTCTGCATTACGACCACCGTACCCATAACCACCATGAACACGCTCAAACTCCTCACACCGTTCACCCACATGACCAATCAGATCGCCACCCACAACAATCCCCTGCGACAACGGGATACCGCTAAGCACTCCACCAAGCAGACCCCAGAACGCCATTCTCTCAGCCTCGCCACAACCGGCCTGTGGCGCATAAGCACTTATCAAGTGGGTGACAACCCCTTCGACAAGCACCCCAACGACCATCAGCCGATCGCTGTAGCGTTTCACTTCCAGAATATCGTTCTGCAATCCTTCGGAGAGGACCACGGCCACCCCATTCGCTCCACCAGGTGCACCCGTGTAGATCAGTTTGTAGCCATTCCCAATTAACCGGGATCTGCTGCCTTTCCACCGAGTCTCCTGCAGGAACGCCACGTCCACCCTCCGCCTGAAGAGTACGTCGGCCAACTCCCTCGCGCGTCCGGTTAGCGTGCCAATGTTTAAAGTCGCGAAGCGGAGTTTTCGGTGTGTATTTTTTCTGTTGCATTACATTCCAAAATATCGTGAATCTAGCTTATTTATCCCACGTCTGGCAGCACTGCTCTCCATGTATTCTACATATGGCTTAAAAGGGCTGGAACCCAGAGCCGTAAAACACAATTATAAAATTTAAAAAAAATGTATTCTACATACAAGCGAATGACGCTTCGAATTTTTTTTAAAAAGTTTCGTCTCTGTCTCCTTCGTGCGCGCACCCCTCTTTGGAGACGCGACGCGACAGATACAAAAACTTTTTTGTCCCAGCGACGTTTTTGTCTCTCTTATCAAGTCCTCTGTTATGTATGGAGGTGCGCGCACGTTGCGACGCGACAACTGGGAGACTTTTTTGTTCACTGACCAGTACGGGTGACAAAATTGTCTTTGTTTTTTTTTAAATACTGGGTTTTACGGCTCTGGGTTCTAGACCTCACAAATAAAAATAATTAAACAACATGTAAATCCAAGTACTCAGTGTCTTGTTTTGGTGCTTAAACACAATTTTTTCTAAGACCATCGAAATTTCGAAATAAAAACCAATGTTTTTTAGTTAAATGAAAAACATTGGACAAAATTGTGTCTCTCCGCCAGTGTTGCCAGATTCATAGGTTAAGAATTATTCTACTTTTACTGCAAAATTATCGTGTTATCGCATCCCCAGTTAACAAAATTACTGTATTTGTAACTACCGAATCTAGATTTTACTAGTAAAAGAACAGAATATACGGCTCAAAAGTTTAAATCATGTTACTTGGTTACTCTTTAAAATTACAAGTTATTGTTAGCTAAATTACTGCAGTACTTACTGACTGCAGAACTAAAGACGAAAGTCTACAACCAGTGTGTGTTACCAGTGATGACATATGGAACTGAAACGTGGCCTCTCACTATGGGCCTCATAAGAAAGCTCAAGGTTGCACAGCGTGCTATGTAAAGAGCTATGCTCGGCGTTTCTTTGCGGGATAGAATCAGGAATGAGGAGATTCGTAAACTAACAAAAGTTGCTGACATAGCCCAATGGATAAGCAAGCTGAAGTGGCAGTGGGCGGGGCACATAGCACGCAGAACTGACGGCCGATGGGGCAGAAAGGTTCTGGAATGGAGGCCACGTACCGGCAAGCGCAGCGTAGGACGTCCACCTACAAGGTGGACAGACGACCTGGTAAAGGTTGCAGGAAGCCGCTGGATGCGAGCCGCTTTCAACCGGCCAATCTGGAAGTCACTGGGGGAGGCCTATGTTCAGCAGTGGACGTCCTATGGCTGAAATGATGATGATGATGATGACTTACTGCACAAGCATCGAGCACATACCCTAAAGAGCAGCAAATACGAATCATCTTTCTCCGAAACTAGTAAGTGATTTTTCACTTACATTTGGTATGAAATGACAACTATTAACTATCGCCTAAATAAAAAAGTACAGATACAGATAAAAAAATGGCAGATATTTTTACACTAAAAGTCTATCTCTTTCGTAGTGCAAAGAAATTATATTTACTATCCTGCTGTCAGAGTCAAAGTAGTCCAAATAAATGTAAAATGTATTCAAATACACAGATTGAAATTTCATAAAATTATCTTTTACTTAACTGAGCAAAATGTCACGGATTTTCGTAAATTTATCGTGCGATACATTATTATTTTTTCTATTGCATTACATTCCAAAATATCGTGAATCTAGCTTATTTATTCCACGTCTGGCAGCACTGCTCTCCATGTATTCTACATATGGCTTAAAAGGGCTGGAACCCAGAGCCGTAAAACACAATTATAAAATTTTTTAAAAAATGTATTCTACATTATGTGAATGACGCTTCGAATTTCAAAAAAAAGTTTCGTCTCTGTCTCCTTCGTGCGCGCACCCCTCTTTGGAGACGCGACGCGACAGAGACAAAAACTTTTTTGTCCCAGCGACAAAAGTCTCCCGTGCGCGCACTCTCTAAAAAGTGTAGAAGTAAGGAGTACGCTCTTAAAGGCGGAAAGTTGAAAAAGTGTCCAGCTAAACCAGTACTCCTTCCTTACCTCTACAGCAGCTGAGTTACAGGTAAAAGTACCTAGGTACCTGGTTTTAAGAAGTATCTTCTTTTGTGCATTCTGTTTAATTATTGCGATAGAAGGCGCTATAGCAATAGCAAAATAATAATTTAGCTTTGTCCTATAATGAACCTAATTAATTTGTCATTAGCTGCAATAGTTTCTGTACACGTCTAACTGTCTACGTGGAAGCCTATCAATGTATGGAAAAAGAAGTGAAGATAATATACAACGCTGTCTCCCTTCTGTCAGACAGCGTTGTATTCGCTATGTGCAAAGTGGGTGATGGAGGCCGTCAAATCGATTGCAGCACGCAATCTGGCAGAAATGTGAAATAACTCTGGACTGTCATGAGTCAAATTGCTATATTTCCATAGAATTCCATACTTACGTTAATAAGTATTTTTAAGTAAAAACGTAATAATTCGCGATATGGGTCACAGTACGTGTTGTGTTATAAAGTGTAGAAACAATGGGAAAAACAGTTCGTGCATGTTTTATTCGTTTCCAACATCAAGAAGTAAATTGAAGCAAAGTAATAAATGGATAGCTGCTGTGAAAATAAAAAAGGTTGTGGGGAGTTTGTGTCACAGACGTTTGAGTTATGATCACACCTCGTAGCTTTGTCCGTTGGTTTTAAGCTCTTCAAAGTCTCTCACATGCTGTCCACGCCTCACTTTCCACGCCTCTCTTAAATAACACCGGAGTCCCTCAGGGCAGCATAATCGGTCCAGTGCTTTTTCTGCTGTACATCAATGACCTTCCTTCTGCCACATCAAATAAGTGCATACTCTTTGCCGATGACACCACAATAGTGGTGAAAGGTGATCGAGATAAAATGCCAAATTTAATCAATACGGCTTTGTCTGATGTCATTAACTGGATGGAACATAATAATTTAAACATCAATGTAGCAAAAACAAAAATAATTCAATTTCATTCCTACAATACAAACCCAATACCACTAAATGTTACTCACAATAACGAAAAGATTGAAGTAGTAGACCAGGTAAAGTTTTTGGGAATGAACATAGACAAGCATCTTAATTGGAGGTCCCACGTGGATGAGCTTTGCGGGAAACTCGAGCGCTGCGCTTTTGCACTCAGAAGGATTAGGCAAACGGTCTCCGGGGAAGCCGCACTAATGGCTTACCACGGCTATGTGGCGTCCATTATCAGCTATAGGGTTATTATCTGGGGTAGCTCAGTTGATATAGAAAGAGTATTTATAGTGCAAAAGCGTTGCGTGAGGGCTATAAATAGGGCATGGTTTCTTGACTCGTGCAGGCCTCTCTTTAGAGCATCTAAAATTCTTCCTCTGCCTTGCATCTACTTGAGAGATCTGTGTCTGTTTGTTAGAAGCAATACAATCTACTTTGAAAAATACACTGATGTCTACACAAGGCAAAAAAGGGCTAAATTTAAAAACTTATTATATCAACCCCCCAGCCGTAAATATATGTACAAGAAAAATTTGTTCAACATGTGCATTTATATTTATAACTTACTACCTAATGACTTAAAATTACTTGAGGGTAGTACGTTTAAAAACAAATTAAGTGACTGGCTCTTATGTAACTGCTTTTATAATATAAAAGAATTCATTGAATTTTGTAAAAAATAAAAAGTTGACATTATATAAATGAATAACTAACTATTTTTAAAAAATTACATAAGTGACTTAATCTATTAACAATATTAATTTAAAATTTGCACGTCTGCTTGCAGGCAGAATACTAATGCTTACTAAATAATAAGACCTTAGTGTAAAACTGTATTCTTGCAAATAAAGATTTGATTTGATTTGATTTGTCCTAATACTATTTTTTTCCCTTTTTGGACAGTTTGAGGTTGGAAAGTTATATCATGTTGTATCGATTCAAATCCCGAACGTATTATTACTTAAATATTTTAGTTCGAGTAAGAAAATTACTTATTATATTTTTGCACAAACTTTTTAGATATTTTCATCTAATTTCGAAGAAAAACAAACCGAAAATCATTCTTAAACCATCCAGTTGCCATAATTTGAGAGATCTTAAGTCCACAATACTTGTGGTCACTAGGGGCGCTGTCATCGCGCACACAGCGAATACTATCTCCACTTCTTTTTAACCTCTATTCGGAGGAAATACTGACCGATTTGTTGGCCCAAAAACCGGAAGGGATCTGTATCAATCGAGTGTGTGTCATTAACATCAAATATGCCGATGACACAGTACTAATAGCTAGTTCCGAAGAGGGTCCACAGGAACTACTCGAAGAAGTTGCTGAGGCTGGAGAAAGCATGGGACTGAGGATCAACGTAGATTAGACAAGGACGATGGTAATAGCTAAAGCTCCTTAACCTTCTATAAAAGTCACGTTGCATGGGTCTGTTGCAAAGCAATACGAAATTCAAATACATAGGCCGGTATTTCACACATGACCTTGACCACCAAGAAGAAGTAAAGTGCAGGATTGGACAAGCAAAGGCTGCTTTATTAAAAATGGCCAAAATACTTTGTGACCCAAAGATTAAGCTTTTGACCTCAGACTCCGTGCAAGCAGATGTTACGTACTCGTATGGTCAACAATTTTATACTTATGGTTGTGAAACTTGGGTCCTGAAAAAGGAAATCTGCAAGCAGTTGGAAGCATTTGAGATGTGGATTCTTCGGAAAATGTTTAAGATTTCATGGACAAGTTTTACTTCTAACGCTAGGGTCTTGCAGATTGCAGGAACTCAATGATGCTCATGTGCACGTTTAAGAAAAGGAACGTTGCCTTTTTTGACATTTGCAGAGCAGAGCGCAGTTTGAATTCCCAAGACTGATTCTGGAGGGAAAAATACCAGAAAAAAGAGCCCCAGGACGTCAAAGACGCAAATGGTTTGACATCAAAGATTGGACGGGCCTTTGCTACCGCGAAATCAAAGACCTAGCCAGCGACCGCCCACGATTACACATATTACACAGATTCACAAGACATTGAGTATTTGGATTTACATGTTGTTTAATTATTTTTATTTGTGAGGTCTAAAACCCAAAGCCGTAAAACCCAGTATTTAAAAAAAAACAAAGACACAATTTTGTCACCCGTCCTGGTCAGTGAACAAAAAAGTCTCCCAGTTGTCGCGTCGCAACGTGCGCGCACCTCCATACCTAACAGAGGACTTGATATGAGAGACAAAAACGTCGCAGCGACAAAAGTCTCCCGTGCGCGCACTCTCTTACATACATCTTTGTTCCGAAATAGTCGCATTATGTTCAATTATTAGTTTAATTCACCATTTTGCTCTTTGACTAATCTCGCTTGCTCTCACCTAAGTAAGTAACACTATTTCCTTCCTACTTCCCTAATCTAAGTTTGATTTAAGTATGTATAATAATATTAGCCTTTATTCAGATTTAGGCACCCACCGCGGTTGTGAGCCCGCAGCTTCTGTAGAATGTAGATTTATTGGCAAAAAGTAAGAGCACATTACACGACGCGTTTTACACCCGCAGCGCGTGCGTGGGTGTGGCATTCACCCGCCGCCGCCTTGGACATACCCTGTCTAATCTGTGGCCGCCGCGGCGGTTTGCGCCCGCGCGCTCTGCGGCCGCAGTAGCCGGCGGGGCAGGGGGTACAGTAACCACGTCTTGCGATTATCGCCCGCAAAGTTTGCGGGCGATAATCGCAGCCGCGGCGGCTGCGTAACTGCAAAAACTCCGGTCTCGTGAGTTTTTAAATAAAACAGAAAATCGTTCCGTGAGTTCTTAGCGTTAGATATATAAGCTATTAATACATTTTACATCTTCTAAGTATCTGTTTGTCCGTTGGCAAAGGCCTCTTCCAACTGTCATTGACGTTTAAGTAATGAGTAAATGTTATTCGGATCCAATCTTATTCGGAACAAAATATTTTGTCTATCACCTTTGTCAAAATGACATTTGCTTTTTGCCTGTCAGCCAAAAGTTAGAGTAATAATCATGTCAAATCGATTTTCAAAACATACATAAAATACAAGTTATTTCTAAATTTCTATGTAAATAATCGAGTTAATTGGTTGTCTTCGTCAATTACGGTTTAAATATGCATTTTCAATCTGCACTTAATCGTGCCATTGTGATATTATTGCTATTAAGTAAATATTTTGTCTACGAAGTTGCTTTACGTTTCCGTTAGGTTATCGTATTTTTTTGCACAATTAATTGATATTTACTAACCTAATGCAAGTCTCAATAGTCTTTTCTGCTAATGATTTCATAATGCAATAATTAAACGCAATTTTTGCAGGGTTTTCGACAGTCACCACTCAGTTTGATATGGAAGAAGAAGCGGTAGAAACACCGGAGGATACCAACCCTGACGTTCCAAACGTTGATGAATCCGAGTCGCTGCTCTTAAATGTGGTTTCTGACGTAAACAAGACCCTGACGAACTTCTACAACCATGTAACGTCCGCAAACGTGACTGTTGAGAACAGTACTCACACGCGCAACGAAACTCGAAAGCATGTCAGGTGCAAAGAAATTTACGACCCGAGCGAGGAGTTCGAACCTTCAGTCGAGATTATTAACGGCAGCCACTTGGCTAAACTGCTCCAAATCAAACCAGACATAACCAGCAGAGACATGGAAGCAGAATGTCACTTGGTTCTATTCTTTGCAAGAGCCTGTCCTTTTAGCGCTCATGCTGCTCCTCATTATAACGCTCTCGCTAGATCGTATCCTGGTGTAAAGATGGTGGCACTGGATGCTTTGAAATATCACGGTATCAATGCACAATATGGTATTGTAGGTGTGCCTACATTGAAAATGTTCCACAATGGACGACCTGTAGGCAAGTTCAATGGAACAGAATATAATATTCAGTCCTTTAGCAAGTTTGTGCATGCTATAACAGGGCAGTATCCTCAGGGTTTGCTGGTGACTTCAAAGGACTTTCAGGGCCCTGTGTCCAGTATTGTTGAAAAAGACACTGATTACTTCTTAGTTTTGTCATGGCTGTTCATTATTATTTGCTCAATATACTATTTCACACAGTCAAAATGGTGGAAGATGATTGTCGAGATGGTGCAGAATAATTGGAGGGAATCGGAAGCTCAACATGAGCATAATGATTGAGGAACAAGAGAAATAAAGTTGACTTAGGTTAAGCTATTTATTGTTATTTCTTTACTGTACATATTAAATACTTATATGTAATATAAATATAGTTTTTTTTCTATTGTTCTAACAATAATCAATAACATGACAAAATAAATATTACTCAAATAATGTACAATCATCATGTACATGTAGATGTATTTAAGTATGTTTATCCGTTATCCAGTCACCATAGTACAAGCTTTGCTTAGTTTGGGGCTAGCTAATTGGTGTGATTGTGGAAACAATTGGTGTGATTGTGGAAACAATTGGTGTGGAAACAATTTGTCTTACATTTCTTGCATCTATTTTAATTCAGCAGGAATTTCTTTTCCCTTTAGGGCTGCTAGAATATTCTGAGCTGTCAGCTCACTCATGGTATTTCTAGCTTCTATGGAGGCACTGCCAATGTGAGGTAGAACAACACAATTCTTCAACTTAAATAGAGGACTGTCTAAAGGCAATGGTTCTGGAGAGGTGACATCCAAACCTGCTGCTCTAATTTGGTTAGATTTCAATGCTTCTATCAGCGCATCCTGATCTACCGTGCCTCCTCGACTGGTGTTCACAAAAACAGCTGTTTTTTTCATTTTTTCAAATGCAGCTTTGTTGAATACTTCTTTTGTTTCTGGTACAAGTGCCGCACAGCAAATGACAAAGTCACTTTTGGCTAGCAATTCATCGAAGCTTACTTTATCAGCTCCAATTTCTTTAGCCTCCGGTCTTTCACTACGGTTGAAGTAGATAATTTTTAAAGTGTTAAATGCTTTAACTCTTCGAGCAACAGCTTGGCCAATGCGTCCAAATCCTACTATTCCTACAATGGCTCCAGCAAGGCCTGGCCCAGTCATCCAGGTGGGTGCCCATGACACCCAGCCTCCTGTTCTGGCCTCATGCTGGGCTTCTGGAAGGCGTCTTGATGTCGACAGGAGTAGAGCTAACTGTAAGGAGAATTTTTATGAATATTAATACTCTTAGTATTGTAATCAATACAAGATTAATAATAATATGTTGAAACATAAGATTAAGTTTTAATATAGGTAATTGGGCCTCCATGTCCTTCCACTGTTTAAGTTTATAGGTAAATATTCGAAATAGTCCATGGTCTGTTTTTCTTAGCGCGTCAAATATTGTAAACAATTTTGACATTCCTTTATAACATAATTTATTATTCATTTAAAAATAAGATAACACAAACCTTCTATTGTGTAATTGTAATTAATTATTTATCACAAAATCCTTTATATTCTAAATAGTTTGTTGATTTTTTACACTGCTATTATTTTTTGTTTTGTAAATTAACATGCATGATTGTTTACAATATTCGACAAGCTTACTTGGAATTTCTATTGTGTCTCATTTACGTATGCTTGATGGGTTAAGTCATCATTCATATACAATAAAAATTCAATGTGTTTTTTCATTGTCAACTTGGATTTTTAGTTCACTTACAGTAAGTTCAGCAGTAGCATCAGTTAGGACATCAGGAGTGTACCCAACTTTAATTCCCCTCTTCCGGCACTCCTGCACATCAATGTGGTCGTACCCCACTGAGATAGTTGCTACCACTTTGAGTCCTGGCCCCGCTGCATCAAGCAACTCCTTGTCAATCTTATCAGTCAAAGAACAGTAGATTCCATTAGCTCCTACTACAGATTTCAGAAACTCAGCTCTTGGTACAGGTGAAGGTTTCTCCCATAGTTTCACGTCACACCTGAAAAATTTATATGAATTGATAATTTTTTTATAAATGGTGTATTGCTTATTATTAATAAAGTGAATGATTTAATTTAGGAAAAGTTACAGCATGACATACTATTTAATAAATTATAGAAACAATCTATTTATAACCTGATTATTTTCTAAAGAAAAACATTTCCTTTTTTTGTTATACCTATCCATGCTATTATTAACATTGTCTCATTATACATTTTATGTAAAACTTTTGTAACTGGTTGCTTGTTTAGGACAGAAATAAATATCTGTTTTTTATAAATATTTTTATAAGCTACGTGATGGGTTACACTATATAAACACACAATTAACTTACTCTTTTTTAAGTAGATCCACACCAACATCGGGCATGTCACACCGCGTTACATACACATTATATCTTCCCAACTCGCTCATGTTTCTCACAAAATTTCTACGACTGACTAAACAACGCGACAGTGGCACTATTCTTTTATAAATCATGAATAGAATGTGTAAATGAGGTTATTTTCCGGGTTTCTTGTGCTAACCGGTTTCAAGGTCTCTTATTTGTCTGGCAGGTATTTAGGAGGCGTAGATGTAGGCAACTCGGTTTTTTCACTCTTGAAAAACGAAGGCTTTGCTACGAATATTGTGATGTGAAGCGCACCTACTGTCGCCAGTATAATCTTGCCCTTGGTGGACTTGAGTAATGATAGAGCACTCATACTATTACCCCCGTCTTAACACTGATAACTGTAGGAATATGTTATATAACATAAATTTAGAAAAATTATAACCCAATGTCATCATCTCATCAACAAAAACATGAGATTTTTAACCGAGTGTTGCCACAACTGAGTTCCCAAAAGGTACATAGTCAGCGCTAAAAACGTACATTTTGGGGTAAAAAGGTACATAAGCAGGGTGGCTCTAGCCTTCGAGTCTGGTCGGTGGGGAGAGGGGAGGGGGGGTTGTAGTTCGCACAATCCAGGTGCAGTCAGGATAGACTCCAATTCGATTACATTAATCTTTGATAAAAAAATTAAAAGATTTAAAAAACCATTGCTGCTAAAATTTTATAAAAAATAAAATTTTACAACGATTAATGGGACTTAAGTAATCAAAGGGAATCCGTTCGCATTCTCTGCCCTATCAATTAAGAATACGAAAATTTAAATAAAACACTACTTTCATTTATCTACGTAACCCATCATAATTGGACTCAGTCGGCAAGTCGCAATCAGTATAAGTATCGATTTTTTATGCGCTTTTAAAATTTTCAAGAAAATAAAAGTTAAGAGTACTATTTAAATGTACATCATCATCGCCTTTTAATTTGTTGTACACAGATATTTAGTAGGTTAAAAAGGTACGTAAATGGACAAAATTACACATTACACATGAGAGGCTAAAAAGGTACGTCAAATGTGTAAAATGTACGCTAATTAACGGCAACGCTGTTTTAACCTTAAATTTTTTGACGTTTAAGACGTTCACAATCACCTAACACATGTGACATGAATTGTCAATTTTGACTTTTTTGTTAAGTTTAGAAACCGACTGACGTAATTACCGTGTTTTTATTTAAAACTTTTTTTTACTGGTTCGATCGCTCCCGCAGCCTGCTAGTAGTTATGATACTGTTTTTATTTGAAACTTTTTTTTCTGGGTCGGTAGCTCCTGCAGCCCGCTATTACGGGGCCCGAGTCGACACGTACGACGAGCCTGTCAGCACAATCGGCCGGGTCGTGGTAACCGCTAGTGAGGCGGACCTAGGCTTCAGCGCTCGCCAAAACTTCCCGGTATATGTAGCTGAATAAGGCCTTCCTCAAAGGCTGTCAGTAGTGTTGCCGGTCGATAGTTCGCTATCGATAGTCTATCGATAGACTATTGTAGTATTGATATTGTTGATACTATCGATTGTATCGATAGCCCCGTAAGCGTCAATACTATAGACACACAGCAATACTATCGATAGTATCGATACTATCGAAGCTCAATATCGAATGCGCTATACCTACTGCAATTCTATCGATATCGATTGAATCGAAGTCAGTATCGATGGGACAAACTATCGATAGTATCGATACTATTGCTACTGAATATTGCAACAACAATCTATACTATCGATAGTATCGATACTATCGATCGTTTTGTCCCATCGATACTGACTTTTCCCTCGGTAGTATTGCTATATAGGTACAATAATATTCTAGTGGATGACAGAAAACCAGATGCTTATTTTGCTGACCGCTGCTGTCTTTGCGCTACAAATTTCGATTCTTATGTAAGTTATCTGTTGCGCTTTGTAGCACCTTTTTTTTCTAGTTCGTAATCCAATACGCTCCGTGGTAAAACATTTGCGCATGGTTTAGTTTATTCTGATTTAAGTTGGCAACAATGATTTACAAGGTTTATGAGTGTACACTGATAAAATTAGTACAGAGTAGTGGATGGGTGTCTCTACCCACATTAAAAATGATATTATTGTAGATTGTGTGTATCGTCTCGTCGGTCGGCATTGTTTTTATTTTAATCAAACATTCATTAAATCAGATAAAAAATGGATTTGGAGAGCTCTTACAGTGCACCGAGGAAAAAAAACAGTTATGTTATTATTGCACTATTTTACAGTATACCGTTCAGGTCACACCAAATAGTTAAATCAAGATTACAGCCTCAAAATATTTTCTAGCTACATCAACTAATATTCATGTACAATACTACTACTACTATTGGATCACAGCCTACTATCGATAGCGCAAACATATCGATACTATCGATAGTATTGCAATATACCGATACTATTTTAGTATCGACAGAATCGATAGGCCTATCGATATTATAGATAACTTCCGAGGTCAACTATCGATAGTCAAACTAGTCAAACTATCGATAGTTCGGCAACACTAGCCGTCAGCGATAGGTCCATCTGAAAAAGAAAAAAACATTTCATGTTTCTTTCGAATTGCCACTACCTACATGAGCATGATGTAGCCGTGGTATAGGTGGTTGTAAATATAATAATAGTACCACGTAATTGACGACTCCGTAGCCGAGAGGCGAGCATACCGGACGTGGTGTCGCTATCACTCGTGGACCGGTTTCGATTGCCGGTCGGTCAATGTAGAAAAATAACTTTTCTATATTGTCTCGGGTCCGGGTATTGTGGTACCGTCGTTGTTTCTGATTTCTGTAAAACAAGTGCTTATGGTACTTATCATAGGATCAGAGCACAATGTATGTGATTTTGTCCAATATTTTTATATTACTAGCTGACCCGGCGAACTTCGTACGACCAATAAAACTTGTTGCAAAATCAATTTCTGAACGCATCCTATTTGACATGTACGAACAATTTGTATAGGAAAATACCTAATATAGTTTACTTTACTTACTTTCCTTGCAATTTCTTTATATTTTCTCACCGTTTAAACAGTCCCTGAACTTCCACAAATAATATTAGTCAAATTGGCGCAACCATTCTCGAGTTTTAGCGAGACAAACGAACAGCAACTCATTTTAAAAAAAATAAAAATCGAAATCATTTATTTTTGCAAATAGGCCATTAAAAGCACTTTTACACGTCCCAATATATATATATATATTTGCCCTACCACTGCTTCGGGACAATTTGTGGGCTAGTGCCGAGAAGAAGCAGCGCAAGAAACTCGGTCACTTTGTCAGCCTCTTTTAAAATTAATATTTTTACAAGTTTTATATCCACACATTTTTATCATTTAAATAATCACTAACGGTGTAATAACCTTTTTTCATTAAAATCATCTTAACATGTAATTTAAGTTCAAATACTGGCAGTTCAGCAAGGGATTGTGGTAATTTATTAAAAATACGAATACATTTTCCCATGAATGAACATCCTACCTTGTGCAATCTAAAATTAGGAACGACAAGTTTATCTTTATGCCGCGTATAAATTGTACTTATGTATGTCATTTTTCTTGGAAAATAAGTGCACATTTTTGCGAACATACATAATATTTTCATAAATATATTGAGAAGCAACTGTAAGTATGTTAATTTCTTTAAATAGTTCTCTTAGAGAGTCTCGTGCTATTATAAATAGCCCGAACAGCTCTCTTTTGCAGTACAAAGATGGTTTTAATATCTGCAGCTGAGCCCCATAACAGTATTCCATATGACATTATACTGTGAAAATAGCTAAAATACACTAATCTTGCCGTTTCAACATCAGTCAATTGTCTTATCTTTCTCATAGCATAAGCGGCTGAACTAAGTCTCTCTGACAAAGCCTCAATATGAGCACCCCATTGCAAACGGGAATTTATAGTTATTCCTAAGAACGTAGTGGGATTTGCGTATAATGTGCGTTAAGGCCTCCCTAACATTAAGAGGTTTAAGAACTTTATTTCTCTTAAAGAATTACATTAATTCACTTACAGAGAAAATACAATACTTACAATAATTAATGCTATTTGCAGACTAAGGTAACAAAAATAACCAATACTTAACAATATTATCAAAGTTGAAACAAATAATTAAGTAGGGGTGGGTAGGTTGCAAATAGTAGAAACGAACGGTCGCGTCTTCATCGAGCGCTTGGGCGCGTCGTCCGGCAGGTTATATTTTACAACTTACAAGCCAGACCAACAACATTGAACGAATAAATGAATGAATGAATGAATGAACGAATATTTATTGCATGAATATGAATGAATGAATGAATGAATGAATATTTTATTGCATAAAATACGGTAAAATAAAGATGTTATCTAAAGATGTTATCTTAATCTAAAACAATTTCCAGCAAAATTGTAATCGAAAATTACTAAACTAGTGAAGTTATATAAAACATTGATGTCGTCCGTAATGTTATTTAACAATTAAGATTTGAGTTAATAATAATTTAAAATTTAATTAAAAGTTAATAATGTCAAAATTTGAATTCAATATAATTGTCATAAATTAATAACTTACTTAGTAATAATAAGATGTAGTTATTAGAATTAAATTAACAATAAGCAATCAGTATTTATTTACATCGTCAGACCTCTGTTTCATGTTTTCAGTCTTGCATTAGGCATTGTACATTTTATACATTTTGTTTTGTTTGCATTGAGCAAAATATTGTTAGTACTAATGACATCGTCAAAGGATTCTTGAGCCCTTTTAATTTTGAAAATTAACGATGTATCATCCGCAAATAACACCATCTCACATAGGTATTTTGTAAAGTAAGGAAGGTCATTTATATAAATAAGAAACAGTAGCGGTCCTAATATTGATCCCTGAGGTACACCCATTGTTAGAGGCGATCCTGAAGACTTAGCTCCATTAATTTAATTAATATTTTATAAACATAAATATTTATTATAATTATTTATTATATTATTGGCGACACCAAACCGTTCCCCATCACCGTCGGAGTACACCAGGGTTCCGTCCTCAGTCCGTTTCTGTTCAGTGTGATATTAGACGTTGTGTCAGACAGCATCAGAGACTCACATGATCAGCCACCATGACTGCTGATGTATGCTGACGATATCGCACTGGTGGACGCGGACAGGGGCAGGCTGGTGAGACGGGTGAACGAGTCGAGTCATTAGGCCTGTCCTTTTATATGGCAGCGAAGCATGACCGCTACTTGAGCGACACAAGCAGGAGCTGCGTGTCACGGAGATGAATATGCTGCGGTGGATGTGCGGAGTCACGCGTAAGGACCGCGTGAGGAACTCGCGCATCCGCGGTAGCTTTCGTGTCCGTGATATTGCAGACAAGCTGCAGGAGAGTCGCCTACGCTGGTACGGCCATGTTTTGCGGAAACCGGCAAGCTACATAGGAAACAAATGTCTGGCCATGCCGCCACCGCCAGGTCCTGGCAAAAGGGGTAGACCCAAGAAATGCTGGCTTGACGTTGTGAGGGCTGACATGCGTGCCAATGATCTCACAACTAGAGACGCTCAAGACCGCGCGAAGTGGAGGAGCAAATCAAGGAAAGCGGACCCTGGGCTCCAAAGCAATGGCTTTGGACGCAACCGGGATTGACCGTATAGATGATGATTTATTATAATTATAATAAACAAATATAATTAATTTGTCTTTTACCTGATAGTACATACTTACCTACCATCACTATAAACGAGATTATCCTTCTGTGCTGTGTCTACGGTCCAAGTAAAGACCCTTGAGGAACGACTCCGGCCGCTGCAACTACTTCTAGGGCCTAGTCCCAGACTAAGTGAAGAAAGTGATCGCTATATTCATCTATCACTATCATAGCACAGAATTTTTATGTTAGAAGTCTGTCTTTTGGGATTTGGGACAATATATAAGCTTCAGACAACACTAATAAAATCGTCATGGTCTCAAAGTACAGACAACAGCTCGACAAACTACTACAAAACGTCAAATTTTCTCAATTAATATTAATCTTCTACGTGTTGGACATAAAGTTGAAAATCGGTTCAATGACCTTTAACTTTTTGGGCAAGTTGACCTGCCGTTGACTAAATCAATAGTGTTACGACTACGAGCAAATAGCAGAGAATTAATTGTGTCAGTAGCGTCCATCCAGCACAACCATACCAGTCCGCCACGCTCAACCCAATCGCAGTGGAAATAAAGGAAAACTTGGCCACGCTGCAGAAGAAGGGACTCCAAGCACTCCTGTATTGGATAAAGGCGCACGCAGGATTAACAGGAAACGAACGAGCAGACGAGTTGGCCAAGGAAGCAGCACTAAAGCTGAAGACCAGACCCGCCTTCGACCGCTTCCCCCTGTCCTTTGCTAAGCGAACCATCAGGGGCAACACACTCGATCAGTGGCAAGCCCGGTACGAAACAGCAGGCACCGGAGCTACAACGAAAATGTTCTTCCCTGATGTGCGAGCAGCTCATCGCGTGATAGGAAAGCTAGCCCTGACAAATATTCGCGCTCAACTTTTTACGGGTCACGGAGGCATACGATCATACCTTTATAGGTTCAAGCTCTCGCCTGTCCAAACTTGTGCTTGCGATGACAACTCCATTGAAGACATACCGCACATCCTGGCGAAGTGCCCTAGGTACGCCACCAGGCGACTCGATTGCGAGCACAGGATTGGACAGACGATTGAGCCAAATAAATTTAGCACGTACATTGGGTGCGACTCCAGCCGGGCCCATTTTCTTGCCTTTGCGGAGGGCGTTATGCGCCTTGCTGCCAAGGCGAATGGCGCCAAAAAGGTTTAAGTTCAAGTTATAACTCATTATCAGATAGGCCCAAAATATGTATTTAACTTATTCTAAATTATCCAGTGAATTTATTTTGTATAACTTATTGATCATGATCCTTTTAATCCAATGCTTTACATTTGGCTTCTGCCCACATATATATTTTAATAATTTTAATAGTTTTAATAATTTTAATGATTTTATTATTGGCTATTGCCCCATTTAATATTGTATCAATTTAATTTTAATCTTTAATTTTAATCAATTCGCCAATTATTATCATTATTATTTTTTGTTTAATCCTTATTTAATGAATTTGTAAACTGACTGGCCTTTTGCCTCAAAGTATGTAGAATTTTATAGAGAAAGGTTAATCTGCCGTTCATTGGCGCGTGACGCTCATATGATTGAAAAGTGCATGATATATAGATATACTATAAACAGCCCAATAAAAAGAAAAGAAAGTAAAAAGAGAACAGAATAAATAAAACAGAATCAAACTAGAAAAGAATAAATTAGAGCAAAAAAGAAAGCTCTAAGAAACGGGCGGTAAAAAAAAAAAAAAAAAAAAAAAAAAAAAAAAAAAAAAAAAAAAAAAAAAAAAACCATACCAGTCCGAGCCTTAAAAGTTCGTTGAACTGAACCGAACCGGGAATCGAACTTGGGTCTTCCCCTTTTGCGATCAAGACCACGCCTATCGGATAGTAAAGGACTGCGATGAACCGCCACGTAACAAACATATTCACTGACACTGAATCTTTTCTTTTGTGGTGGACGAAGGCGAATCGTCATTACTTTTTCTATTCTACTCATACGAGTAGATTAAACATTTTATAACAACGTGAAGACTGAGAGTAGTAGTAGCAGGTAAATACGTCGGATGCGAGTAAATAATAAACATACTATAATTTTATTACGAAGCAGTGAAAGTCTCGTTGCATTAAATCCGAAAACGCGTGCAACGTGGCTAATTAGGCGGTTGCCAAGGCTGGACATAATGAAACACTAGAGCGCTGGTCCTAAACCTTTAGCGAATGTAATCTTTATATAATCATTAATTTAAAAAAAATGTTTCCATGATCACACCAACTAGCTAGCCTCAAGCTAAGCAAAGCTTGTACTATGGCAACTAGATAACGGATAAACATACTTAAATACATTTTTAAACATCCATGACTTAGTTACATATGCTCGTGCTCATCACACAAACAGTAGTAGCCCCTTGCGGGATTCGAACCCGCAACCGCTGGCTTTGTAGTCCAGAGCGCGAACCTCTACACCAGACGGTCGTTCGGGCATTGGGCTCCCACAACCCTTAACTTATTGGCTGCCAAGCGGTAGCCAGAGATCGCGTTTTTTTTTGTTGAGTCTCATTTTGCTGTAGAGGGTTTTTTATTTTATTTAAACTTTATTGCACAAATATAAATCGTACAAAAGGTGGACCTAATGAATTAGTAATTAAACAGCCTAAATAAAACATTCGTTTAGGCAGCAACATGGCGTCTTATTTATCCTACTCCTGCACTGTACTGGTGGTACGCAGACATAATTACCTACGGCTGCAAACTTGTAACATAATTTTATATTTCCCTACGAAGGCTGTAAAATATAGGTATGCTTTTACTGATTCAACATAATAATACTTGTGGTGCCAAAGTGGGCCGTTACTAGTCGATATCATGTATTCATGTGTAATTCACTTGTTTGGTAATAAAGAGTATCTATCTATCTCTAGGAATGTTGGCGATTCTTATTATGCAATGATAAGTACTGATTATCTATTAAAGTTTTACTAAGAAAGGAATGATCTGTCCCTAAGGAGGAAGAAAGGGATGCTGTTGTTGTGGATATGGTGGTTACTTTTGCAGGTCTCCTGTTGGTCCTCAGGTTCTGATATCTTCTTCACTGCGATTGAAGCCACGCAAGTACTGACTTTCTTTTCGATCGTAGCCACGTGCGTTTCTTCCATTGGGGAAATTCGCGCCTGATTTTCTCACACAATCATTCAAACAACTTGGCCGTCGAGACGTGTACAGCCTTCGGCCACACCACACATCACATTATCATCAAATCAGAAACAACGACGGTAACACAACACCCGACCAGGAATAGAACCCGGAATCTAGTGGTAGCGCCACCAGGCATGCTCGCCTCTCGGCTACGGTGGTCAACATGTTTAGAACTACTGTCTTAAACAGTAGACAGTAACAAACGGAATGATATTAATATAACAACCGTCTAATTGAAATACACTAAATATGCACATATTAATTGCAGAGGAAATTAGACTGTTTCGTTTGTGTGCAAAAAATATACCACTCCAACTCGGTAATAGATTGTATGCGCATGTTATGAAATTAGTTAATAAGCAATTATTTATTTGAAGTTTACTGTATTGAATTAGATAATAAGTGCTTTTATACTGCTCGTATGTCAACTACTGTTATTAAATATAATGACTATGCAATCTGGGAAAGATCCCTTGCGGGTTTTAAGAAAGATTAGGTACGTTTTTAGGGACGAATTAAACCCTACCGACAAATTCAGTTTATGACTGCAGTAGGGGAGAAGGGATTTACGGTCATCGGGTAAAGAGAGGCATGAGTAGGACCTTAGGAGACACTTCATAAAACCACGTAATCAGCTGCTCATATACATAAACTTTCCAAGGACCGAAAAACCGGGTTTAACCGCTTAGACGACTAGCCCGACGTTCCGCTTAAGTCGTATTTAGGGTAACCCGTATAATATCATTAATTATTCGAAACGAACGAGATAAAAAATCTAGTAGATAGATTGTATGAAAGCTTGAAAACATTGAACAAAAGTGAATCTTAGGCCGATTAAGCGTCGAGTCCAACCTTCGGTCCTTGACTTTTTCTTAGGAAGAAAAAACGAAATCGTAAAAAATTTTTGCTCCTTTGACAAACTAACATCATCAACATCATCGTTTCAACTATGGACGTCCACTGCTGAACACAGGCCCAGTGACTTTCATTGCCAATACTCGCAGCGCTTGGCAGACGGGTTGGCGAGCGCAGTTTTTTTTATAAAATTTCGCCTACGCCTCGCTACAGGAATCTCTTACGACGCGCCTCCTGTTGGCGGTGGGGATGTGTATTCTTTACGGACGTCCCCACACGGCAAACTAAAGCTTTACCTTAATGATAACTTATGGAGCATTTATATTTTTGTTCTACTATTTTGTTGTATAATTGTTCTTATCAGCAGCTCATTACGTAATTAGAGGGAGTGACTGGACATATTCTTTTATAAACTGTACATATATGAAATCCCTAACTTTATCCACTCGCAACCAAAGCAAATACTTAAGGTGATGTTGTTAACATTTTCATAAATGTACCTAAATAGTTAGTTGGTCATCTTAGTATTTATTGCAGAAATTACAATTTGATAAATGAATTATGTTGCAAAATGGTTTTAGAAACTTCAATAATTTCAAATATATTCAAGTACGTATACGTTCTTTTTTTATTAAATTTATTTGAAAACAACGACACTTTCTAACTGTTTCACCAATTACTACTTATCTGCTAGTTATAAAAAAAATAATAATAATAACTTGAGGCTTTTAAAACGAAGATAGATATCACATTTAAGACCGTATTGCGTGATATCAAAGGCAATTTTACCAACATTTCGTGCTCTACCAAGTTTATCCAATGAAGATGCCTGTACACATAAATAATTACAATTACAGACGCAAACCCGGCCGTTAATCAAAAAACTGATAGACTTTCTTTCGGTGGCACATAACTTAGTTTCCGAGATTCCTTCGGCTGCGAAATGGATCGGAATTTATTAAAAGTGTGATCGAGTTTCATCTTGTTAGCGAAGAATCCAAACGTTACAATAATAAAGTGACGCACAAATTTCGAGCGTGGCTCGGAAGCGAGACATTTTTGATGAAAAAACGCGGCGCGCTTTCTTTCTAACGGCGCAATTAGAAGATTCGCACACGAAAGTGCAGCGGAGATATTCGATGCGACGCGCCTGCGCCGATGATGCAGTGACCAACAGATTATTTAAAGTCAATAAAATCTAGCGTAATAGGCTACGATGGGTCTATAGTGTGGGATCTGGAGTTTAAAGGTGCTTGTAGTTTGCACTAGCATCCGTTAGACTCACAACAAATCTCCATTCCAAAATACGTCGTCACTACTTCACTAGCGTATCGTCTTCTTAAATGTGATAAACTTTGATAGACAAGATTCTGACTTAGATTAGATTAGATTTCTGACACTCTGACTTAGAGAATAAATAATATAATATATGCCACAAGAAATACCTGTCCCGTCTCGGAGTACGGAATTCAAGTTCTTGAGTTACAACTTGAATAATCAATTTTATGAAAGGCGTCACTAAACAAAGAAAAATCTTTTTCATAATTAGCCCAAACTAGAAATCAAATTCCGGACTAGTTGCGTTTAAGGCGAATACGTGACTATCGTGCCACTAAGCCGCGACGTCAGAATCCTTTATTACCTTTCCACAAGAATGTGGAGACGTATATATCATATCATGAGCTCGATTTGCAAGTTAAATACAAATACAAATACAAAATCTTTATTTGCTATTAAGTAGGGTACAGTACATGAAAAAATGTGGTCTTTGGTTTGAGACAGTGCCATGACTTACTTAGAAATACAACATAGCATGCAAACATTAACAGTAGACAATAAAAACATTTTACGTATAATCAATAAATAATCAGTACTTAAATTAGGTATTTATAGCAATAATGTCAACAGTTATTTTTATTTTTTTTAGGGTTCTTTGTATTTTAAAAACTCATCTATACTATAAAAAGCCCTGTCCAACAACCAAGTACGCAACGAAGTCTTAAAAGCACGAAATGGAAGTTTTTTAAATCTGTTTGGTATGTTAGTCTCATTAACAGTTAAAGGGGCGGATTGTTTCATGTTACAACATGTTATTGAGTAATTACTATCCGCAAAATGCACAATTAATGTCCGTAATAATCGACGAAACGTTAGTAATTTGTTTATTTACAGCTTTTTGAAGACACTGCAGACACACAGCCGTAGTGAAATCTAGTTATTTAAATAACATTTCAAATGTATTTAAATTTTAAACAACTGTGCGTGTATTTTATTTCTCTTAATATTATATTTCTAATTAGAATCGTTACATTTTCCGAGACAAACTTTCACGGGCGGTGCACATGCTTCTATATCTTTTTTAAAGATATTTGTGGTGTTTGAAACAGATGAAACATTATCATATAATTGTGTCGCAGGGAAAAAAGGATACCAGGGAATTCACGAAATCCCTAGGAATACCACGAAATCACGGTATGTCGAATATTCGTCTTCTTGCTAATTTTTTTTTGAAATATGACAAAACCAATTCCAGTAAAATGAAGTGTTGATTTTTATATTAATAAAACGAAATTACAAATTATCAAACGGATTTTGATTAGATATAATATGATACGATATATAAACTTTATCGCATTATCCTGTAGTTAAATGAAACCATAGTCTTCATTTTAAAGCAATTTAAAAAAAGGAATCTAGCTGCCTCACGTCAAAATTCCAACAACGACTGCAATTTTAATTTAGACTTAGTCGTTCACACGGGTACGGTGTTTTAGGGTCAAGTTCATGACATCGACAGTCGCTGTAGAGACCACATCGACCGTCACTGTATCGAAAACGTTTTATTGAAACGTCATTTTCAACCGACTTCAAAAAAGGAGGAGGTTCTCAATTCGACTGTATGTTTTTTTTAAAATTATTTTTTTGTATGTATGTTACGCGATTACTCCGCCAATTATAAATCGATTTTAATGATTCTTTTTTTGTTTGGTAGATCATACTTCAGAGGTAGTCCCATATAAATTTTATCGAAATTGATTTAGAACTTTTTGAGAAAATCAACAAATATATACCCAGATAATATTTTGGTTATGGTTCTTGTTACCTATCTTCGACAAATATGAGCCGATTTTGATGATTTTTGTTTTATTGAATAGCTTATACTTCAAAGATGCTATGATAAAAGTTTGCAAAATAAAAATCACCCCTAAGGGTTGGAAAATAGGGGATGAAATCGGTGTTCAGCAGTTAGATTAGGATTTATCACTAAAAATAGATGAAATAAGTAAATTTTATTAAAAAAAACATACAACCAAATTAAGAACCTCCTCCTTTTTTTGAAGTCGGTTAAAAAATAAAACCGACTTCAAAACACTAAAATGCTAAAAATAATCCTAACACTTAAGTACCTAATGAGTTACAGTTACTTTTGGAGTCGGTGCCAGCCGATGAGAGATTCAATGTTTTTGTTTGCACCGACTCCAAAAGTAACTGATTAGGTACTTAAGTGTTAAGATTATTTTTAGCATTTTAGTGTTTTGAAGTCGGTTTTATTTTTTTTAATTAAATTTATGTAGCGAAAGTACACCATGTCGACGGACGACCATCGACAGATCACTGCATCGACAGTACACCACATTCTGTACACATGTACGTCAAATGTACCTACGTACTGTATGGTTTCCAGTTTCCACAAAAAGGTGTTTAAACACAATTTTATCAAAGAAACATAGGCTAAGACAAAAAAAATAGTTTGCTTAGAAGGGTCAAATTTATTTTAGGTATTTTAATCTATTATTCGTTAGCACTGAACGTTGAGTATAGATAACAGCTCGTCAACCTACCACAAAACGTAAATTTTTCTCAATAATTAGTATTAATTTTTACGTGCGAACTTAAAGTGGAAAATCGGTTCAATGACTTTGGATAGGTTGACCTACTGATGAATGTACTACACCTATAATTCTGAAACATGTCTAAAGCTACACATTTAACAGTAGATACTTAATTTCTAATAATATAGTCGTTGCATTTTGATAATAATTGGAGCCAAAAAATGTAATTAAAAATTCAACTCAATAAAAGACATAAACGCGCTCTTAGGGTCTATTGAATACGGAAATTCAGATGTGTGTCTATATATATATAGTATAAGCAGGCCTGGTTTTATATAGGGTGAAAACTACGGGGAGTATAAGCAGGCCTGGTTTTATACAGGGTGAAAACTACGGGGAGTATAAGCAAGCCTGGTTTTATACAGGGTGGCCAGAAAAGTGTCGTCCAAAAAAATCGTAACCGAGAACTACGAAAAATCGTAGAACATACATAGGGATTAAGATACCTCTCAACACGAGACACGTAAAAAATTTTTTAGACGTCACTTTTCTGGCCACCCTATATGATATTAATATTATATCATTAATATTCTGTTAAACAAATAAAAAATTACACAAACAAAGTATTACAGGTTATCCAATCCGTGCCGGTTTGTTCAGGCATGTGGATACGATTACTTAATAAGGCTGTGTTCACGCGTTGCTTTTAATACTAAAAGACGTTAAATAGCGCAAATATATTCTAGTAACAATTTGGTTAGAAGTGGGTACGCAGCTTTGTTAAGATACAAATAATAATTATCCTAAAGACTTAGCTTAAGTGTGCGTTGACAGTGTTGAGTGACAAAACCACTCGCGGGCTACAAAGGCATTCCTCAAGACTTGCCTAACCACCAGTTTGTACAGTTGTACAAAAAGTTTTTCTAGATAGTGATATTAATCCTTATGTCCTAGACGTTACGAGCCTATGCTTGTGTTATGTTATGAGATGTGTGCTGCCCATTGTAAGCTCGGCAAAAATGTGGGTGTGCCTAACCGCCACGATCATTACAAGTCAGCGTGGCCCGACCTTTGAGACGTTTAAGGTGTTAAAGTAACCGACTTTTACGAATGGACCGTTCTAAATTTGAATCGAATTATTCTCAAAAAATATTTACAAACAAAACTAAAACAATTAAACAGATATTGATAAAATTAAGTCTAATCCTATCAAGTGCAAATTACTTGAATGTAGAGTTACCTACTGCCATTCCGGTAACCGCAAATCAATTAATTACCATGAGTTTGATAAACAAGATTTGCCTGCCTATGCCTGTCAGAATTATCAGAATATTTATTACGAAACGATTAAGTAATTTTGATTTTTATAGATCTGTTACGGAAAAATCGATTTATACGTGCGCATGATTAATGGTTAGTAATGTTTTGTCGTAAATTAAGCTTGGGACAGTACGTTCGATTCTGATAGAACCTCTCACTGATGGCCTTGGTGTTGTTAGCTAAAACCTAGTAAGTAGTACACACACATAGTTTCACTTGTAGTATTTATTTCCATTGGATGACCTATCATTGTACAGGCAGCCCTTTTAGTAAGAGTTCAGCTTTAAATTGAAATAAATAGCTTGATTTGTAACCATATAACAATGACTTTGCAGGTTCTATTGGATCTAGTTGAGCACAAATCTATCGTTTTATCGAGTCTGCAATTTTAAGTTGCCCTTTTTGGCAATCGAAATATCTGTTACGAGTAAGAACTAAGGTAAAATAGGTTTTAACTTAAGTCGACATAATTTGACTAAAATAAATAAAACTATTTTATATATTCTGCAAATGCCCAATACCTTTGTCAAATGTGAATTGATTTTGATGAATCTTTTAGAGCTTACTTCAAGGGTAGTCTTAAAAAAAATTTGAAGAAACACAGCTTAAGGTGCGAGCGAGCGAGGGGGGTGAAATTGATGTTCAGTAGATAAGTATCGTTTGTTTGGAATCTCTTGTGGATTTACCACTAAAACAGATAAATACAGTTTTTTTTAAATATAAAAAGAGACTTCAAATTCAAAACTAAAAAGGTGAAAATATTTATTTCATAAAAATGCCGACTTAGTTCCCCTTCATAGAGAAAGTAGTTAGTTCCCCTTTCGTAGTCCTCTTCCTAGAGGTTGTCAGATGGAGATAGCTATTAGCGATATGATCGCCTAAATTCTACGTCTGTCTGTTCAATTCATGTGTAATTTTCCTTGTACCATGCAATAAATGCAATAAAGAATATCTATTTTATTTCAATTTTAAGTAAAAAATATTTTTTGTTTTATTTAAGTGAGTTGTTTTTTTTCTAGTTCTTTATCCTTGTCTTACGAAGTGCGGCGAGGACATCTTCCTTAAGTTGCGGATCTTGCAAAAAAGGTGGAATATTAAAATTACATTTTAAAATTACAGGAAGTTTCGGGTCAGAGAAGCCTTGGACAATACTATAAAAACAAATCACCTATTCACAATAGCATAATTTGTCAAAAAAGTGTAACGAAAACATTGCATAGCAGGCAGCCTTGGCAAGACCTTCCTGCATGGAAACACGCGTCGATGCGTCTGCGCACCTAACTAAACACCACTTTGCTGAATCATAAACTAATTGCACCTTATTGTCATAATTATAAGGTGCAAATTACATATGAATGTGGTAGTATGATGGATGTGTTGCAGTCTTTTGTTACCTACTGCTAATTTACTATGGAGATTAAGCGATTGTATGATAAATCCTCTATTTTACCGCCTCCAATGACAGGGCGCTCCCCGTATCTGGGTTCTCCCCTGCGGCCAGATATTTGAAATTTGAAAAATAATATAAGTACAATTAAAAAAAAGTATCAAAGGTAAAGGTGCTGATAGAGTAACTTTTTAAATAAAATCAACATTAAAATATATAAAGAATTACATTCCTGTTCTGCGCAAGAACCTGACAGGCTACAGTCCTTGACGACCTCTGACACCGAGAGGCGAATGTACCGGACTTGGTGTCGCTATCTCTAAGGTCCCGGGTTCGATTCCCGGTCGGTCAATGTAAAAAAATAACTTTTCTATATTGTCTGGGGTCTGGGGGTTTGTGGTACCGTCGTTGTTTTTGATTTCTGTAAAACAAGTGCTTAAGCTACTTATCATAGGATCAGAGCAATGTATGTGATGTTGTCCAATCTATTTTTATAAAACAAAGTCGGGTTAGTTACACCATTTATAAGTCGAAAACGGCTTGTTACGATTTTTATGATTTTTGAATTGTTAGATTTATCCTCGCCCCGAATAGCAGAATAACAATGAAAACATCTGAAAATTTCACAAAAAAATAAAGGCGGTACGAAGTTCGCCGGGACAGTTAGTATATATACATAAATGAATCTCTATTTCCCTTGGTCATCGCATCACTCGTGAACGGATGGAACAATTTCGTTTCCGATTGAGATCTAGATTTATTATAAAAGTCTTGTAGGTGTAAACCTAGTGTGTCCAAAAGTGTTACGTTGAGCCCAGTAGTGTACCAAATGTGTTACCACACAGTGTTCGCGTTTAACGGGCAGGTGATCGATTCCGTTCACGCTACACGCGTGACATGGCTATTTGCCCATTATGTCGGCTGTAGTAAGCTAGTTACTGGTGTATTCTATATGGGACAATGTGGGACACTAACTAGATGGGACATTACGTTAAAAAACGTAACTTTTTCTAATTCTGGTTCTCTAATAAGAATCGTAATTACATTCTTGATAGTTATATGTGCCTGATTATCCATTGTCGGACTCCTGGTAGGTATTCCAATTATTACTTACATCGATTATCTAGCCCTAAACTAAGCAAAGCTTTTGATATGGCGACTAGATTAACCCACTTTTATTAACATTTATGGTGCAAAATATGCTCGCGCTCATCAAACATATTTTGACACATGCAGGATTTGAACCCGCAGCTGCCTGGCTTAGAACGTGTCTGGTGGAGGTTGCAGGAAGTTGCTAGATGCGGCCAATCTGGAAGTCATTGGGGGAGGCCTATGCTTAGCAGTGGACGTCCTACGGCTGAACGATGTCATGGTAAGTATTTGCTTGGCTTTATACACCGTGACTTTTTAATTACCCGAGAAAACTAAAATTTGCGTTTATAAAAATATGTATATCAGTAAGTAACACACAAATAAAAATAAAACGCTATAAGCATACAAAAATATCGTTTTATAGGACTTTAAATAAATCCTGTTAATGCACCAAAAACATGTAAACCATCTTTGTAGTATTATAATTAGGTGGATTTTGGTTCCGTTAATGTTGGAATGATAATGATTACTATTTGAATTAGCAGGACTTTTATGGTGCATATTTTTTACGGAATGTTAGGGACCTTTTAAATAAATTTCTCATAAAAAAATTTTTTTTTAATCGCCAAATTCGATGTATATATATCTGAATATGTTAGTTAATTTTCTCGGGTAATTAAAAATTCACGGTGTATTTTGATACCACGTGTATAGACGTCTGAGTTTTTTTTTACAAATTCTCAAATGAAATGTGACCAAACGTGTTCTTTTTTCAACTTTTCTCTTATCATAGCATTAGTTGGGACTGGAGTGTCCCATGTAACCCGGGTTGATGGGCCCATCACTAGCTAGACCTACCGTTGCGAGGCACCGTTACCGCTGCCGAGCCCAAGTGGATCGGAACGAATAATCGGCACGTGGGAATTACCTGTTCGAAAGCGATTTGAATCGATAAGGCTGTGCCACATTATACTGCTTAGGCCTACTATTTATTTGACTATTCCGATGTACCCTCTCAACCCACTTCGGCGGGAGCATTATAGTTTAATATCCTAATAGATGTTAAACTTTATAACAATGCTATAAATTGCAGTAAGTACTCGTAGAAATTAGAAGGAAGACAGAAAATGTGGTGTGTTGTGAGGAATGAAGCGTGATTATACCACATATTATTATATAAATATAATTATCATAATAATTTCAGCCATAGAGTCTCCATCCTTAAAGTGGCCAGACGACCTGGTAACTTGAAGGTTGCAGAAAGCCACTGGATGCAGGTCGCCTCCAACTGGCCAATCTGGAAGTTAATGGGGCATGCCTATGTTATGTTCAGCGGTGGACTGGCCTGTCTGACTGACCTATGGCTGAAATAAATATAATACAAATAAATATTGGACAACATCTAACTAAAGCACTTGTGTTGAAGAAATCAGAAAATGACGGTACCACAACACCAAGACCCGACCCAAAATATAAAGTTCATTTTTTATATTGACACGACCATGAATCGAACCCGGGACCTCAGAGGCTACAATTTACGTCAACTAAGGTACCATAGCCCTACTTGGCATGGCTTTATAGTTCGGATAGGATAAAATAACTCTCCTATACCGCATTCCCTTTTCTGTACCTTTTCGGCACTAGCCAACAAATTGTCCCATAATTATTTAAAGTGATAACAAAACCAAAACTATGTAATGCTTTTCGTTTGCCCACCTAGAGTTTTCATCTCGACAGAGCTAGACATAATAGTCTAACATATTCTGTTTAGCCATGGCCCCTCTAGCATGACCACCAAAACACGATATGGTATAGCGATATATCGACACAAACTATATAAATATGATAGATATAGCCGATATGTTGTTTTTATTGAGAAAACAGCGATCATAGCATGTGACGTCACCGGCACGGCGTGTCGAAATAGCAGCTATAATATTTATCATATTTTTACAGTTTGTGTCGATTTATAGCTATATCATATTGTGTTTTGCTAGGGAGGCTAAAAATGTTTAGCACCTTAAAACACTTATAATACAATAATCTCAACAAACATCAATAATTATTTTTTTACACTGCTTGTCGGTGTAGTGTAGTGTTATCTTTACGACGATATTTGCGTTGCACGCTGGCCACCTAAACTGGTCATGAAAGTAAAAAAGTATTTCCTTGCCTGAAAAGGAAACGGGAAAACTCGATTGAATGGCCAATGTTTGTGGTAACCTGAAACGTTTTTGTATCTTAGTATTCTATAGTAGTTAGTTGTGAACCTTGCTTGTCTCATTGTAGACTTGTTCTTCTCTAAATTAACAAAAAAAAAGTTAGGTAGGTACTTAGATTGGTATCTAAATTGTAGGAACGAGACAGGTGACCTTTAGTATAACCATTGAAGGGAAAATACGAGTAGGAGAGAAAAGGAAGTAAAGATGACCTAGAAGACTGTAGGTAGACTTGAAAGTTAGGTGTCATCTGAGAACAAGAGGTCAAGGGGATAGAATAGAGAAGAATAGAAAAGAATACAGCTATTGGTAAATTAGTTCAAGGGTAACTTTACTTAAATCTTAATTCTGTTCAGCTAAGCTAAAAATCAGACGATTCCAACCCAAATACTTTTACTAAAACTGCTAACAAAAGTAATAGTTATGAATGACAAGATTGAAGCAGAAGATTGCTACACACCGTGAGCTTTTATGCATAAACAGTTTGTGACACCTGTGTTTTGTTACATAAGTCATATGTAGACGTGCGTGACACGCTCATAAAAGAAGTACCTGCCTATAGCAGGTTTATGGACTAGTTTGTTACATCTAATCCTCTCCTAGCCTTTAAGATGAAATAATGTAATAATACGCCGTTAAACAGGTCTAGCTAGGCATGTTTCGCTTAACTATCCGTCTTATAACACAGAAGTGGTTTTGTTTTGTGTTGTTCTTCGTAAATTGCTTATGAATGCAGGGATCATCAGATGGTCGTGTGGTATTCCCAGGAAACCCAGGAGATAATTACTTCACAAGTAATTATCTCCTGGGTCATCCTGTTTTATCATTTACGTTTTTGTGCAGTTGTAGTTGATGCTAGCTCCATCTGGATACGATTATCCAGCTGATTCTAGTGGATTTACCAGGAAAGTCTGCCTCCCTAGCATGAACACCAAAACGCGATATGATATGATATGATACGGCGGCTATATCTGTCATATTTTTATAGTTTGTGTCGATATATCGCTATATCATATCATATCATATCGCGTTTTGGTGGTTATGCTAGGGGGGCTGGTAAAGCTTACTGGACAAAAGGATTTACTAGTTATTTATCTTCGGCTTTATTGCCAGCCGTTAGCTAACGCAATCACATTAAATGTGACTGGATAACAAAACCAAGTATACATTTTATACTTTAACAAACCACTTTGTAATCCATCAACGAGTCCAGTACCTACACTCATTGATATTCGCACAGCATTTATCGTTACATAAAAAAACAAGCGGTCTCGCCGGTTCCCGCGCTTTCTTCGCAACGACAACGTGTTTGACACGTTCTGCATAGTGGTGGTGAAGTTATCGATAGGTGAACTTGAAAACAAATAATGTTATCGATAAAAATGTAACAAAAAGCCCTATTTTTACTAGGGGACACTGTCACCCGATGCGAATTGTGCGTGTCCTTCTTAATAATAATAATCATCACCATCATTTACCTACCCTGCTTCCGAGTCTTCTGGGGTCAGCGCAGTATGTTTTCTGCCATAATTCTTTGAGTCATTAACTTTTTCTCACGCAATCAATACTACGTCTCGTCTTAAGTTGTTCTATACCTCTCTACCAATAAAGACTCATACCATCAGCCTAAAAAAGAAGTTTTATAAAACTTTTGGTTCACCAATGTATTAATTATTTTATAGGACTAGACCAATGTTGGAAACTTAATTAATATTCCTGACTGAGAAATGAGGTTATCCGACAGAAAACTAAACTAATATATAGTTTAAGAATAAGCAAATTGAAGTGGCGCTGGTCGTAGAATCGATAAAAGATGGGGAACCGCGTTCTTGTGGAGACTGCTACTAGGCAAACGCGGCATAGTGTGCCCTTTGACATGGTAGAGGGCTGATATACGCAAAAATACTGGCAGTGGATGGAAAAGTATAGGAGAGGCCTATGTTCAGCAGTGTTCTGCTGACGTGGGCTGATTATGATGATTATTATTCTGTAATTGTATCCGTACTGTGGCTAAAGTCTCGATTATCGATATAATTACTGTTCCGGCATCACTAATTTAAATGAGATGTCATCGCCAATAACATTAAATAAGCACATTACGTTACATAATTTTGAATACGATTATGCTGGTTAAAGTTAGAATTCGATGCCTATTTTTATATTATTGGCCGTTGAATACCGATACCGGCCGAAATTCTTGGAATGTTTGTATTGAAAACAAAGTCATAAAAACAGGACCAGAATGTAAATATTCAAAAATACTTGTATTGTTCAAATGTGCTGCTTGATACGGTTTTGCTGACATAATATTATTGTTTGACTGTTTTGATAGTATCATAAACTTAAAATTTATTTTTTTACTAACCTTCTTTAATTCTAATTCTAAATCTACAATTATTAATACCACAATAAAAAATTAAAAAATACTGTAACCTGTCAGCCATTCGGATCACTATGGAATGTACAGTCAGCAACAGAAGTAGTAACAGAAAAAATAATGTTGTTTCAAGGATTTTGTACTTGGAGACCATGCATGACATTTATTTTCGTGTGTAGTTTTAAACTAACCAACGACGCGACTTTAAAATATAATAGAAAATATTGCTTTAAACTTTAGAGGAATTAAAAGAGTCCAAATTTTATTGACAACTACTGATCGCTTCAATAAAATAAATTAAAAAAACACAATATTTCAATACCTACACGAAAATAAATGTCATGCATGGTCTCCAAGTACAAAATCCTTGAAACAATATTTTTCTGTTACTATTACCTACTGGGTATAAGATAAGACGTTGGGGGGGGGGCATCTCTTTACACAAAAATATACAGTGTTAGGCAGGTTCAACGAGGAACAATGGTTGTGCTTATAAATACATATTTTTTACTATTGAACCAAAGAAAAACAGAAAAAAGATCAACTACTACATATATTTAGTTTTAATGATAAGTAGAACTTAGTAGTCTCTTGTTTAACCGAACATATCATCATAATCATCATCATTTCAGCCAAAGGACGTCCACTGCTGAACATGACTTACAGATTGCCGGTACTTGGCCTCCATTCTAGAACCTTTCTGCCCCATTGGCCGTCAGTTCTACGTGCTACGTGCCCCGCCCACTGCCGAGTCAGCTTAAAGTACGTCTATAAGGTCTATATCTATTAAGGTTGGTAATGTTGGTATATCAAACAATTGCGAGTAGGTCGGTACATATTGGATTTATGCTGCTGACCATACTATAAAAGGCTCGCGTGCGCACGCGCCGAGAAATAAATTCGGACAGAAAGCGACAAAAGTAATTTGTAATGTTTTTTGGCGCGCGATCCGTTTCACGGACATTTTATCGCCGATCAAAATCGTCTACAATAAAGGGAAATTGTCATTATGTTAAATGTTTTAAACTATGTGTTTTGTAACATTTTGAAGAGCTGTGGATTTTGAATAAATATATAATACATGGGGGCAGTACATGGGGGAGAAAGGTGAAGTAAAGGACTAAGACTGGGGCTGAAAAATGAGATTTATTTGGTTACAGTAGAGCTATGCTTTTAAGAATTGTATTTGTATTCATTATTTACTGAACTTATTGTTTTATAAAAATGCGTACCTATTGACATTATATTAATCACTTAATTGAATGCTGTAATTGAATTGACTGAAGAATTTAGATCATTTAGGTAGGATGTTTTCTATGATATTTGCATGCTAATTCTATAGTTAAGTAGGCTAATGCACCATCTTTATTAATATCACATGTACTGTACACTAATTAATAGCAAATAAATATTTGAATTTGAATTGCCATGGTCTATCAGATAGTCAATTTTGCCAGGAGCGTCTCCTACCACACTCCGACCAGAGTCAATTTAGAAAAGGTCATTAGAATCCTAGGCCGACCGGTCGTTAAATTAATAATTGGAATAGCGCATACAGTATTGTTGAATGTAAAATATAAAGAACTAGCTGTTGCCGCGACTTCGTTTGCGTGGTCTTGCTTGAGTTTATTATTAAAGGATTTTCTGCGCAACTTTCTTTTTTTTTTCTTTTAAAAGAACCTTCTCCTGAAGATAATTAACACAAAAAAAAGAATTAGCAAAATTGTTTCATCCGTTCACGCGTGATGCGATGACCAAGGGAAATAGAGATTTATTTACATATATAGATATATAGATGGAATCTACTTACAAATATTTATTCAGAACCATGCTTAACAACGTAAATGTATTTTAAAATACTTGTGTCTTCTCTTTATTTACAGGTACTTAACTTAAGGAATTTATAGGAATCAAAAAGGCTTATAAATTTATTAAAAATAAAATAAAATCTAGTCACTCTTACGTGCGTAAGTGTACCATGACAATGCAAGATAAATTAACGGACATCAGAGATATGGTGTGTTGTATTCGCAGACTTTTGGGCTTGACGTAACTTTGGGATCATCTGGATCATAGTACCATGTTAGCATTTTCAAGAAAGAAGTTAACAACTGTAATTTAATTCTAAATGATGTCCAAATGATTTGACATTCAAAATTCGGTTGATTGCTTTGTCCCCAACAATTTAATTGATGTCATAGTTTTGTTGAAACTAACAGAGGAATAGTTCATTTGACGGACTATATCATAATAGTATTTGAATCTTTTAAAATTTAATAACTATTATGTTTTATATTTATTCATACAATTAATTATATTATGCATTTGAATTTATTCACAAAGCTGCTTGTTTCTGGCTCTGGATCAACCTTTTCCATTCCGCTCTTTTTCTGGCCACTCTGTCTCATGTTGTTCCAACGGCTTAGACAGAAAGGTTATAGAATGGAGGCCACGTACACGTACCTTCAAGCACAGCGTAGAACGCCCATACACAATGTAGACAGACGACCTGTTAAAGGTTGCAGGAACTTGCTGGATGCAGGCCACTTCCAACCGGCCAATCTGGAAGTCATTGGGGGAGGCCTATGTTCAGCGGTGGCATTCCTATTGCTGCAATGATGATGGTGATGATAACCATTATAAACTTCGAATGTTCAATGAATAACAGAGAATGGTGTAATTGGGTCTCAGTGGCAACGGCGGCCATAATCGTTCGGTATGCGCTCGCGCAGTGAACCATGACTTAATGTAATTGAGACTAGACCATTATGTTATTGTAGGTATTGTACCACTCTACTTCCGGGCGACCCGGATTTGACAGGTCCATCGTAAGTCCATAATAGATAAATATATATAGTGGGTTCATTTCCTGCGTGCAAAAATGTACACATCCTCCGTCCTTAATTGGGTGCAACCCTGTCGGTGGATAGGGGAATTGCCCCGCAAATATTGAGGGTCCATTTGGCGTGCTGCCACATCAGGAGAAGATAGAGTCTTGCAAGCAGACAAGTTTATGGCAACTATCGTCATAACCGTAACCGTAGCTGGTTCCGGCAGAACCTCGGAGATACCCGCTCAAACTTTTGTTTTTGATAAGTAGTCAACTGTGGGTCTGCACCATGGAACACATACCCTACAGAGTAGAAATGTCTATGATTTGTTCGACAAAATTTTCCGCCATTTTTAAATCTGTATCTGTACTTTTTTGTATGGGCGAGAGTTGACAGGACTTGTCATTTCATACTAAATGTAACTGAAAAATCACTTACTATGTACTCGATGGTCTGCACTAAGGTAGACTCTAGGTTCATGCCCATTCATATCTCCAATAGGAAGTGATTCTACTTTACTTATCTATTTCTACAAAACTCGAAATTAAGCCTGAACATTAAATTTCTCTTCGAACTCCAAACATGGGAAAAACTTTAGAACGTTCCAAAGTGACACCGGATGACATATTACTCCGTGACAGTTCAGATTTAGATATGCAATCAGATTATTTTGGATTACTTAGCATTTTATCTTGTTTTTTTTTTACGCGAAATTGTATTCCAGAATGTTCTATCGATAATATTAATAACATAATATCTACAATACAAAAATACCTTAGCTTCAGTATGAAACTGTTATCTATCAAGTTAACTTATTCGTATTCTTTTCTGATTCCGACTAATCTTTAATCATACCTAGGTACAGGTGCGCAGGTTTAATTTTTTTTTCAAACTGTTCAATCCCACTGCTGGGCAAAGGTCTCCCCCAGACTGTTCCATCGATCTCTATCTATCGCCATTGACTCCCAATCCCTCGTCAGGTTAATCAAATCGTCCCACCATCTTTTCTTTGGTGTGCAGAATGCATCCGGATAGGTGGGCCCAAATCGTTACTCAGTAGGTAACTACAGACGGCTGTCGCCGAAAAGGTTTAATGAATATATGGTCTTATTAAATAATGTCCAGAAAAGATAACACAGTTAGGGGGTTTTGACAATTTAGCAAACTGAACTCGTTCGGGTTTTTTAACTTGTAGATGTCGTTATAGTATTTTGATACTAATTCTACATCGCGATAGCAATTTTCGGACATGGATAGGCACAATAAATAAAACCAATTATGAAAAAAAACATTCAAGAAGACAAAACCTACTCGCAGGGATAAACAGCCAGCAGTTCTTCATTCGAAAACGTCGATCACATTGCCTACCTTCAATGTATTATTAAACCACCTACATTTAAGACTGTAATCTATTCACCTTGTCAGCTAGTTCGTAATTAGAGACGATCAGTCTGCGTCAGTAAAATACGACACATAAACCAGAGGAATAATTATTTAAAAGGCGTTTGCTATCCAGACGTCATTGACTTGACACTGCTTATAGAACGCATGATTGTTTTTGTTGCACTTACATTTACACGCGATACTGAACTCAAAACGGATAAGATAAGGTTAAAAGTGTGTTAATCAATTTAGGCGTTTAAGCTGTTATTCGATCCTGATAGGTATCTGCATACAATGCGCCGGGGAAGTCGCGACAGTCACGACGCTTATAAATTATCTAATTATATAAACGTCCATATTATTATATTCTGGACCAAGTATTGTCAATACTCGTATAGTGTAAGTAAACGTATATATGCGTCAAGTTTGAATATTTAAATCAATTGTAACTACATACGTTTTTAACACGCTTTTATCAGCTTTATATTATAACTAACCACTAACAAACTAACTATTTATATACTCTTTGAGTTTGGTCTCATTTGAATTGTTTTAATGAGTAAAATCCATTAAAAAACCTTACAATTCGTAATTTGTCTTATTTGAAAAAAAAAAAACTTTACCCTAAAGGCACGAATGTTATAAATAACTAAACCAACTTTGAAGCTAAACAAAAACGTTTAAAATATAAATGTGTACGAGTACAAGTTCGAGATATTTGCGGTACTTTGAAATATTTTTTAGTGTTTATAAAAAATAATAACAAGTATTTAGATACAATAGGAAAAACTTCAACATATAAGTTACATGATATATTAATTTTCACATCCTATATCCAGTATTTTCGGAGGAAAACTTGGCCAAAAACACCTCTTTTACGTGTATTCTCCTTACCCGGCGCCTTAACGAGCACCGTATTTCAAATGCGGTAAAAATCTTCGAGACTAGTCTCGGGACGAACTATTGAAATACCTACAAGATTGTAGGAACCCTCGGTGCGCGTCTCTGGCTTGCATTTGGCTGGTTTTTTTTTCGGGATTATACTTACTAATCTCAGATTTTCAAGTATACAGTCTATCATCTTGCATCTTCTAGTATATGTTTGGTGACGCAGAGCACAGGCCTCACCACAGCTATGAGGTGGTTTGGGCCATAATTCACCACGCAGGCCCAGTGCGGATTGATGGAGCAGTAAGGCCAGTAAGGCCAGTGACTAAACCTCTGCGGCCGCGGCCTAAGGCCTCTGAATAGTCTTCACGACTAGTATCAAGCGATATTATCCGGGACCAACTTTTAACGTGCCTTCCGAAGCACGGAGATGCTTGTGATAAATGTCACGGTGTATGGTTTTAATGGTTATCCATACAATTACAACTGCGGCGGAGGTGGCTTAACTTTGGTAATCACTACCAATACGCTGCCGCCACTGAGCTACATGGGGCACACTAAAAGTTTAGCACTTCTAGCTAATCGAAACTATTTGAATTGTAATGTTATATTTTTTTAAACGTTGCAACCTTCTTAGTAATAAAAAAAACAATTGGCGGGAAATGATTTGTCAATTGTTTTTTATCACACATCAAAGTTCTAGTACGAAACGAAAATGGAATTAAGTCGAAAAGATTTTAGAGCAATGATTTTTTATTATTTTAAAAGTTCTCTCTCTCCGCAAGACTGTGCCGCTCGTCTTCAAAATACTTTTGGGAGAGAAGCACCTTGTTTGAGTACCGTGAGGCGATGGTTTACTGAATTTCAGAGAGGTCGAGTTTCTTTACATGACGAATTTCGTGAAGGGCGGCCTTCAACTGCCGTCAACGAAAATAATTTGGCTACTGTTAAGCGGCTAATTGAAGAAAACCCGCGGATTACCTATGAGACAATTCGAGGACTATTGGTATGAGCCAAATTCAGAAAATTTTACACGAAGAATTGAAAGTTCGGAAACTTTGCTGTCGTTGGATCCCTCATGAACTGACAGCGGAGCAGAAGCGGGCTCGCGTGGAATGGTGCAACAAAGTCATTTTTAGTTTCCGAAAAAGTACAACTCGTCACCCATCCTGCGCATAGCCCCGACCTAGCACCCTGTGATTTCTGTATTTCCCCAAAATCAAAGATTTGATGAGAGGTTTTACTTTTACCAACTCCGAAGAGGCAGTGATAGCGTTCAATCAGCACGTAGAAAACATGCCTTCAGATCTGTGGTCCTCCTGTTTTAAAAAATGGTCGATCGCATGAAAAAATTTTTAAAATGTAAAGGAGAGTATTTTGAAAAAAACATAATATTTTGGTTATAACATGTTTTTTTTTTAAGTTACGCAAAACTTATAGTGTGACCTACGTAGCCCCTCTTGGTGACGAAGTGTGAGTTTAAATAATATTTCTGCTGCTTATAGGAACAATAATAGGCAATAAGCACAATTTAGTCGATGACTAGTCTCAATTTGCGTCCAGACAGTCGACTAGATGTTTCTTTGCAATATTTGCTTAGATTTATTGCGCTCGTGACTTTAATAATCGTGTTGTGTCCAATCTGGCGACTGTTTGTGTCATGTGAGGGGCTCAGGCGCCTTAAGGTCACTTTATTTAATACCATAACAAAGAGATAAACAGTAGAAAAGCTACCTTTCTGAATGTTGGAAACTGCGAGTGTTTCGCTGCGAATTCAATGTTGCTCCCATAGTAAAAGTTGTTGTTTATGAGCTGATTATATGGCTTCAAAAGAGTCCTATTCTTTTGTATAGTCGACAAAGAAATTGGTTCAACCATAAGGTTGAATATCACTTGCTCATAGAAAACTATAAGGCCTAATTTCGCTTGCCATTATTAACTTCATAACTAATCTGTCACATTACGTCAGCAAGTAGTGTCATTTGTGATTACTTAACCTTAGGAACCACTTCTAGAAAACTTCACTTTTAGAAATTTCTTCTCAGTTATCAAACTGATCTTCTAATTGAACCTTTTACAACTTCAACAAAGTCCTATAACTTTTGTGAATTTTAATATTTTCTATTGCTATGTTATCACTTACCACAGTTCAAATTGCATGCCTATGCCTTCTGATTGACTAACAGTTGATGTTCTGGGGAATGTTCTTGGAAACGGCACATCTCTTCTTACAGTTAACCAATTACATTGATGTCTTACAATACGCCTTAGCTAAATATAATTTAACCGGGATATGTCATCGGAAAGTGGTAAAGTACTTCCTTGGTCGATTATACTTTCTGTATACTCTTAATATTAATACTTTATTAAATTGCATGCCGCGGGGAGTGAGCTCACTCTACCTACCTATTTTGTATTTACTGTGTTACCACTACCATGAACATTGCTATAAAATTTAAAGCTGTATGACTTTAGGAATAGAAATGATCAAATTCCATTAATTGCGAATGCGATCGACTGTCATAATTCTTTCTGCAATACATAATAATATTAATCGACAAACTCATGAATGTAATGGTCACATAATGTTCGTTAAAAGACGATAAAGCTAATGTTATTGTAAAGGCAAGCATAGCATCATGACGATTTGTTTTTAATTGATAAAGAGTTTACTGAATTGTTATAGGAGTTACCTTGATTTTCGCGATTTTGATACTGAAATATATATTAATAAAAAGTGTTAATACTAATACTGACTAAAACCTTTTTGGTCACCATTAAATTATTACCATGAGTACCTTAACTTAGGGTATACCTTATGGTACATAGTAATAATCATGAATCTGGGGGCACGGCAGTGCCCCCGCCAAGACGAGCAAAGCAAAGCGTAAGGGCCCTACTTACCTTTTCTTGAAGCGCTTCGTCGTTTTTTTGAACCCTCATAACTTGGGTTTGGATTATACCAGGTATGATGTCAATAGTGGGCTCATTATACATATAAAGTTTCAATTGCATGGCTTATACACTCTAGATTTTAATGATGTAAAAAATATGATGCCCGAGGTCTGAAAATTGATATGGAAACTCCTTGTTACAACAATACAATACATATTTCAGGGTTTTTAGTAAATCACCCTCTATTAGAAGTTTGTATGGGATTTCCTATACAACCTAATGTCATGGCAGAGATCTTAAAATTATAGAAGTAGAAATTACAGATTTTTTACAAATTAAAAAACAAGCACTTACAAAAAGAAGTAAAATCCAACCAAAAACATTTTGATGTAAAATTGCCAAGACGAGACCATATGCCTCGCACTATCAAAAGGTTATCAAATCTCATGTAGAGCCAAGCTTTTAACTCTGTATGCCCTAACAAGTTTTAAGTTCACAAACTCTACACCTTAATCAAAATATGTATGTAGCTGGCATATTCTAGTAATGCGTGTAAATATGGGATAAAAAGATCACATTTTGGTTTGTTTTATTTCTAGTCACCAAACTATACCGCCTCCCTTCTCTCAATATTAATTCAACTTTCCTCTACCTGAAGGTTGTCTGGAAGAGATCGCTTCCAGCGATAAGACCGCCTAAATTGTGCTATTCACTAACTACTTTCCTGTGATTTGTTTGTTTTGTGTGGTGTACAATAAAGAGTATCTATCTATCTATCTATAAATAATTGCATTTTTTAATTAACGAAAACCGTTCTTGATCTTAATGTAACTTGGACATGATCGAAACTGGATTGCGACTACTGGTAAATTACGAGAATCGGGTTTCAGGTTGATACTAACAAAGTATCTAAGTACTTATCACACTTTTATTGTTAAGAGGCTGTCCTAAAAATTTTGGTATTTCCGTACATTTTGTTCTCTGATTGTAAAGACGTGAATGATAATTGAAACAAAATTAACACGTGATTTTAAAAGATTTGTTTTTATTCTTGCATGTAGCGTAAATGGATTTTACATATCATTTCAAAAATAAAGGTAAACCACCAAAAGAACTACCCTTATTTTAGAAAAATTACGTTCGAGTTACGTTTGAACATCAGTTTACAAGTGACTACTTTTAATTGAAGATATGGTCTATTTGCACATATGTTGAATACTTTTTTACTTTCTTACAAAATATAGCAGAAAAAAAAATGCTGAAAACACATACAATTTAGAAATTTCCATTCAAATATAATTTATTTTTTTATCGTTATGAATAACTATTAAAAGATTAAAACACTACACAATAATGTTCAGGTATACTTTTAAAATAATATGTTTATTTTATGTAAAAAACAAAATTTTAAGTAGTAAACCTAAGTCAAAATGAACAATAAAATCAAGCGCGCAAAACCGATCGTTTTTCAAACCTAGGTAGGACGTCCACTACCTAATAAATTATCAATATTATCTTGTAAAGGATCAACATTGTTGACGCTTTATTCCTCATTATAGACGCACAAAAGCATAGAACTGTATTTCAATTTTGCACTGAAAAAAGGTGCACGGCCTCTTAAGTGACGTTATGTCAAAGTGCATTAACGGAAATGCACTAAGGAAGACTTGCATTGTTACTGCGAAAGCCTTACGTCAGTGCATGCCTCCATTCTAATTGATCATTGTGTACATTCAGTTGTACCTACTTGTAATTAATGTTTCACAATCATGGTAGAGCTAGGTACTCAATTGGATCACTGTCATAATAAGTCTATTAATTAGTAACCATATTTAGACGTGACATAATCTATTTTTAATCTGTTTATATGGATAAACAAACAAAGCTATTTCTATGTTGGCCCAGAGTAGAAAAAGTTGTTTGTATTCATGAACACATCCGCCTCCTTAAATTTGACTGCTGTTTAAAACATCATCTTGTATATTTTTGTAACTAACTGTACAAAAGACGGATGGTGTAACCGAAATACCTATAATAGGAACATGATTAAGTAATTTGTGTAATTGCTGGTGATAATTTTGAGATTTTGTGCGCGTGGGAGTACCCGCGGTTGTCTTGTCAAGCATGGATATTTAGCGCCGAAAGTTGTATATCTTCTATATGTATCTAAGGTTAAGATACACAGACTAAAATGGCAGGTGGTAGACTAGACGTGGTGATGGCATGTAGCGATGCCTTGACCGTATCCTCATACGATTACGTATTTTGTACCTCAGCTATTTCATGACTTGCAAAACAAATAATCAATTTAATTAGTACTCTCTTCGGTATGAAACAATTAAACTTTAAAACATCTTATTTCTGCTAAAGAAAAGGGGAAAATCCCAAAAGAGCTCGTTTTTTTTTAGCTATATATGTATAGAGTTTTACGTTGGTAGAAATATGAGATTTTATGTTCCTCTTTGTCATTTGTCGTTATCGTTATTTTCGGTTCGGGACACTGTAAATTAGGGAGCCAGTAAGAGTTAATTGTAGCTAAATTAACAAGTACAGGATCAAATTACCTACAACTTAAAGTAGTTACCATACAAGATAAAGTCTCATTCGTAACTTATCGCGTGAGTAACCACTTGAGCATAATTATTTAGTAATAGGCACTTGCCATTACTTTCTCCTTGTCAATACGATTCAAAGTCATCGGTGATTCAAAAAATATAGAATGCTCCATATGGCTATGAAAATCGCGGCGAGACGAATAAAAAAAAAACGGAAGAAATCTTTAAACACATCCTTCAAGTTAAATAAAATATCTTAATAATTAAAGGAAACTAGATAAAATCTAGGTATTTTTAGTTATTCTTCCAAGAATAATAACTAAGGGGACACCAAAAGTTTAAGTTATAAAAAATTTAACGCAAAAAGGATTTGTCAGATAAAACAAATTTTATAGATTTCTTAAACGACAACAATAGGATGTAATTTTAATGTTGTCATCGGAATTTCATAATTATCTTATTGTTAGCATAGCAGCTTATTACGTTATGTACCTTTTTAAAAAAAAAAAAAAAGTTATTTACTTAGGTGTACGAAGGTCTAAAATAAATAATATGGTTTTGTTTTCCAAATACCAATTTAGCTTTCAGTCATGACCTGACTTTATCAGAAGCTAACATGCCGGAAAATGAAACCAACGGTAAATATTTAACATACAAAAAATATTGCTAATCTAGGTCACCTGTCGCTCGTTGACATATTACTTCCGCTGTTTTCGTGGCCCTACAAAAATGTGATGGATAGCAAACGGTTCGGGTTCAACACACTAGTCTTTTAAACTTTCTGTAATTATCATTAACATGATTTGATGGATTTCAATGAATATTTTAGGAGTTATTTAATAATGTTGTTACGGCATTGATAACCAATTTGGGGTAAAACATATTATTGGTTTTTATGTAATAATTGGAATATAACATATTATCCAATCATTTAATGTGTTGATATTAGCTTCTTGTTTTTTGAATCGAAATATTCAGACACTTAGGTGTTAATAAGGTTGCGGGTTCGAATCCCGCAAGGGGAAAATGTGTGATGAGCACGAGCATTTGTACTTAAGTCATGGATGTTTAGAAACGTATTTAAAATATATTGTTTATCCGCCGTATTACAAGCTATGCTTAGGGTGGGGATAGTTAATAGGTGTGATAGTGGAAACAACTTATTTACTTATTTATTTAAAAAAGAAAGAAAGAAAAATTATTGCATAGATAGATAGCAAACACAATTAAGGCGGTCCTATCGGTAGAAGCGATATCTTACACAATATTCAGGTAAACAACGGTTGAAAAAAAGTTAAGAAGAAGAAAGCAGATAAAGTAGAGTCCCAAAAACATTTTAAGGAAGTAATATAGTTTACAAACACAAATAGGTATTAATGCTAGTTAAAATGAACGCCATTCCTTATCTCTTTATCCCGTTGTTATGGTAATGCACAAGCCGTGTATGCCAGAAAAAAAAACAAATGTTACTTTACTTGTACTCCATCGAATTAAAACGTCATAAAATATTAACTTCTCTTATGGATAACGTTGAGTTAGTGACAGTTAGTGTAGGAAATGGCAGTAAATTGGAAAGCCCACATATGTCGTCACCTGCATCCGTTTACATTTCACATTTTCTTATCTCTACTTATGTAGTGGTTTTTGTATGTAAATGCACTTTTAAATACACTGTCATACCGATGCTGTGTCAAGTGGTATTTGAAAGTATGTACCTTTTGTAGTCAGGCGTATTTCAAACCGATTTAAAAAAGAGAAAAGGTTTTCATTGAAGCGCAGGTAAATTTAATCTAAGATGGCGTGTTTTATCTTGCGTGGTCTATCAAAGTCCACGTAAATTTCAATGTCTTTTTTTGTGTTTGTTAAATAAACACAATGTATTTCTAATTATTGTTACACAGAGGCATCGTTTTGGATAGAGATACAATTATTGTGTCTATTTACTTACTATTGTAATGTGTTCAATGCAAGTTTGACATACGTTTGACAACTAAGCAGAACTACCACTACGGACTAGACCAAATCATTGGTGTGTTTTTTTAGCTTCTGACATATTTCTGGCGTATTATTATAAAAAAAAGAGTTTCTAAATTTAGAGTTCTCAACTAAATGTTTTTCTATAAGTGTATGTTTAAAAACCGGCCAAGCGCGAGTCGAACTCGCACACGGAGGGTTCCGTACCTGTTGCCGTTATTAATAATATTAATATCAGAGCAAAAAACGGCAAAAAATCACGTTTATTGTATAAGAGCCCCACTTAAATATTTTTTTTGTTTTGTTTTTAGTGTTTGTTATGTTGTTTGTTATAGCGGCACCAGAAATACATCATTTATGAAAATATCAAATGAGATACAGCCTGGTGATAGAGAGACAGACGGACAGTGAAGTTTTAGTAATAGAGTCCCGTTTTACCCTTTGGGTACGGAACCCTACAAATGTGGGTTCTCAAGTCAACTGAATAATTTTCTTTGAGTGTATGTTACTCTATATCTTTATGTAAACCGATTTATATGAAAAAATGTTTTATTTGCTAACAAAGACATTATAAAAAAAAACATAGTGGTGGACTCTTCCTTGTAAGTGCTACTGCACCTGTGTTAGAAGGAGCCACTCTTCCTTAACAAAAAGGTGTAATAATGGACAAAAACACAATAACCTAAATTCAAGTAACAAAAACAGTTGTCTAATAAAATTTATGTAAGCTTAAAAACAAAACAGAGCCTATAGCCCAACAATATGAGGACCTACTTTCATTTGTATTGAATCTACTTTAGGGGGATTTAAATTTGAAGATTTTACCTATTTGTAGTCAGTAGTTATTACCTAACTAGTTATTTAAAAAAAAGCGTTATTAAGATATAAAGTCAACGGCAGGTCAACCAACCCAACTTTAAGTCCGACATATATAGATCAATATCAATTGAGATGATTTGGCGTTTTGTGGTAGGTTGACGAGCTGTTATCTGTACGTATGCGTTTGAGCACAAAGAAGGGAGTGCATGTCGTGATAAACGCGATGATATATGCGAGCGATGGCCGGCGGAAGTCGCGTCGCAACAGCTTTCTGGTACATTTTGATGTTATAACTATATCAGTTTATTTATGTTTCGTATGTACATACATACTCTCATCTTAAAAAAATCTTGACGATACCTCATCAGATTAATTATCTTATCAGTAAAACAGAGTTTTGTCCAAGATAAGGAAAAAATTCGCGAAACTACACCGAAAATTTCCATATGATTGGTAAATCAACTCTACCAACGGTCACACCAATAGGCTAGTTTCCTAGTTCAAAAAAAGATTACTCTATTTAGTCCGTCAGTTAGATTATCAAAAATATTGGACCCATATTTTGTCGTTTGTCAGTCAACCAAAAAATACGAAGATAAAGCGCATCAAAGTGAGCACGTGACGTCACGCCTTGCTAAAAAGTGTCGCAAGGCGTGAGTACGTTACGCGGAACTTGAACGGGCTAAATCTTCATAATTTTTTGTTTGATTGAGAAAAGAAAAAATACGTGTCCATTATTTTCTGTTATTTTAACTGACGGACTAATTTTTTTTTAGGAAACTAGCCCATTATCTAGCACCAAACCTGGCAGAACATGCATAATGGCGACTAATTAATACTCAAACACATTACTGAGATATGAACAAACTATTGCTCGTTTGAACAATTTGAACCCACGACCGTTTAGTTTTGTAGTCCAAACTGTCCGAAACCACTAGACTTAGGCGGTCGTCTGTAATGTTTAACTATTTAACTCCAGTGTTTACTTAACTATTCTTTACTGCAGCTGAGTTGATAAATATGCTAAACGGCGAAAGTACCCAAAAGCGGCGTATTCTGCTACATTTTGTTTGCATTCAGCGTTTAATGACTGCCTACTTTTTCTTTACTCGTAAAAGTAAACGGCGATTCTCTAGACGATTTCGTATTATCGCAATTTGCAACATAGAGTCATCTCAGTGCTCGTAATCTTTTGTCATTGATTTTAATTAATAATAAATTGTACAATATGCTTCCAAGCACAGAATAACACTGCACATCTATACGCTAATGTAGCATTCTTCCGATTCGAATTTCAAACTCAACCAGACCAGTCGACGTTGAACGCGCAGGCGTACGCACGCGTCGCGCGCACGTTTCGCGGGATTATTAAAAAGTTTCAACAAACAGTTATTGTCTCTGATCGCTTGTCGCTTGTACAATCTGTGGTAACGTGCAGTGCTCGTGGATTTGACACTTTTCTGCTGGTGCAGAAAAGAGCTGTTACATTCCTGTTTTGTGAGTAAACTTTTTGTGTTCAATAATGCAGGCGGAGATCGCGAAGCGGAATTTTAGTACACTTACATACTTTCAACATGAGATGATCAGTCTTTTTCACTTACCTGTATTAAAATCACTAGTACACCACGGCTTTTTTAGCGTCCTATGTTTTTTTTAAAACAACCTAATATGTTAAAAAAAAACATCCATGAGACATGCATTATTTGTAACTATAATTTCACTGAATGAAAGTCTACTAAATTGTTTTGGATATTTTATTAAGACTCAGAAAAAACTTTTTAATGTTTTTAACTCAGGAAAATCTTTTAAATGTTATTGACATAAAGATGAAGCGTTAATGATTGATTGACTCGCAATGGAATCAGCATTTTAATGCGCTTGCAGTTCATTATACGGTAAACATTCGGCCCAGTAACTGGACCGTTTAAATCTATTGTACGAAGAGTAGATTAAAATACTTGAATTAAAAAAAAAAAATTTTGTATCTTTAAAATAATAATATTACTATTTAGGCACACATTTAGGATCGGACTACATGCTTCTGGTATTTTTTAAAACTTCATACAAAACGGCTCCGGACAAGCCCGGATTCAATCCGATTTGTATGGGGTTCTGAAAAATTCCGGATGCTTGTAGTCCGAGCTTTAGGGCCGATTTTTCAAACGCCAGGTATTTTTTAATCGACGAATAAAATTGACATTTTGACACATTATTCATACTAAAACTGTCAACATGTAAAACTTATTCGTCATATAAAAGTTATCTGGCAGTTAAAAACCGGCCCTTAATCAAAAAAATTCGAAAGAGATTATCATAAACTCATCGATAGTACCTAAGCCTGTGACCATAGTCGGTATAACCTGGTCGAAACGTCATCTAAAATATGTACCTATTAGTGATCGCGTTAATTTCCCGTGTTAGGGCCGAATGTTTAATAGCCAGATAACTTTTACTTGAGGAATAAGTTTGACATGACGCCAGTTTTCGTATAGAAAATGTGTCAAAACGTCAATTTTATTCGTCGGATAAAAGTTAATTAGCATTTGAAAAATCGGTCCTTAGTAAATTGTTGTGACTTATTCATTGTGTCTGTGACACATAAGATAATCGTTGAAAACATAACAATCTACTTGCAAAAGTGAAATGTACTTTTAATAAACAAATGTACCTACTAGGCTACTAGCAAGGTTGTATTTGTTTATTGATTTAGGTAGTTATACAAATTCCTACAAGGTTCCTTTGTAAGAAGGCGTAATTTGAAGTTTATCCAACGAGAAACTCTTTACAATCGTAAGTATGATTACAATGCTCGTAAAAAAATGTAGAGTCGGAACAATAAAGTTTATTTAAAATTTTCGTCTGTTTGTATTGTAACCAGCCGTCATCACAGAGACAATAGCAATTGCCTACTTCAAAGTATACAGGGTGATATTTTGATCGATGTGGGGCGTAAATGTGGCATGTTACAAAGCGAGCATTCCCGCAGTCAGTCCGGGAACAAGCGATATTAGTACACGCGTAACGTAATATGCTCGCTGCAAATGTTATATTACGCTTCGTTACGCCAGTCAGTACCCGCCTTTATTTATAAGGGTCAATTTACTACAAATTACTTGCGAATAAACGTTTGATTTGATTATAATGGAAACCTTTCATTATTTGCGTTTGAATATAATTTTCAAACTTTTTAAAGTTTTAGAGTTTGATTTGATTATAATGGAAACCTTTCATTAAAATTGCGTTTGAATAAACTTTTAAAAAATATATTTTTTAAAGTTTATTCTTTAGGTTAGGTTAAAAGAAATAAACATACAAAAAGAGGTAGGAGGTAGAGGTAGGTATAGCAGTATTTATTGTTAAACTTTGTCATGTTTTTTCTTTATAGAGTTTGACATAAAACTAAACTGCCTACGTACTGTTTAGTATCCTATGGTAGAAATTCTAGTAGTTTTAAATGGTAGATTTCTATAACTACCAACTTCACTATTGGCGAATTGATTGGAGTAGTGGCGCAGTAATTCGCTTTGAACGCATAGAGCCGAAAGGGTTCGGATCAATTCAGACAACGATCTACACTAAATTATCTCGAGTCTGTGTGAGTTATAGCTCTAGTCTGGTACAGTCAACGGCAGGTCAACCTACCCAAAGGTCATTAAACCGATTTTCAACTTTAAGTTGGACACCGCCGACGAGCCGTTCTGGCGTGATTAAGGGCCTCTTACACCACTTGCTGATTAGTTCCAGATAACCTATCTGGCACTTTTTTGACAGCTAATTGTATGGGTTATCTGTCAAAACAAGTGCCAGATAGGTTATCTGGAACTTATTATCAAGAGGTGTAAGGGCCCTGAGACCAAACTTCCGCATTTATAATAATAGTAAGATCAATTTATTTAACTATAGACAAAGTGTATTCCGCAACATATAACTGTACTATAACGCTTACAATACAAGCCACCCTGTATATGTACACTTGATCGCACACAGTATCGCTTCCAGGAACGATAATGCCGGTTTTGTTCCGGTTGCTCTACCTATGTGCTGTTTAGTTTTTCACATTTTACCGTTTCGATTGAGTGAGAGTTTTCCGTTCAGTAACTGACAAACTGTTACTTGGCTTAGTTTTGTAACAGAAACATTAGAGGAGTGAACAATTTGTATTATTGTTACTATTAGTTATTAGTAAGTGAATATGGGTATGTTTGGCCTACTTATGGAAGAAAAATTACCAATACTTTAAGTTTGCACTTTAGGCTTATGGATTTAAATGGTTTTGATGGTCTTTATCTAAATAAATAACAATGAATCATTTCTTTGGTCACGCGCCATATAACTTAAGAACGACTTTACCAATTTCATTCATCTTTTTTTAAAAGTTTTCTAATACTTTGTAAAATGATCTTACGAAAAAAAAAAACTTGCACAGAAAATCCTTTATGAATAAACTGAAGACCAGGCCAACATTTCTTGATTTTGTATATGCTGATTAAACTAATAAAAAATTGGGTGCTTGACAATATCGGTCAACAAAAATGGAACTCTTGTTTAATAAACGCGTAGATTGGAGAATATGTAAGCAATCTAAAATAGTAATACACTTTTGCCGTGCCGTGTGGGGACGGCCGTAAAGAATACACTTCCCCACTGCCAACAGGAGGCGTGTCGTAAAAGGCGACTGATTCCTGTAGCACAGGACGGGCAGCGGCGTCTGCGTGCGATATATTAAAAAAAACTACGCTCGCCAACCCGCCTACCACGCGTGGCGAGTATTGGCAATCGCCCCCGATAAAAATTATTGGGGGCCGCCTGTGTTCAGCAGTGGACGTCCTAGGCTGTAATGATGAAAATATGTACTTTTAAAAATTATAACAATTCTGCTCGAGCCGCGGTTATTATTCAAGAATTATGCAAAAATGTAAGTAGAATGCAATTAGCTGGATACTTTCAACAAACTTTTTAATTTCAACAAAGATGAGACGGTCATTAAATCTAATCATTTAACAACAGTTTTAATTTTAATCTCTGTGTCATTACGCGAGAATGGTATTAATTGATATGCATGTTGAATTAAATAACTATATACTAGTGAGATATTTTTAAAGCACTAATGTATTCTGACTGGTTATTTAATATGGTGGAAAAGTGTGCTTTTTAACTTAGAAGATAGTTCCATTAAAAAAGTGGTAACACCAAAATCAGCCCGTAGAGAGAGGTCATTAATGTTGCAACCCTTAACCTTGGAATATGTATAGATCAAACATTGTAAAGGCACATCTATTTCCAAGCACGATTATGTTAAAATAATTCAATTAAGCTTAACAATTTCAAGTAGGTAAATATTTATTTTGATTTATCAACAGCTTTAAATTATTTGTCTATTTAATTAGTGACAAAATTTATTTAATTAGTAAAAATATTTACAAAATCTAAATATAACCTAACTTAAAAGCTAAATCTAAAAAAAAAAGAAAGAAAATAAAAAGTAAATTAAAAAAAAAAAAATTTTTGCACATAATCTGATATTCTATTTATAGGGGGGGAAAACCCTATAAATAAAATAATTGACTGAGCTCGCTTTCTTGGGGAAAGATGCCCAAAAGGGTGGCCACGTTGCCACGCTGAATAGCTAAGCTAATGCGTTGGCCTAACTTAGGCCAGCCTTTGTATCGTGGGATAATAATCATATAGTAATATAATAATTTCTCAGTGATATTTATACTTGCGGAGTAACGGGTTTAAAATAACTCTGCCCCCCTAAAATGAGCATCAAAACACGATAATATATACGATATATCGACACCAACTGTAAAAATATAATAGACTAGCTGACCCAGCGAACTTCGTTCCGCCAATTCGTTTGTATGGGAAAATAAAATAGTTGTTTTACTACTTTCCTTGCATTTTAAACATATTTTCTCACCTTTTAAACCTTCCCTGAACTTCCACAAATATTTCAAAAACAAAATTAGCATAATTAGACAAACGAACAGCAATTCATTTTTATATATATAGAAGATTGATATAGCCGCCATAGCCCTACCATGGTGCTCATGTTAGAGGGGCTGCATGAATATTATTTTAAGATAAAAAAGTGTCTCAAGTTACGACGATGAGAATATCAAATAAAATTTGAATGCTAACGACTCATAGGGGCGGCCTAAATAAACAATATGAACACACACCCAAGTTTTAGTTGAGTCAGAATGGAAAAAGTATTTTAGTAGTAGTAAGAATTCATGTAAGAAATCATTTTTTTTATTCAAATAGGATTGCTTGTGTTGTTGTTTTGTATGTAACAAGGAACACAGCTTATCACAGCTATGTAGCATCAGCACATAAGTACGGAGTCATTTTCTGGGGAAACTCTTCTGTCAGAGAAGCAGTATTCAGAGCACAAAAACGATGCGTCCGATCAATGTACAGGTTTATTTCGTTAACGTATTCATTTCATTATTTATATTAACAGCCTTTATATCTCCTATACAATGTGTTAATTTTACACTTGATCAAACGAAATGTGCGGATACTAGATACAAAATTATCGTTAAAAAATCTTTAAAAAATTTTTTTTATGTAAACTATTTCAAAAATAAAGGCATTTTTTTTTGGTAAAATTCCCATCTTTCGGTTTTAAATTATTTTCTCTTTAAGTAAACGGTGTAATTTTTTCAAAGTAGTTTTATTTGAAAGCTAGAAAGATTAGCTAGCAATAAAAATTAAAAAAGACCTACAATTCTGAGCAGAATTTTTTTTAAAAAAATAATAAAAAAAATTTTTTGTTAAAAAAATGCTTTTTTTTAAATTTTTGGTCTGCAACTTCAAAACTAGCACATTGAGGTAACTTTTTTAGGATGTTTTATTAAACTCGCAATCGAAAGGCGTGACGTTACTCGGAACTTTACAGGGCTATATCCTAATAATTTTTTGATTGATTAAGAAAAAAAATACGTTTCCAATATTTTCTGTTAATCCAACTGACGGACTAATTAGATTTATTTAGCAAACTAGCCTATTACCTTTTGTAAGAGCTTTTCTTGTACCTGTGTTTCACAATTAAGATTTATGATTTTTATTTATTTAACATTTATTTGGGTGTTAAAGATGAATAACAACACAAGTAACGGTTAAAGGAAAAAACAGAGTTTATATTAATTGTACAACATGTGCGTTGTTGTACCAACACAGACTAAGATGTGATTCACAGTAACGGTTTTTCAAGGTTTATTTTTGGCTTGTCGTGTTATGGAGCTGTTGACGTGGAGGACTAATGAATTGAATTTTTGTACAACTTATTTTTTTATATTACTTACTGCTTCTTTTAGGACAATAGGTAGGCAATTGCCGAGAACCGCCGAGAAGGAGCAGAGTAAGAAACTCAGTCAGTATTGTCAAGTAGCTTCTGTTCAAATAACTATATTTGACGACCTCCGTAGCCGAGAGGAGCACCGCGGATTTGGTGTCGCTATCTCTGAGGTCCCGGGTTCGTTATTATAGGTCAATGTAGGAAAATAACTTTTCTTTTCTGGTCTGGGTGTTGTGGTACCGTCGTTGTTTCTGATTTCTGTAACACACATAGGGTCAGAGCAATGTATTCGATGTTGTTCAATATTAAGTATTTATTTATTTATATGCCTACAAGACAAATGTCCATCGGGACATTTGTCTTGTAGGCATATAAATAAATATTGAAATCGTTCAAGGTGGACAGTTTATAGTCGAATATAATCACCTTAAGTAATCACTGACATGTTAAACCCTTTTTTTTATTAAAACGATGTTGAGATGACGTCATAAAATCCATATTCCGCACCAAAAATATGTTACCGACTGAAATGAATAAAATATTGAATGTGTATTTGGTTGTGACACTTTTTGCTTTCGTTTAAAATGGAAATAATGATAGTGAATTTTAATTTTTATTGTTTTCAATTTCAATCTGACCTAGAAAAATCCCAAGCGAATAGTCGATAATGAACAATTAACCCAATAGTTCGGTAATAAGTCGAAGTTTTGTTAGCGCTTCATGTATGTACATACAACATGAGTCACTGTAACGGGTCCTTATCCTGTGTATGACTGGTCTGATGTTATCACAAATCACAACTTCGTGGTAAATTGGTTAGATTAATTGAAATAGGTTTAGTTATGTAATAGCCAAAACCAAACAGACTTTAACGTTAAGTGTTTGAAATGTAGCCGGAAATCGGATTCAGTAGGCTGATTCAGATGAGAAAGAGTTGATGATGAGATGAATGAGAATGAGTTGTTGATAGAAATAATAACTTTAAAACATATACGCAAAAACTACATTAAAACGTCATAAAAGTACGAATAAAATATACTTACCTTATCTATGTACTACTTAAGATAGTTAATACTCTGCCTTCATTGAGATGAGAGTTGCTAGCCTGAAGAGTCTGTTAACAAAAAAGATAAGCAATGTATATATAATATTAGACAAATACATTGTGAAAGATTTTTAGGTAGAAAATAATATACAGGGTTACATTGCAAAGGGGTGCCAAATTTAAAAAATAAGATATAGGAAACAATATAAATAAGCATCTTAACCGTTATTATTTTTAATAATCGTATGCTACGAAATAAAATTACCTTTAAGTATCCGAAAATAAAGACAATAAAGATATTACGAAAGCCGCGCGGTCATTCATCAGCGGCGTAGGTATGGAGAGCCTACAAGGACCTTACGCAGTGCACATACGGTGCAATTTTTTCATGAATAAGTTAAATTATCCACGCGTACGATTTTTAACAGCGGATAGGAATAATTAAATGTAAAAACATTTTTTTTGTTCTTTGCATAGTTCGATTAAATTACTGATTCTGAGCCACACCTAAAGATTTGGCACCCCTTTGCAATGTAACCCTGTATAACAAAGGATGTTCACCATGCTGTATTGCTGTGTTGTCCTTGATTTGTACGTACATGATGAAATAAAAGCAAAATTAACACTCCAAATATTGCCAATTCAGCGTCGCGTATTGTTAATTAACAATTAAAGTATAACATTACTATTAATCGACAGATTTGTTGCACTGTTAAAAAGGCAAAGGCCAGTGCTAAAGGGTAGATAAGATAGTTTATCACCAGAACACACCTTGAGTGCAAATAATGACGGATCGTCGATACGCGACGATTTGCGCGGATTAACTAGTACAGAAAGGAATAGAGTGTTTATAGCACAAAAGAAATGCATCCGAGCTTTGTGTGGAATCCCACCCGGCGAGTCTTGTAGACAGGCTTTTTTTGAGCTTGGCTTGCTCCCTTTACCTGCACTGTACATTTATGAAATTTGCTGTTTTGTGAAAAAACAAAATGAATTATTTATGAAAGCAAAGGACACAAACGCAAGACTTAAAAGAGACCCTAATAGACTGGTACATCGTGTCATTGGAAAATCTGCTAAATACAGAAACAGTTGTGTTTCGATGTGTATTCGAATATACAACAAAATTCCACATGACATTAAAAAACTTAAAATGTATTTATTTAAAGCAAGATTGTATAATTGGTTAATTAATCAAAAAATCTATGACATTAAAGAATTTATTGACCGTAAGGTTTAATTTGACTATTAGTAGATTTATTTGACCATTAAGATTGTATTGTTTTAAGTGTTTAGTTTAGTTTGACATTGATAATTTTTGAATGATTTTAACTTAATTTAAAGCTTACATTTTATATTCATATACAAATTTTAACGCCTGAATAATTAATGTTTGCATGCTGATGATTTGGCAAGACATGTGCACACTATTTTGTAACATCTTTTATACCATGTACTTATGCAAATAAAGAATACTATTACTATTACTATTAACAGATTTAGTGGAGATTACCTACACTTGAGTCAACGTTGCCAAATAAGGTACAATTTAATTTCAATCGTCTGCAAAAGTAAATAAACACCTAGCTAGCGAGTATAGTGACGTGGCTTTTACGAGTTAGAATAACAGTTTTTAATGATCCTTAAGGCATGTCGAATGCCCATGTTGCGCCCTACCCAGTATCAGTTAGCTCTACTCTCCAAATTGTTACCAATTATGTCTATCTGGGACAAGTGATCCAGTTAGGTGGGTAATAATTTTATGAAGGAGGTCAATCATCGAATCCAACTTGGCTTGGCAGCGTTCGGAAAACTACGTTTTCTAGTCCAAAATACATCAGTGCTTAAATACGAAAGTCTACAACCAGTGTGTGTTACTAGTGATGACATATGGAACTGAAACGTGGTCTCTCACTATGGGTCTCATAAGAAATCTCAAGGTCGCAGAGCGTGCCATGGAAAAAAGCGTGCGTGGAGGGCTATGCTCGGTGTTTGTTTGAGAGATTGAGGAGATCCGTAGACGAACAAAAGTCGCTGATATAGCCCAACGGATTAGCAAGCTGAAGTGGCAGTGGGCGGGGCACGCAGCACGCAGAACTGACGGCCGATGTCAGATTTTTTTTGGAATGGAGGCCACGTACCGGCAAGCGCAGCGTAGCACGTGCACTACAAGGCGGATAGACAACCTGGTAAAGGTTGCAGAAAGCCGCTGGATGCAGGCTGCTTCCAACCGTCCAATCTGGAAATCACTAAGAGAGGCCTATGTTCAGCACTGAACGTCCTATGGGTGAAATGATGAACGATAGCCCTTCAGAAACTAGTACTTGACGTTTTATGCTGTAACACAAAGATGTCTATCCTTACTTCCAGATTTTGACAAATGATGTATAGTCTGGCGCATATTTATTATGGTATGTATTTGTTATATAAATTCGTTTAATTTTATTTTTATATTTTATTTTTCACAAAATCCACAGCACACAAAATCCTTAATAACAGAGTTTTATTATAGACGACCGTCTGGTGTAGTGGTTCACGCTCCGGACTACAAAGCCAGCGGTTGCGGGTTCGAATCCCGCAAGGGGCAAATGTTTGTGTGATGAACACAAGCATTTGTACCTAAGTCATGGATGTTTATAAAAGTATTTAAGTATGTTTATCCGTTATCTAGTCGCCATAGTACAAGCTTTGCTTAGTTTGGGGCTAGCTAATTGGTGTAATTGTGGAAACAATTTATTTTTATTTATTATTTATTTATTTATTAATTACTGTCATTATAGACAAACGGCTTATAACAGATCTCCATTCATTCCATTCCATTAGCTAATACATAAAAAAACTGCCAAAAGTTGATCTCAATTAGTAAGAAAAATAAACAAAGTCAAGTAATATTCACTCTATGGTCAAGCAACACTTTAATCGTTCAGAAAACAGACGACAGACCATACCGTAAGATGAGTCATACTCTGCACGTCACAAAGCACGCGCTTTCAAAATACTACTATTGCGAAAAACTAGTTATTCACGTGTTCAGTAAAATTCCCAAGTAGGCTGTAACATTATCATGGCACCGCTAATCGTTCTGTTTGACTTTCATTTTCGTGAGCATTTCATTGTTTTAGGTTCAAGGCTAATTCTTGGACAAATAGCTATAACACAGGCAAATGCAGAGGGTTCACTCCAATAATTAGTGAAATGGGTCACGTCACGCATGACGCCCACGCCTGATTTTTGAAACGATTCTCAACTATTATATTTTACCTGTCATCGTCACAGCATCAATACGACCATAGATTGTAACTTGTTAATACAGAGTTCCAGTCCGTAACACATATTTAAAAAAAAAATACAAAAACATTTATTTGGTGTTAGACACCATACCTAAATCTTACAATTCATTTTTATTATTTATTTATAGCAAACAAACTTACAACTATCCTTACAGGTTACCCCAATGCGATAGTAAAGACAATACTTAAAAGAAATGATTTAAAAACAACTATTTTAGATACACATAGCTACAACTAAAGAGAGAAAGTCTTTTTAGTTCACTCATTAAAATAAATGATGTACCATGTTAGTCAGGTACCAAACTATTAATGGTCAAATTAATCTGTGGCAATGATAGAGAATCTACTGTTGGTTCTATAGAAAAAGTTGTTTATATTCAAGAGAAAAAAAACCTAAAGAAGAAGTTATATGTTCCACGTTCAACAGGTACCAGGTATATCAAAATATCGAATACTACGTCGTAAGTTCCTCTTAGATTTTCTTATATCACTTATTGGTATATGTGAGGTTGGTTGGAGCAATACCAAAGTATAATCTTGGGTCTTTTAATGGCATAACTAAATTAGTTTTATAAATGTGTTGATAAAAAAAACAATTTATCGCGTGACCACTTAGTACGAATTTGATCTACTGTTTCCAGCTGTATTGTGGCAAATTGCCGAGTTCCTAATAAAGTCAATGGTACACATTAATTAGTGCTACACGATTGTAGACCTTATTTAGACGACGTAGAGTCGAGTACAGATGTGTTTAATGACGTCATTTGACGCATAATTTGCGTGTTTTATTAGCTTATTGTTCTACGCATTAATTTAAGTGACACATTTTTAACAGAATAATATTATGTGCTTTTGTTAATTGCTTGTTATGATAGATAGCAAAATCCTTGTTAATGGAAAGAAAATTTGATAGTAAAGAATCGTTAAAAAATATCTTTAAGTAATCTTCAATCGTAGATTTTTCTTAAAAGTTTAAATAATGTGTGATAAAAACAATTTGTTTTTATTTTCTTTCAAACGTCAACAGAAATTTCTTATTCTTTCAAGACTAGTTTATACCTTTGCTCAGCTGTGGGATATGCGCCAGACAACACTCAATGGGATAGTTTCCTGGGTCAAAAAAAGATTATTCAATTCAGTCCGTCAGTTAGATTATCAGAAAATATTAGACCTATATTTTGTCTTTTGTCAATGAAACAAAAAAACACGAAGATAAAGCGCATCAATGTTTGGGAATGGGAGCACGTGACGTCACGCCTTGCTAAAAAGTGTCGCAAGGCGTGACGTTAGGCGAAACAATAACGGCCTATATCTTCATCAGTTTTTGTTTATTTGAGAAAGTAAAAATACGTGTCCAATATTTTCTGTTAATCCAACTGACGGACTAATTAGATGTTTTTAGGAAACTAACTTGTCGTAGTCTTGAAGTAAGGATTATCCTTGTGTTACGAGATACAGACAATTGACGACCTCCGTAGCTGATAGGCAGGCATACCGGACTTGATGTCGCTATCTCTGAGGTCCCGTGTTCGATTTCCGGTCGGTCAATGTAGAAAAAAAACTTTTCTATATTGTCACGGGTCTGGGTGTTCTTGTACCGTCTTTGTTTTTGATTTCTGTAACACAAGTGCTTATGCTAAAGTATGTGATGTTGTCTAATATTGATATTTGAAATTAATTTTGCCTGTATCGTCTCCCAGCCCAGACACACAAGCCAATTTTTTTTACTTGTGTCGAACCGGAAACCCTTTGCGGTCAAGGCAAATCTCTGGCTGACTATGCTGCTCGGGTCATCGCGTTACCTTGGAAGACTTTCAGTTTAGTTTTTCAGTCTTTATAGCCAAGAGGCTAGCACGCTGGCGTCGCCATCCGAGTTCCCGGGTTTCATTCCCATTCCAATCAATGTAAAAAACTAACGTTTCTATATTGTCTCGGGTCTGGGTGTTGTGGTACCGTCGTTCCTCATTTCTATAACACTTTTAATGCTCTGGCTACTTAACTTAGGATCAGAGCAATGTATGTGATTTTGTCCGATATTTATTTATTTAATTACAGGGAAACACTTATTTTCATTCAACAACTTGATAATAGATGTTATCAAAGATAAATACCTAATTACAGTACCTACTATTTGCACGAATTATAACCAAGCGATGATAAATATCTTTGTTTTGCTATTATGTTATCGATCGACATGATTCGTTCGTAACACGTATCATAGTTCATTGGACTCAAGTCTTGTCTGCGACTAGAATTATAAATAGTTTACGACAAATGTAGATTTAAATGGTTTATTTATTTATAAATATTTTAAGTATATAAATTCATGTGTTTGTTTGTTTGACTCGCCTTCTATGTGTAAACTGTAATTAAACTAAATCCTAATCCTACATTTTGCAATCCTATTTGTAGCAGGTTTTAAGAATTATAAGAACTCTGCACCAACTTTCCTTCTCTTTATTGGTGGTCCTCTACCTGAAGGTTGTCTGGAAGAGATCGCTACTGGCGATAAGTTCGCCTAAATTGTACGTTTTTCTGTAAAAATCATGTGTAATTTACTTGTATGGTGTGCAATAAAGAGTATCTATCTATCTATCTAAACTGTAACTGGTAAAGAATGGTGTATTAATAAGCTCTCAAACTCGCTTACCTGTGATATAAGTAATGCTTAAATAGATAAATACTACTAACTGGTAAATAATTATAATATTGACGACTGTCTGGTGTAGTGGTTCGCGTTCCGGACTACAAATCCAGCGCTTGCGGGTTTGAATTCGCAAGGGGCAAATGTTTGTGTGATGAGCACGAGCATTTGTACCTAAGTCATGGATATTTATAAAAGTATTTAAGTATGTTTATCCGTTATCTAGTCGCCATAGTACAAGCTTTGCTTAGTTTGGGGCTAGCTAATTGGTGTGATTGTAGGAACAATTTATTTTTGTTTGTTGATCAAAAGTTGTTCACCATGATATATAATACGTGGTTACAAGGTTATTCTATAGGACATCTTGTAGACAATACAACATTTTTAAATACTACGCGAACAAAGCCGCGGGCAACAGATAGTGTATAGTAAATTATGTAAATTCGGCTCACCGCTTAATAATAAGTAGGTAGGTATTTATTTTATTGGCGACCGGTTGGGTTGCAAGAGTTGCAAGCGAATACTAAGACGAGTCTGTCATTTCTTATGCATATTTTTTTATTTGTTTTATAGACGGAAAAGCACATCAACCTGCCCAAATACAAACACTTTTTCTATGGGTAAAACGTGGATTTTTTTAAATATAAACCTTTTCCATATATATCGAACGACAGCCGATTGGTAATTTTATGTGGGGAAGTTAGTTTTTTTAAAACCCATAAAAAAGGTGGTTGTGTGCAGGAGAATGTGGCTTTTACGTCTCCAAAACCAACGAAAATACACCGTACAAGTCCTCCAGCCAAATCATTTTGTTACATTAATGTCTACTAATTAGTAATTATATTATTAGATAGTTCGGGTTCGATTCCCGGTCGGTCAATGTAGAAAAATAACTTTTCTATATTGTCCGTTGTGGTACCGTCGTTGTTTCTGATTTCTGTAATACAAGTGCTTAAGTTACTTACCATATGATCAGAGCAATGTATGTGATGTTATCCAATATTTATTTATTTATTTTTATTTATAGTAATTTTAGTAGTTGATGAAATAAATAAATACATTTATAAATGTCCATGACTTAGACACAAATGCTCGTACTTACATAAACATCACAAAATCATTTTCCCCGTAAGGGATCGGACCCGCTACCTGGCTTCCTAGTTAGGAGACGTGTCTTCAGGAATCATGAGAATTCCAATCCGCATACCAAATCGACAGAATCAAATATGAATTTCTAAGATCTGTATTTTTGAAAATTCATTTCGTGAAACGAAGATTTCAATCTAGGTACCTAATAGCAACACTTAATTAAAGTGATTCAAAAATGCGTAAAATCGTAAGCAATAGAAATAAATTTCATAGACAATTTGTTTTCGTGCTCGAATTAAATTTTTATTTCTAATTTTTCAAAAATACGTCTCTAGAGCGCGAACACATATACTTACACACAATATTACACATATGCAAAACATTATACATATTTCATTAAATATGTATTTATAAATTTTACACATGCATGCATCCGTTGTGATTAGCCAAAAAGTACTATTTATCTGCGAATTCCGCCGGATACTTTATCAGTTGCTTAGCTGTACCAATCCTAGTGTCCGTTAAAAGAGTAATTTAAATTCCTACTACCAATCCTAGTATCCGTTCTACTCATTAAAATTTCCACTTCAACACTAAGAAGGTTTTGAAATGTATTGTTTAAAAATAACCTCCTTATTTTTACAGTATTTTACGCAATATTTAGTTGGCGCAGGCTTTACACGTGTTGTTAAATCTCGCCACGCTTTCGCAGTTACGCAACGGCGTTTTCCGAACGTTTCCGAAACGTAACGTCAACGGGAAGTTTCGATTTTGCATACAAATGCCACATTCTCGATATTTCAAGTTACATCATTTTTCTGAATTCGCATCGTTAGTATTCCATAGTTGTCTTTTGTTTCGACGCCCAGCGGACTTGTGTATTCGAAGCAGGAATATCTTAATATTTTACTGTTACGTACCAAAGCTATTCAACGTACAATTTAAAAATGTACCTTGACAACTAAAATTAAATTGATTATTGAAACTCAGATATTATTATTGCGTAGCTCAGTGGTTGTTGTCGCTTCTTATATTATTATCGTGGGTCGTGAGTGTGTCGTGACTCAGTCGTGCGGTCAAATCACTAACGACCTTTTAGACGAAAAATACCTCTGTCTTTTTTTAAAGGACAAGATGATTGTCACGACACTGCATGAGATGTATGATGTTTGCACGGGACAGTTGTGCCTTATAGAACCGCGTATTCACTAGAGCAGTCGTTCCCAACCTTTTTAAGGGCAGACCCCTTACGCCAAATAACTATAATTCGCGGACTTATAAAAACGCTCGGCAACTGTAAAAAGCTTTTCTACGATTACTTTTCTGTTCGTGGACCACCTGGAATAGGTCAGTGGACCTGGTTCGAGCTATGCTGGGCAACGAGAGCGCGTGAGACGTGGGCGGCCCTTTGTGGCGGTGCCGTATGCCTGAGGCCTTGAAACAGTTGCGAAAGCCACTGTTTTCTAACAAGGCAGTCCCACATAACCACGCTACCGATCCTAGCATGGTTATGTGGGACTGTTTTGCTATCCCCCGAGGTGGTGTGGTAAGCAAAAAGCATTATTACTGCCCTTAAAAAAATAAAAAATGTCCCGTGGAGATGTCAGGAAAAAGTTCGTCCACTGCACCGTCGGTTTCTGGGAAATCAACGAACACCGCTTTGTTGCGCGAGCTATCATCATTGTCGTATTTGTTAGGCGTCCGCTTCACGCAGCAAAAAAGGCTGAAACAAAGAAAGAATACTTATTCAAACACTTCCATCATTATCAGGCTCTAGAAGTCCACATCTGGGCATAGGTCTCCTCTATAGAACGCCACAGCGAGCGGCTCTGGGCTATCACTTGGTTATTATAGCAATAATTTGTAAAATATGTCACTTTCACGAATGTTTAGTAACAATGTAAACTAAGTACTTACATCGTCAATTAATTTCGCAACAATCTTTGATAATTAGTGTAAGTATGTGAAATAATTTCACAATAAGCTTTGAACTTGGCATCGCTTAATGAGGCTAAAATCATTATGTTTAGTCGTTATAAATGTTTATAAACATTAAACCATAGTAGTGTGGGTGGAACTCACATTTCCGTTTTGATAACTATGTCTAGGTACAAACAACAGCTCCAAATAAACGTAAAATATTCTTAATTATATTACTACTTGTAGGATTTAAAGTTGAAAATCGGTTGAATGACCTTTAACTGTTTGAGTAGGTTGACCTGCTGATGACTGTACAGATTGGCTCTAAGACTATTATCATATAAAAAATGAATGTCTGTTTGTATGTTTGACGCGTTTATAAACTTTTTATCAGATTTCGATAAAACTTTGGTGAATTGTGCGCACGCGGGGAAGGTATCTGAATTGGATTGGCCATCCGAACGAAGTCGTGGACAACAGCTAGTTGTTATAAAGTTTAAGGTATTGTTTGCATACATGATAGGTATGCTTGACTTTACGAATTTGTACTATATTGTAAATCTTCCAACAATGTAAAATAGAGGTACAAGTACGATAAGTTGTTTCGACTTGAAAGTAGTTTTGACCGATAATGATTTTTGAATATAACACATAATTTTAGTCATTTCTCCAAATCTGGGTACACTTTTAGATAACTCCACTTTTAACCTTTCCGTCTCTCTTCGTTTGGGGGCACCTTGCAATGTCCCACATCGCTGTCCCTGTGGTGATATGGTAGACTCGTTGGGTCATCACGGCCTTTCATGCAGCAGAAGCGCCGGGAGATTTTCCCGTCATGCCAGCCTTAACGACATAATCCGCAGAGCTCTTGCTATCTCGTCCGTACCGGCTATTCTTGAACCGAATGGCCTGGTGCGGAGTGATGGCAAGAGGCCTGATGGTATGACCTTGGTTCCGTGGAAGATGGGTCGGCCTCTGGTTTGGGACGCAACCTGCGTTGACACACTTGCTCCATCTCATCTTTCACGTACCTCGTCAGGGGCTGGCTTTGCTGCTGCATCAGCGGAGGACCTTAAGCGTCGCAAGTATGTAGGTCTCAGTAGTTCCTACATATTTGAGCCGTTTGGGGTCGAGACGCTCGGGCCGTGGGGACCTAGCGCACATCGACTGTACAGTCAGTTAGCCAAGCGGCTGATTGACTGTACGGGCGACCGGAGGGCTGGCGCATTTCTTGGTCAACGTATCAGTTTGGCCATTCAGCGTGGAAATGCGGCCAGCCTTCTTGGCACTATGCCCCGATCATTGGACAGCTATTTGGGACACATTTTTTACTTGTAAATATTTTTGTACATATTTATATTTTTTATTTTTAGGGTTAGCTTTTGTTATTCAATTTCATTTCTGATGATAAATGTATTGTCTTGTTTCAGGTGTTGATGACTTGACAAGTTTCTTATCAGCCCGGTAGTTTAATAAGGTGAGTTATTGTTTTTCAAACTGTGTGCATTATTAAAATTTATTGCATAAACTAACACAATACAGGGCGATTATGCAGTTGTGTAATATCGTAGATAGGATAGTGCTTCTGATTTAGGTAATAATAACACAAGGCAAGACTTGCCAACTCAAATTCAGTTTGAGGGAAAAATCACTTAACCGTTCGCGTGCCAAAAAAAAAAATCTCTATTGTTTTCCATTGTTTTTCCGGTCTGCCACGGGTAAGCGGAACGCAAAGGTTATTAGTATCGGAGATAGATGGTTCTATTACTAACTGCTCGATAGGATATGTGCTTGATGGGCTACACTGGTGGCATTAATGGCGAACCATAGACTATGGGATATGGATCCTGCGTGTACAGACAAGCTGCACTATACACGCATAGACCTTACGCGCCACCGATAGTGCAGTACGTATAGCAGCATCTAGTCACAAAAATTTTATAAAAAAAAACGACTTCAAAACACTAAAAAAAAAGCTAAAAATAATCCTAACACCTAAGTACCTAATCAGTTATTTTTGGAGTCGGTGCAAACAAAACATTGAATCTCTCATCGGCTGGCACCGACTCCAAAAGTAACTGATTAGGTACTTAAGTGTTAGGATTATTTTTAGCTTTTTAGTGTATTGAAGTCGGTTTTTTAAAAAATATAAGTTACTTATTTCATCTATTTTTAGTGATAAATCCTAATCTAACTGCTGAACACCGATTTCATCCTCTTTTTTTTCACCCTTAGGGTTTTTTTGTGTATTTTTTTGGATTTACTATAGTATCTTTGAAGTATTAGCTATTCAATAAAAAAAAAACATCAAAATCGGTTTACATTTGTCGAAGATATTGGTTGACATAGATCCATGAATCACGAACCAAAACATTATCTGGGTATATATTTTGTTATTTTCTCAAAAACCTCTGTAGTATGATATACCAAACAAAAAAAGAATCATCATAATTGGCGGAGTAATCGCGGAACATACATACAAAAAAAAAAACATTCGCATTGAGAACCTCCTTTTTTGGAGTCGGTTGAAAAATCAGATTTAAGTACTTACTCAGTCTGTATAGAAGTTATGAATAATATGCTATTACGTACGATATTCCTCAGACGATCATATCTCGAAATACGTAACTAATTGCTTTGGATCTAGACACAATCAAAATAAATGGGCTCGCACAAAAAGTGGAGCATGACGGACGGCTAATAGCGTCAGTCGGTATCAATATGCGATCGCGGGTTGGCGTTTTGAGGCCATTGCAGTAAAATTGTAAATAAAATAAAAATATTAATGTCAGACAATTTACATCCATAGGGGTTTCTTTCTAACCGTAAACTCAAAAAATACAGTATCTTGTAAACTGAAAAAAAAAAAATGAAAATGGAACAAACCGAAATACGATTTTTTTGGCCCATTTTCAGTCGCGTTACAAACTTTTTGTAATTTTTTTAGAATCGGAATGGATTCTAAGCATTGTGCTTATTTTCCGAGTTACTTGCGCTGCTTTTTTAAAATGAAGGAAGCAGTGAGATGCTAACCCGCAATATTCCTGAAGCAATGCTGCAGTGACAGGGTAATAAAACCAAAGTTAGTCCGTTTATAGAGTGTATTTTTTGCAGAAATTAATTAGTTCTAATTATTTTAAAAGGTTTCCATTGTTGCCTAAATCTAACATTATAAAAAGGAGAAAACCGGTTGCCATACAAACTGGGGCCTGATGAATACTGATGATACAGAGCTGTAAATTGGCCATCATTTAGATCTTCTTAGGAGCTCTCATCAGCCTCATTTTCACGACAATCTACAATGGCCAAGTCAGTAAAAAATGCATTGGAAATATTTGAGGTTATTTTCCTTACTAATAAAAAAGTGCCAGTTTTTGATGTTTTATTATGGTTTTATGTTAAAGGCGGCCACAAAGATACTCTGTCGCAGTCTACCCGACACGAAAAGGTTACACAGCTCACATACGTAGCCTTTGTAATCACGGAGCGGCACGTCCGTCATAATAAGTCTGACCTTTGATTAGATCTTATTTTTAATCAGATCTGGTATGCATTCACAACTCGCATCTCACATCATGCACCTGTTATGCGTAACTACCACTCATGCTAAAATTGTAATGGGTTTAGATTCAGAAAAAGGTACATTAAAAAAATAAAACTATTACTTATTGATATATTTTTTATTCCTCATCATCAGTATAAAATAATAGTATCCTATCTAAAAATTGTGCAGGCGGTGTTATATTTTCTTGGTATCTTGCCCAACCTAGATACCATATTATGCTCATCGTATGAGCACAGCAACCTACTGTTCGTTTTCCAACTATACAATTGCAATAGTATTGGACTATAGAATCCCTTCCACTTAAAGAACTGTCAACTAATATATACACAAAATATATTTTATTGCTGATGTGTCTGGATTTTATTCTACCTCTCAATAGCCAGGTTGTTTCAGACATTGACAGCTCTTCCAGTAGGTCGCTGTCTACCTCCCTGCACACTTCAATCACATATGAGCCACTTGCCCTTACATGCTCCCCATAATAGGAACGAGCCTGCTTGATTTGGTATGTACCCAATGAAACAAGAATTAACTCGCTTAATGAAAGCTCAGGAAAATCCCTTACATTGTCTCTTTCTATATCTATAGGTTGAAATTGCGCCCTACGTCGATTTAAATTATTGTTTATTACATAAGCACTTAGTCTATTTTCTACATACATGTTTTGATTAATTTTTTGAAGGATTTCCTGAGCATCACTGCGGTTTGTGACAGGAGGGTGAAATGCATTAATCAAAGCGGCAGCCACTTCAAAATGGGTCATTAAGTTTTTTGAGGCTGTATTAAAAAAATCTTGTCGTAAAAGCTTAAAATCTCGTTTAAACCGTCCATTTACTGCCTCTACGACCCATCTACAAATAGTGACTGCCCTTGATTTATTCGCTTCTATTGTAGAAAGTTGAGATTCACCCTGCTGCAAATTACCAGGTACATATGTTCTATATCCACAATCATTAAGTAAGGGCAAGGCGTCACGGAAACCCCTATCCAGTATAAACGCATCTCCAGACTGAAAAAATTGTCTTAAAATAGAATCACTAGTGAATTCTTTATTGATTATTTCTGCATCTGAAGTTGTCGCTGGATAGGGGCCTAGTACATCAATTATGTATCCATCTGTAGAAACAATCAAAAAAGGTTTGACAAGGTTTTGGTATTTGTGAAGACTATGTCTTTTTTTGGTATTTGTAATTTGCACTTTTTTGTACATATATATAAGTGCCATCTAGTACTACTATAGGTTTTACTTCACCGTTGTGGTGACCAAACAATTCATTAGGTATAATCAGATTTCTGCTTATTATTTGCCCTCTATTTATGTGATAAAGTCCTAAATGTTGTGGCACAAAATAATCATACATTAGAGTTCTTGCTTTAGCCAGAAGAGTGTTTAAGGTCGTTTTTGGGATTTGAAGAAGAGTTGACAACCTATCGTCTGAGTCACCAGTCCTAAGTTTTATTAAATAAGCAGCCAAAGTAGTAGAGCCTCTTTTGAGGTTGAGAAACTGAGGCACTTCATTTAAAATCTGATTAAATTGCTGTTTATTAAAACCAACCCAGTGATAAAAAACATGGTCTTCCATACTCTCAATGTCTTCAAAATTAAGCAAATTAGCATCAGAGTTGCTTAGTGACAACATATCTTGAATATGGTTTGCAGTAAAACTGTTGATTATATTATTAGTGATTTCATTCAGAAAATCCCATGATGTACAAGTTAAATGGAAATCACATAGTCTATTATTAGGAGGCACATAATAATTGTACATTTTAAGTAATTGCTTTCTCATTGAAAGGGTCACCCTGTTTCTTTCGTGTCTGCGACATCCTTCTACAAAGCATCTACTTTCAGTTTCAGCTGGTCTAAAATAGTCTGGTAAAACTATTGTACTAACACGACGCACACTTGATGCAGGTTGAGGTTCTTGCCTTAGTTCCGGTTGGGGTTCTTGCATATGTATAGGTTGAGGTTCTTGCATCGGTGGAGGTACTCGAACATCAGGAGATTCTTGGGTATCTGGTTCATTGATAGCCATTGCAGATGAAGCAGATGAAGAGGGGCCAGCATGGAAATGACGAGATGCCTTTGTTGCTCGCACCCAACAGGAGTGACAGACCACACTTGAAACACCAGCCTAAAATACATTAATGCTTTAATTAATTGAATTTTAAGTGCATTTTAATGCATGATATTTTTTTAGAATAAGATTAAAATAATTTATTCATATACCACACATACATAGTAACACATTTTAATATGTGCACCAGGGCTTCACTTGCTAGGAGTAAATAACAGATTTAAACTATTAAGACCAGTTAACACACCATGCATTCTATACAAGGCTTGCATTTAAAATTATGTTAGAGTATGCTTTTAAACAACAAATATGATGTTATGGAAATAAACTTAATAATGTACTAACTGTGCGTGGTAATATCCATTCTTTTATAACATCATTTACTCTGCGCTCTTGGACTGATCCTGTTCTTAATTGATGGCATCTAATTCGTCGCAAAAGAGAACGCCCGCAGAGTAAACACACTCGGCGGTGTCCTAAAGGTGCCTCATCTGGCCTGTTTCCATCATTACATACATTAGTAGCCTGGTTCCAGCATGATTGACAGATTATGTCATTTTCATTCACCTGCAAAATAAAGATTAATTAGTTAAAGGACACTAACCTTATTATAGTCTAGCTGAAAGGAAACTAAATAAAAGCTGTCTGTATAATTAGATATAAGAGGAAAACAAGAAAATGATTCCAATTTCTTTACATATTGGTCAAGAAGCTAATAGTTATCTAATGGATCGATTGACAAGTTTGAGAGAATGGAATTTAAATGAATATAATAAGTTAAGTATTTAAGTAGATCTCAATGCGTGTACACTACCACCAACTGCACTAACTGAATACCTACAGAAGATAAAGCTCTTATGTACTAGTCCACACCGTTTACTTTGGATAAGTGGTAAAATCAAAAAAGTAATACTTACTGTTTGCGGCTCAACCCATTCCCGTACAATGGAAAGAATCGCTTCGTCGTCCAACAGGCGTCTTCCTAATGTATGGCAACGATCGGTTGCTATTCCGCAATTGATGCAGAGACTCATGTTTCCAAAGTAAATCACGCTCAGGTTGTCACGAAGGCAAGTACAGGTTATCCGGTGTTCGCGCAGAGGTCAATGAGATGCAAAGTACGGTGTCCAAGGTTCAAGCAAGGGTCAGTCAGGAAGCGATCAGTTTCGGAGTCAGGTAAACGAACAAAGGTCTTACAAAAAACACGAGGATTAAGAAGGAAAACATTCACTTGCGCACGAGTACGAAAAGCGAATGACATTTGACAACTGTATTGATTTTTTTTTTTTTTTTTTTTTTTTTTTTTTTTTGGTTCCATTCTTTCCTTCCTCGATGGTTGGAAAAGGCAAAGGCTTTCGCCATACAGCCAGGTCTTATGTTAAAATGTATCTTCAATGTATTTTTTTAATTTAGAGACGTTCATCAACCGTTTCACAAATAATGTTTAAAGCTCTTCTACAGTTGAGATTATGAAATTATATAGGGCTTTATAGTTTTCTTCATTCTTGAGAAGTTCCTGTAGACGGCGCGGGATGTCTTCAGGCCTTTTATAGACTTCTAATAAATCTTCAATCAAGATAAGTCTTTGAAGTGAGAATTCAGAACACTCAAAGAAAATGTGATGGAGAGACTGAATTGGTTCATTACAAAATGTGCATGACGGGGAGGTAATCATGTTCATTCTATGCAGATGTTCGTTAAAACGACCATGCCCAATTCGTAACCGAGAGATTAATGAGTAAAATTTTCTGTTCTTGAAAGTTCCTTTAAAGAACCAGGGCACTCTTATATCATTATTTATTTCTCTATACCAGGTTCCTTTTGCTTGAAGAGTTTCCTGCCAATGCTCTGTCCATTCTCTCCGTGACGATTCTTTTATAAGAGTAGTGCAATCTGAATGTGGTAATTTAATATTCTTTGCAGGAACTAGATCCGAAGTATTTGTTATAAGTTTAGCAAAATAATCTGCTTGCTCATTGCCAGCCACACCTATATGCGAAGGAGTCCAAAAAAATATAATATCTTTACCCTCATTAATTAGCTCGACATACTTTTCTTTGATTTTTATAATTAGGTAATTTGTTTTAGCATTGTGGCATGGATTAGACAGTGCTTCTAAAACGCTCATACTATCTGATATAATAATCCACTTTTGACTGTCAAATTTTTCTATGTACTGTAAGGCAGCTAATAAGGCACATGCCTCGGCCGTGTATATACTTGTAACGGTAGGTAATTTTATTCCATGACCAGTCTTTAAGCATGGATCATAAAATGCCATAGAAACATTTTCTACCGTTTTTGCACCATCCGTATAAATCTGCCTGTATCCTTCCCAATCATTAAGTTCATTATGTACAACATATTTACAAAACAGTTTTTTATTAATAATAATCTTCATTTCAAAAAATTTACTTTGATAAAGACCACTATAACATGGTAATTCATCACTTGTATGAACATTGTTTTCGTCTTTTAACTTTTTAACATCTCTTAATGCTATATTTAAATAGGAAGTGAAATTAGCATTAAATAACTTACTTAATAATATACTATTATTTACAACCAATAATTTCATCAAAAATATTTTCCGGAGATAATCAAACCGTATATCTAATGGAGGCAAATTGCATTCAATTTGCATTGAATTAATCGGTGAGGTGTTCATAGCACCTAAGATAATGCGTAAATTTTTATTTGGGACTTTATTAAGTTTCTCGACGAGCTTTTTGTCTGATGCAAAACAAAAGAAAGCGTATTCGAAATGGCTTCTCACCAGAGATTTGTATAATACCAGCAGTATTTTAGGGTCAGCGCCCCATTGAGTACCAGTTAGAGATTTAAGAATATTAGTAGCTCTGAGGGATCGTTCTATGAGACAGTCGACATACATTTTCCAGGAGAAGTTTTGTTGAAAAATAACACCTAAAAATCTTGCACACATTTCTGTTGGCAACTCTTCATTATTATATTTTATGTTAGAAATAGGCAATTGAATGTTACGTTTCTTAAAAACTACAACTTTGCTTTTGCTTGCATTTACATCTAAGTTCAAATAAGTTAAATACGAGTGAAGTTTAACAAGCACGCTATTCAATTTGTCTATAAGATTTGTAAGATTTGAACCTTGTGTATAAATAGCTAAATCATCTGCAAATTGCAAATTTGTTATGTCAGGATCAGGTCCTAAAATTTCATTTAATCTATAAATATATAAAATATACAACAAGGGGCTCAAAATACCCCCTTGGCAGACTCCTTTGTAAGACAGCCTAGGTCCATACAATTTATTGTTTATCTTCACAAAAACCTTACGTTTATTTAGGAATTGGTACAACCATGTCACAATTTTATTGGGAATTCCTAAAGAAAGTAGCGTAGTTGATAAAACTGAAAGATTTACATTATTAAAGGCACCTATAATATCGAAAAATACACATACTAAATATTTATTTTCAGTCAAAGCTTTTTGTATATCTGTAAATAAACATCCCAAACTCTCACGAGCCGAACGACCACGTCTAAAACCAAATTGATTGTTAGGAAGTAAGTGATTGCTTTCAATGAAAAACTCTAGACGTTGCTTTAATAACTGCTCAAATACTTTACCTACGCATGACGTGAGCGCAATCGGACGATATGAATCGGAACTATCTTTATTTTTACTTGGCTTTAAAACTGGAACTAAACAGTCCACCTTCCACTCTTCAGGGATTGTATTACTCTTCCATAACCCGTTAATAATAGAAAGCAATTTTGATAAATTATCTTTAGTAAGTTTTTTAAACATCTTGTAAGAAATATAATCTAAACCGCAAGTAGTGTCCTTTCGCGACTTAACAGCTGAGACTAGTTCAGATAAGCTAAAAATGTCTGTTAAGTAACTGTTAGCTGAGGTATTATTGCTTGAAGTATTATAGTTATTAGGAGGTGGAGCTTCTACATGATCTGGGGTATATTTCCTTAAAAATTCATTAACCCAAGGTGGACATTCATTATTCTGTAGAAACCTAGAATCGCTACTTTTATTAAACTTTCTCAGGGTATTCCAAATTCGAGATACTGGAGTCAGTCTATTAATATTTGAGCAGAACTCTTTCCAGTTCTCACTTTTTTCAGTGTTAATTATGCGTTTTTTTAAAGCCTGTAATTTTTTAAAATTAACATAATTTTCAGGCGAAGGGTCAGTTTTAAACTTTATAAAAGCTTCTTTAGAGTTTTGTACAGCGCTAGCGCAACGTTCATTCCACCAAGGAACCGAAAGATGTTTAAAGTTACTACGAGACGTTTGTGAAACGGAACGATTGGTATTATTTTTGTTGTAATTTGGCATTGACATATTTACAGCAGATTTGATTGTGTCACAAAAAAAATTGTATGCTTCAAGAGGACGATTGTTGTAATTAAAAGTCGGAAAATCATTTAACATTTCATTGACTGTGTCTGAATAGTGTTCCCAGTTTACTAATCGAAGGTTGGGATGATCAGGAATATCAGTTCCTGAAGCAACAAATGTTTGCAATGGTGTACATACAGCAAATAGTTGCATTGAAGTTAAGGTGGGTAAATGATAACTACCTAAAGGATCATCATAGACTTTCCAGTCACAATTTAATGCCAAACAAGAGCTCACCATAGTTAAATCCAAGCCATTCGGTCTCCAACTGTGTGAACCTACAGTTGTTACTTGTTGGTCATTTAACAGTACTAAGTCACAGTCATCTAAATTATCAAATATATTTCTACCTCGAGGGTCTATGGAGTTGCATCCCCAAATTGTGTGATGAGCATTGAAATCTCCAGCTACAAAAATAGGTTTTGGTAAACTATCTATTAGATCTTTGAACTTCTTAATGTGAAATCTTGGTGAGCTGTTGTTTGGACAGTAGACTGAAACTATTGTGTATTTCTTATTATTAATTGTTACCTGGATTGCTAGATTTTGTAAAGAATTATCAAAAAAAGTTGGGAGCCTGACATACTGAATGCTTTTATGAATTATAATAGCAACCCCATTATGCTCATTTCCACAGTCATTTCGTTCTATGTGATAACCTTTAATTTTAAATTTTTGGTGAGGCTTGAGCCATGTTTCTGATATTAAAGCTATATCTATGTAGTTATCATAAATATATTTTTGAAATAAATTGCGACTGCTCAGTATGCTCTGAGCATTCCATTGCATTATATTTAAATATTGTTCTGTGAACTTAGTAACCTTTCTTTCTTACTGAGAGTTTCTGATAGAATACCTAAAATATTTTTTGATGAAATTATTGTCTCATTTGTTTTGTTCAAAGTAATTATTTTAATTATAGTTTCTATTAAAAGATTCATTGCTGATGCATCAGTATTTAGTATGTCAAGTAAGTTGGTTTGAGGTTTTTTGTAATCTTTAACAGTGGTCTTTAGTTCTGGGAAATTTTTCTTATCAAACAGATTTGCATAAGTGGGTGCTTTGTGTTTAATTCTGTTCTCTTGAATTTTCTTTTGTTTGATGGGGCATTGACCAGAAATACTAATGTGATTACCATTACAATGAGCGCAAACAGCATTCTCTTTGGTGATTGTGCAGTCTTTATAATTGTGGTTATTGTTGCAGATTGAACATCTCTCATCATTTTTGCAGTATTTAGAAATGTGTCCATACCTCAAGCAGCGATAACACTGCTTTACCGGTGGTATATATTGCATGATGTTATGTCTCCATCCCTCGAGGTCCACAAAATCCGGCAGGGAGGTTGCTGCGAATGTGATGGCAACTGTTGGAGTTGGCTGACGGACGAAACCATTTGCTGTAGCAACTTTTCTGAAAAAACGACGGATGCTTATAATTTTCTTAGTGCTGCTTAGAAGAGTGTATATTTTCTTATTTGTGTACTTTACTGGGACATTACGAATAATGCCAGTTGTTTCTGTTGATGTTGCTGGTATTGTGGCTGCAAAGTTATTTTCTTTTAGAAATGTTTTATTTATTAAAAATGCATTGGCCAATCCTGGTTTTTCAAAATATACGCCGATTTTGTATTTATTGAGAGCCCTTAAGTACTTAATACCCTTATTATATCTTCTTATGCAGTTTGAAATGGAAAGAAGATCTCTGCTGCCTATTGGTGTCTCACTGCCTACTGCTTGTACAAAGACGACAAACTCTGTTGCATTTGAATCTTCTGGATACATTCGAGTATAGTCGGTAACATAATATGGGGCATGGTTACTCTCCTGCTCTCCCTCGTCCTCCGACTCTGATGTTGTGCTGGTAGAGTCTCGGTTGAGACCCCCCGAATCCTGATCAGGAACATCATCTTTTTTTCTTTTTTTCCCTGCTCGCCTCCCCATCGTCTTAATTGCGGTTAAAACTCTTAATTTAACAACTTTTTTAATTATTGAAGTTAAAAAATTTAAGGAGCCCGCCTTTACTCTTCCCAACTGTATTGATTCTAGCTGACATTGAAGGATAGTGCGGTACACATCCATTTTGTAATACAATTGAATCAATTCAATGATGAAATCGATTTTAAGATTTTACCTTCTGAACAAACGTTTAGAAAAGTAAAACTGATTTGTAGATGTTTATTCATGTTTATCAAGTACTTATTTATATTTATAAAAATTATTAAAAAGTAAAATGTCAAATAACTGTCATTTTAAATCCCACATTCGAGTTTAGATTTCAATTAAATCGATTAATATACTGTCACACTGGCTCAACACTACTTTCGTGACGAAATGAAAGTATTTACGAAGATTGTGGAATCCAATGTTTTAATGAAAAACGCGTTTACAAAGCCAGTTTAGTATGAAAAAAATGAAAATAAGAATATTCTCGCTGTTGGCCATTGCCATTGCAGCTAAGATTCAAATAGGGTGATCTAGCAAAAATAACGATTTTTTTTTGGTATATGTTTCATTGCTGGAATACATCTGGATCATCAAGCCCAGAACCGGGTTTCTCCTTTATTGGTTAGGTTATTCCCTATGATAAGTACGTACTTACAAACGTTTTCGATATAAATGGGACGCGGGAGCCATAGTGAACCGCAGTAGGCATATTTTCCATTTCTGCTCCAGTTCCGGAGCACAATGGCGGCGTTATCGCGCGGATGTCGCATGCGTGTGCGCAGCGTGCAGGGCTGTCAACCACGAGTTTCATAGAATTGCGGGTAAAATTTGTTGTGGTGTTAGAGAGACAAAATTGCAAATACTATTCTTAAAAACCAATGGAAATATTAAAAAATACTTAGCTTAAAAAGCTGATCGTACAGATAATTGCCACATTACTTCCTCAACAAGCACATATACGTTTTTCATTTACGTACATGTATTTGTAAGGAAAAGTGGTTCCTTCTCACACAGGTACTGCACTTAAAAGAAAAAGTATACTACTATATTTTCTTTTTCTATAAATTTCTGTTTACAAATAAACCTGTTACCTACATTGTTTACAACAAAAAAACTTTGAAAAAATTTATATAAATTATTTGAAATTTCGAAGTTAGTCGTATAGGAAAACTAGTTGTTTGGGGGGTGAGAGGAGCAGGGAGTAAAGTTCCTCATCCCCCATTGAAAAGGGCGGATCCTCCGACCAGAGGGGTGTTGTGTCTGGTGGGCTACTGACGGTTGTTTGTCGGGTTCTTGTATATATGGTTCAATCGCTCCGATAACTTTAATATCGCGATGTAAGATACGTCAGTTTTATATGTAGCGAGATAGATGTCGCTACAGTTGCATTTTTGCTTCCTTTATCATCTCCTGCAAGGGATTGGTCGATTTAGGTATCTTCTCCTTACAGGATTTCCGAAGCCGGTTTTAAAAATATTTTTTCCAACCCTAGAGGGCTAAAAGTCCTATTTGTGGGTAGGTACTCGCTGTACAAATGTATTTGATTGTTAGTGACTGCCAACTGGGTCATTGTTAGGCGCGTAAGCGCGTTTGACGACTGTGTTCGTGTTAATTGAGATCTATCGATACGCTGTTTGTGTCGCACAGTGGTTGTTATCTGTAGCGAGCACTACAGAAGTATTTTCTATGTATGTATAGATTTATTTATTTAGTTAAAGTCTGATAAATAGTTGATTTTGGTTGGTTTAAAAATATGCTTATTTATTTAGGTATAATATTTCCATGTTAAGTCTCCATAATTTGTTAAAAATTAACTAAATTGACTTAAGTGTATTGAACTGATTGTTGAAACAGAAAATTAATTTTTAAAAGTTATTGTCGTTTCATAGTACTTACTTAATGCTTTGTTTATTTTTTTATTGCTATCGCGCAGAACATAGTCAAAAGTACATCACAACACTGCACTTTTTGGCTCTATTTTTCGATAAACCGTAGCAAAATCTGCAATATAAATCGTTTTTTCTTGCCAAAACTACACATTCTACATAATTTTTCTTTTAGCTTTCTTCACATAACAATTCACTAATCTCTAAGTTTAACACTATAAAGGCTGTAGTACAAATCGCCACATATAACATGAAATGCAACAATGATCGTATAAATCATCTCCCGATTGGGCGTACAGTATTATAAGGCGGCACCAACAAAGCCGCCCGCAACATTAGCGAGCACCACTCTCTCGCGAGTCGTGACATGAAAGTTCTTGAGAAATTCACAAATTTACGACCTATGTAATTGCAGTTAGTTGGTTGTTCACCTTCATAAATATTGAAACTTAGAAACATCGTTGTTTTGACTAGCAAACGCACGCGTCTACACATGAAATCGTGTGTCGATGTTTTTAACTGACTTCAAAAAAAGAGGAGGTTCTCAATTCGTCGGTATCTTTATTTTTTATTTTTTTAATGTATGTTCAGCGATCATTCGTTACCAGGTTAACCGATTTCGATAGTTCTTTTTTTGTTCGAAAGGGAATACTTCCGGAATGGTTCCATATAAATTTGATCAAGTTCTGATGATGGAATCTGGAAAATCATCAAACATTGCATGAACTCCATACCGTGCCAACTGATTTTTGTACCTATGTTGCCCAATATCTTCGGCATTTGTGAACCGATTTTGATGATTCTTTCTTTATCAAATAGCTTATACGTTAAAGATAGTATATTGAAAAATGTTTGAAAAAGTTTCACCTCTATAAAAAAAAAATGGATGAATTGGAAAAATAAGGGATGAATTCGGTGTTCAGCCGTTAACTTATGTTTGCACTCAAATGATTCGTTTTGTTGAGGATGTATCACTAAAAATAGATGAAATAAGTAAATTTTATAAAAAAAAGTAAACCGACTTTAAAAAACTGAAAAGCTAAAAATAATATAAACACAGTACCTAATCAGTTACTTTTGGTGTCGGTGCAAACGAAAACATTCAAACTCTCATCGGATGGCACCGACTCCAAAAGTAACTGATTAGGTACTTATGTGTTGATATTATTTTTAGCTTTTCAGTTTTTTGAAGACGGTTTACTTTTTTAAATAAAATTTATAATCCTTACTAATTGAGTTCCACATTGAGTTTGATTGGAGGGCAAGGCCAAGAAGTCCTCACAAAGGAGCTGTGTAGGAATGAACGCTCGGATTAATTGATTTACTTTTCAATAAAAGGATTAAGGGACTCCCTAAGTAAGCCGGTAAACATCCCACTGCAGGGCACAGGTCACAACTATGAGACCACGCAGGGCTAATGTAGATTGGTGTGTGTAAGGCAAGTTGTCCTAAGGCCTCTGACTAGGCGTAACGACTAGAATCAAGAACCAACTTTTAACGTGCATTGAAATAAGTAGGTAGTGTTTTTTTTATATTACAAAGTCAGTGTATCAGAGTTTTTAAATCACCATTTATAGATCCAAAAACTTTACCAGATTATACAACATACATACATACAACAGGAGATACAGTTTGTGTTGCTGTTCATATATTATTTATCCTACTAATATGATACATGCGAAAGTTTGTGAGAATGTATAGATCATTGTTACTCTTTCACGCAAAAACTACTGAATGGACTTTGATAAAATTTGGCATACTAATAGACCATGGCTTGGATTAACATACACAACATAGGATACTTTTTATTCGGGTAAAGCCAACGCAGACGAAATCGCGAACAAAAGTTTGTAATAAATGTTTAAAAAAATTTATGCACGAGCGAGAGATTATCTTACGTTAAAACAGAAAATGTTAAGTTTTTTGACTAGGTATAATAAAGGAGCAGACTCGAGATAATAAACTTTATAAACGTAGTAGTCTGCCGTGTCTCATAGGCGTATTTCGCGTTGGATCATATGCACGGTCGTAAATTGTAGTCGTCAACCACTTTCCTTTCGAATGCAGTTAGCGCTAGTGTAACCTACCTAGCTTTAAACGGTGTGCTGCACAGAACGCGCGGAAGCGAGAGCGGAATGCCAAACTAATAATCTACCCCAGGCAGATAAAAATTAAACAAATGTGTGACATGAGTGTGATTTTCACACAGATGATAAAAACTTTATTTTGGTTAGGTATTTTTTTGCCGTCTCTCTTCGTCTCTCCGTCTTTTTAAGTAGCTCTACTAAAGTAGATACTTAAGTTCAGAAATCCAGTTCCCGCTTCTATAGTGGTTGATTAGTGTAAGTTTAATATCGCTGTCACTGTCATGCTTTGGCGTTGGATCGAAGTCAGACAGGTTGGACCCTCGCTTAGTGCTACCCTGCGCGCTAACTGCTAGATGACATGCTCTAGCTAGCGATTTGACAAATAGTGTTGCTATTGTATTTATGGAGCAAAGCGTTTTATGATTGCAATCGTCACACTGACATTTGAAATGCTTTATTGCATGCATGCATTACCAAGCATGACGCGATCACACAAAGCTCCTAGCATTTGCCTATAGATATCAGAATAGTTTAGGATGTAAGGCAATTGAATATCAAATTAAGCTCTAGTTTCGAAAACTCCATCGAACGTCAAACTTAAGAAAAATAAGAAGAGAAAGGCAATATAATTTGGACATCAAAAAGCATAGTAGCATTACCAACAAGTGACACAACAACAAACAATATTTTTATAATTATGAACTAATATATTTCTGTTTCCGCTCCCACGCTCGCTCTCGCTCTCATTGTAAACGGTGTCTACTGTGTGCACTAGTAACCGCTAACTTGATATGCGATACTCGCGCCTCTATGTTTAATCCTATTATAGTGCACTTCGCTGGCTTTGTCGGACTGGTACTTACTGTAGTATCTGAGTGTTATCTTCACGCTTTGACTTTTCTATTTTCTTTACCAAATTGAATCGTGTTTTATAAGTACATACTTAGTTTATGTAGCAGATACTATATAGGCTTAATACCAAAACCAGAGCAAAGATATAAATATACCAGCAAACAATATACCATCAATTTTATTATGTGTATGTCTATTGGAGGTATGTCTGGGCTATGGCCGATATGGGAAGCATGAAACATGCTTTATAGCATGCAAATGACATATGCCATGGAAAAGTTATGTGAGCGAGGTTCGTTAACTGATAGATTACCTAATGGTTGCATAATATTATATGTACTTAAAACAGCCCAGCCAGTATCTTAAGTTAAGAGTAAGGATAACAACTCTAGGTATAAAATGGATCAAGCTGTGCTATAAGTCGAGAGTAAAAGTTTTTAAAGGCTCTAAGTATAATGGTTCTTCTTGATTCTAAACGCAAAATGTGCCTCTCATATGATTTAAAATAATATTTTAACGATGTTCATGAGACGACTGACAATTAGGTATTTATCATCAGATAGACTCACTGCTCGTTTTCTTGTGTATTCAAATAGATGATTGATGCTAAATCATGGTCCATTCCGTCTCAAGGTCAAATAGTAAAGTTAATTAACGCTACCCAGCCAACCTAGTCTACAGTCGAAGCTGTGTAACAGGTCTTTAACCTGACCTTAGGTCTGCATTACCAGTCAAGCGTGATTCTTGAATATCAAAGGGTCGCGTATTGATGCGAAGTTGATAATGACCTCCCAGTATTTCTGGTTAGTAAATGTAGGTATTCCGATAATGCAGAATTGTTTGAAACGTTTCAGTTGAAGTGAAAATAATTTTGTTTTTGTTGTTTTTTCTTGGTGCATAAATTTATTTAATACAACTATGAATATACTAATAAAATAAAATAACGTTTGTTGTTATTTTTATTGTTGGCAACTTATTAGTTTCTTTACGTAGGTACTATTAAGAAGAGATGAAATATTACCCGACTAAATGAAAACAGGCCTACATGTTCAGCAGTGGAGTTCCTATGGCTGAAATAATGATGATGAAGATGATAGAATTAAAACTCAAAACCAGCGGTTGGGGGTTCGAATCCTGCAAGGGCAAAGTGTTTGTGTGATGAGGACAAACATGTTTTGTAGGCACTCTAATTATGGATGCCTACGAGTATAAAATTGTTTATACGTATGTATGCGGTTTCAAATCGCCATGGGAAGTGACTACAAGCTATGCTTATTTAATTTTTAATTTTTGGGGCATTAAATGGGTGTGATTATTAGAACAATTTATTACTATTTATTATTAATGCTAAATAAAATACCAATATTAATTAAATCCACTCATTATTATCATCTACAGTAATAAAGATACAATAAATACTACATTACCATCTCAAGATCGTCCAATTAAGACGCAGGTGACTGACCTATAGAGCCTAATTATAATTATTTCACTTTTGCGATCTCTGTGAAAGTGAACAACGAAATATTACGATCATTACCGAGTGCATGGATGCAACGTGGAGCATGATTATAGCAAAATTATTAATTAGGCTCGCCGTATAGCAAGTGAGTTTATTTAATGAGTAAAAAATGAAAGTTACGCGGATTACGTGAGTGTTAGACCTTCTTGCGTTACAGTTGTGAATTATAGTTTCAGATTTTACGCATATTTTTTCTAAGACACAATTGCACAGCCATTTTTTTAAAAGTTAGGTTACATTTTTAAACTATTGTGTAATTATTTTTTGTATTTATTACTTTTACGCGAGTGAAAATAAACGCGGCTTTAGATGTAAGAATAATATTTCGTTAATCCAGGAGCCGGGTGCAGTGGTCCGAATGTCACACTAATTCGGATTTACTGAGCAATTGCGTAAAATGAAAATAAAAGAAACTCACCCTCAGCTGTTAATAGTAGATTAAGCCTAGTGTGATAAAAATGAATTTTTTTTGTCAGATGGCGTCTTCGAGGGCTCTCTAAATTTGTTTCTCTAGAAGGAATAGATTAAGTTTATGCAGGGAACAGTTACATTGCAAAGGGGTGCCAAATTTAAAAAAATAAGATCTAGGGAACAATAAAGAAGCGTTTTAATCATTATTATTTTTATTAAACGTATGTTATGGAAAAAAAATACTTTAAAATATCCGAAAATAAGGTAAATAAAGAGACTACGTAAGGCGCGGTCATTTATCAGAGGCGTAGGTACGGCGAGCCTACAAGGACCTTACGCAGTGCACATACGGTGCATTTTTTTCATTAATGAGTTAAATAATCCACGCATGCGATATTTAACAGTGGATAGGAATAATTAAATGTAAAAAAAAACTGTTCTTTGCATACTTCGATTAAGTTAGTGATTCTGAGCCACTCCTAAAGATTTGGTACCCCTTTGCAATGTAACCCTATAGTTATTATGTTATGTTTGATCAAAGCAGGTACCAAGTTTCAACAATTCCCCAAAACAAAAAAAACAAAAATATAAGGATATCAATTTTAATCTGTAATTGATTCACGAAAGAGGGATTTCCTTTGGTTGATTACTATTATGCTTCAGTCTGTGATAAGAATGATATCTTTAATTTCTTTATTAAAACTGGTTTCAATGCAGACGAAAACAAATTTATCTGTCTTTATTACTATGTTATGACTATGAGGATATTTGATATATTTATTGCGGTTATATTCTATTTTTGGAAATAACGTACCGTTAACAACATTTTCAGGTAAATGGTCTGAAAATGAATCACATTTTGTTGTTGTTTTGTACGTTCAAAGAAGTAAGACTATAGAATAATGACAATTCCAGGTTTTTAAGGACATTTACCTTAACCTTAATAAACCATAAAACATTTTTATTTCTGCAAATAGGCATGAATGAGGATATTTTTGTTTTCTTTGTTGGAAAAACAACTTTAGTCACATTTTTTTGCAACTGGCAATGTAAAGTTTTAATTAAGTAGTTTCCTAAAAACATATAATTAGTCCGTCAGTTGGATTGACAGAAAATATTAGACACGTATTTTTTTTTTTCTCAAACATACAAAAAATGATGAAGATATAGCCCGTTAAAATTCTGCGTAACGTCACGCCTTGCGACACTTTTCAGCAAGGTCAAACAGGCAACACTCCCAAACTTTGATGCGCTTTAATGATGAAGACATCATTTTTGGTTTTATTGACAAATGACAAAATATGGGTCCAATATTTTTTGATAATCTAACTGACGGACTAAATAGAATAATCTTTTTTTGACATAGGAAACTAGCCTATTAAAATAAATATGGTGTTCTGCCAAAACAACATGATAATAACATTTATACTTTCTGATATATCTTGTTTTTATAATAGGTACGGGTTCCAAATAGTAATATCGCAGTTTATTCATAAGGCGGTATACGCTGCTTTTCTCCTGACCACTATAAAAACATAATCGCTTGCGTGCCGCGTATATTTTTTTCTTAGAAATTTTCCGGTCTATATTGGGTAAGTGGCACGCGAAGGAATAAATAAGTAAATAATTATAAATATTAAATGGTTTTCACAATCACACCAATTATCTTACCCCAAACTAAGCGAAGCTTGTGCTATGGTGACTAGTTGCTCCTTGCTGGATTCGTACCAGCAACCGCTGGCTTTGTAGTCCGGAGCGTGAACCACTATACCAGTTAATTAGTTAGTCCTAAAAGGGATATAATCTACATATTTAGAATGATTTAGAATTCTTAATACGTATCCACAAACGCGTGTGGTGACTTTCTTTATGATTTGAATTTGCACATGTGTGTTATATAAATAGTTGGCCTATTTAAAAGTATAGTTTCAAAGATCATAGAATGTTAAAAAAGTATCAGACAAATTTTGAATCGAGTAGGAAAATATTTCAAAGAATCTATTGTTAATGAACAATGAATCTTTGAATGTAATGAATTCAAAGATTTATTGTTTATTGACAAACACGAAAATCGGTCAAGCGCATGTCGAGAAACCATTACACTTGGTTCCGCAACCCAAGCGGAAGCCGCATTGTTTCACTAATCTATAGTCTTAGTTTCTTTTCTATTTGTTTTGAAACTACTTGTATGTCAGTCTTTAATTGTTTTTAAATGTTGGACACACTTTTGATTTAACGTATTTTAATTTTCGGAAATCTTAAAAGACTTTAATAGTCTTCTATAAGGTAGAAAAAGAGAACTTAACCGCAAAATTAAGTAAGGAGTTTTTTTAGAACATACATAAATGCCGTAATATTATTTAATCGTCAAGTAAATCTGACTTACAGTATTTAGGCAGGCTATAAGACTTTTTTAAAAGTCTATCAATACATACAGGGTTATTTACAAAAAACTAAAACGCTAAAAATAATCTTAACACTTAAGTACCTAATCAGTTACTTTTGGAGTCGGTGCAAACGAAAACATCGTATCTCTTATCGACTGGCACCGACTCCAAAAGTAATTGATTAGGTACTTAAGTGTTAAGATTATTTTTAGCGTTTTAGTTTTTTTGTCGGTTTTTATTTTTTTTATAAAATTAACTTATTTCATCCATTTTAGTGATAAATCCTAATCAAAAGAAATTTTACGAGTGCAAACATAATTTAACTGCTGAACACAGATTCCATTTCCTATTTTTCCACCCTTAGGGGTGAATTTATTTCCAAAATTGCTTTCTTATAGTATCTTTGAAGTATAAGCTATTCATTAAAAAAAGAATAATCAAAATCGGTCCACATTTGGCAAAGATATTAGGTAAGATAGATACTAAAATCAGTTGCGTGGTACGGAGTTCATGCAATGTTTGATGATTTTGTTATAGATCCCATCATCATTAACCATTCTGAAAGTATTACCTTTCAAACAAAAAAAAAAATTGAAATCGGTCAACGCAGTAACAAATGATCGCTGATCATACATAAAAAAAAAAAAGATTCCGACGAATTGAGAACCTCCTCCTTTTTTGAAGTCGGTTAATAAAACATCAACCACCTCTTAAGAGCTAATTCTGGTGCTCAGATATAATAACTTTTTCCATAAGAAAAACATCGAAATCGCAAAAAAATATCTCTTGCACATACTAAGCCTATGGCTGTAATAATGATGGTGATGATGATACTAAGCCGCCGACCAGCGGACATCAGTTTGTATGAAGCAGTGAATTTTTTTTAGATTACTATGTTGGTCCCATATAAAAAGTTGTTTTATTTGAGCACTAGAACCAGCCCCTAGGAGGTTGTTGATGTATTACAAATAACCCTGTATAAACTGACTTGCGTTGTTTATTAAGACAATGATTCGGCATTTAAGGTATTTTAGCAACCGTCCGATATTGGGATACGACTCAAGGTCGAGCTGTGTCTAATTGACCGTGCCGATAGACAAAAGATTATTCTTTGTTTTTTGTTTGCGACCTTCGTGTGGGCCGACAAAGGGTTTTAGCCATATCCTATTTGAAACCAAATTTAAATTGCGTTTTTGTCTTCTTACAATCGTGGTCGACCAATTTGAATGATGAAGGTCGAAGTTGATCTAACTTTATCAGCAATACCATGATTGCCTTGCCTTAACTAAAAAGTTATCGTTAAAGTTCATACAATAAACAGGCTGAAATGGCAGTAGGCTGGTCTCGTTTACTGATTACCAATGCAGTAATAGACGTGTTCTTGGGTGGAGACCACCACTTAGTAAACGCTGACCCCACAGTAAATTTCCCAAGTGGTAATAAGTAGCTCACGCATGATGCGATGGCATGCATGAGATGGTCATGGTGACAATTCAAAACAATAATTTCAGTCAAAATTTGGTCCTTTACGCTGTATGTATTTGTACCTTAGTCATGGATATTACATTTTAAGTTTAACAAAATTTGACAATTAATCTATTCAGGCAGTCGCAGTCGTTTCGCTAATAGCCATTAATGTCATGTCATTTAGTGCCTATTTAGTTTTTCAATAATTTCTTTTCATCTCGCAAAATACCTATTACAATGTAGGTGCATAACATTCTCACCTTACCGCAAACTATCTCCAATAACGCTTTATTGCGACCTGCGAAGAAAGTTGGGTGACAATTATTTCTTAACATTACGAAGCAATATTCCACCCAAAACTTTCGCTGGAGAAAAGCGACAGTGTTTGTGAGTCCGTTTGTTAGTTTGAACAAGCACTTACTGTCGTAGTATGAAAGGAAAACTTTTTTGGTCACTTACACGATTAGATGATTTATACTTAATCGAGTGTCTGTTTAGAGTGATGTCACAAAAGGGGATTGTCCTCGCGATTTAGGTAACGTACAGGCAACATGCTATTGTCAATTCTATAGACTACGAGCAATCTTATAACATAAAGATAAGCTATAGTTAAATATCATCATAATATCAGCCATAGGACGTCCACTGCTAAACAAAGGTCCCCCCAATATCTTATTTAAGGGGGGGGGCAATCCTCACCACCCTTGCCAGGCGGGTTGGCGAGCGCAGTTTATTATAAGATTTTGCACAAAGACGCTGCTGCCCGTCTCGTGCTACAGGAATTATTCGCTTCTTACGGCACGCCTCCTGTTGGCGGTGGGGAAGTGAATTCTTTTCGGCCGTCCCTATTACATAGTTATATACTCGCGTTTACATAGCTGTTCTGTGGATTCTTTCCTGCAATGGCTTTTATAATGTCGTCGACCACTTGATGGTTGGTACGACACCTACAATAGGGATGACGACTGGGTAAATAAAATGAAATTCTATTTAGTCCGTCAGTTAGATTGTCAAAAAATAATAGACACCTAATTTTCTTTTGTCAATCAACCAAAAAATACACAGATAAAGCGCGTCGAAGTTCGGGAGTGGGCCTCGTGGCGTCACTTATAAGTAAAAATTGTACCAAGGCGTGACATCATGCGACGTTTCAAATCAATATATCTGTAATATTTTGATTATGTGAAAAAAGAAATACTTTTTGATAATCTACTTGATAGACGAAGTAAAAAAGTTATTAGTTATCCTTTAAAGTATCTACATAATCCTCACACTGTTTAGTTAGCGGCTTCCTAGTATGGTCTGGCATTGAGAGTACGTGAAAGAACACTTATTGCGTTATTTAGCAGCTAGCCTACCTACTAGGTCATTATCGCGGAAGTATTTATTTACAACAGTATAGGTAAGAAGTAAAGTAAGTAACATTATTCCTATCCACGCTATTACAAACGAAGCATATTATTGTCAATTTATCAATTTCTTACTCTGCAGTCCACTAATTTTGATAACACTTCCTAAAAGTTGTCAGGAAGAGATTGCTTTTGGCCCTCATATTCTCTCTCAATCACACGTCATAATACTGTTATGAGTGAGAAAGATGGATAAAAATTATTTGTTGTAATGATCAGAGTCTCTGGTAGCCATCGAGTACATACCCTATAGAGCAGCAATACAAACCATCTTTCTTCGAAACTAGTAAGTGATTTTTCCTTACATTTAGTATGAAATGACAGCTCCTGTCAACGCTCGCCCATACAAAAACAGCACAATACAGATAAAAAAATGGCGGAAAGTTTTGTCAAACAAATCATATGACATTCCTACTCCAGGTATTAGAGTATGTGCTCCATGCTGGTAGCCAATCCTTTTTGAAAAACATTTCAAAGATCTACAATGAAGTTACAAGAACTTGTGGACCACACTACGTACAAAAAACCATTCTAAAATGATATTTTATGTTCAAGGCTTTAAGAAAAGTATCTTTAAGAAACTATAAACTACTCTTTGCTGCATATTGCCAATCTACCTACTTAATAGTCGGTGAAACTAAAGTCATAGTGTAGAAACTGATAGAAACTGTCCATTCCCATAGGACGGCACTCGAATAGGAATGCGTCTAGAGATTTCTAAGTAGGTATCTCTTTAGTACCGGTTTAAGGTTTTTCATCGGATGACTTGTGCCCATTTTAGACGATACAACTTTTTTCTAGATTGCAATCCAAGTATTCAGCAAAGGCGTTGAGTAAAAACTTAATGATAGTTAATGGAAAGCCATGGGGGTAATTAATGATCTATGTACAGTCGACTCCGAAAATCTGACAGTTTATTGCTTGAAAACAAAAAAACAAACACAGAAGTGTTCAGATACATCTAATCGTGTTTTGTATTGGTTGTGTGGATTACCGCTTAACCATTTAAACTAGTAAAAGTCGCCAAATGTTAACTAGCATGTGGTTTCAAATCCTTACCTTAGCCTAAATTCTCAGAAAAATATTTAAAAAATATGCTGAGAATTGTCAAAAATTACACAAAATTTTGATTATTTAACATCTGTTTCTAGTACTTTTACTGCAAAAGAAAAAAATGTTAAATCATTAAACTACAAACAAAGATGCTAATTCTATTTCTTCTTGTTGACCGTTTTACCGATTTAATTCGTTTAAACGTAGATTGATAGGCAAACTTAATAACTATAAAATGAGAGCCAAGAAGGAGCAGCGCTAATTATTCGGTCGCTACCGTACGGCTCCTTAAAAAAAGTATTTTTACAATATAAATGTACTGTTATGAGTTTTGAAATCCTTGAAACGAATTATAAGTTTAGTATCATCATTTTATGATCAATGTAAAATAGAATAGAATACGTTTGCCACACATGAAAGAAAAAAATTCACTATTATCATCTTGACATGCGCGATTTAAGTTTATAAGTACCTATAGCTTCTAGTTTATTTATAGATTGTGGACTTATTATAAACTTCATCAATGCGTAGGAGTTGTGGATTTGCGTAGTGTTGTTTCTATATCACAGAACACCTTCCGTTGCGAAAGTGAACTGAGATCTGTAATTTTGCGTAATTAACGAAATTAATTCAACTTCTGCAAGAACCCGCGAGGGCGTCGACCGCTTATAATTCGTTGTCTAATTCAGTTACGTAATTACACTGTAATTGAATTTAAATTTACTACTGGATTTGGTGTCCGTGCTTTTTGGGGTTTAATTGTAATGTACCATTAGGACCATTGCAATTTGTGATGTAGTTTACAGTTTTATTTTAATAAAAGAAATGTCAGAATTGAATTATAAATTACACTATTACTAAAATTAAGTAATTATCAACAGCTTAAAAAATTGTCAACAAAAAAAAAAATTATCCACGTGTAGACTCAAGATGCTGGTAGACCTGGCTGAAGAAGCGATGCTCAGTCGCTGTGATTAGGATGTAGAGTTGAACAAATCACTATCAATGACTCCTACCTCCATAGCCTCATCATCATTTCAGCCATAGGACGTCCACTGCTGAACATAGACCTCCCCCAGTGACTTCCAAATTGGTCGGTTGGAAGCGGCCCGCATCCAGCGGCTTCCTGCAACCTTTACCAGGTCGTCTGTCCACCTTGTAGGTGGACGTCCTTCGCTGCGCTTGCCGGTACGTGGCCTCCATTCCAGAACCTTTCTGTCCCATCGGCCGTCAGTGACCGTCCGTTGCTGTCCATGGCCTAAGACGAAGTTATTAGTTGTTTAAGGGTAATAATTTAAATCTTACTTAGATTTTTTTTTTCAAATATTGTAGTCTTATTTGTTATTTCTAGGCCCTGTAACACTACAAGTTCATTGCTCATTCTAAACCACAGGTAAATCTGTAGATTTAGGGATCTTAAGGCAGATCTTTACTTTTAAAACTGTACAGCCTTATAGAGTCAAAAGTTAATAAGATTGTCGCAACCTATTTATGTTCATATCATTTCAGTTTTTTTTTTTTTAGAATTATTATTATTAATTAATCGTTCGGCAATACTGTTATAAATTACTAAACGTAAACATTTGCATTTAGCATATAGTTTGGTGCACATAATTATACTATGTAAGAAGTCTGAAATGTTTTGAAAAGATCTGGGGTAGATAGATTTCTTTCAATTGTTACTTGAAGTTAATAATCTTGATTTCGCTTCATTATGAAAAGTTGACTAAGGCTTGTTCTTACATACTTATTGCAAAAATAATTTACAAGTCTTACACTCATACATTTCATTGGAAGGCGCGAAGGTTTCGTAAGGTTTATATGAGATGTTTATTAGCACTTTTGTTGCTATTTTTCGAAACTTCTATTTGTAAAGATGATTTTCAATGCACTATTTCAATTATTTAACATTTAAAGTCTGTGTGCAGACAACGGCAGGTCAACCTACCCAGAATGTTAAAGGTCATTGAATTGACTTTCAATTTTAAGTTCAATGCGTGGAGATCAATATCAATTGAGAAAATTTGACGTTTTGTGGTAGGTTGACGAGTCTGTACATATACAGGGTTAACTTGTATACTTAAATGATATTAAACTTTTTATAGTTTTATTTTAAGTTTAAAAATCACAGAAAATTCCTGAACAAGGTAGTGGTAGTAAGTAAAATTGGTCCACTAATTCATGGTGAAAATACTGACAAATACTACTTTTTATTAGCACACTTATATTAGCTTCACTTGTATCTAACTGACTAACTAGGTAGTCTTGGAAGTAGTTTTTAATCTATTCTAACTGACATATCAATTTAAAACTTTGTAAGTATTTGACATTACTATGACAATAATAATTGGACACCATCGAGCGATTTGATGATAGAGTCAGGATGTAGGTATCTAGTAGAATTCTTCAAACTAGTAAAACCTTCGTGATTGGGTTCATTCGATTCGTTTTGACTAGTCCAGTATACACACTTATATAAGTGTGTTTTATAGTTTTTTTATACTATAAATCAATTATTGTTGTGATTTTATTGTTTACGGATTGTACTGACTACATTAACGAATGTTTTCGACTCGGATTATACTTACTCGTATATGTGTGTGCATTAGATTATGTGGCGCAGTGTAGTTAGTCACCTTAAATTGTGTATTATTATAATATGACCTGAGAAAGTAAAATTATAGGCAAGATAAAAGAAATCTTTGTATATGAATCATAGGTAGGTAATCATAATCTCATGTTTTGTTAGACTAGCCTACTTTCAATGGCGCCAATTATTTTCCGCCACGAGCTGTCATCTGTCATAGTGACATCTCTTTGTTTCTTCAATTGCGAAAACGGTGGCAAAAACACTATTGTCCGTACAGACCGTGCAGCCCAGATTATTGTTTGCAATATTTCTAATTTCTCTGTGCTCAATTCGATGTTTTTGCTAAGTATTTTGGTCAAGGTTCATTTGGTATGAGGTCATTTGTGAAATGGATTTGGCTAAAGGTATAGGCATCTATGTATTTATACAGGGTTATTTGTAAAATATCAACAACCTCCTAGGGGCTGATACTGGTATTGAAATACAATATTTTTTTCTATGGGACCAACATTGAAATCGCAAAAAAAAAAACACTTACCCATACCAAATCGGTGCCCATACTAAGCCGCCACCAGCTGACATCAGTTTGTATGGAGAAGTGAATTTTGTTTTTTGGTTTCATTGTTGGTCCCATTGAAAAAGAAGTAATTATTATAATAAACTATACATATAAACTTGACATGTTTTTGATTTGTAAACTTAAACTATTTTGTTTTACTTCATTAGCATGTCAGTAAATAATAGCTAAAAAGGTATTTGTCATGCGGGTGCGTTTCGACGAGCAGTGGCAGTGGTACTTAATAAGTTCAATAACTGATGTCTTTAATGGCTTCTAAAATGTATTTTTTGCATATTTATTGTGTATTCTTAACTTACGTGTTCCGCGCAGTAATTGACACCAATTTAGATAAAGCGTGTTTATAATGTGGTCTAATGTTTGTCATTTACCCTACCATGGCCTACGGTGATGGCTGCCATATTTTATTTATAATAGGTTCTTTTGAAATAACTTGCGCAAACGGTAACCAGAAGACAGGCCCCTGACAGGGCAGGGCTGTCCACAACCTGGTATTTATTATGAGTAGGAAGTGTCAAAAATTTTATTAGGAGAGAAAATTACATTTCTTATCCTTCAATTTTCATGCTACTAAATTACCACCCGCCTTTTAAGACCCATTGAAAACATGTTCTATATTGTAAATTATACTGAAATGGAATTTGTTGCTGAAAGTTTATCCCATAGCGATTTGTCCCTGTTTGCTACGGTTCGTTTGACCATGATTGTACATGCAATTAGTCTACAATATAGCCTTTGCATTAAAGACAAAAAGCAAGTTGCTTTAATGTAAGTTTAGTTTCTTTGAACATCGATACTCTCTATCCGACATCATTTCTTTCAATAGATCGTTTTTTTCTATATTTACCATGATGTATTTTGATAAAAACTGATCGAAATATTTGTTTTTTTTCTACATCCAGCCTCAGATAACAGAGTCGATGTATTTCAGTAGCCCTGTTGAAAGCTGATACATCTACTTCGCATAAAAAAGGGCTCATCCATATGTGTGTTTATTGTAACCATTATTTTTAATATTGACTAGCTGTTGCCAGCGACTTCATTCGCGGGGTCTTTAGTTTATTTATAAAGAATTTTCTGTCCTGATTTTTCTTTCAAAAGAACCTTCTCCTGACAATAATTAACACAACAAAAAAAGAATTAGCGAAATTGTTTTACCCGTTCACGCGTGATGCGATGACCAAGGGAAATAGAAATTCATTTTTATATATATCGATTTTAGTAGGCTCGGATGTATATCTTCTATCTATATCTACTTACCTACTACCTACCTACTTACTTAATTACCTTGAATTTTTAAACAATTGCCGTATTGTATGAGCCAATTAAAAATAAATTTCGTTGTCATTTTATATAAAAACCTTTAAACGGAACTAGCCCATAAACATCCAATGTTATCTGAATGTGCTGATTTTTTTAAGTATTTTTCTCTTACCGCTGAGTAAGTGGTAAAATATGTGAGTACATAGATTCCGAGAAATCTAAATGTGCGAGCTGGGATTTGAGCTCGCGACCCACAGATGCAAGGCCAGTCCGACCACTGAGCTACCGCCGAGTCGCCGACCAAATAGAACTTAATGACCTTTTGACACTCTATGTTAATACATCTACTCTGTAAGATTAAATGAAGTTTGTGGTTTACCATTGCAACACTTTCTAACCTAAACTAGAGTATGTCAAAAAAATTATCCATAAGTGCTCTCATAAAAGACGTTACAGTTACTCTAGAACTCATAACGCTCGATTGCGCAGCGGCTCAGTATGCGAACTCGCCAGTGTTGCCAGACACGGTGTAACTTAATTACGCACTGTAGATTTACAGTAATTTTTACTTTAAAGTATGAACAATATTGATACCATTTAAACTTGCAAAGTTCATAATTTCTCTTGCTCTGCTAGGAAGACTAGTTACACGTATATCTATTTAAGATGCACTCACCTTCCTATGTTTAGTAAAAGTTAGCCACTAATTGGTTGTAATTTCACGCGATGTACAATAAAAATAAAAATGGTTATCATTACATTGTTTTTTTATTTTTTATTTAATTTTTTTTTTTATTTCAAACGTTTTTCTAATGTTCTAATTTTAATTTATTTTAATATTATTTATTTTAATTTAATTTAGATCAGATTTTATTTTCGTTGAGTTTTATTAGTGAATTTTTGTTTTAATGTAATTTATGGATGCTATGTTGTCTGAAATAAATGAATATTAATTTAATTTAATTTAATTACTCCAAATAATTATAGAATCCTAAAAATTAAAAACTGCGTAAACCTTTTTTTGCAATGTCCTGATATTTTAAGTTGACACTACTATAATTTCACTTTTGCGATCTTGTAACACCTGGAGCTTGCTCAACGCGATGAAAGCTGCGCGTGCGCCGGTGGGCGTCTCCGGGGTCAAGGGCACGCCTTTGTTTGACTTATCCGGTGAAGCGCAAGCAAGCAATTTTAACATTAATCAAACATATTGATTATACTGCACGTTTGCACATTATTATAACTGTTGATAATACAGGGTGTTAAAAGTATCAGTCATGGGATGAATTAGAATCGAGTATAGCGAACATATAATAATGTTAAAAATAAACACTTTTTGTTATGATTACCTTGGTGCTGCCAGCATGGCCAAATTTATTAATAACAATGTACATATTTTCTGAATTTGTTTCCATACTACTTAGATTCGATTCTGAATGAAACTGGGCTGGTCATGTTTTAACACCCTATATTAGTAAAACACCTTTTAGGCTAACTAATAAAATCTCTCTCACCAAGAAATGCCACGTTTCATGTTCTTTTCTTCATAAAATTTCAAATTTTCTTAATTAGGATCGATTTTATGTATGAAATTTTAACCGGTTTCCTTACATTAGACCTGAACCTAGCTCTCAAGTTGAAAATCGGTGGAAATAAATTACATTTTCGTTTGATATTTGCTCGATGTACAATGAGCAGAACTTCTAAATGCAAAGTGTTAGGTTGAAGATTGTTCAATTAAACTCAGTTCATTGTGAAAATGGTCACTGGATACCGAAGGTCTAAGAAGGTAACTAAAATTACTATTCTTGGAACTCTATAGCAAGTAGCAAGCTTGTAGGCTGGCATTTGTTTCACCTTCACTTTTAGTCCTCTCGGCATTAAACCGTCGCTGTCGCAACTCGCGCGTCACGAGCGCATTGTCAGCCGCACGACTGCGCCCGCGCATGCATACAGGGTGTTCGAACCAGACGTAGGTACTGTTAACCTAGATGCGATATTAGTGCAGTCATGGTGATACTACTCATGTGTACCAGAGCTTTGTAGCGTTGCCGCACCTCGCGTTTACAATAAGATGAGACGGAGTTGAGTAAAGAGAAGCTGTGTTTTTATACAAATGACAACTTAACACGTTCTATGTGGGTATAAAAAGAATCGCCTACGTAATTTTTTGCCTACGCGGGGCTTAAAACCTTGTTCGCTCTGTATGCATATATTTCTAAGCGTGTACCGAAAGTCGCGCCGCGCCGTATTTTCCGCTGGTGTGTCACTACACTAAAGATATTTTATTATTAAGGGAATGTTTCTTCAACGATTTTTGTACTGCCTATATGCTATGACATTATCGGCATAGACCGTAGCATATTACCTTTATTAAATATCAAATTCCAAAAACTGACATATTTTGCTTTGTACCGTAGAGTATATTCTATCGAGTAAAAAGGTAAAGGTTTAATAAATTCCTCTTTATAACTGACCAGGTTAATAATGATTAGGTAATAATTACACTCTATATTCAGTTACAAATCAGTTTTCAATACTGCCTAGATATTAGTATTACCTTATTGAAAACGTGTGGGCAACCTGTATACTCAGTAATAAATGTTATTAAAAGTGTTGAAACACTTTTATAGACATCTTAGGCATCATTAAACGTCATTTCATTCTTGCGTTAGTAATTTTATTTATTGTTTTTATTGCACGTATAGTGGTGACCCTACACGACAAATAAATACGATGCAGGTATAACATTTGGTACTTACAAAAAATATTTATTATCTGTTCCCATATGGCATGCCCATAGGCATAATCGCCCTAGGGGAACACTTTACTATGGATGATCCTTGTTGTTGTGTTCAGTAATTGGACTTCATCATGAGCTCTTGTAGTTTAAATCCTTGGTCTGTTTTTAGGGTTGCGTACATCTTTAAACTTTCCTTATAGGATCACTTTGTTGCCCGTCTGTCTGTCAAGACTCTTTATCTTGGGAACGCGTGGAGGTATCAAGTTAAAATTCAAACCATATAATCAGGTCTACCGTCCCTTGAAGCTGTGAAAAAATCAAACTTCTTTTTCTATAGAGTTTGGCGTAAAAACAACACTGTTAAGTTACTGTTTAGAGTTTATGGTTAAGACCCTGTACGTACTTAACATCATTCAGAGTCTATCGTAGGCTAGACTGGTGGTGCAACTTAGTTTTATCAATCGTTATGATGGATGCCTATCGGTTATTGTAACTTGCAACACAAATGTTTAATAAATATTCAGTCGTGCCTTTATTTATCTGTGCGCACTAGTTTGTATGCATTGTGCTTTCAAAGTACAGGACTTGGCTTCAGCCACAGACTGGATAAAACAGCCAATACCCCAACCAGTGAAATGCGGTTTGGATCACTTTGTTTAGATCGAATAAAATATTTTATGTGGACGTAAAGTTTTACGGATAGGTAAATTTTTAAATAATTCTTCGAGATTATGTGACTATTTTTCGTTATTCGTCGTTCAGTCTCAATAATACTTAATCATTCAGTATACTGGGTGAAAATTTAAGAAAGCAAGTTTTACTTGAAAGACAAATTCCTGTATAAACAGCTGAAACTCAAGGATCAACGGGGAGGAAGTTGTATTGTCTGTACTATATTGTATTCAGGGTAGACTATAACCATATACCTACCTACTATCTTTACTATTGAAAGTCATTTGGCTGTGGTATAAAGCTTAATTGTTTTCTATACACTCTTCCTACGGTCTTTTCCAGCTAGAATTACCTTGGCGTGTTTTAGCAGACGTTTATTCAGAGTCAGAGTTTTAATCCACAAAACTTGGATAGCCCAGTGATACTGGAAAAAGTTCAAGTTAAAATAGTACAGTCTTGTTTAACAATACTAATAACTGACCGTTGGTATGAGCTGGCCGCTTTCGTAGAACTGTGTTCGCACACAATGAATTATGTATGCGCTTTGTGGTTGCGCCCGCGTCCCTAGTTGACATTCCGTACAATCCGTACTCGGCGCAGGCGCGGAACGTTTGCTTTTCATATTTCTTAGAATGATGGTTCGTTTCAAAAGAAACTGATGAATACTTGTTTGATAACATCTTTCTGTGAATGGACATTACGTATTTTGTTTTAGGAAATATTAATAGGTTACCTTACACATAGATACACTATAAATGTTTCAAATTAAGATTTTTAATTCTTTAGTTTTAATATGGTAAAGTTCGCAGGCCGCTTCCAACCGGCTAATCTGGAAGTCAATCACTGATGAATGACGAATATAGTATAATTCTAAGTAAATCTTGTTAAAGTTTTAGATACTGAGCTTATTATAAACGACGATCCGGGTGGCGTAATGTCGCGGTCATTCGTCTTGAACGCAAAGGGTCCCGGGTTCGATTTCCGGTTCGGGTCAAGTTAAGAAACGATTTTTTCTAAATGAATTGTCTGGTACCTCGTAACTCATGATATTAATTCCTTACTTCGAGATCATGACGACGTGTGTTGTCGCATGATTATTATTTATTATATTTATATTCTGAAGAATACTATTCTCAAATGAATGGATAACTATTATGATATTGAGGTGATGTTATTATTATATAGGTATGAGTTCATCGCTGCAAACGATCTATGAAACTGATGGAGTCATATGACAAGGATTCATTTTTATATCAGATCAATGATAAAAATATAAGTAGATGACAGAGATATATTGTCTGATATGGCTTTACTGTGAATAAACATTTTACCTTATAAACGTTACCTAACTTTAGGAAAGACTTCAAATAATGCTTAACAAAATTTTGTATCCATAAACGCTAAGGAGGGCGCGAATCAACCGATAAAGCTGTTACTTAAATACATGAACTGTTACTAAAACATGCACATTCAGAAACACACACAACTGGGTGTGTAGCATGATGATCCATGATCCAAAATGGTCTCCTGTCCAAGGGTTTCGGAGGTGTGATGACAATTGCTTTAAAAGTATTGTCTAGACAAGTCTAGTAAGATGCGGCATGCCACATCTAGGACCATAATTAAGGGTACCCCGAGAGTAAAAAGCTTCATTATTATGTCAACATATTCTGCTCATAGTCAACTCGACTGATTGCAAGATTGAGAACATATGAAAGAGGTGTTACAATTAGGGCTCTTCCAAAAGGACGTTTTGAGCTGAACCGCATACGGAATATTGCATGACAGCTACGTTGAAAAAACATATGACAACTATTATCAATTAGTGTGCGGTGCTGCGAACAAACGACTGACGACCTGCTCAAAACGACTTATTGTCATCATGTCAGCCTATTGCAGTCCACTCATGGACTTAAGCCTCCCCCAAAAAGTGCAAAAGAGCATGATCTCCTGCTTTTTTCATCCATCCACTACCAGCCATCTTCGGTCGTTCATTGAGTTGGGGGCCGTCCTACATTACGTTTGCCAAGGCGTGGTCTCCACTCGAGAACTTTACTCCACCTGACATCAGTTCTGTGAGTTTATGAGAGCTTAGTTTCAGCCTATTTGCATAAACTTTGGTTAAGCTAAGAACGAGACAGTGTTTTACATAGGGGCAGAATTTAGAGCTCCGATTGGACTGTATCGAAAAAGGAGTTTACAAACTTTACGAGCTACTTGAGCCAAAGTAAAATGATCTGAATGTTGTTGCGAAGATTCCAAACAATGTTACGGTGATTTTGTGTTGATATTATGATTACTTTACTTTCACTGAGTAATGTTTTGGAGTCTGTTGCGTTGCATCATCCAACCATTATCAAGTAGCACAAATGTTTTGGCATTAATATTACGCTGATTGCTATGATTAACTTATGGGTCCTTTAAATACATAATGGCTATAGTTAACTTTCTTTAATTCAGTCTTTTTGTATTAATCCGTTTCCTAGTTTCTTTCGCTATACGCTAGGAACACTTTTTTTGTAGGAAATCCGTTTTGCATGTTCGTCTTACCAATATTGTATTCTAAGGTCAGTTTAATAAAGGACAATTTACATGTGTGCACTGTCAACGTAAATCTATCATTCCGATACATGGATCCCCTTAAATCATTAATGAATGCACAAAATAATTAAATTAAAAAAGCTTACGAATAATAAATAGTAAGTCCAATAATTTATTAAACGATGTAGGCCAAAGTTACTTAAATCAATTGCGAGCAGCAACTTAGCTAGAGCATTTGACCGGATTTTTTACATTCTTGATAGTGGTCCTAAGGAAAGGTCATCGAGTACACGTTCGTTAAGCCATTGGCTACCTATACGGAAATAAAGTACGAATAGTACTAAGCACTAAAGCAGTGTGCATACTAGATATTTTTAACGCGAGAAAAGAAAAAATAAGGCAAAGGAATTTTTATTTGGAGGATCGAGTGCTACTGACGACCGTACAATTTGAGAATAAAAATGTTTAAAGTGTAAATTCTTAATCTAGTATATGAAGGACTTGATCTAAAGGCAGAAAAATAGGTTTTTAAACCTATTTTAGGTGCTTAGACGTAGAGTAGGTAATGTGGGTTTCCTAAGTTTTTTATGTGCACCCTACGACATTTTCATTATTCTTTTGCTATTATTTGGTATGACATTTAGGCACCTACTCAAAGTGATGTAGATGAGTGACAATCATGTTTCAACTAGAGTTGTAACGGTAAAGCAGTTTCTTCAGCCACTTTTGAAGTCGGCAATTAGTCGCCGACTAATCGGCATAAAGTGCCGACTATCTGGCTTCTTACTTTTTGACATGATTACTATTTTATTTTAGTAGGTATTTCACTTATATGAACTATCACTGCATTGTTATATTTTTACACTAAAACACTTGCGCGCGAATCTTGTAACCAAAGCGTCACGGAATTCGGCAAATGCCGCCGAAACCGTGATCGGCATAGCTAGTCGACCCTTTTACAACCGACTAATCGGTTAGTCGGCTAGTCGGCCAAAGGCGTAGTCGGCACATATCTACTTTCAACGTTAATTAATACTACATAATTATACATACTACTACATAATTACTATACGTTTATTAATACAGGAACAGTAGTCCTACGAATCATTGATCAATATTAAAACAAAACCCGAAAATGGTGTGAGAATTCCACAACAACTAAATTATTTAACCTTTTATTCAAAAACTGTCTCCTAAAACCACAGTGTGGTCGTTGCCTAACGTACCTACTTCGACAACTATATGGCTATGGGTAACTACGCCAATTATGGATCATCACCACGGCTAGCAGACCGGTACTCGGCTAGCGGACAGTTGCGGAAATCAACGGTCAATTAATTAGCACACCATACACTTATTGCACACTTTTACTTTCACAGGAAATAGTTGCAATGACACAGTCAAAACCTCTTTTTCTTCTTTAATTATGGCTAACCCACGTTGCTACGTTCTCCATCGGCAATGTCAAGTGTGTTTAGTTTACAAGGTTTATAGAATGAGTGAAATTCTTGAGGCAACAGATATTAGATCCCACCAAAAACATTTTCATGTCAAATGTTGCCAAGACGAGCCCACGTGGCTTGCACTGTCAAAAAGTTTTCAGATTTCATGTAGAGCCAAGCTTTCAACTCTACACTACACAACTCTACTTCACAAACTACACCTTAGTCAAAATATGTGGCTTGGTTGCATCGCTACAGTCACTGGGCGTTAGGTGAAAAAAATATTCACTGTTCTTAATTTACTGTTATAAAATAGTTTGTTTGTTTGCTAATGTTTATTTATTTATTCGAAGAAATGGTAAAGCTAAGTTGTTGAAAAATAAGCCAAAATTACCAACTATTGCCTTAATTGCCTGATTGGCGTAATGGTGCGGTGAATAGCCTAGAACGCAAAAAAAACGTTTAACGGTTAAACCGGTCGAACATAAGGATGTTAATTCCTAATTTCAAGACCATGCATGACGATTAGGTGTGGTCTGGGGCGTATTTATTTATTTTGTTTTATTTTACTAACGACCGTCGCCTAGAGGCGAGCATACCAGACTTGGTGTCGCTATCCCTGAGGTACAGGGTTCGATTCCCGGTCGGTCAATGTAAAAAAAACAACTTTTCTATATGGTCTCGGGTCTAGATGTTGCAGCACTGTCGTTGTTTCTGATTTCTGTAACACAAGTGCTTTACTACTACTACTTATCATAGGATCAGAGTAATGTATGTGATGTCCAATATTTATTTAATTAATTAATTGTTCCAGGGGCGGCGCCATGTTGCAGCAGATCCTGCGCGACATGTGGGTGGACCCCGAGATCCTCGCCGAACTGGACGAGACGCAGAAGCAGACGCTGTTCTGCAAGATGCGCGAGGAGCAGGTAAACAACCAGATATAAGTCCTTCAGTATGATCTTAAAGGGCTCTTTCAAATTAGACGTTTTGAGCAGATCTTCAGTCGTGTCTTTGAAGCACCGCTCACTAATTGTTAGTAGTTGTCATATGTTTTTCTAACGCATCTGTCATACAATTTTCCGTATGCGGTCCAGCCCTAATTGTAGCTGCACCTTAATGTACACATATGACGCAACAAACCAGAAAACACTGACAACGTAACTTATAAAGAAAAATATATTATAAAACAAAAGGGTTCCGTTCTTTACGGAGGCTACAGAGGTATGATGCTCCAAATCGCCGTAATAACTTGACTTGCCACATCTAGGAATAATCATAATCATAAAATCTTTATTGTGAAACATAGGTACTAGAAATTCTTACATAAGGTAAAGCAACAAAGTGAAGCGTACCCTGACGAGCAACGGGATTAAGAGCTTGGAGGAATTAAAGTACATATTCGTTCCCATCACTAGAATCTGGCTTGACTTATGTATTAAATTGTAATGAGAAGGTATCGTCCTGGAAAGATAATCGCGAGAAATAAATTAATTTCAAATTCAAAGCAGTGTATTCTATGTATTTCCTTAGACGAAGAGTCTAAGTGAAAGGCAAAAAGTGTTGAAGGACAAAATAGGTTCACTTTTAAATACTAATGTCTAAAGGGGTATTATAAAATTCAAGACTATCTTGATGACAAGAATGTATGGTCAGTCCAGCCTGCACCAAACTGATGTACCTACCTGTTTATTTTGATTTTATATTTTTTTGTGGCAGCTAGTAGTGACTGAGTTTGTTCCGGCGTTTCTTCTCAGCACTTGCCAGATTGTCTGTGTCTTGTCTCGAAGCGCTAGTAGTGCCCAAAAAATACTGTTCTGCCTCATATGGACAAATAATGTTATTATTGACTTTCATAACTAGCAATTTTCTGTCCTAAGTTGAATAAATGTTTTTGACTTTGACTTGAATACCAGCCCTTTTTAGGGTTCCGTAGCCAAATGGCAAAAAACGGAACCCTTATAGATTCGTCATGTCTGTCTGTCTGTCTGTCCGTCTGTCCGTCCGTCCGTATGTCACAGCCACTTTTTTCCGAAACTATAAGAACTATACTGTTGAAACTTGATAAGTAGATGCATTCTGTGAACCGCATTAAGATTTTCACAAAAAAATAGAAAAATAATAATAAATTTTGGGGGCTCCCCATACTTAGAACTAAAACTCGAAATTTTTTTTTTCGTCAAACCCATACGTGTGGGATATCAATGGATAGGTCTTTAAAAAATGATATTGAGGTTTCTAATATCATTTTTTTCTAAACTGAATAGTTTGCGTGTGAGACGCTTCCAAAGTGGTAAAATGTGTCGTCCCCCCCCCCTGTAACTTCTAAAATAAGAGAATAATAAATCTAAAAAAAATATATAATGTACATTACTATAAAAACTACCAGCGAAAATTGGTTTGAACGAGATCAAGTAATTAGTTTTTTTTAATACGTCATAGATCGTAAACCGCAAGGTACCTTTCGTAATGTTATGAATTTCATTTTGCAATAACAATACCATAACTATGACTCGATTGTCGTGATGGGTGAACTTATATAGGTACCTACAGGTTTATACGGAACCTTCGGTGGGCGAGTCCGACTCGCACTTGGCCGGTTTTTTTCTACTGAAGAAATGCGTTACGAGCGTGTAGAGTATACTTTTATAATAGAATTACAACCATGTGCCCATTGCATATGACCACATACGACTACCTACGATCAACCGACAGCATTTAGTTGCTTACATTATAAAATATGTTTTGGCATAGTCTTCTTCTTCTTCTTCTTCTTCTCGTGTCGATGGCAATTCTATCAAATGATGACTAGTATTCCGCCACACGAACTGCGCTATCGGTGGCGTATGCCACATTTTTTACATTTCGTATGTGCAGCTATCTTCCAAACACGCGGGAGATGATAGAAGGTGGCCCATGGTTTAGGAAAAAGCACCGCAAACACACTTGCCATAGCTGCCATCAATGCAATGTAGCCCCACATTATTAGGTTTTCCTTACAACAGCCGACCTGTGTTCGCTGCCTGTTCAAGGCTTTCTAGGTCGGCCACGGAAATATACATATCAGTCGCACACAATAAGAGCTACACAGGCGTTAGGCATGTCGTCTCGTCAAAGGGTCTAGTGAATCACATTGTGACGCCGAATGATGAACGACCCCTCCTTCCTTTTCAAGCGGAGTGCAAACAAGCTTAACGAGGCAATTGAGGAGTGACGGCCACGTACGTGAGTCAGCCTTTGGCATGTGCCTGGATAAAAACAAAAGAAGTAGTTTATTTGAATGGCTTCATTAGCGCACAGAAATATAGTCAGTTATTGAAATATATAAAGTTATATAAATATGTGCCAAACATCACACCTTTAACATTTTTGTGTTAGTTTGGAATTAGTCAAAACAAAACCCTTTTTAGTTTTGTCCTGTCCGTTTATAAGTTGTCGTTCGGTCTGTCTTACTCTTAGTACAAAAAAGTCGTATTTCGCAAGTACAGTTTATGTATACAACATAATATCAATCACGCCAACTAAGTGGAGGTTTTTTAAAAGTACCTCCCCTACACATACAGTGGCTTATCATAACTTTTTTTCAGAAAGCCTCTGCCAACAAAATTGTTATAGATATAACAAAGTTGAAAGGAAAACTACCACAGCTAAGTAGGCTTTACGTTACGAGTGAACTTGTAAAATGCACTTAGACAAAAAAAAACTTAGATGACGTTATTAATTGTGTAACACGGCAAATACCGCATACTGACCCGACACACACTTGGCCCTTGATTCATTACATTACACACAGATTTCAAGTAAGTATCTAGTGTTTTGGAGTAGAGTCAGTAGGATTGTCCTTCGGTCCATTTATCGGTCCAAAAGGCAAACCTCGCGCGGTACTGGATATTCTTGTTTTGTCCGTGGGAAGTTGGAAACAATTTGAGTAGGAAGAACAGATCTGATCTGCGAGTGCGAATTCAACTTGCAATGCATGTCCCCCTAACATCTTGCTTGATGTGTTCTGACACCTGCACTTGGGAGGAGTTTCTTTGCCAACAAATTACTAGTTGGCGATATTTGCGTGGCAAATCACTGGCTCACTCAATTTTTCATTTTTTTTTATTAAGGTTGCAGGAAGACGCTGGATGCAGGTTGCTTCCAACCTCCCAATCTGAAAGTCAATGGTCCCCCATTCTCCCCCGGCCTATATTCAGCAGTGGACGTCTTATGGCTGAAATGATGATGATTATTTTTTTATTATTGTTACGCTTAGAAAAAGAAGGAAGACAAAGCTCCTAGTTTGGTAGCAATAGCAGAAGTTTAACGAACTCCCGCATCCCATCCAGGATTGACATGTTTGTTTAATTCTTCGTTGTTGACTGAAACATGTTGTTGGTTGTTTGCAGGTGCGTCGATGGCAGATTTGGGACGAAAAAGTGAGCAAGGAGGATGAACGACCCAAATTCCAGAAGAACGGGAAGAAGCAGGTTCAGTTCCTGAAGGGTGAGGACGGTGAACCCTGGGTTAGTGTTAAAACATTTTATTTTATCTATATTAAGGAAACAAACTGAGGGTCAATTCCCGTAATTTGACAATAGTCGCAATCCGGTGTCGATCCACATTAACATTACGATCACAAATGGTATTCTCGTAAACTTTTAATTTGACGTAAAATTATCATAACTTTCCCAATACGACTGAAAATAGAGCAAAAAAAATCTAATTTTGGTTTCTTCCATTTTCAGTCGCATTACGAACTAGTGAATTTTTTTTGGGTTTGCGAAAATACCATTTGTGATCGTAATGTTACTGGGAGCGGATCGACACCGGATTGCGAGTATTGTCAAATTACGGGAATTGGGCCTCTGTTATCAATGTTACATTTATTTTCAATCGGTCGGTCGCTGCAGAAAAACCGTCGTTGTTTCTGATTTCTGTAATAGAAGTGCATAAGCTACTTATCATAGGATCTGAGCAATGAATGTGTTGTTGTCCAATATTTATTTCAGTATTTACGTTAAATTCAAATTCAAAAAACTTGTCATCTCTATACATTTAGCAGCGTTATCAATAGCGATTCGAATTCTCGCATTTAGTGGAAATTGATAATAATACATTTATCCATGTATATTACTTTAGCAAATAACTTAAGGCCCTCTGTTGAGCTAACTTTAGGTACATAATCATGGTTAGTTGAGACGTAACTAACGTAGTACCTAGATTTATTTTTGCTGCATTTATACTCGCAGACAATACTTAATGCGTTTACTCATTACAACACTAAAGTAAAACACGATTTTGACCTGGTTTTAGAACCTCCTTCAATTAATACTATATAATACAAAGTAGGTACGGTCAGCAACAAAAGTCGATGACAACATTTATATTTTTAAAATCGCTACACCATAATATACCAAAGGTTAAGGTAACTCCTTGCACTGTATAGTTTTAAGTTGTACTGTTAAGAATGTATCTGCTTTTCTTATATTTTAATAAACGATTTATTTATTTATACCTAAATTAGATTGCCAGAAAGGCTTATTCTGGCGCTTGTCATGATACGCGATTTAAGTATACTATGGTGTTTAACGATTTTGAAAATGTGAATGTGGTCATTGACTTTTGATGCCGACCGTACTTACCTACATAATAACGTTTCAATGCCAACTATTGGCCATTTTAATGCAACCTTATTATTAGAATTCAACTTTTGTCTTTCGAATTATTTTAAGATCAATTTCTTTAATTTTAAAGTTCAATTTGTGTTGAACATAAGGCTAGAATAATCACATTAAACATCAATATGATTACTTTATTGGTTTTTTCTGTTCGACAAAAAAAACTTTAAATAATATATAGGTACATTAAAGTAATAATAAAAGCTTACATAAAAGATTTTGACCTTCCTGAAGACTTTTATAAGTAATAATATTTTTTTGTAATAATTTCAGTAATTATTATTATCCAACGAATATACTATATTAAAAAACCAGCCAGTGCGAGTCTAACTCGTGCACCGAGGGTTCCGTACAAACTTGTAGGAATGTAAATAGCTGGTCCAGGGGCGTGCATCCCATATAGGCTATTATGCAGAGCCTACCTTCATAAAAAGCCGACAGAACAGCTGACCATAATTATTAATTACGTATTCAACAATAAACAATACATATTCTGTAACCATTTTGTCGTCTACCTGTACTTATTCCTTACTAAAGCGCGCAACTTAGATCGTTACTGTGCAATTTAACCAATGTTAGGCTGCCGCGAGATCGCCTACTGTTTCACGCAAACTTACTCAATTTTCACTTGCAGCCTACCCCCATCTGAAACCAATGCACGCCCCTGAGCTGGTCCATAACGGGAATCGAGTCTCGAAGATTTTTAACCCTTTTTCAGTAGAAGCAAAAAAAATTTGATGTAACAACAAATTTACGGTTATCGGACTTTTCGGTTTTCGTGCATTAAACATATAGGTATTGCTTCTTGCAAAATTTCACGATTTTTGGTCAACAGGAAGTTCCCTATAGGTTATAAATTCCCTTGCTCCCTTGGATGTTTGCGCTTGTCAAAGTATACAGCATAACATAACTGTTGTACCTATCTTTTGAATGCATTGACTTAGAAGTTTGATTTTTCACAGCTTCAAGGGATTTAAGAGTATTTGATATTTATTTTAACTTGATACCCCCACACGTTTCTGATGAAAAGGGTATTGAAGACAACGATCACATTTACAAGGGTCCCCTTTCTCCTTTTAAGGTACGGAACCCTAAAAGGAGGTAAAGTTTGTTTGGAAGTAGGAAGTAATCTACCGAACTACTCATTTGATTTAAATAATTCTTTGTCTTTATCATAAACCTTCCGGATCGACTAGGCTGACTGTCAAAATCTCAAAGTGCCAAATAGGTGCTTAATTAACTTAGCTAGATTTGATAATAGATGCGTAATACCTAAAGTAGCTCTGTGGTCGAAGAAGGAGTTTACGTACACTATTATGAACGGGACAAGCGCGATTTGAAAAAAAGCATATAATAGGCTAGTTTCCTGGGTCAAAGAAAAGATTATTCTATTTAGTCCGTCACTTAGATTATCAAAAAATATTGGACCCATATCAATTTGATATGGGTATATTTGATATGATCATTGGATCTTTTGTCAATCAAACAAAAAATTACGAAGATAAAGCGCATCAAAGTGAGCACGTGACGTCACGCCTTGCTAAAAAGTGTCACAAGGCGTGACGTTACGCGGAACTTTAACGGGCTATATCTTGATATTTTTTTGTTTGCTTGAGAAAAGAAAAAAATACGTGTCCAATATTTTCTGTTAATCCAACTGACGAACTATTAGTACCTAGTAGAGAAAATTAGATTTTTCTAGGAAACTAGCCCATTAAATCAACTTTAATAATCCTTTTCAGGTATGGGTAATGGGTGAGCATCCAGAGGACAAGTCGATAGAGAGCATCCTGGCGGAGGAGGGCCGGCAGCGCGCGCTCGCGCAGGCGCGAGAGGAGGCGCACCAGCTCCGCAAGTCCGTCGAGAAGGAACTCACACAGCTGATTGACTATAAACCACTGGACAGCCTAGAACAGGTATAGAACTACATTTAGTAGAAACAATTTATTTATGCTACGTTACGCTGTATGCTGGTCGCTTTCAACCGGTTAATCTGGAAGTCACTGGGGGAGGCCTATGTTTGCAGTGGACCTCGTGGCGACAAGCTCACGCAAGCCAAGCTAGCACCTTGTTCACACGGTTGTGTTTGTGGACACTTGTCGAGACTTGCCAAATGTGTAAACGTATCATAAGGATCGGTTTCAATCGTCATCGGCTTAAGGAAGTCAACTGCTGGTCATAGGCCTCCCCTGAAGAATGCGTTTGCATCCATGGGCTTCCCGCAAATTTGACTAGGTCGTCAGTCTACCTGCAAAGATGCCTTCCCCTTGCTGTGTCTTCTAGTTCGTGGTCGCCACTCGGGCTTCCCAAATGGTTGCCAGTTCTACGAGCGATATTATTATATACGAGTTCTACGTTCTGCCCATTGCTACTTTATCAGTTTTAACGAAAAAGATTTTACCATTTTACAATGTATTGGTATCTACGTGTGTACTGTGTATTTAGCGAATACCTAAAGGCAAATAGATACACTCTAAATTATCAGCTGTTTGCTTTTATCTGTCTGTAGGTAAGTATCTTAAACTGCCAACAAAGGATTATGATAAAGTAGAAATGCGTCAGAAAAATAAGATGAATTTAGACACGAGAATCATAATGATTATATATTATAGAAATAGTAGGTTTGAAATTGTCAGTTGCGTTTTTATTAAAATAAACTTACCTACTGTGGAGGCGGCTTAGCAGGCCAGATTAAAACACTGTATAGGCTATTTGCCTTGTACCAAAATTGACTTATCTAATAATTTAGTTTAATAGTTTGCACCATATGGAACCAAAACATATCAATAGTTATTGAAAAATTATAAATGAATACTGTAAAAAAATCATTTTCAAATGTTATATTTTTGTCGGTATTTTACATTGTCAAAAACGCCGGTAACAATGACAGGCACGTCACCATTGAGTAATTGTACTAGAACTGACATCCCAAAGCGAAATTTTGCGCTACGATCGCACAAAGTATGAGTGGTGTGACCGTCGACAAAGGTTTTTAACATGCCTGTTCTAGTATTTTATAACTCAATGGATATTTAAAGGTTCGTGACGTCACAAACAAGTACATCAAAGCCGACGGCGTTTTCACAGGCTTTTAAAAACGTAAAGAATAAAATGCATTTTTTTATTATTCTCAAGGTTTTAAAAAATGAAATAAAATTGTTGACGCTTTATTTGAATATTACCAACAATAATAACTCTATTTCAGAAAACAGTCAAATAGCCTATTAATTTATACCTATATTTTTTAATTGGACAACATCACATACATTGCTCTATCTTAAGGTAAGTAGCTTGTGACGGAGAAGTCAAAAACAACAACGGAACCAGACCCAACCCGAGATAATATAGATGTTCGTTTTCTACATTGACCCAACCGGGAAGCAAACCCGGGACCTCAGAGATCTCGACGCCAAGTCTGTCGTGCTCGCCTCTTCATTTGAATGTGAAGATTCTATGGTTACTTAAGTTAAAGTAAAAAAACAGAGGGATAAACGTTTTGTTTTAAAGTAAGAAGACATGGGACGGGCGGTGGGGTGGGGGAATGAGACTTTACTTTTAAAACGAGTTTAGCAACATGGGACATCGCTACCACAGAATAGTTACTTAATAAATGCTACTTCGTCAGTACCTACGTTCCGCTACATCGCAGTAGGATAAAATGTATCAATAATATTTGTTTCCAGAAATTTGACCTATCTCCAAAGAGCATAGACCCACTTGAGGACAGTCTGGAGATGTACTGCACTGTGGAGGAGCTTCGGCAGCGGATCTCGGCGCTGGAGCCCGAGGTCCCGTTGGCCGAGAAGGCCAACCTGAAGCTGCGGGAGAAACCAGACTACGCTGACCCTAAGCTGAACAACACCCTCAACTTTAACTTCATTGAGGGCAAACGAGACGTTCTACAGGTACACTTCTTTTTATTTAGGATGTAACGAAAAGGTGAAGTGATTCTACATAACTACTTTTTCAGTAGGACCAACATTCAAATCACAAAAAAAAACACTTCTCCGAATTGAATCGAAGAAATCTCTAATTAACGTCAGCTGGTCGGCGGTTTAGTATGGAAGTGTTTTTTTTAAAGGTTCGATGTTTGTCTTATAAAAAGGTTGTTGTATTTTAGCAGTAGAATTACCCCTAAAGTTCCACTCCACCTTTTTGTTACATTGTACTAAATAATTATGTGGTATCTCCTAGTGTGAAAACATAACCAAAAATAACTTAACATCTATCGCCTGGAATGACCTTCGAACTGGGCAGAAGTTATTTAGAGTTGTATATACACGTATAGGATTCTGTCAGTGTAAATAGTAAGTAATATTTACTACTAATACGACTATATATTCAGCTTGTGCAAATGAATTCTCATATAGGATCTGGGCATCCCAAACAATGGCGATGGAGTCAGCAACCGCGTGGCGGCGTGGGAGCGGAGAGTGGCAGCGGCCAGGGCGGGGGACATACTCAGGGTCATCAGGGCGCGGCGGGCCAGGACTCTGCGCGACGCGCAGCTACACGCGCACGATGATGACGCGGCTTGGCGGGAACAAGGTGAGCACGATATTGATGTTGTGTTGATGTTGATGTTGTTGTTGATGTTGATGTTGATGTAAAAAATTTATAGCTATGTTCTGCTCTATCCGTCTCTATCATTCAACCTTTTTAGTCCTCTCCTCTCTAAGGAGAGGACTAAAAAGGTACAAATATATAGATACAAATGGCGCAGTTGCGTAATATTTCACTTTGAGCGCAAGGGGTTTAGTCTTTTCTAAATTGGTTTGGGGCTGGATTTTCAAGGAAGCGCTCATGGCAAAGAAAAAAATGCTGTCTGGGGTTTCGGCAAAAAAAAAAACGTAACACAAAGATTTTGAATCATGACTTAGAGATCATGACGCATGTGTGCTTTTAGGATATGTTCGTGTAGGTGAGACAAGTAGAGCGACCCTGCTATGTTTGTATAAAAACCGTTGCTTGCTTTACGGCCGCAGAGCTGCTCGAATATATAAGGTGTTAAAAAATCAATGTCAAATATTTTAAGGGGTAACTGAGACTACCACATGGATCATATTTAAGAGAAATTTAAAACTATAGAACGGATTTGAATAAATCGAAAAAAGAAAATGTTTATTGATGTAAATAATTTATATCATCCTGTACATGATCGCAAACTCCCACAAACGCAAACAAACACTCTCGCACGATGCTAATACTAGTCAAAACCCATTCATAATCCCTAGGATCTCATTCATGCGCACATAAAATCATACGACACACAAGCTCATGCTAGACATTGGGTGTGTGTGTATGAATGAATTTTCTTTGAGATAGAAACACTGTTAACATTTCTGTCTCACTCGTTTCATGTCATTGTTGTCTGTGTGTGTGTGTCTGTGTGTGCATGTGTGATGTACCTACTCCTTTTAGATAATTGCCGCGAGTTGCAGAAAGGCTTAAGAAAGCTAATTGTATGGGTTATCTGTCAAAACAAGTGCCAGATAGGTTATCCAGAACTTATCAGCAAGTATTGAAACTGGGCCTTATTATCTTTAAAGACGACTTATAGCTATAATGCAGGTCTGTAACATAACGTTCGTACACAAAATAGAAAAATAAGTGTTAATGCTGTCTTTAAAGATAATACATTCTTCAGCAACTGACAGTTTGTCACTTTATGTTGTAATTTTAATGTTAATTACTTCTATCAGTTCTTACGGTAAAATAAAAATACAGTTAAATTGAAAAAAACATTTTTAATTAAATTACACATGTTGACAATTAATAAATACACTTATTACTAAAAATATCACTTTTATTTTAAGAACACAAAACAAATAAAGAATTTCCACCTCCCATCACACTTTTCCAGGCTTTGGACTGGCAAGTAAGCGTAAAATAATTTATTACTCATCACCTGATTTAATGCAACATAATTCTATGGAGATAGGTACTACTAGGCTATTTCTATCAGTCAATGCAGATAACAAGGTTTACTTACTCTTACTTGGCGTGTTTAAAGGTAGTTCATTATTATGTACAAAATCACAGTCACTTATTTACAAAATTATTTACAATAGTTGTTGGAAGTGCCCCCCATTCTCCTGAATGCAAAGCGCAGCCCTTTTTAAAATATGCCTATGCTCACGCACTAAACTTTCACTGTCGCCGCGCATTGTTTCAAAAGCACTAATGATTCGTGCTTTTAATTGCTCGGCACTGGTGATGGTGTGGCCATCTTGACCATACACGAGATCCTTAGCACGGCCCCAGACGTGGAAGTCCAGCGGCGTCAGGTCTGGCGAGCGTGCTGGCCAAGCAATAGGCCCACCGCGTCCGATCCACCGATCCTGAAAACGTGCCGTCAGGTACTCGCGGACATGGCGGTCGTAATGCGCGGGCGCGCCGTCGTGTTGGTAGTGCATCTGCTGCATAAGATTTAGCGGCACATCTTCTAACAACTCCTCCAACTCTCTTTCAAGGAATTCCAAGTAAACGGCGCCATTCAGCCGATTAAAAAATACTGGTCCTATCAGCTGATGTCCTAGTAGCCCAGCCCAAACATTCACGCTGAACCGCGTCTGAAAATGATCTGGACGCGCCAGATGTGGGTTCTCCTCAGACCAGTAGTGAGCATTGTGGATATTGAACATGCCCACTCTGGTGAAGGTGCACTCATCCGTCCACAATATGTTGGCTAGGCTGTTACGCCGGATCCACTGACAGAACTCCACGCGTGGCGCGTAGTCCTGCGGCATCAGCTCCTGCACTCTCGTGAAGTGGTAGGGGTGTCTTCGCTCCCTCTTCAGCACTTTCCACACATACACATGGTTAGTGTTGAAAACGGCAGCAGCATCCCTCGTACTGGCGGTCGGGTGGAGCTCGAAGAAATTCAGCACGTCCTCTTCAAGCTGTACTGAAGTGCGAGGTCTGCCAGCGTCACCAGAAGGCATGAACCTACCACTTTCACGAAACCGTTGTTCAGCCCCTAAGATTGTGCGTGGACACACGCGCACACCGTGCCGTTCGTGGAACAGCCTTACTGCTTCCACTAAACTGTAGTTTGCCTCATGGTAGCACATAACCATGTTGAGGTAATCAGAGTCCGAATACCTGTATGGCATGGTGAGACTTCGCAATTAACGTCAAACACAAGAGAAGGTCTAGCGCCGATTGATTGATTGTTGTGACTGTTTTGCAATTTGCAGGAGTAATAATAAATAAAAAGCGCATACCTATGGCACGTGTAAGTGTAGCGTTAGCAAAAAAAATCACTCAATTATTTGGTGTAATTATTTTTTACTTATCAATTCGAATCTTGTATTACCATGCTAAACTACAAATTAAGATTGCTACTAGTTCTTACCAGTGATACCAAATCAAATAATAGGTACAGTACGCGGCGGTAGTATGCAGTATGCACATCGAGCTAAAAAGAGAGATAATCCGTGCGACAGAAACGACGTTCTATGAAAGCCGAAACTAACCGATTATCTTACTCGTTAGCTTGATGTTCATTCTAGCGCCGCGTATTGTACCTACTAATTATTTAACTTGTTATAATTGGTATTAACTAGTAGCTTAGCAATCTTAAGTTTTGAAGGTACTAGCCAGTTGTACCCTCCCTCCCTCCCTCTTTAGCTCCATGTGCGTGCATTCCCTACCGCCGGATACTGTAAGTACAAGTATTCAACATTTTATCCTTTACGTTGAATAAACAGCAATCAAAAATGTATCTGTCTAATCACTAAAATGCATTTATCATGTAAATTTACTATGTATCTACATGTGGTGAAGTAGTCGCAGTCAACTTCCAGACGGGATTCAGAAAAATGTGTTAAATTATGCCCCGTTTGAGTGTTTGGGAGACGAATAACAGTTTCGTTGTACAGGGTATACCCCAGTTTAACCTTATTGATACCTATAAATATTGCGTACCTACGCAACGTCTGGCTCATTGACTTTACTTTTAGTTCTTAGTAAATAAACCAACGCACAACACAAAGCATAAAAAATCATTTAAAAAGCAGGTTCAAATTAATTGTTATTTATTTTAGATAAGCGTACTCGTCCTTAACCTTAGATCAAGGTCAGTAAGAGTACTCCGAAACATAACTAGTTTGCCGGGGATCGGATCCAAGACCTTAACCTTACCCTAAAAGCACTTAGCCATCAATCCTTTTTTAATTCATAAGAAATGTAAAATAAGAAACTGTTTTTGTTAACAGTACTTTCTCGGTCTTTCGGCATTTCCTAAATCGTGTGTGTTCCGCCGCCCTCAGAAACTTAAAAAATAAAATCAACCTTATGATAACGAATTAGAATCTAAAATTGAATATCGACTGTTTTTAAAGCGGTATCTTTGACTCGCATTTGGACAAATGCCGCCTTTACACTAAAATTTTGAAATTTAAATCGATTTACATCGATTTAGAGTTTATAATTGAATGAAAGTCGTTCGTCCTTCGGCAGATTTTGGCAATAAATCATAGTAGCACGCACACAAGCGAGCGTTTCTTGCTGTACGGAGTAGTTTGTCCGTAGTAGTGATCAGGTGTTATAGGATGTTGATATTTAAGTTTATTATCAAACTTTCGATCGTGTTTTTCTCGAAAACTAAGGCTTAAATTAAAAAAAAATTCATACAAAAATTGTTAGTCACAACGTAAACTCATTACCCTTAAAATATTTGACACTGATTTTTTAACACCTTATATATGTCGTAGAAGCAGTTAGATGGTTCATGGTTGGTTTAAAAATGCCATTAGAGCATCGAAATCTAGGTTTTTATTTATCTAAACATAGTATGGGGATTTATAATTAGTCTGATTAAGAAGGTTATGTATTTGAACAGTAAGTAGAATCAGTGATGCCAGTTTGGTTATTTTTCACGCAATTCTGGGTAAAAATTTTGATCCTAGAGAAATTTTGGAGAAATCGAATTTTTGGAGAAATGTTTGAAAAAAAAAACTTACTATGGAGAATTTTGGGGAACTAAAAATTTAGTATCTTTGAAAAGTTTTAAAGTATTATTAATAATTAATTATTAATAATTTTACAGTGGCCAAACATTTGATATAAATCAGCCGATCAGCTGTTGTATGGGTATAGGAATAAACATTACCCTTTTTTATTTCGATGTTTTTTCCAAAACTTATTGTTTAAATAATGAGCAGTAGAATCACTTCCTAAAAGGAAGTATTGACTAATAAAAAAGGACCTTATATTTAGGCTTATAGAAAAGCAATGAAGTTTGAATTTTTTTTATTTCAAGCGGTTCTAAACTAGTTTTTTAAACACGATAATTTGAACTATGTTTTTTTTTACGTAACAACTGACTACTAGTGAAAATACGCCGTTAGACCACGGGCAAAAAACTAATCTGTGCCTAACTAAACTAATTTATTCAAAATAATAACTTATAATTTTACTAGGGATTTATAAATATAATGACTTAAGTATAAACTATTGTCAGAACGCAAAGCGAAGGAAGCGGAAGCGGCCATGCGCGAGATAGCACGCGCCGCGAGAGAGGCTCACCGGCTCAGCGCGCACGTGCCCTGCGCGCCGCACGACCACTCGCAGGGTGAGCACACGCGTCGCATACGCACCGCACACGCACACAAACACGCACTGCACATGCATCCCACACACGCGCCGCACACGCAACACACAGACTGCACACTCGCACCACACACATATCACAGACCAACTACATACATGAACCTCACACGAACCACACTCTTGCACATACGCACGGCCCACTCACGAACGCAGTATATTCAAATTCATTTTGCATGATTTCTCCCGAGCATGCAAACTGCAACTTACTTTGATTTATTAAATAACGCATAGCAACTGATCAAAAAAATATGCAATGGCAACCATTCTACTTTAGATGTAATTTGGAACTATAAAATATTTCAAATAGACAAACAAACCGATTAACTTAGCAATACAATATTGTATTTTCGCTGTCTAATCATAAAAACAATTTTAAAAAAGTCGCACCTGCGTTTATATTATAGCGCCATTTGACAGTGTTTTTAATTCGATTGCAGCTGGCAAACCCCCAAATAGAGAAGCAGTTATGGAGTGGTTCCAGACGCAGGAGCTAAAACGTGGCGTTGGGTTAGGTGACGACAATAAACCGGTTGATTGGTTTCATGGTAAGCATGTACAATATTGCAACACAGAAAAGTCAGAAAGTCTTTGCCTTAGCCAACCAATATTTTGGCCGCTTCGATCCATATCAACTTTACCATTGTAAGAACAAGAAGTTCAGTTACAAACTTTTTTTGCAAATATACATACTTAAAGCAAATGGTTTTAAGCCTCTTGTAAATATAATGTTGTGTTTGTATGCATGCCAATTATAGAAAGATACCCAACATTAGCATTTTAGGTGTTTAACCCCTTGGGATTACTAACGAGGATGTATTTACTTTTAAATAAAAGCCAAACTTAGTACACAACGGGTTTGTTAAGTCCTTACAATAGGTCAGTAATAGAATAGTTAATAATTATACCGAACATTGGTCTTATAGGGTTGTTTCCAAACTTACATTGCGCGATGTAGCAAAGGACAACGCCATCTATCAACAGTTTGCGAACTAAATGAACTTGGAAACTACAAAGTGTTTTTGCTTACTCCGGTACTAACTATTAACTATTAAAAACTATTAACTATTCTTACAGTAGGTACTTTGTGTTAGACTGCAGATTTTTCACAGCTTCAAGGGACTTGACCTGAGTATATGATTTTTATATCGATCGATACCTGCACGCCTTCCCGAGATAAAATATCTTGACAGACATACGGACAGACAGACAGACAAACAAAAAAGTAATACGTACGTATAAAGGTTACGTTTATTCCCTTTGAGTTGAGGTACAAAATCCAAAAAACCATGTTTTTCTGACAACAGTAGGTACAAAAACAAATCATTATTATGTTTTTGCCCGCTCCGGTATACCTATATCCTCGGCCGTTTGTTGCCAGTAAAATTTAGTATATCGCTGCGACTCATCTGGTTTTGTCGCTGTCTCCGCTGAAGAACGTCTACCCTGCGAAGGTTTCAGAGTAGTGTGCCTTTTCAGGTCTGATCACCAGGTCGGAAGCGGAACAGCTGCTGTCGACGCAGCCGGCCGGCAGCTTTCTCGTGCGCATCTCGGAGCGCGTGTGGGGCTACGCCATCTCCTACCGCGAGCCCGCCCGCTGCAAGCACTACCTGGTGGAGACGCAGGCGGGCTACCGCCTGCTGGGCGCTGGCCAAATCACTCACCATACTTTAGGTAACCTTAGTTTTAAAAACGTACTTTCTTTGGATTGATACTTTTTTCGCATTCACAACAATGCTAGTTAATTATATTATGGATAATAGTTTTACAAGAAAAAACAACGGGTTCCACTCCGGGAGTGCCGGCAAAAGAGAAAACTTAAACATCAAACATGACGATTCTTCCTCTCCTTCGCCGCGCCGCCGGTCTACTCTCCCTCCGAATTTTTGATCAGGTCACATGTCCTGACGCGAGTTAAAATTTTTTTACCCGTCCCAAAAGTGCACAAAACCGCTAAAGAAGTTTTCACTTCAAAAAAAATTTTACTGCCTTTGGTGTATGTTCTTTGGATTTCTTTTGGGAGACTGGGAGACAACCCTGGCTACATTCGGATTCTGGTACCTCGAGACAAAGGCTGTTTATTTCTTACTTCGATACCATATCTATTGGTGATTTGTCTAGCTCATGTCAAAAAAAAAACTGGCTCTGTTCCTTTTATTGTGTAAGCCATACATGATTGTGGCTATATTCTGAACGCTAACAGCACCCTACCAGATTTTCATCATTAACTTAGAATTTTGATGATTTTTGGTAAAGAGATAGATTGGACATTGGAAAACGATATAGACTACTTTTTGTCGAGAAAATTGAAGTAATAATGATGAAATTAAGTACGAAAAAAGATTGAACCCTAGAGAAGGACATAGGCGACTACTTTAATCACCCTCCTAAGGGAGTAAAATATGGGGAGACATGCCGTATTCTACGCGGGCAAAGCTAGTATACCCATAAATTATCGGTATAGGTACCCATCAATTATTGCTAGCTTGTGACCAAACAAACTGTATTCGCTGTGTGCGCGATTATAGCGCCTCTAGTGACCACAATTATTGTGGACTTGAGTCTCTCAAATTATGGCAACTGGATGGTTTGAGAATAATTTTCGAATTGTTTTTCTTCGAAATTAGATAAAAATATCTAAAAAGTTTGCGTTTTCTAAGTGTTTTTCTTACATGAACTAAAATACGAATTTTATAATACCTACGGGATTTTAATCAATACAACATGATATAACTTTCCAACCTCAAAATGTGCAAAAAGGGAAATAATAGTATTAGCACAGCGTGTGAGAGATTTTGAAGAGCTCAGGAACCAACGGACAAAGCTACTTAATAAGATCTGTGATCATAAGACAAACGTCTGTAACACAAATTCTCTACAGACTTTTTTCTTTTCACAGCTGCAGCTATCCATTTATTTCTTTGCTCCAATTTCCATCTTGATATTGGAAACAATAAAACATGTACGAAATGTTTTTCCCATTATTTCTACACTTTATAACAAAACACATATGACCCATATCGCGAATTTTGACGTTTTCACTTAAAAATACTGAATAACGTTAGTATGGAATTCTATGGAAATATAGCAATTTGACACATCATGACAGTCCAGAGTTTTTTCACATTTCTGCTACATTGCGTGCTGCGATCGATTTGACGGCCCCCACCTCCCACTTTGCACATAGCGAATAGATGAAACAAGTGATTCGCTTGTTACAGCCGATCTCATAAGCTACCACAAGTCGGTGGCCATCACTGCGAGCGGCGGCGAGCTGCTGGCGGCCGCCGTGCCGCCCGCGCGCGCGCCGCCCTGCCTCGCCCCCGCCCCCGCGCCCGCGCCCTGACCGCGCACACACACGCACACACACACACACACACACTGGTGACCTACTCCTAGGCTAAAGGCGCATACTCATTGGTCAATAGCTCGGTCGATATGTGCGCGCGATAGTAGCGACGCCTTTTTGTTTATGTTACTTACGACGAATATAGATAATTAAAATAAAATAAGGTCATTATTATTAGGACAGCTAAAAGATCTATAAATTGTTAGTAAACTTATATCTAAGTAGTTGTGTTAGTACATAAATTCTACTAGTGATATTGTTGTCTTGATTAATTGGCCAACAAACGGACAGCAACAAGTTTTACTTAGAAGTGACGTCACGATCCCCTATTCGCGCACTATGACGCTCTTTATCTTTGTAATTTTTTGGTTGATTGACAAAATAATTTAAATGAAGGACTAAATAGAATTTCTTTTTTTTTTTACATCTCTATTATATTATCAAATGGCAGTGCCACTGTCGTGTATTTGTTCTCTTGCACAAGCGAATTTTGAGCGTTTTATGCAACAGTATTAACCGCTGCTATCAACAAATGGTTAGCTAGCCGCGACCGGGGGATGATTGAGCGTTTTCGCAGTGACGTCGCTAACTACCAATGAAATAAATCGGCCGCTAAAATGTTTTTCTTAACGAACTTGACGTGCAGGTTCTGGGTACAGACAACGGCAGGTCAACAAACCCAAAAAGTTAAAGGAATTGATTTTCAACTATATGTCCAACCCTTAGAGATCAATATCAATTGAGAAAATTTGACGTTTTGTGGTAGGTTGACTGACGTGCTGTTGTCTGTACATCGACCAATGAAAATGGTTTACTGCATGCAGGGCTAACGACCAGTGAAAATGAGTCTTTATAATCTTCATTCATAATGTATGTTTATACAGGGTGTAACGAAAAGGTGAAATAAAACTTAAAGGGGTTATTCTACGGCTAAATTACATCAACATTTTCTATGGGACCAACATCGAAATCGCAAAAAAAAACCACTTTCCCATACTAAAACGCGACCAGCTGGCATCAGTTTGTATGGAAACGTCAATTTTTTTTTTTGAGATTTTGATGTTTCTCCAATAGAAAAAGTTGATGTAATTTAGCCGTAGAATAACCCCTTAAAGTTTTATTTCACCTTTTCGTTACACACTGTAGAAAATGAACGTTTTCTTTAACGATTATTTCAACCCTAATTATTATTCGAACCTAGGTCAAAATTGTGTTTTATATCTTTACTTAATCAAATTACTTTGATTATATCTTTAAATAAAATCAGTCAATATTTTAGTCACTAAGCTGTAATCCATTTGTATATTGTTATTATTATTTTAGTGCCTAGTTGTAAGCATTGAATGTAATGAGGACTTTTTTGGTTAGGAATTATTTAATGTGTCACAAAGTTTAACTGATTTTTTCATTGCATTGAAATATGTTTAGGCTTTACTGCTACGCTGTGTTGAGCACTGGTGTGCTGTGTCACCCTTTGAAGTTCGTAGAAAACCACCAATGTTGAATTTTCTTGGAAAGAGGTGCGACACGTATATCACCTCTTTCAACGCTAAAGTTGATTATTTCGTTGGCTAACTTCTATATGACGTCACTAAAACGTTGTTTATGGAAACAAGATGGCTCTTCATAGGTACAAGAACATGATATAGGGATTTTAACACCAATTTCAAATAATTCCGAAAAACAATTTATTTAAAATACACCATAATTTGAGTAAAAATAAAGTTTGGCAAACAGTGACGTCACAGTTCGCTTTTGTGGTACAAGTTTTTAAAAAAGGTTCGTTTTGATAGCTCATAAAAAGTATGTCGATTGATTGGTATTGTCAACTACTCGACATCGATTTCCTAGGAAACCCAAGCTACTCTTTAGCTTTTCCAAACGGAATAAGTAAGTTGAATAGATTGAAAAGTACTTTTTTGTAAGTATTAGACATTCGTTCTTATGTAGCATTTCAATCAATGATCAATTTAAATGGTGTAAAACTGAGCGTTTTTGCATTCGGATTTCAAATCGGTATTTTTATCGAAATCATGTATCTACTTGTTTCTGGGTGGCAGAACAGTACACTTGCATTATAGATGACAGTTACATCAGTGACACTGCCAATGACATCATTAGTGTCCAGCGAGCAATGGGGAGCCACACTGCACATGTATCCCGATAGGTGTCGAATTGTGTTTGGTCTTGCCCGTAGTGATTACTTGATCAATGGTTCTGTCACTGATGCCATTACTTGAAAAATTACTACGAAGGTTATGATAATCTATCAAACATGTGTCAAACTTGCGAGCACAGAAAAAAAATCGAACTTGACATTATAGTTAACAAGACCAAACACTCTGGCGCCATCTAAGATTAGTTTTATCTGTGCTCCCCCTTGCCGATCTGGATCTGCTCTGGAGCACATAGGTCAATATAGAATTCAATACAAAATAACAAATCCTGACGATGTTGTGTACGCTACGATTCCGATGAAGTCGACACATAGCTTTATTAAGGCCCAGAGATAAAGAAACTAGCAGATTTGGAGGCTCCGAACGTAAGCCCGCAGAACATAACAGCGGCTTTAAAAGATGATTAAAGTTAAACAACCCGGGAAACAGCCTTAATTTAAAAATCATTTTTCATTCCAACCTGAACTTGGAACAATTTTACCAACTAGTTTATGATAATATAAGTTGATTTTAATATGCTTGCTTAGGGACGAATCTTGTTCAAGTGCAATGTCGCTAAATATTGCTTAGCGTTTATGATTTCAGTTATAAGGGAAATGGGGATTTTACATTCCAATATTGAGCATATATCTTACTAATTTTAAATGAATCCTAAAACTTAATCAGAACAATTCTGGAGTTCGTAAAATTTTTGGAAAATAGATCCTTTTTCTTTAGTCTCAGCTCAGGCCAAAATTGTTATAAAACTCATTAAAGCATATTTTTTGTTAATTTGGGGTGATTTTCATAAATATAGTAGGTGAGTATATTATTCATAGTAGGTAACAGGTGCATTTTAAGGGTTCCGTAGTCAACACGGAACCCTTTATAGTTTCGCCATGTCCGAATACATAATAGTACAAGTAAGAACAACTGTTTGCTACTTTGTACTGTTACTTTTTAAGTAGATTGTTAACGTGTCAAACCTACAATGATTCCAAATTAACAAAAATATTTTTAACAAAAATATTTTTAGCTTGAACTTACACCGAAATATCCAAAGCAATCCTCATTTAGATCTCGATCCTAAATTCTAAGTTATTTGTATTCCACGGTAATGCATTTTTACGATTACAAGCTAGGTGTATAGGAACAAAAGTTACTGTAGTTATTTATTGTGATATAAAGCTTCACACATTCGCTTCAGTATTATAGCTTTCTCATAAATTAAAAAAACCAAAGTTAAATTCAGGATTTCTGGGGGCACAGTGAACGAATGTATCTCTCTTACTCTCATGCTGCTCTACGATGGGATTGAGTGAGATGAATAACGCAAATCTTTTAGGGCTACTTTCAAACTTGTTAACTCGTTCGTTCGCAATAAACCGATAAGATTGGGAAGCACATTTATTTGTATGAAGACATTAGGTATACTGAGAATATTTAAAATAAGCCGTGTAAATATGACATTGACATACAATCTTTGAGTCCCGAACGAAAGAATTGAGTACATAGAGAGTAGGCCCTCTGACCCCATTATATACAAAAACGTTAATCTTTTTGGAACTTTGTCACATCACATTAGCGAGACTTTGTAGCATATCTGTACAAGATTTGATCTTATGCATCGATATGACAAGGTTTGAAAACTTTAACGTTTTAATAAGTCGGTAAAGATAAATTTAGAGAAAAAATATATTTTAAAACGATAATTTCTTAAGCCATTTGTGTCGTTTGTAGAATAACCCTATGATATTATATAAATTAGATGTTCGAGTCCACAATTTGTATACCATAGTCAATAAATAAACTGCCAATTTGAAAAATATTTTATGATTTTTTATTTATTCATTTACAGACCAGACATGCAGGGCGAACATACCCACTAAGAACCACTTCCTAATAAGGGCCACCATTTCAAAAACTCCGTTCCCGATCATCATATGACGCACCCTTAATAATGTATGGGCATAACTAAAAACAGATTGTTGAGAAAAGCGGGTCTAGCGCTAAGAGTCGGGGGCGAGAAGAAAGTGTGAAAGGTCACAAAATGCAGAACTCCCTTGTTTGATGTTTAAAACTCTTTCTGTGATAGTCATCTTGTAGAACTGATAATAATGAGCCTTTCTATCACTACCAATTTTTTTAAATTGTGCCCATACATTATTAAGGGTGCGCATTTCAGCCAAGAACGTTCACTGCAGAACACAGGCCTCCCCCAATGACTTTCATGGGGGGGATTGCCAATACTCACCACGTTTGGCAGGCGGGTTGGCGAGCGCAGTTTTTTATAACATTTCGCACGCAGACGCTGCTGCCCGTCTCGTTCTACAGGAATTAGTCGCCTATTACGACACACCTCCTGTTGGCAGTGGGAAAGTGTATTCTTTACGGCCGTTGCCGTGCCGTGTGGGGACGTTCCCGATACTCAACCAAAATCTAATAAAAGACTTGTTTACATGATTCAATGAACTCAAACTAAACTAATTTACTTACTTATATACTTAAGTACCTACTACTTACACTAATTACTACTATTATCATACTTTCTTACCCTAATGCAGACTTCTATTGCTACCTACTAAATGTACTTCACTAGTTTACTCCACTTGTTGTTACTAATATTACCAAAATTTTTTTTTTGGAATGCATAAATGATACTAAAAATATTTTCTATAAATTTCTTAAAATTAATGCTATCAATAGTCCAAATAAGGCTCATATCCAAAAATGATATTTTTATAGACTTAATTAGGCCAAAGGGCTATCTATAAGTGAACAATGGGCTAGTTTCCTAAAAAATCTAATTAGTCCGTCAGTTAGATTAACAGAAAATATTGGACACGTGTTTTTTCTTTTCTTAATCAAACAAAAAATTATGAAGATACAGCCCGTTAAATTTCCGCGTAACGTCACGCCTTGCGACACTTTTTAGCAAGGCGTGACGTCGCGTGTTTACTTTGATGCGCTTTATCTTCGTCATTTTTTGTTTAATTGACAAAAGACAAAATATGGGTCCAATATTTTTTGATAATCTAACTGACGGATTAAATAGAATAATATTTTTTTAACACAGGAAACTAGCCTATTGTTTTCTCATAAAACATGGTCGGTCAGTAACTAGGTAGGTCGGTACACATCTACCTCAAACCGCAGACAAAGTATCATAATTTATTTCCGTTTCCTATTTTTTGCGATATGCTTATTATATAGGTGTAGCTCTAGACACCAAAACCGCTATGTGAAAAAACATGTGCCGAGGACATTATTTTTTGTTCTGAAGCGACGCAAACGCTTAAACACGTGCAATAAAGGGTACACTGCAGGCTAAGTTAAGCTAATTAACAAAAAATGTGTGGTGTGACCACGTAGTAATTAAATATAATAAAATTATCAGTGGCTTTGAACTCTGTGATAGAAGAGCGTGGGGTGCAAAAAATGATAAGAAGAGTAAGCTGGAAGATTATGCCCGTTTGGAAGAACAACAGTGTCTTTTTAGTTGTTGAACGTGGACTGTGGTATGTTTCTAAAGCTGACTTCAAAAGGAACATACCCGATAGAAGCGTGGGGCTCTTACTCTAGTCACGACGATAGCCACTATTGGGACCTGCACTCAGAGGTGCTAGAGTCGATCTCACTGGGTCTGAGCCTAGATTATCGGCTGATCCTATGGGGGACCGTCGGGTCTGGACCATGACTTAACTTAAGATGGTATATCAAACCGTGGAATAAAGATTGTAAGTACCTATTTACAATCTTTATTTCACGGTTTGATATACCAGTAAGTAAGTAAAAGTTTTGATTTGGGACAATAATGAATTAATTTTTTGTGACTTATTCGCTGTGTGCGCGATAACAGCGCCTCTAGTTACCACAATTATCTCTCTGTTTTCAATAATATCCCCGGTTCTAGGTCACACACCGTGGAAGGTTTTTCAACTAAGTTTTAGCCAAGTAATAGCTATACGGAAGATCTTGAAAAACATGATTTATAACATTTGAGACAGTATCAACGTTTTTGGTTTCCATGATAAAATAAGGCTTGGCTTAACACTTTCAATGCCCATTGTAATTGTAGTTGTCCAACGACATGCCCATTATACCACGAAAATATATTGTAATATTCGGTAGCCGGGTGCATCAGTGTCGCAAGTCAAGTCAAGATCCGACGTACCATGCCGCGCAACTTCGAGTTCACATACAAGCCTTGCTGCAAAAACCGGTCTCTCGGGTTCAAAGGATCGCTTAGCTCGTCTGCGCGCGTCGCCAACTTGTTGTGCAATGTAAAATTACCTTGTGTATACGAGTATACCTTATGATTTCTTAATTCAAGAAATATAGAAAAGCTATTTTTCTATATTGACCGACTGGGAATCGAACCTGTGACCTCGGAGATAGCGACATCAATTCCGATATGCTGTCTATATCGGCTACGGACGTCGACAATTTTCAATGTAGCGACACACGCTGTGGTGAACATTTTCAACGTGGTACCCGAAAAAACGGACAGGCTTTAGCTTAGGTACTGTTCCACCTGTAAGAACTATTACGGAAATTGTAAATTTTATGGAAATAAACTTATTCTTATTATTATTATTCTCATTCTCATTCTTTGATTGTCGAATATTGTAAACAATCTTGATTTTCCTTTATAAGAAAGAAAGAAAGAAAGACAGAAACGTTTATTCGACACACAAGAGAGAAAAAAAAATACACAAAACAATATAAATTAGGTGTGTCGAAAAGGTGCCCCTCTCAGCATTTGTCGTGACAGCCACGGACTTGTCACGACGCTGATTTTCGGCGGGAACCTCCGACGCTGGAACGTGCAGCGAGTGACGCAGCGGCACATCGGACCACCAGAGAATCCCAAATCCCTCCAACGGACTCCGGGCCCATGGGGAGCACAAGATCGGTCGGAGAAAACCCGGAACCCCCGATAGGCCGATGCACCACCGCCCACGAGCACGGTGCCAGACGGGACAAACGAAATTATTCATTTAAAAATTATAAAATCAACAGTAAATTTTAATAAACACCTTATTAACAAATTATTTAAAAAAAAACCGACTTCAAAAAACTAAAACGCTAAAAAGCTAAGTGTTAAGATTTTTTTTTTTAATTAACTTATTTCACCTATTTTAGTGATAAATCTTAATCAAAACAAATCTTACGAGTGCAAACTTAATTTAACTGCTGAATACTGATTTCATTTCCTATTTTTCCACCCTTAGGGGTGAAATTTTTTCCAAAAATGTTTTTTTAAAATAGTATCTTTGAAGTATAAACTATGCATTAAAAAAAGAATCATCAAAATCGGTCCACATTTGGCAAAGATATTAGGTAAGATAGATATTAAAGTCAGTTGGTGTGGTACGGAGTTTATGCAATGTTTGATGATTTTCTTATAGATCCCATCATCAGAATTTAACCAAATTTATATGGGACCATTCTGAAAGTATTACCTTTCAAACAAAAAAATAATTATCGAAATCGGTCAATGCAGTAACGAATGATCGCTGAACATACATAAAAAAAAAGATTCCAACGAATTCAGAACCTCCACCTTTTTTGAAGTCGTTTAAAAACATTGTTATTATTACTTGCCTTTACTGATTAATTACAGTATATCAAAAACATCTCAATAATTTAAGTTAGCGCGCTACAAATATTTGTTATTTACTGGTATATCAAACCGTGAAATAAAGATTGTAAATAGGTACTTACATCACTTACTCATTCGTTACTGCTTTGACCGATTTCGATACACCTAATTTATATTGTTTTGTGTATTTTTTTTTCTCTCTTGTGTGTCGAATAAACGTTTCTGTCTTTCTTTCTTTCTTTCTTAAAAAGGAAAATCAAGATTGTTTACAATATTCGACAATCAAAGAATGAGAATGAGAATAATAATAATAAGAATAAGTTTATTTCCATAAAATTTACAATTTCCGTAATAGTTCTTACAGGTAACAGTACCTAAGCTAAAGCCTGTCCGTTTTTTCGGGTACCACGCTGAAAATGTTCACCACAGCGTGTGTCGCTACATTGAAAATTGTCGACGTCCGTAGCCGATATAGACAGCATATCGGAATTGATGTCGCTATCTCCGAGGTCACAGGTTCGATTCCCAGTCGGTCAATATAGAAAAATTGCTTTTCTATATTTCTTGAATTAAGAAATCATAAGGTATACTCGTATACACAAGGTAATTTTACATTGCACAATAAGTTGGCGACGCGCGCAGACGAGCTAAGCGATCTTTTGAACCCGAGAGACCGGTTTTTGCAGCAAGGCTTGTATGTGAACTTGAAGTTGCGCGGCGTGGTGCAACGGATCTTGACTTGACTCGCGACGCGACACTGGAAGCCTACTACGAAAAACGAAATACGAAGAATCCGTCCGTCCAGTCCGAACGATGTTTCGGACGAAACGAAAGACAAACGATACGCAAACGATATGTTTATTACGTAACAATTTCGGATGTCGATGCTTTAATCAGATGCATAGACATATTTTCGGAACGACTTTGTGAATTAATGAATAAGGGTTTTATTTACCGTATTATTTCATAAAATCCGAAGCGTTTCATAGTAAGCAATCCGAAAAACGATTATCGTATTGACGGATTTCGTTTTTCGTAGTAGACCAGCTGATTCTCGATTTGCATGTCGTTGGACAACTACAATTACAATGGGCATTGAAAGGGTTAAGCCAAACCTTATTTTATCACGGAAACCAAAAACGTTGATACTGTCTCAAATGGTCTAAATCATGTTTTTCAAGGTCTTCCTTATATAGCTATTACTTGGATATAACTTAGTTTAAAAACCTTCTACGGTATGTGACCTAGAACCGGGGATATTATTGAAAACAGAGAGATAATTGTGGTAACTAGAGGCGCTGTCATCGCGCACACAGCGAATAAGTCACAAAAAATTAAGTCATTATTGTCCCAAATCAAAACTTTACTTTTTGTTTTTTTCTAACAAACTTAATCGTAATGCAAACAATGGAATAGTTCCGCTCAACTGGATCGATTGAGTTCATTCTGCGAAGTACTTATTCATAGCTACTCGGAACGTCTCTTTGACAATTTATGGGTTGTGTGACACAACTTGTGTCGGCTGATAAAAAGATAATAGTTATTAACGCATGATCTTCATGAGTCCAAGTAGGTATTGTTATTTTCTCAAGTGCTTATTTTGCACTCAAATATTAAATAAAACACTTTCTAGTTAATATTAAATTATTAATTGGACAAATAAATACAGACAATTTTATTAATAAAAATAACTGACCGAAAAACTGAAAAGCTAAAAATAATATTTACACATAATATAAGTACATAATCAGTTACTTACTTTTGGAGTCGGTGCAAACGAAAACATTCAAACTCTCATTGGCTAGTACCAATTCCAAAAGTAACTGATTAGGTATACTAACATAAGTATATGTGTTAATATTATTTTTAGCTTTTAAGATTTTAAACGTTGTTTTTTTTAAAATAAAATTTACTTAATTTATCTATTTTTAGTGATAAATCCTTATCATCATGTCATGACTGCTCCACGTATAAGCCTCTCCCCCAGAGAGTGCCCGAGAGCCCGATCCACTACCAGCCATCATTCTAAGGTTCTTGAGTGGAGACCACGTCTTAGCAAACATAGTGTAGGACGTCCCCCAGCTCGATGGACTGGCGACTTTAGGAACAAATCCTCATCAAAACAAATCATTTATGAGTGCAAACAAAAGTTTACTGCTGAACACCGATTTCATCCTTTATTTTTTCAACCTTAGGGATGAATTAAAAAAAATATATGCTATCTGCGAAGTATAAGTTATTCAATAATAAAAAAAAACATCAAAATCGGTACACATTTACCGAAGATATTGGGTAACATAGATACAAAAATCAGTTGGCGTTGTATGGAGTTCATGCAACGTTTGATGATTTTCAGATCTTAACCAAATATGGGACCATTCCGAAATTCTCTTTCGAACATCATACCATTATACCAATATTTAAATCCGGTGATAAAAGTGATCCCTCCAACTTTAGACATATATCAATACTAACAGCTCTTAGTAAAATATTTGAAAAGATAGTCTTCAATCAACTCTTATCACATTTTAGAACTAACAAATTGTTGCATGAGAAGCAGTTTGGTTTCACCAAAGGTAGAAACACAACTGATGCTGGAGTTGCACTCCTTAAGCATATCTTCGATGCTTTTGAAAGAAAACAAGTTGCATTAGGGTTTTTTTTGTGATTTGTCTAAGGCTTTCGATTGTGTAGATCACAAGACTTTATTAATGAAATTACGGCAATAAGGTGTCTCAAATGATTCAGGTAAATTGTTAGAGTCGTACCTCACAGATAGAATTCAAAAAGTTGATGTCAATGGAATTGACTCTTCTGGAGCTCCACTACGCATGGGTGTACCCCAGGGCTCTATATTGGGACCTCTATTATTCCTAATCTATATAAATGACCTTCCTCACTTCACTAAAGATCTTTGTGAGATAGTATTGTTTGCAGATGACATTTAATGTTGTTATTGACGTTCATAAGTGGCAATTTTGTCCTGAATTGAATAAATGATTTTTGACTTTGACTTTGACTTTTAAAACTGACAGAGGTAAAGCTGCCTTTGACGATGTAAATAGTGCTCTCTCTCAAGTAGTACGCTGGTTTACAGCTAACAACCTGTTGCTTAATGCAAATAAAACTAAATGCATTAAATTCACTATGCCCAATGTGAGACAGGTCAGTACGCATATTAATATGTCAGACGATCATGTAGATGCAGTCAATTCCTCATTTTTTTTGGGAATTACATTAGACTCCCGGCTCCAATGGGGTCCCCATATAGTTGCCCTGTCAGAAAGGCTCAGTTCAGCGGCTTATGCAGTGAGGAAAATAAGACTTTTAACTGATGTCGAAACGGCAAGACTAGTAAATTTTAGTTATTTTCAGTTTGTTGTCGTATGGTTTACTGCTGCTGACATTGAATCAATCTTTGTGTTGCAGAAAAGAGCCGTACGTGCAATATACTGTCTTGGACCTCGTGACTCTCTGAGGGAGATTTTTAAAGATATTAATATATTAACAGTAGCCTCTCAATACATTTTTGAAAATATTATGTACGTTCGAAAAAATCTAAGTTTGTTTAGCTTAAAAAGTGATATTCATCATTATAATACTCGTAATAAAAATAATCTTGCCGTTCCGAGCTTTAGACTACACAAAGTTGGTAATTCATTCTTGGGGCAATGTATTAAATTTTTTAATAAAGTTCCACAGACTCTTGTTGAACTACCTGTACATGAGTTCAAAACTCACATTAAAAAAAAACAGAAAAAAGGGTATTATAAGGTAGACGATTATCTGAACGACAAGAGTGCATGGACTTAACCTGCTTAGCTCGCACTTACTTCATGTCTTGTAACTGTATTTCCTGTAAAAAAGGCTGACAAAGGTGACTGAGTTTGTTGCGCCGTTTCTTCTCATCACCAGCCGATATGTAGTCCCGAAGCGGTGGTAGGGTAAAGCTATATTTTGGGACGTGTATAAGTGCCCGGAAGAGGGCCTATATACTGAATAAATGAGTATTAATGAGAACAAAAAAAGTATCATCGAAATTGGTCAAAATTGGTAACGGATGATCGCTGAACATACATAAAATTTAAAAAAAAAGATTCCGACGAATTGAGAACCTCCTCTTTTTTTGAAATGCTACCGTCGATTTTTAATATGCCTTCCGCTTTGCTGTACGCAAGTAGTATACCGACTGATAATGTTATTGTAAACAGTTCCTAAACCCACGTTAAGTTGCATCATGTGAAAAGCCTCGGTTATTCTGTTTTTGAAGATGTCTACTGTATCATTGCGTAAACATAGTTTTTAACATCTCCCATAAGAAGAAATTTAAAGGACACGGTCAGGTGACCTAGGGAGCCAACGTAGGCCAAAGCCATCCATTTATTTCCGAAAATTTCGTCACGTTTTCTACGCACTCGTGCCAGATGTGATGCAGATTTTTGATCGGCACCCAACCGCAAGCACGACTAATGCAGCGTCCGTCTTCAATATGACGCCCATGAGCGTTTGGCTAATTCTGCGGCGAGACAGCAGGCACCCGTATCATTTAACACTAGTTCAAGAGCTGTAGCCCACGACTTCGCACCGCAAGTCCAGTTTTGATGACACGCAGAAGTCACAGAAGCTGCAACATTCTCTGGAAGGACACCAGAGCACCTTTACCAGAGTGGGGGTGGGACCTCTACGCCACCCACAACTGGGCTGAACAGAACCCTCATCTAGTACATCCCGATAATTTTCAGACTAGATTTAGCTTGAACGTTTGGGCTTCCATGTGTGGGGCCGAGTGAAGGACTATACGAGTATTGTGAAGGTGGTCACGAATAACATTGAAAGTGTGATACAACTTCGACAGCGAACTTTGAACGTTTTTAAACATAATGAAAAGTGAGAGACTGTTATTTCGCGTATAAGTGCACGTCGAAAACATTGCTGTGCAAGGATTTCTTGTAAATAATTGATGATTAAATGTAAATTATTATGTTTTAAAGATTGTAAGCCTTTTAATGAACTTAAACACGCCAAGTAGGTAAGCGTAGATTGATTGAGAGTAGGTAGGTAGGTAGTAAATAGGTACTTGATTGATTTGTTTTATTTTTTAATTGTTAGTCAAATAACTTATTTACCGGGCAGTTAAGTATTACGCTTACTTTTCAGTCCAAAACCTATGAAAGTGTGATGGAGAGTCAGAATGAAAATAATAAATGTTATAAAACCGCTTTTTTCCCTTATTTCTTTCTATCCACCTGATCAGAGGCGGTGCTAGGCGTAGGCGACGTGGTCCACCGCCTACGGCCTCGCGGTCCGAAGGGCCTCGCGCCTCAAATACCCTGCCGCATAACTCGGACGCAGCGTAAATTATATAAATAAATTCGTTATAAAACGATAATGAATAATATTAAATGAAATACCAAAGTTTTCTTTAGGCTAGCAAAATTTGTTGGCGTTGCGTTGTCATCGCGGAAAACGAACGGGAAGGACCCCTCGCGTTTGTCTATGTAAGGTACTTTACAACCCCAGCCGCTCCTTACTTAAGTGATATTCTTGTTTTTCTGTTATATTTCATATGAGAAGAAGTGTAGTAGATCTTTTTTTTAAACATTAATACAAGAATTACATACGTAGGTATAATAAAGCATGATGAATGCATTCTGAATGGTCCCATATGTTAGGTTTTTGTAAAATCAAAATCGATTTTAAAAAGAATAAATTATTTTTACTCTATGCCTCGGATTTATTTAACTGGCCATACTGGAGGTGGGCAGCCGGGAGAAAAGACAATATGGCGAATCGGGTCATTCTTTTGTGAGCGCTCGCCGAGGTCAGTCATTGCCTGTAAGTACTTGTGGCTTGTTAGAGGTACCCTGCCATTTTTGTGCCTAATGATTTGCTGTGCCTTTGTAATATTACTATTGTAAGAAGTGTCTAAATATAATACGCTGATTAAGTGATTTACTTTATTAAGGGGACCCTTCTAGGTAGTAGTGTGTTTCCTTACATTTCAGAAGTGGGATAAACCTACTTGCTGGACCTTGTTAGTGATCGTTTTACAGTGTCCTTAAGACTTTCATTGTAATACTATTTAATTTTGTAAACTTTGAAAACTACCCTCAAAATAACTTTAAACATTTTAAATTAAACAATTGAACTAATTAAAAAAGAGACATTTGGGCTTAATTTTATCGATTCTGCGACTGTTCCTAAAAGTTTAGTTTTATTAAATCACATCTACCTTATTTAAAAAAAAAAAAAGGTTAATGACCGGAGGTCACTTTTTAAAAACTATAATCGTGTTCTCCCGTGCACCGCTACACACATACCGATACACACAAGCATGGGGACAACACATCGGCAGCACAACAACACAAACGGTCAGCTACACCTACTTTTTCCACTAGAGATGTTGTAAGTATGCTAAATACCATAAAATCCCAATCTCAGACAGTGCCATTATCAACTCAGTCTTATAATCTTAGTCACAAAAACATTTTACCTGATTTTGACCCTTCGTCTAAGAGTCAAACTACCGAAATTTGGCTCCGTAAGGTTAATGAATGTGCTACTGTCTACGGTTGGGACGAAAGAACCGTTATACATTTCGCTATGCAGAAACTTCAAGGATTGGCCAAAACTTGGTATGAAAGTCTAAATTCAATACTTTACAGTTGGCCGGAATGGCAACAGAAACTGATAAACGCTTTTCCATTCGAACAAAATTATGGCCAAAACTTGGAGGAAATGCTTAGACGCAAAAGTAGGTTTAACGAACCTCTAGAAGTATATTATTACGAAAAGCTATCCCTATTGAACCGATGTGATATCGAAGGCAAGCGAGCGGTGGATTGCATAATTCATGGGTTAACCGACAAAACAGTAAGATCTAGTGCTAATGCGTTACGGTGTACTCAGCCTGAACAATTTTTACAGTTTCTTATGACAAACAAAGATTCACCGCATTATTTTGAACGTAGCAATGTAAAAGGTAGACCGAATTCTGAATCCTCAACATCCTTAACTGGCCAAAATATAAATAATACTCAAAATAGGTATGTCATTTCTAGGTATGTCAAAACTAATAGTAATTCGGTTAATATTTTCTGCTTCAATTGCAAAGAAAAAGGCCATCCGTATTCAAAGTGTCCCAAACCCTTAATTCAATGCGTTAGGTGTCGTAGAATTGGGCATAAAAGTGACAACTGTACTTTGAATAAGTCTGAACATTTAGGCAGGACGGATAATATACCTGCACAGAAAACAATGCGTATTTGTACTTCGGAATCAAACTCGAAGTTTATTAAGGAGGGCCAGGTGAACAATGTCCCGATAAAAGCTTTCATCGATTTCGGTAGTGAAGTGACGCTTTTGACACGTTCAGCCGCATCCTCTTTAGGTTTGATCTGTGACAAGCCCACCGAACCTTTAAAAGGTTTTGATAATAGCGTTATTTATTCTAACGGTGGGGTTAATGTAGACTTAAATATTGATGGTGTCAATGCTCGAGTAGTGTCAAGTAGTAGACGATGCATTCCTTGACTTGCCGTTATTAGTTGGACAATCTTTTACTGAACAATCGCACATTGTAGTGTATAAGAATGTCGATAATTTAATTTTTTTTTATATTAGTCAAGAGCTCCCTTTTCCACAACCGGATAAATTTGGGGATATGGCCGTTACAATTAAGGTTTTGTCTGATACCGCAATTTGTGGACCAGCCTCTGTAAAAGTTTGCTCCGAAAATCTTATGAATGGTAACGTAATGCTTAGTGGGAGAATCATAGGAAAGCCAACTCGGCAGTTTTTGATAATGGAGTTCATGAGGTTAAGAAAGGGTTCTGACACGTTTATATTACGCCGCTAGCAGAATCGTGCTTCTTACTTGAGGGAACGAATATAGGCAGATGCACTAAGGTTCAGATTGTAAAGAGAATAACTTCATCAAATGTTCATGTTGAACATAGATCGATAGATGAGAAACAGGTTAACATAGGCGATACCGTAGATGAGACGCATAGGAATCGATTAATAAAATTACTAGAAAGGTACAAGCATTGTTTTGCTTTATGTATAGAGGAATTAGGATGCACAAATGTAGCTGAAATGCACATAGAACTCAACAGCACTCGTCCAGTTGTCTATAGGCCGTATAGGTTATCACACGCAGAACGGGAACGAGTAAGAGACATGGTCGGGGAAATGTTAGAGGCTGGAATCATAAGAGAGTCTGTGTCTGAATACGCAAGTCCAATAATATTGGTGCGTAAAAAGGACGGCAAGCATAGATTGTGTGTAGATTACAGGCTCTTAAACTCTATTACTGTTAAAGAACGATATCCGATGCCAGTCATTGAGGACGAAATCGCCCGTCTAAGGTCAGGCTTATTTCATAACCTTAGATAAGGCTTCGGGCTACTATCTGGTCCCAATATCGGAAGACTCGAAGCCTCTTACTTACATCATTTGTAACCCCGGACGGCCAATATGAATTTAATCGTATGCCGTTCGGGTTAGCCAATGCACCCGCCGTTTTCCAACGCATGATGAATAAGGTGTTGGGATCTGCTAAGTTTTCTGAGGCGACGGCATATATTGATGATGTTTTAATTTATGGGAAAAGTGCGAGGGAGTGCCTGGATAGATTAGAGAAAATATTAGGGTTAATAGAATAGGCAAATTTGACATTAAATCTGTCCAAATGTGATTTCCTTCAGAATAAAATAGTATATCTGGGGTATGAAATCAGCGCTAAAGGAGTACGCCCTGGGGATAAAAAGATCAAGTCCGTCGAAGATTTTCCCCCTCCTAATTCCGTGCATTCGGTGAGGCAGTTCCTAGGACTTGTAGGATATTTTAGAAAGTTCATACGGAACTTCGCTACCTTGGCACATCCTCTGAACAAACTTCTGAAGAAGGATATTGAGTTTGTGTGGGGTCAAGAGCAGGATGAGGCTTTTACAGTACTCAAGGAGAAGTTAATTCACCGACCTATATTAGCAATTTATGACCCAAGTGCCGAGACTGAGCTGCATACTGATGCCAGCAAGGTTGGCATTGGAGGCATCTTAATGCAACGCTCTTGTGAAAATGCACCTTTTCATCCTGTGGCATACTACAGCCGTCAAACCTCTCCTGAAGAGAGGAATTTTCATGCATTTGAACTTGAGACGCTTGCAGTAGTGTATTCACTAAAAAATTTAGAGTATATCTACTTGGTAAAAGATTCAAAATCGTCACCGATTGTAGCGCATTACGTTCGACATTTTCCAAACGCGATATTATTCCTCGGATCGCACGATGGTTGCTTCTTTTACAAGAGTTTGAGTGTGTTATAGAATATCGTCCTGGAACTAAAATGGCACATGTAGACGCTCTATCACGGAACCCGGTACATGATTCTGATTGTCTCTCTAGTTCAGATCAATACGCAGGTGTAATGATAATTAGTAGCCACGATTGGCTACATACTTTACAATTAGGAGACTCAGAACTTCGTCGAATTCGCGACGTCCTAACGTCTAATATGGACATTGATGGGTTAAATTACATTAGAGATAATTACGTCATACGTGACAATAAACTTTACCGATGTGTAGATGGGGATAGGGAAAATTTACGTTGGGTAGTTCCAAAAGGGGCAAGATGGCAAGTGTGCCACCTAAACCGCGATGAGATTGGCCACTTTAGTGTCGAAAAGACCTTGGAACGAATTAAAAAGTCGTATTATTTCCCCAAAATGTCCAGGTTTGTAAAAAAGTATGTCAACGCGTGCATCGAATGCGCCTACGCTAAAAAAACCGCGACCAACGATGGACATTTGCACCCGATTATGAAAGTAGAGGTACCTTTTCATACGCTTCATCTTGACCATCTTGGGCCTTTTGTGCGCTCGAGAAGAGGAAATTCCTATCTCTTAGTTATTGAAGACTCTTTTACGAAATTCGTTTTTATCAAACCAGTTCGCAACACAAAATCAATAACTGCTATAAAAGTCCTGGATGATGTTTTCTACACATTCAGAAATCCCGATCGCGTCATTAGTGATCGTGGTACATGTTTTACCTCGCATGCATTCAAACGTGTCTGCTTAGACAAGGGGATTAGACATGTTTTCAATGCGGTCGCTAGTCCAAGGTCAAACGGGCAGGTAGAGCGGTACAACCGTACTATATTGAACTCGCTCAAAGCGCAAAACCTTAATCACGACGAAAAAGACTGGGACGATAAAGTAGGCAAGGTCCAATGGGGTATAAATAACACTTGTCATAAGACCACGGGTAGGACACCGGCGGAAGTAATGTTTGGTAAGGGTATGAATGCAGAGATCAACCCCAGTATGAATGAAGTTGTGAAAGAAGCTAGGGAGCAAACGGATTTACTGTCTATTCGAGAGGATGTTAAGGAGAGGATAGATGAAGAGCAGGTAAAACAAAAACAAAGCTTCGACAAGAATAGGCGTCCTGCACAGTTATACAATGAAGGTGATCTTGTCAAAATCACGAGGACTATATTCAGCAACGACGGTAAAAGCAAGAAGCTTATATCGCCGTATGTTGGTCCTTATAGGGTAACTGCTGTCTTAGGGAATGACCGTTATAGAGTAGCTACAATACCTGGGTAACCTCTTCTAAAAACAAGCGCAATACCACTGTAGCTGCCAATCGTATGTTACCATGGGTTCATATAGCTGCATTAAATGTTCATGATTGTAATGAGGATAGTGTCAGTAATGACGAAACTGATAAAATGAATTGTAATTCAGAGATTCACGATGATTGAACTGTACCCTAAATGTATAATAATAATAGTCATAACTATTAGATGATAAAGCTAGTTTTCAATGTGTGTAAGTCCAGCAATATTTACAACCTTTAAATAATAAAATAGCAATATGATAATGTAAATATTATATAAACAATGTTTGAGAATGTTTAGATATGTCATAACTAAAAATGTAGTAATACACTCTAAAATAGTGTACATAAATATGTAAATACATTGTCAAGATTGTTGGAATTGTTATATCAGTATATTATAAAGTAAGAAACATGTTTTAAGTTAATTTAGTATAATTTTGATTAAAACTGTGATTTTGGCAGCAAATCATTTATTAAGTTTGCACATTGTATCACTGTAAAATTAAACATTTTTGATGTGCGCTAGTGTTAATAATGATCTATTTCAATATATTAATTGCTTTTAAAAAAATCTATTTATAAAATAATGTAATTGTATTTTCCATGTTATCAGAAATAAAAGTTATTTGTGGAATTAGTTTTATTGAAATACAATGGATGATGACACCCCATGATGATACGTGAGAAGGAAGGGTTCATGATCATCTTAGGGTGCATAGGATATCTAGTATTACGGTTAGTGAGAAGAAGGGTTCTCTGCCGATAAGCTAGATATACCTACCTGATGGATACATACTTATATGACACCCATAGATAGACATGTAGGTATACCTTATGATGAAACGTGAGAAGGAGGGTTCACGATCATCTTAGGGTATAAAAGGCCTCTAGTGTTTCGATAAGTGAGAAGGAAGGCTCACTGCTGATAAACTAGACATACCTACCCGATGATAACATACACACATACAAAGCCTTATAATGAAACGTGAGAAGGAGGGTTCACGGTCATTATACAGGTTATGCAGAGTCTGATATAACCGTAAGTGAAAAAGAAGGTTCACTGCCGTTGTACCTAGATGTTGTATGAGACCGGATTCATGGGAAGATACAAACGCATAAAGATGTCTCGAGATGATGCGTAAGATAGTACTTAAGGTTTGGTACAAAGTTTATGTTTATGTTTAGTGTTTTATAACCAGCTGGAAGGAAGATCAAGACCGCCGGCTGAGTGAGTGGAAAACTGATCTAGACACTATGCTATCTAAATTATTAACTCAAGTCTCGGATCTGAAATCGGAATGCCGAGAGATCAAAAAAGCAAATGCCGAAATGGAAAAAAGCATGGATTTTATCAATAAAAAGCACGAGGAGACTATAAGTAAAATTTTGATCATTGAGAAAGAGAAAAACGCTAACACTGAGATCATAAAAAACCTTGAAACCCAGATGCAAGACCTTCGTTTTCAAACGAGACAGGCAACTATTGAGATTCGTAATATCCCACTTTCGGAAAATGAAAATTATGCAAAACTTAAGGAGATTGTGTTCGGTATGGGTAAGCTAGTAGATATAAACATTGGTCCGCGACATATACCGGTTACCTGGGAAACCAGGATTACCGCGGCCTATTGTAACTGAGTTTGCATGTGTACACACTAGAAATGAGTTAATCTCTAAAATCCGACTTTTTAACAAAGAAAGATCAATTAGTGAGAAGCTGAATACTCAAATCATTGGACTTCAGGGTGACAAAAAACCTATTTATATAGATGAACATCTTGCTCCATCACTAAAGAAAACTATGTTTTTAACCCGACAACTTGCGAAGAAACATAACTTTTCCTGCTGGCACTCAACTGGACGAATATTTATACGTACAGAACAAACTGGTAAACCAATTCAAATTGTAAGCGAGAAATGCCTCTCCGACCTTCTGAAGAAAATCTGACTATTGCTATTACTGTGTCTCACTGCCACCTATATTACAAATATGCATATTATAGTTATTGTTAGTATTATATTCCTTGAAGAGTACTACGCTTTTTCTAATGTTGTGCCTCTCTACTATGTGTTAGGCTTGCCTGAGGTGACTTGTGCTACCCTGTCATGTTTTTCTGTAAAACGTTACTTTGTAAATATTTACTATTTAAATTCGCGGCTACAAACTTTTTACTAAATAATTTAAACAATTACAGTGTTTCTGAGAGTCATAAATGTCTGCCGGAACAATGTGTGGAGATGATTAAAAAGCCTGCTTCTTATCTAAAAATGCTGCACCAAAATATTCGTAGCATAAACAAAAACTATAATGAATTCTGCACTCTATTGAAACGTCTGAACATCGTTTGCGATATCATAGTTCTCTCTGAATGTTGGCTCTCCTGTGTGGGAGCACTACCTTCACTTAATGGTTTTGACTGTTACAGCACCTCTAATAACTTCAATCAAAATGATGGTGTGGTGGTATTTATAAACAAACAAATCAAAGTCAAAATTTTAGAAGCGGAACTAAGTGAGGCCAATTGTCTTCTAATAGAGCTTGATTTGAGAACCGTAATATTGGCTATATACAGACCTTGTGAGTTTAAAAATGTAGGCCCTTTCTTAAGCTCCTTAAGGAAATTATTGGAACCCTTAAAAACTTATAAAAACATTATTCTGATAGGAGATATTAACATTAACCTACTCAAACATGAGGAAAACACACTAGAATATCTCGATATTATATCTTTTAACGGAATGTTCCCTGCTCATACCTTGCCGACCCGGAAGGATAGCTGCTTAGATCATGTTATAATTAAAACATCCTTACCTTCCTATACTTTAGTACTAGAAACAGCCATAACTGATCACGAATCTACTTTATTTTGTCTAAAGACCATAACTAATACTGTTACAAATAATAAAGTTGCACAAAAACTTAGTCTAGAGGGTATTCTATCCGACTGTAAAGCGGAGAACTTTCAATTTATATACGAAAACAAAAACATTAATGAAATTTCTAATTTATTTATACAAAAACTATCAAATATAATTTTAAATAATACAACTACATCGAAATGTCCCTGCAGAAAAGTGACTCTAAAATCCTGGATGACCACTGGTCTGTTACGTTGTATTCGCAATAGAGATCAAATGTATAAAAAACTGAAAAAAAATCCAAACGATATTACACTCAGAAACACTTATAGTCGATATAGAAACTATTGTACTAATCAAATTAAAAAAGTTTAACGGCAATTTGAAACTGAACTGCTAAACTCTGCGGGTAACAATTGTAAACAGTTATGGAAATCCATTAATGAAATTACAAATCGCAAAACAGGTCACACAATGCCTCTTGCTCTGCTCAATTTATGTACTAAAAAAATTGACTTGGAAAATGTTGGTGGGGAGTTGGCTGCCAAAATTGTCTGTCCAGCATCACTACCTCTTATGCTGTAACGTCTAAGTCACCCAGTAATTCTTTTGTTATCCATACGACTAATACTCAGGAAGTAACCGCCGTTATCAGCAGTCTGAAGAGTTCATGCTCAGCTCAGCATGCATCAGGTCATGATGGAATAACACCCAAAATAGTTAAATGTGCTCTGCCTGAGATTGTTCCTCACTTCACTTATATTATTAATGCAAGGATTTTTTCCTGATGCCCTAAAGAAATCAGTAGTGGTACCTATTCACAAATCAGGTAACAAAGACTGCATAGACAATTATCGCCCAATAGCTATCCTCACCACGTTTGCCAAGATATTTGAAAAAAATGTTAATACTAGACTGTGCTCTTATCTCGAAAGTCATAATTTATTGTCCGAGTCACAGTACGGTTTCAGAAGAGGTAAATCGACCAGTGATGCGGTACATGACTTAACTGATTTTGTTGTGCGTAAACTAAATGATAAAAAGCGGTGCCTATCCATTTTCTTAGACCTACGTAAGGCTTTCGATACAGTATCGGTCTCATTTCTTATTAAAAAACTTGAGACTCTAGGAATCCGGGGTAATCCACTTCTTTTATTGACCGATTATCTTAAAAACAGAACTCAGAGAGTCAAAATCCGTGAACATTTTAGTGAGGAAACTCTGGTCACATATGGTGTTCCCCAAGGAAGTGTCCTGGGGCCTAGCTTATTTCTCTGTTATGTTAATGATCTATGTGACCTCGAATTGGAAAACTGTAAGATTGTTGCCTACGCTGATGACACTTCTCTTACTTTTTATGGGGATACTTGGGAAGAGGTATATCATAAAGCTCAAACTGGCTTTAATACGGTTTGTCATTGGCTGGCTTCCAATTCGTTGACTCTAAATACTGCTAAAACCAATTGATTTTCTCCAAGATTGATTATCTCGCATTGCATAAGGTATATCCTTATGCAATGCGAGATAATCAAATTTCCAAAATACCTTCTACACTGTTAATAACTGCACATACCTGCTCTTATCCCCCGCTGAATGGATGTTCTTGTAGACTGCTAGAGCGGGCTCAAAGCATTACGTACTTGGGTGTGGTTCTGGATAGCACATTGTCCTTCCAGAAACATATATTAGGGCTGACACAGAAAGTAAGAAAACTGATATACATATTTAAGCAACTCAGACATGTTACAGACCGTAAAACCCTAAAATATATTTACATATCTCTGTGCCAATCAATTGTGTCTTACTGTGTCACAGTTTGGGGAGGAGCCGCACAGAGTTATCTCATAAAGCTGGAGAGAGCGCAGACTTATATTAAAGATATGCCTATTTAAGCCAATTTTGTACTCTACTAAATCCTTGTACTCTGATAGTGAAGTGCTGACAGTGCGCCAATTGTATGTGCTTTGTACGATCCTTAAACAACATAAAATGGTACCATACAAACCTGACGATACAACAAAAAATAGACGTAGAAATAGAAACGTGTGCCCATCTGATACGTTTAACACATCGTTTGCTCGCAGGTTTTTCTGTGCACAAGGACCAAAATTATATAACAAATGTAATGCTTTGTTAAACTTCTACCCTAAAAACAAATATGAATGTAAAAATATACTAACAAAGTGGTTGTACTCAATGAGTTACCAAGAGACTGAAAACTTTATAATGAAAACTTTAAAATGAATTCCCAAAATTTTGTTTTGCTTCTTTTTAAGACTATGTATTTAAAAGATATCAACTGATTGAAATGCTAAGGTACTCTAAAATTGTATAAAGCCTGATAGTACGAGAGCCCACGACCAAAACCATGTCTCATAGCAATACGGCAAAAACCCTATAAAATCGTTAGATTGTATGATTCTGCACCCGACTAGGTGTGTAGTAACGGTCAAAAGTGCAGCAACTGCGTGGGAGGCCATTTCTGCTGTGTCAAAAAAAAAGACAGTCGGTATTATAGCAATACGTCTGATAGTGAAAATGTACATAGATTTTATACTTGTATTACGAAAAAGTTTGTTTTCAGACATTTTGCGCGTAGCATATAGCCTGAGCGCATTTTTGAAAATGTCAACAAATTTAGCCGACCTGTATCATAGCAATACGGATAATTTTTTTTTCAACTTTTCGTATTGCTTCCATGATTACCAAAAACCTGTTTTCAGACACTTTAAGTGTAGCATATACTCCCAAAAACGAAAATAACGTTTCGGAGTCGCCTGGCCGGCGCCTCTGTTAAATGTTTTTTTAAATTTACAGCCTTCATAGATATTCAAGAATCTCCCTTGTCTATTATATGTACTTTCACAGATGACAGATGTCATTACTTATTTCTTTTGTAAAAGTTACTCAAGTGTGCTTTAAATAAAACCAAAACTATCAAATCAATCAGTATTTAATTTCAACAGCCTCAGCGTATTCATTGGTTTGTAACAGAAAATTCAAGATGCCTCAATACGATTTTTAAATGATATCTGAGTATCGAAAAGTTGTCTGATAGAGAAGGTGCTACACTTAATTTGTCTGATATAAATTTTTTGCTCATGTGGACAACTTATTTTATCATGTCCAACAATTTTCAGACATAATTCTATGATACCGATCGGTAAAATTTGTTAACATTTTCAAAACGGTCTCAAAATTTAATGCGTTCACATTTCCGTCTGAAAATTGTTTTGTTCGCATCAAATAACCAAAATTTACTAATAAAAAAGATTTTCAGACGTATTGCTATGAGACATTTTTTTTGTCTCATTTTTAATTTTTTTAAGTGATTTTACGGGTTTGCGCTACACCACTAACGTCTGAAAAATATGTTTCCGGTATCTCAGAACTATCATTCAACTACAGTCTGCAAATCAGACATATTGCTATGATGCAGTTCGGTAAAATTCTTTGACAATTTTGAAAATTCGGTCAGATCAAACGCTACGCGGAAAATGTCTGATATTGGTATTTTCGAGTTCAGGATAATCGTATCTATCGATTTGATGCGGTTTTGGCCGTATTGCTATGAGACAAAAATTTTGGTCGTGGGCTCTCCTACTATGAGGGTGGAGACCTGGTGGTCTGTAACTCAAGTATATTTTTACTCATCATAGATCACCAGTCTCCACAAACAAGTAATTGACTACGTAGTTTACTTTAGTTTTAAGAACTTGCTTGTTTGTGGTGAGAAATAAATATATATTTTATTATTATTATTTATTTATTATGTAAGAGCACTATATTGTAAAATGACTCGATTCGGCGAGTGTTAGGTTATTAGTACTTACCTACATTCTGCATATGTGCATGAGGACATGCACAATGTCAGGATGGTCGAGTGTTAGGTTTTTGTAAAATCAAAATCGATTTTAAAAAGAATAAATTATTTTTACTCTATGCCTTGGATTTATTTAACTGGCCATACTGGAGGTGGGCAGCCGGGAGATAGGCTCAAAAGGGCAAGAACCCAGAGCCGTAAAACGAAAAAAAAAAAAAAAAAAAAAACCAGCCGGGAGAAAAGACAATAAGGCGAATCGGGTCATTCTTTTGTGAGCGCTCGCCGAGGTCAGTCATTGCCTGTAAGTACTTGTGCCTTGTTAGAGGTACCCTGCCATTTTTGTGCCAAATGATTTGCTGTGCCTTTGTAATGTTACTATTGTAAGAAGTGTCTAAATTTAATACGCTGATTAAGAATAAGTGATTTACTTTATTAAGGGGACCCTTCTAGGTAGTAGTGTGTTTCCTTACACATAAAATTTTTATAAAAAAATAAATAAATAAATTAAATTCTGATGATGGGATCTACAAGAAAATCATCAAACATTGCATGAACTCCATATACCACGCCAACTGATTTTAGTATTTATCTTACCTAATATCTTTGCCAAATGAGAACCGATTTTGGTGATTCTTTTTTTAATAAATAGCTTATACTTCAAATATACTTTATTAAAACATTTTTGAAAAAAAAAACACCCCTAAGGGTGGAAAAATAGGAAATGAAATCGGTGTTCAGCAGTTAAATTATGTTTGCACTCGTAAGATTTGTTTTCATTAGGATTTACCGACTCCAAAAGTAACTGATTAGATAGTGTTAAGATTGTTTTTAGCGTTTTAGTTTTTTGAAGTTGGTTTTTATTTTTTCTATAAAAATTATATATGAAGCTATTCTTCATTACAATTGATCAATTGCAATGAAGAATGGTTGAGAGACAGCCTAGCTGTGGCACTCGACCAATCGAAGATCTTGAGACGTATTTTTGAAGCATTAGAAATGAATTTCGAATTCTAACACGAAATCAATTCGTGTATGAAATTCATTTATAGTGCTCACGAATTTACGCATTTTTGACTCGTAACTATATTCGTTTTACGTAGAAAATATTAAGAAACAGTAAGCAAAAACTCATTGATTTTAAAAACCGAAAGTAAATCGCTTAAAACGGAACGTAAATAAAAAGTTATTACGTCAAATTTCTGTCAAACATATGTTTACTTGTCAATTTCATTCTTCCGTAATTCCGTACTTTCTATTAATAGTAAAAGAAAAACGAGTGATCGTTGCAGAATTCATGGAATGAATTTTTAAAAATAGTGAGTTTCGGAATTCGCATGCGAATCTTGCGATTTCGTGTTTGGATTGGAATTCGCATGATTCAAAAATACGTCTCCAGCTGGTTTGACAGGCGTGCATGCACACAAAGTAATAGATTGTTAGTGTGCGCTGTGTGCGCGCTATTTATTATTAGATTGCTAGTGCGCGCAACACACTATCTGTGAACTACAGTTTATATGAGTAATAAAAGATACAGAGTAGGTATTTCATTTTTGATGCGTTTTAATTTATTTATTTTGTTAGAAAACATAACTTGTCATGTTGGACATGTTTGACAGGACTGGTCATTTCATACTATAGGTAAGTGAAAAATCACTTACTAGTTTCGGAGAAAGACGTTTCCTATTGCTGCTCTAGGCTATGTGCTCGATGGTGCCGGTGCACCGTCAAGCTAAAACCAAGTATCATCACGAAAATCTCTAGTGAAAGATTTTAATGGTCCATCAATAAGCCTTAGGAAAAATTAGTCCAATTATTATCATCATCATCACCATCGTTTCAGCCATTGGACGTCCACTGCTGAACATAGGCCTTCCTCGATGACTTTCATTGGGGAAGATTGCCAATACTCGCCACGCTTGGCAGGCGGGTTGGCGAGCGCAGTTTTTTATAAGATTTCGCACCCAGACGCTGCTGCCCGTCTCGTGCTACAGGAATCGGTCGCCTGGTATGACATACCTCTTGTTGGCGGTGGGGAAGTGTATTCTTTACAGCCGTCCCCACACGGCTCGAAAATTATTGTATTATTATGGATTCCTGTTTTTTAAAATTATTATTTTGATTTCAAACTTTTTTAACAATTCGTCTAGATATGTCTCATATTTCATGAATAACACTGTCACCACTTAATTAATATTCTATATTATCATAGTGAACTACTTTTGTGCCAAACTTGGCATTCTAAAACAGTTTTTTCACATATGACTTTTAAAAATATGCACTTTTTATATTCTTTCTATACAAATATGTAGGTACGGCACATTCGGCTGTTTGATAATTTTGTGTGAGAGGTCGATAAATCTTCATGCAAGCTAAATTCATAGAACAAAAGTTGTTCACCATTATGTATAGAATATACAGGGTGTATCTTAATTACCAAGAAATATTTAAGGAGACGACAATGTTCATTAACTGAACAACTTTTCACAATAAACATATGTCGAAAACTGAACAAAAAAACGACTTCCTATACAAAATTCCCGGTCAGCTGATCCACTTTACTATGGGAAGTCAAATTTTGAAAAAAATAAAATGTATCTTTCGTTAAGTTGTTCAGTTTTATGAGCGCTGTCGTCTCCTTAAGTATTTCTCGGTAATAAAGATAGCTTGTATGTAGAAGGTTATCATTGAGTTACGACACACCCTACATTTAAGCATTTAGGGTGATTTACATATATTTTTCGTAATTACGTTTCAAAACCCTTTATTTTGATACCCCACTCGATAAGTTCCAAAGATTTTTATTTATTTATTTATTGCAAACTTTACAGTATGTAAATTTAACTCAAAACAATTTGAATTAAATGCTTACATAGCCAATTAAAAGTGTGTCACATTAAAATTATCATGAAAGGACGGTTAAACACGGAATGGCTATAGGGAGAAAATAACCGAAATGTTATAACCATTGATTTAAATAGTAATATATAAGTCAATGGTTATAACATAACAAAAATGATAATCACGACAAGACTAAAAATACATTTTCAAGGATACCCATAAGGGTATAAGGACATAACTTACCGGACATAAGTCCGGTAAGTTCGTGTGATGTGTGTGATTAGGTTGTTAGTGTGCATGTGAGATAAGTGTGGGATGCTTTATTTCCTGGGGTGATTCGCAAAATTTAGGCTGTTTCCGTGCTACACGAGAGATGAATCGAGTACGTTTCAAAAAGAAAATATCAACATCGCTGAATCTGTCTTCAAAAGTGCACGATTCTGTGTAAGACAGAGTGAGTAGCATAGACCGTCCCGGCGTGGAATGAGCGCATATGCCTGCGCCCCGAGCGAATTTTAGAGGCGCACAAACCAAGATATATTTTTTCTTTAGGCCGCACATTATTGAGTATACATATAATCCGTGAGATTGTTTTTATTATAACGGCAGAACGTAAGGACTAACGATACCTCATCCTAACATCAAAATCGGTTAAGGTGTTTTGAATAAAGAAACTTACACATTTATTTAACATGAACTCTAAAACATTTGACTTCTTTTTGGGCAGTCGTAAAAAACCAGAGACTACAGTTTGAAAATAGGTTATTTACAGTAAAATGTTGTGGTTACGGTTGAGTATATTTCATTGTGGTTATTATCTATTTCATTATTCCCACGTTATTAGTCAATAATACTAATAACTACATTCAATTATCAAACATTGATGTAATACTTACCGGAGATAGGACATTCCAACCTTTTTAGAGTGGTTAAAGTATTTTTTTTATTTTTTTTTAACGGCATAATGAATCATGGACGGTCCGCGCGCGACTGCGAGCGAAGGAGTGCTTAAGCACTCCTTTTTCTGGACATGTTTTGAGCGCTAGCGATGTATCTAGGGTATTCAATATCGTTGTTATTAGTGGTAAATATAATATACCGCGATAACGAGTAGTTTTTAGTGTAAGTGTGTGTGTGATACTGATAAATAGAATAAACTGCTATATAAGCAAATATGTCTAGTTTTATATCATTCCGTTCTATTGGCATGTGTTAGTAAGTTATAAAGTATTTTTTTAAATTCTATTATGATAAGTTTTTTAATGATGACGACATTTATAAGTAAATGTTAGAGGTTTTAAAACGGAGATTTGACACGGAAAATAATTCTTCAAGCCAGTCAAAGTAATTACAAACAGCGAATATAGGACTAAGTTTTTTACTATAAAATAATGTTTTGTTTTAGATCCCCGTGTACAGCAAGAGAATAACAAAATGTCTAGTAACACGGACTTAAATGAAAACAGAGTAACTGAAGAACTGTACAACAAAATTGTTCAAGCTTCGTACTATGATGCCGTTCAAGTGAGTAGAAACATTTCTAGCAGTGGCCATGGACACATCATCAACAGTGTTGTGCTAAGACTGGCTAAGAAAGGCAATAGAAACTTGCTGAGTTACGTTTACTCACTTTGGAGTGGTGGTGAAAGGGACATTGTTAAAGAGCACATGCCGGAGACATTCCAATTGATTTTTAGCGACTGGGTAACGCTGATACAGAAAAAGTTTGGCTTGGCCCTAAAAATGGATGCAAGCGTCGATCGTGACGATGACAGAATCATCTGGGGCGACTCTCATGACAAAACGAGTCGCCGAGTTTATTGGAAGCTGCTGCCATTTTGGAAAGAAAATTGCGTCTACTTTGAAATAAAGAACATGGAACATGAAATGTTTATGAAGTTGGAGATTAACCCAGATAGCATTGGTGATAGGGGGGCATTTGGTTCCGTTGACAGTTGGACCAAGAGACACGCTTGGATTTTGGAACCCGTTGTGATAGATGATAAGGTTTTGTTTTACATATTCAATCTAGAGTTCGATCAAGGACTCAAGTTGCAGATGTCAACCGACAGCATGGGAGACAGGAAGCTCTGGGGTCACAACGGGAGTGTATACAGAGACCCTGCCCACTTTGCGTGGTCCATTCATCGTTCTTAGTGCCAAAATATAAATGACTAGAAGTTTTCATTGTACTGCATTGCATCATTGTGTGTGTAATGGCGATGCACGTCCTTTATACAGGGTTATTTGTAAAACATCATCAACCTCCTAGGGGCTGATTCTGGTGGTCAAATCCAACAACTTTTTCTATGAAACCAACATTAAAATCTAAAAAAAAAAATTAATATGGGAAAGTATTTTTCTTTTGCGATTACAATGTTCATATTCATATTCATTTATTGCATCATAAGTGTACATTAAGGTGTTATTAAATTGTGTGAGATCATACTCATGGACCCTGTAAGGATATTGCATTCATGTTATACAATAATATTAATTTGTAATCAATAAAGTAAATCGTCATATTAATAAATTCAAAAAATAAAAGTATGTCAAGTCAAAATACATAAAATTCATTTTAAATTTAATTCAACTCAAATAAAATCATGCGAATTAAAACAATATGTCAATTTATAATGATATGACTTATATGTTGGTCCCATAGAAAAAGTTGTTGTATTTGAGCACCAGAATCAGTTGTTGATGTTTTACAAATAACCCTGTCTATCATCATCATCATCTCTACTGTCAATCCTAGTTGCGTCCAAAGCCGTCTCTTCGGAACCCAGGATCCGCTTTCCTTAATTTACTCCTCCACTTCGCAAGGTCTTGAACGTCTCTAACTGTGAGATCAATTGGCAGTGGCACGCATGTCAGCCCTAAGGACCGACAGTATTAAAGACCTAAGAGGTAGACCTAAGAAATGTTCTTAGGTCTACCCATTTTGCCAGGACCCGGCGATGGCGGCATGGTCAGACATTTGTTTCAAACGTAGCTTTCTTGTTTCCGCAAAACATGGCCGTACCAGCGTATTTATACTTATACTAAAAATATATTTTTTTATCTTTCTGTACCTCTATACAATCACATATCTAGTTTATGTGTTTCATAGTCTGTTTAATAAAACTGAAATACTTTGAAACTTTTTAATATTTAATTTTTACAGTGTTGGAATCTGTAATTTCATGGTTTTTTTATTGTATTTTAATGTATCATGTGCTTGTGGCTCAATGGCAGCAGCGCGCTTAAATAGTGATTACCAAAGTTAGCCACCTACGCCGCGCGGTTGTGAGTGGATGACTCCATGTCCATGTGGTGACCATTCCAACTATATTTAGTGCCATCTAACGCCTAGTACCTAAAGGCGCTGTATCATGATCATTCGGTAACTTTTCCACCACAAAATGCAGATAAAATGCACATAATATTATGTGTCGAATGTTATCAATGTTGACATATCGTCAATGCATTCTAAATAGGTTGATTAGATAGAAGAGATTGTTTACCTACCTATGAACACACTGCACTGGTACTTCATTTATATAGGAGGTAGTATGAACTTGTTCGAGAATTTATTCTTTTTTTTTACATGACGCACGAAGATATCAGCAAAAATATTTTTATATGTGTATGTAGTGGGCATTAGTGGCTCTTCATGTATAGTTTTTCTGCCAGTCAACGTAATGTTCCCACTATTAAAAAAAATGATGTAGTATCGTTGTAAGTCAATGTTAGAACTTGGAAGATTTTTAAGGATTTATACAAAACAGCCGGGAAGACTAAGTAGTTGTAAGGCACCCCTTCCTGGTGCAAAGTAAGGGTAATTTAAACAAAATAGAACAGTTAAGTACTCTAAAGTCCATAGGATGATGATAATTCATCCGGCTCGAATATGAACAGGCGGGAAGCAAGTGGTTGTAAGGCACCGCTTCCGGTGTCCAGAATATAAAGTCAGACAGGATACTAACTCCCTAGTGAGCGTAGAGTCCCTTTTACCCCAAGACACTAAGTCCCTAGAGTCCTAGGCCTTAGCCCCACCTAACAATAAATACGTAAATATAATAATGATGTAGAAAGAGGAGTGAAGTGCTGCTCCCAGGTCGCCCAGGAAGGCAGCGTTAGGACGGTAGGTAGGCGGTGTGGACCCGCTGTCAGTCTGGCAGACTCACCAGACCTCAGATCATAGAAACAAATAATATACATGTATTTATAATAAAATAAATTTCTTTCTATGATCTGAGCACCAGACTGATCATAGTGACGGCTAAGGTAGTCTTGGCCGCAGCGGAGGGAAATGAGAACCAACACGGACAGTTTATATCTATATTCAATAAAAAGTTATGTTTATTTAAAAAAATACATGTGAAGGTTTTGTGTTGAATGCCGACCGTGCATGTGCAGGGTCCATGGGTCGTCTTCCGGTTTGTAGGTCGCTGACGGCGCAGCAGATAAATGTAAGATGTAACTCGTACAATATATTTCAAATTAGCACATGGTTTTACTAAACATAATCTGGTTAGGCAGTATTCACTTTTTTTTGTCTATCTATTTATGTCGATGAGAAACTTAGGAACTTTTAATCCTTAACATTTGTAACACTACATTTGTCTGTCCATGGGGAACTTGGAAGTTGTCACTTCTATAAACTGACGCCCTTGTCCATTCATATGGAACTTGGGGAGTTTTCGCTTCAGGAACAATTGAAAAGTGATAAGTTGAAACTTTGTTATTTGGAGGGGATTGTGGAATATCCTTTCATAATAAGGTCGGGGAAAAAGTATTTTCGCATGTAGTATGTAATCTCTTCGGCTGTACTATTTGTATCTGGCTGGTCCGCGCATACTACAGACTTTTTCGATCAGCCGATAGTTGGATCGGTATTTGCATTCTATGAATTTCGTACGATTACTAATCGTTTTAGTGTGCGCATTTTCGTATATTTATCTTATTGATTATCATATTTAAGTGACATCTCTTGAGTGCGGCAGTAAGCCCAGCAGTAAGCTGACAATGTAAGCGACCTTTGGAGATTAATAAAAGGACGACAAACCTCAGGGGTCGTTGACTTAAAATTAGTCTTAGTATAAGTCTCAGGAGACGTATTTTTGAATTATGCGAATTTCAATCCGAATACGAAATCGCAAGATTCGCATGCGAATTCTTAAAATCATTATTTTATTTTAGCCATACAAATTGGAATGTGGAGTTAGACAGGGTGGATTGACATCGCCTAAGCTTTATAACCTATATGTTAATGCATTGATCGAGGGGCTCAGTAGTATGAGAGTAGGGTGTCATATTGCTAATGTATGCGTTAATAATATCAGTTACGCCGATGATATGGTGCTGCTGGCCCCCTCGGTCAGTGCCATCAGGAGAATGCTGACTGTTTGTGAAACCTACGCAAACGCTCATGGCTTGGTTTACAATAGTAAGAAAAGTGAGTACATGGTTTTTAAAGCTGGCAACAGACTTCCAGATCATGTACCGCCGATTACTCTGTATGGGTCACCTCTCTCTAGAGTGAAACACTTCAAATATCTTGGTCACATTGTAACGGAAGACCTAAAAGATGACAGTGATTTAGAAAGAGAACGCAGGGCGTTGTGTGTGAGGGCTAACATGATAGCTCGCAGATTCGCTCGATGTTCAGTACCGGTCAAAATCACGCTTTTTAAAGCATATTGCACATCATTCTACTCGAGCACTCTGTGGGTCAGTTACACCCAAAAATCGTATAACGCTCTGCGCATACAATACAATAATGCTTTCAGGGCATTGTTGAGGCTGCCACGATACTGTAGTGCCTCAAGCATGTTCGCGTACGCAGATGTCGACCGTTTCCCGGCCATACTGCGCAAAAAAGCCGGCTCACTTCTACGGCGAGTTCGTGGCAGCCGCAACAATGTTCTACAAGTCATAGCCGACAGTGGGGACTGTCCACTGATAGAGCATTTAAGCAAATTAACAAGGTCGCTTTTAACTATTAAGTACTAACATAGTTGATAAGCTTGCTGTTACTAACACATGGATCTTTTGTAATCTGATAAATAAATATTTTTATTTTTATTTATTATTATTATTATTTTTGAAAATTAATTCTGTGGATTCTGCTACGAGAGGTGCTACCCACTCGTTTTTCGATTTCTATTAGTAGAAAGTACCTACGGAGAAATGACATTGACAAGTAAACATATGGTTAACAGAGATTTGACATAATAACTTTTTATTTACGTTCGTTAATGAGTTTCTGCTTTATGGTTTATATATTTTCTGCGTTAAACAAAAATAGTTACAAGATTTCAATTTTATAGCATCGCCTATTTGTGTGATTCAAAAATGCGTAAAATCGGAAGCAATAGAAACTATTTTCATACACGAATTGTTTTCGTGTTTGAATTCAAGATTCATTTTTAATGCTTCAGTCCGGTATGTAAAAAGTAGCTGAGTTTCAGGGGGTCGTTAACGATTAGCGACCTTTGTTCGTTACTAAAAGGACGCTAAGCCTCAGGTCGCTGAGGATTACTGACCTTTTAGCTAACGTAGCCCGTGGCACGGTCCGTGTGAAATTGGTTGTATCAAAAAAAGATGGTAGATCAGTGGTCGAAGTCTCGCTCCACCTTCGTCACCCGTTGTGAGTTCGCGCATCGCGCAGCATCCAAGCACGTAGGTACTTTTAAATATTTCTGAATCCCTGTACGGGTTTATTTACCTTTACCTGCTCGGCGCGACTACTGGTGAAAAATGAAGCTTTGGAAGGAATTTCATAGGATTTTCCAAAAATAGATAGTTTTAAAAAAAACAAGTATTTTTGAAGATTTTGACATTTGAATTTGCTGTCTGATGACTTCAGGAAGGTTAAATAGGAATGCGTAGGGCTCTTACTCTAGTCTTGACGATAGCCACTATCGGGACCTGCACCCAGATGTGCTAGACGGCAAGCTGCTGTTCTTCTTCATCAACGGCGAGTCGCTCCCACTGGGTCTGAGGCTAGATGAATCGGCCTGAATTCGGGGGACCGTCAGCCGAAACTAGCTACCATAGATAGATAGATAGATAGATAGACACTTTATTGCACACAAACATTAAGATTATTACATACAAGACACAGTTATGTACAATCAGGCGGCCTTATCGCCAAAAGCGATCTCTTCCAGACAACCTTAGGGCAGAGGAAATTAAGTTTTAATACAGTGGGGTAACGTAGTGCGAGAGCAAAAGAGTGCGTAAGTCAAATAATCAAAAATAAAACAATACTTACATATAATACACAAAAATAGCAAAACAATAATAGTAGATAAATATATAATATACGTACATAAACATACATAAATAAAATACAACTATCCACGCGAACCGGAACATGTATACAACATTAGCACGATAGGAAAAAAGCTTTGACCCTAGCCTTGAAAATGGGAAGGGACTCGGACTGCCTAACGGATAAAGGTAAAGAATTCCATAGGCGGACAGACTGAATATCAAACCGTGGAACTAAGATTGTAAGTAATCAATAAACGTTTGTGTAGCGTACCAACTTACATTAAAGATATATTTTCCTTGATACACTGTAATTAATCAATAAAGGCTAGTATTAATAACAATATTTGTTTATTAGTAAGGTGTTTATTAAAATTTAACACTATACATATTTACAAATTCATGAAGTTTCCTTGTTTAAGCACCAATCCTGCTAGATAACGTTATGTGAGAAGGATAGTACTTAAGTTTTCATTAATTTTATATTATAGTTAATAAAATTAAGTAAACATTTGGCAGAAGTGCTTACTGTTAAAAGACAACAATAATTTTACAAGCCGACAAATCTGCTTTTGTTAGGTATATCCCTCGTTCATCAGTAGTCATCACATCATTAAAAGATAACAATTTATTTTGTAAAGTCCGTTCTTCTTTGGTTGTCGAATATTGTAAATTATCTTGGCATGCCATTTTACAAAAATATTAGTTTACAAAATCAGTGACCTATAAGAATAAAAGGGATTTTGTGTTAAGTGATTTACTACAATGGTAAATTATTATTTTTATGTGCATTTACCTTATTTTTAAATGAATTTCATTAAAAAGAAAAGTCGAGATTGTGTACAATATTTGCAAAACAACAAGCAAAGAAAAACGGACTATACAGAGTTGATTTTGAGCGAAAATTTTTAGGGGTTGATTTTAATGTTCAGTTAGGTTTAGCAGCTTTTTTTATTATGGGACCAAATGATATTGCTTTGAGTCGCAAAAAAGCACTATTAAAAGCAGAAATAGGACAACAATTTGGGTGTATGACAGGTAATTTAAATTAAATATTATCCGTTACAGTCAAAACTCTTAACCAGTCAAAAGTAGTTTTGATTGATGTCATTTACGGACTACACGGTAGTTTTTGTTACAGTTATGTTAGAAATGTAACCACTATATCGCACGAGCCGAGCGAGCGAAGCAAGCGGTGGGCGTGGAAGGGGCTGGCCAAGCGCCAGTGCTAATTTCTATTAATAAATAATACTGAGAGTTTTGACTGATTCCATCAGTAACAAGTAGTTTTGACCGGTAATGAGTTGTGAGTGTAACAGTCATAATATTAAGTATAAGGTAGTCAAATTTTATAATATCGCAAAACAAAACAATCGCCTAATAATAGTGTGTTGTTTACATAATTTTGAGGCAAAGCTTAACTTGTACACTTTCTGTTGTACTGCAGTACTGCGTAGGTACCTATGAATAGCTCGTGACAGTCCGTGTAATAACATAGTAAAAAACCTATTAGTAAATTCGTTAATCCACTAATTTTATTAAAATCTAACAATGGCCATTTGTTTTAACACATTCGCTCAAGCAACGTTCTATTACGGCTAAAATGTCGGTACGCAATGGAGAGCAACGTATGTATACGTCACTGTATTACGTTAGTTGGTTATACTATTTTCTAATAGTGACGTAGATCCGTCACAACATATCAAAATTCTAAATCTCTAACGCCACGCTACATAAAAAATTTCGTGCTGTGAAGTAAGCACCACTCGCACAATACCCCCCTCGCGCACTCACAACGTCTTTATACGGTGCCTTGTGTAACTATACGTTGCCATACATGTAGTGAGCCTGCGCGCCGGCGTGAGGCGGTTGCCTGTGTGGTGGCTTATGAGCTATTATGACACAACAAGTTTGTGAAGATCTAGAACCGTAAGTTATATTATGTTTTATTGATTTATTTTATTTTATGGCAGTGGGTGGGGCACATAGCTCATAGAACTAGACAGCTCATAGAAATAGCGGCCTATGAGGCAGAAAGATTCTAGAATGGAGGCCACGTACCGGCAAGCGCAACGTAGAACGTCCACCTACAAGGTGGACAGAAGACATAGTAAAGGTTGCAGGTAACCGATGGATGCAGGCCACTTCCAACCGGTCAATCTGAAAGTCACTGGGGGAGGCGTATGTTCAGCAGTGGACGTCCTATGGATGATGAAAGTACAGAAATCATTAGCGAGTCTTCTTCTCCCTTTCTTCGTTAAATAACTGACGTTTTTTCAAAAAGGTATGTATGCGTGTAATAATTTGATTAATAACTTAAATTGTTTGGAGGCGACTTATCTCTGACTTGTTTGTTGTTTGTTGATATATTTGTATGCTATTGACTATGGCTGAATAAGTGAAACCTATATATGTTTGTATAACCTTATGATGATATATTATATACCTATTCGAAACAAATAAATTATTCTTGATTCTTGATTCGTACAACAAACCATAGAAAAATGAAGTCGGTTGAAAAAAGAACAAGTAGGGTACATACGCAAATATTATTTGAACCATCTTCTGGTGAGAGTACGCCAGATCCATGTAGTGATGACGGAGTATATGGCTCAGATGTAGGTAGATTACGATCCAGTGGGCCATTAAGATTCTGGTAATATATGCTCTGATCTATAGAAGCTCAGTCATACTCTTCTGAGAGTTGACCTATTCCTTTCGCGTGCCTCTAAAAATTTTCCGAATAGGGAAAATACATAGTCATAGTTTTCACTGTTGGTGAATAGGGAAAATACATAGTCATAGTTTTCGCCTTTGGATAATGTTGATATTCCCCATTCTTCCCAACGCCCTGTTGAATCAACAGTCAATTCCCAGATTGAATTTTGTTGGCCTCCTGTACTTTCTGCAGCAGAATGGAAACAGACACTCTCTGATACTCGTATACCTTATTTTGAATTTAATAGTAGCTCTACAGTCTCTAATCCCAATAAACCTGTTATAACATGATGTTTGGATGTTTTTAAAAAACGAACGTTGCAAAATGTTATTGTATTTATTCATTATTTCATAGTCGTTTTGTGGCAGTAGGTACGTGTATAGTCTACGTTAACTTTGTGCGACGGTGTTTTTAAACTTTATATAACTCTGGCAGTCGGCGGCGGAACTTCTCTGAACGTGATAAGACGTTGCTAAGTAATATATGTAATGGCCACTACTTTTATGCAGCAGTATGTTAATCAACGTTGACGTCATTAAACGTTCTAGCTCTTTGATGTCCACAAAACATTTACCGTACGGCGAAACGAATATAAACGTTAACGTTTATGGACGACAGCACCATTGTTTGCCACATTTCATGAATCAGCTTAAGAAGAACGTATAATAACGTTCTCATATTTGCAGAGGCGGTGCTAGGCGTATGCGACGTGGGCCACCGCCTACGGCCTCGCGGTCCGAGGGGCCTCGCGCCTCAAATACCCTACCGCATAACTAGACGCAACATAAAATAAATAAATGAATTCGTTATAAAACGATAATGAATAGTATTAAATAAAATACCAAAGTTTTCTTTAGGCTAGCATAATTTGTTGGCGTTGCGTTGTCATCGCGGAAAACGAACGGGGAAGCCGCCTCGCGTTTCTGTATGTAAGGTACCTACTTTACAACTCCAGCTGCTCCTTACGAGTACCTATGTGATATTCGTGTTTTTCTGTTAATATTTCATAGAGAATAAGTGTAGTGTAGTTCTTTTTTTTAACCATTAATACAAGAATTAAATACGTAGGTATAATAAAGTAGTAAAAACTGTTTTTTAATTTATAACATTGCTTCTTGCGCCACCAGAGGGTTTCGCTAAGTGTACCTTGCCCACATAAAATTTTGGTCTTGCTCCGCCACTGCATATTTGTATGGCAAAAATGTGTGTCACAACACACAGTTTAGCAAAAGTACCCTAAGCTGCTTGCGCGAATGTGTTAATATGTATGTAGTCTATAAACTAAAAGTCTCTCTTTTTCTGTTTAGGGCCAACTTGCACAATCTTCTATATTACGTTTAACCCAAACTTGAATGAAAACACTGTCATTGTCATTATTATGCAAATAAGGTTTTAAATAAGGTTTAGGTTAAATCTTGATTCCTGCATCGAGGTTTGGTTTTCTGGCCTATTTGGGCCCTATGAAAAGAAAAGAGACAGCTTGATACTGTCATACTTAAATGGCACTGAGGTACAGGAATGTTTTTATTATAATAATAATATTAATAGAGCACAGAATGCTCTTGGTCTAGTTCTGTTCCGTTGGTCTAAGCTCACTTTAAAAATATCATGATTAAAATATCGAAAAAATGATAAATCATTCATGTCTATTAGTAAATCAGACAGAAATTTGATAAGTTTCTTTTAATACGCTATGAAATTTTGATACCGGCATGAAAGAATAATATAGCCTATTTTTATACAGTCTTTATAGCAAGTATACCAAAAGTTTCACTAAAAAGTATCATATCTACATGGAAGGTATTCCCATAGACTATACCCTTTAATCCAAACAATAGAATAGTCAACTAATTTGAAATGTATGTCCCATTATTGTCACATATCTAATGTGTCATACATTTTAAAATGTTTTCCTATTTTTTATTCCTTGTCTGTGTCTGTCTCTAAGTTAACGAGGTATAAATATTAAGTTCAGTCAAATGGTAAAATGACATGCTTATATTTCACGAACATGCATGGGCTTTTACTAGTGGTTAGACCACGGCTGCTTAACTTTTTTATCCGTCGGGCCAAACGGACGATTCAGATTTTTTGGCGGGCCACTAATGATTACTATTTTTGTTTTACTATTTTAGATACTTACCTACTTTTAAGACTTGTCCAATATTAAGAACTATAGGTAAATGTTAGGTATTTACTAAAACAATATGTCAAATAAATAATCAAAATTGTATGTTTAACATGGCCCGCGGGCATAGGGTTGAGCAGCCTTGGGTTAGACACAAAGCCGCAGCTGTACTGCTGTCTTCCTTTAGGTACCATTCGGATCTTGGCAGTCGCAACCTGCCAGGCTGCCAGGTTGCGGTGCGCCGCTCTTTAGGGATTTGTAAGCAGATTTCTGATGTAGGCAGTTGAGTCGTGCTGCCGGGGGTGCTCGACGGCCGCGCGACTCTGTCACCTACAGCGGAAAGCGCTGCATAGGTAGGTACATATCTACACACTGCTAGGTCGAGTTCGCGACCGCCAAGATCCGAATGGTACCTTAAGACGGCATGTGCCAAGCAAGGCATTCAGCATTACGACTACACGCCCTTCTACTTTTATATGAATCGCAAGAATTGTACTTTGTCACAGAGTTTATTGAACTTATCTACTGAAAATTTGGAATCTAACATGGATAAACAGTAAAATATTTCTGCCTCACTTAGGGCCTTCGAATTATACAATCCTATTGCAGTAAAGGCATTATCACACTAACAATTTCAGAGCGAGTTCAAATGGAGGTGAGACCGCAACTCCGCGATTTCGCAGAGAACAGGCAGCGGGTGCGCGGCTCGCATAGAATTCGCTCGCAAATCGCTAGTGTGATAATGCTTCAATAAACATAATTATAGATAAAATAATAATAATATTTCCCTCGAAGCAGTAAAACAAGGCCATTATGACGGTCGAGGCTGCAGCACGGCCCACAAGTTAAGCAGTCACAGATTGGGCATTGTACGAGAGTCAGACGTGAGTCCGCTACGTTGGACGTAAAAATCCAAACTAAAATAATCCATGTAATAAAAGACCATATATTTGACGCGTTTAATTTGGTGTCTAAACCCGCGTTTGCAAAATTGAAGTCAGCTAGCCTGTTGTGTTCGTTCCCAAAGATACACTCTGTATGATAAGTAACATGAGTTGCGAAACGGTTTAGCATTTGTGATCGGCGATTTTGCGACTTGCTGCGATGCGATCGATCACTAGCATCTGCGACCGGGAACTTGGCGACTGCATCTCGTTTCCACGATTTTTGGATTGAGATTGAGTTCCAGAGGCAGTTCTAATATTCGATCGCTGATGCTAAAAGTCGCAGTTAATATCAAAAAAGACTGTACAGAAGAATAGGACACTTCTTAAAGCCGCTTAATCAGCTAGCTAATATACAACAGCTTTTACAATGGAAGCAACATCGAAACATACATACAACCATCAAGGTAGAGTGTCCGTTAGTTAATGATTTGTATGTAGCATCAATTTTTTTTCACGATTCCGATGTTGCTGCCATAGCGTTTTTTTTTTGTGATATTGAGGTGTATCCTATTCTTTTGTACAACTTTTAAATAAAATCTATGATTCTTGTTTATTTGCAGTGTCAGCAATGGTTGGTTAAGAAAGGAAGAGGTTAAATGAAATGTAAGGTCAGCAGCTAGTTGTCCCATCAGCATCGATCGTAATAACTTAGAATTTAACATTAATATGGTAACCATTGCTTGCTTTTCTGACCTCATTGTTGAAAGTATATTAGGAAAACGATCGCAATTCGCGTTAGGTGTTGGTGTTGTTATACCCTATTGGACCCAATCTGTCATCACCCTAGTAGTAGGCGGCCCGCCACACGCCGCGCCCGTGCTGTCACATGTACGGCAAGTTGGTGGGCGTCCGCGCGCCTGACGTCAGCTCCGTAATGTTTCGTTGCTGAGGACAATCGATTTCTGTAATGGTAAAGGTACCGGATCTTAGCAGTCGCGTCGTAACGCACCGCTTTGTACAGGGTGTTGCGAGGTTCGTAGCCTTCTCGCCAGCAGCGCGACACAGCCGCCTTTTTAACCGACATCAAAAAAAGGAGGAGGTTCTCAATTCGGTTGTTTTTTTAAAATGTTCGTTACCTGAGAACTCCGCCATTAATAACCCGGTTTGAAAAATTCTTTTTTCTATTGATTTTTCTCCAGATTGATCTCATTTTTTTCAAAATTCAATTCTGATGATGGGATCCATGAGGAATTGAGGGAACTTCTAAAATATTATAGGTATACATATAGCGATTTTAGTATACTTAACAACAAATCAATCATTTGCATTCAGAAACTATTATTTGCTGAGGCGAAACTGATGAAGGAGACCATAGTTGGCCACGAAATGATGATGATGAAATTTATAAAATTAATTTATCTTTCTGCACGAACAAGCTAAAAAGCGTCGTATCGTTACGGGCGAGTTTTTTTTTTAGTTCAATCCAGATCCAATTACTTGTTTAATTGTATGTTTTTATTGTCAAATACTTAACATTTAAGACTTACTTTAGAAGAATTCTTCTTTTTTTTTATTTATACTAATAAAATAGATGTGACCATGGTGACAATAAATGTCCAAAGTGACCAAGCATTTATCATAAATGACGGACGCTTATAGCATATGACCGTCAATTTACAACTCTAGGTATGATTGTTTAAAAGTTATTTTTAGCTTTTTAGTGTTTTTGAAGTCGGTTATTTTTTTTATAAAACAATTATTTAGATCGGTGCGTAGCGACTGGCACCCGCTGCCGCGATGCCGGGTCGCGACTTCTGGGTAGCGACCGCCAAGATCAGAGTAGTTCCTTTACACTTTTACGAAATAACAAGCACAGACTATAAATAAATAAATAAATATTGAACAACATTATCACATACATTGCTCTGATCCTATAAAAAGTAGCTAAAGCACTTGTGTTACAGAAATCAGAAACAACACTTAGACCCAAGACAATATAGAAAAGTTATTTTTCTACATTTCCGGCCGGGAATCGATAGCGAACACCAAGTACGGTATGCTCGCCTCTCGGCGACAGTGGTCTTTATCCCCTTGGTGTAAAATCTACTATAACAGCAAGCAAACTGACTACGTAAGCGCAAAAACGTTTTGAATCATAAAATATTTTAAGAGTTGATAAATAAAAGGAAATATTCTTACCGTATCCCATGTTTCGTAAGCTTTGTTAACTGTGTGTTGTTGCGTGTGAGGCTTCTTGGCTTTTTTCATTGGACTGTTGCTCGCTGGAAGAAGGCATAATTAAGAATATAATTTATATTATAATAATAATATTTGAAACTATAACACGGGTTTCAAATAAATAAAATAATCATATGAATGCATCATGGTACAAAAATAAACTAGCTGATATAAAAATAAAGCCCCTATCATGCTCCTTATAAAGGCATAGCAATATTAAATATAGGTATAACCTTATACATTGAAATCTTATTTATTTAGGAAATCGTTAAATTTAAGGTGACAATTTAAAGAATAACTATAATAGCTTTCAACCGGCCAATCTGGAAGTCACTGGGGGAGGCCTATGTTCAGCAGTGGACGTCCTGTGGCTGAAAATGATGATGATGATGATAAAGAATATGTTGAAATCAGTGTCAGGTACTTATTTGACAAAAAAATCTTAATAAGTAAAAGCGTTTTCCTAACTAGAAATCTTTTAATTTTGAATAATTCAAATTGTATCAATCGAAAGTAGAAAATCATAAAAATTACGGTAACAACAAAAAATATGTTGAGTTCAGTGTTACTTATTTGTCGAAAAAATCTTTTAACGAGTAAAAGCATTTTCCTTACTGAATATCTTTTAATTTTGAATAATTTTAAATTGTATCAATCGAAAGAATAAAGCTCTTCAGTATTTAATGTAATTTCAAATAATAATATTAAAGCAATTTGTATCGAGAAAGTAAATAAGTAGGTGTATATCGGTAATGATCACGATTTTTATTCAACATGATTTTTTATACAGCACAAAATAAATTAAATTAGATACAAATTACTATTGGATTGAATTTCGTGTGGTGGCCCAATATTGTGTACTGAATGTGTCTCACTCAATGTTTGTTTAAGTATTTTGTCGGACAGGCGATCTCGCAATATCGCTTAATCGGCGATCAATGTGATAATGAAACAGTGACAGTGTAACCAACTGTCATCGCCATCGCCATCAGTTCAAGAAGAAGAAGAAGATATTACTAGCGAATGTGTAATTAGCAAAGGTTCTAGAATGGAGGCCATATGTACCGGCAAGCGCAGCTTACAACGTCCACCCACAAGGTGGACAGACGACCTGGTAAAGGTCACAGGAAGACGCTGGATGCAAGCCGATTCCAACCAGCCAATGACTACCAGTCAATGGGGAAGGCCTATGTTCAGCGTGGACTTATGGCTGAAATGATGATGACGGTGAATGAGTTATTTTATTCGTACCTCCAGGTACATACGGCAGCGACAGCTCAGGCGTCTTTTTGCTAGTTTTTTTGGCGACCGCCCTGCCCCGGAGAAGATCTTCATCCATCACCAGTTTATTGTTCACTCTGAAAAATATCCCAATAATCAGGTGAAAACCACACTATAATCTGATTAAAAAAATACTTTCATATTTTCAATCATTTTTAGTAAACTATACACTAAGGCTGGTACCTGCCTGTAAGAATAATGAAATACCTGTGGTTGAAGACCCCACTGTTTCATAGCAATAGTTTTTTTAATTTTGTCCTTTTGCAAAAAAAACATATGTATTTTAAAATTTTAGCAAAGAGCCAAAGAGAAAAAGCATAAAAGAGAGTCGCATCGAATGTCAAATTACAGTCGATTAAAAAAACTATGAGGCCCACTTGCACGATATTTTTTAAGTCTAGATTTTGCCTAAATCTCGTTTAAAAATGAAATTTATACAAAGTTGACAGAGGCTACTTGAACTGTTTTTTAATTAAGATTTACACATTCCTTTAGTACCTACATTTCACAGATTCCCAGGCTGTCACTGGTGTTAATTGGAAATAAATTTAGTTAAGCAGAATGAAATCAAAGTAAAACTTACTTTTTTATATAGGGTGTTCTTGGGTAACTGTTCACTGGCACTGGAAAAGTCTGAAATATAAGTATTAACAAAATCACTTTACATAATTCCTTAACGTACTTAAACTTAACGTACTGCTCATAAACTTAATTATTTAAATAAAAAGCGTTGATGTAACACATTGTTGAAAAGCTATAAGCACTAAACAGCCGTTTTTTGTTGTAAACACTCATCATCATCATAATTACAGCCACAGAACGTCCACTGCTGAACATAGGCCCCAATGACTTTCATTGGGGGGGATTACCAATACTCACAACGCTTGGCAAGCGGGTTGGCAAGCGCAGTTTTTATAAGATTTCGCATTCAGACGCTGTTGCCCGTCTCGTGCTACAGGAATTAGTCGCCTCTTACGACACGTCTCCTGTTGGCGGTGGGGAAGTGTATTCTTTACGGCCGTCCCCACACGGCACATTGTAAACACTATATCAACTAAACTACTCGACATTCGACTATATGCTAGTTGACATTTGGTGACTATGAACCCCCATAAGTTCCGTTTTGCTCACCTGAAATGTCTCGTTGATAGCCCGCGCAAGAGACCTCTGGGGCGGAGCGCGAGTAGCCGGCAGTGAGGCGCCAGCCATCGACCGCACCTTTAAAAGAAATTGAATACCTAAAAGAATTCGAAATTTTTTGTATAGATCCTGGCATACCTAAAGTTGCAAGTACCTAAAATTACGTTAATGTACACCTATGAAACATACACCAATCGACAGAGAAAATAACTACAAACAACAAATACTTTATGTCAAGATGTCGTAAATGATATGCTTTGTTCAGAATTTCAGTTTGAACATGTAAATAAAAATAAATGTTATTTATACAAACTGGAATTCTGAACAAAGTATATCATTTACGACGTTATGTCACAGTGAAAGAAAGAAGGTTTAATGACAGGCTTTGGCCAACGTGGTGAAGTGTGGCCCAACAAACCACCTCATAGTCGAGGTGAGGTCTGTGCCCTGCAGTGGGACGTGTATATATTTTACTTTACTTTAATTATACGAAATCGAAAAAAACAGATACGTTTTCCTAGGAACATGCTAACAGTGTTGTGGTCCTAAATGTCCTAAATGTGAGTGAGGTCCCATTATCCCGGACATCACAGGCACATAGTGGCACCGCTTGGTTTACTCTTTTTTCTATTAAAATTTTATTTTGTTATTTTTTTATTTTTAATTTACATAATGTATTGTGTCTTTTACTGTTTGTGTGTGATGTCCAATGTATAATAAATGTCTTTTCTTTCTTTCTTTCTTTCTAAATCAATTCAGACTTTTGTATAAAATAAATAAATAAATAAATAAATATTGGACATCACATACATCGCTCTGATCCTATGATAAGTAGCTTAAGCACTTGCGTTACAGAAATCAGAAACAACGACGGTCCACAACACCCAGACCCGAAACAATATAGAAAAGTTATTTTTCTCCAGAACCTCAGAGATATACGACACCAAGTCCGGTATGCTCGGGTCTCGGCTATTATTGTATAAAGTTGAATTATATAGTAATGTAAATAAGGCCTTGTTTACCGTGAACGTACCTCGCAAGTGTCTTGCGCAGGCGCTGATTGTTCTATGGCTGGCTTCATCTCAACAGGCGGCTCTGCCTGCATCTCTGAAGCTGGAAATGAAATTTAAATCATATAGTAATGAGTATCTTACTGTTTAATTACTGTGATTTATGGAAGAGTAACACAGCGAATGGCCTAACAGGCGCCCGCACCGCCTATTACGTCGGCGATCGGAAGGGGTCGTCCACATGTCACACACCTAGATAAATAGTAGGACATCTCGAAATAATACAAAATCTAGTGATTGCAATTATCGGAACGTGCGTGGAATCCACATTAACTCACCCGTGTATTTGAGACATGCTAATAATACTCTTTAATTTGATCTCATACTACACAAATAATCATGACTTAAGGAGAGGGGGAGGGGTCGATATTTTACGTGAGGTAATAGGTATGTCAGATGGCTGTGAATAGTAGTCGAACTAACTTTAAAACAAAAACTCTTAAAAAAAGAAGCCACCCTCATGTGAGAGAGAGACAAACGCTTGCCTATTCTATTGGAAAGGAAACTAAATTAATTTTGTTCGAAGAAAGCTTGGTTAGACATAGGCAAATATTTTTAAATCTACCTCATTGGCTAAGCCGCAGCCTTAGCTAGTCTAGTATAATATTTACAGAAATAATAACGATCTATTTTCTTTTTTAGATAAGGCTAGGTTAAGAAGGGCTAACAAATGCTTCACTTACTTGGAGTATAATTGTAATCTATTAGCGATTCTCCAGCGATGCTGTCCGTCCGTGATCGACTGTGATCCTAAGATATTATTAACAATTTTATATCGTCACAATAGTTACACGTTATCACCAACTGCAATTAAAAAATAAAAAACGCGACTGCAGATAACAAAAGCAAAATAAAATAATAGTATTTAATAAATTATGAATACAGTTAGGAAATTGTTTGCAGTCAGGGGACCTTTTTTGGTATATAGGTGTAATAGATTGGTTAAAAAGCTCCCTGTACGAGTTACATCGTACATTCATCTGCTGCACCGTCAGCGACCTACAAACCGGCGGACGAACCAGGACCCTGCATATGCACCGTCGGCACACAATAGAAAATCTTCACATGTTAACAGACTGTAATTTTTATATATAAACATAACTTTTTATTTAATAAATCAGATATCAACCGTCCGTGTTGGTTCTCATTTCCCTCCGCTGCGGCCAAGATAAGGGAGTCTTACTTAGCTTAGCCGTCTTAGCCGTCACTATGATCAGTCTGGTGAGTCTGCCAGACTGGCAGCGGGTCCACACCGCCTACCTACCGTCCTAACGCTGCTACCCTGGGCGACCTGGGATCAGCTCTTAACTCCTCCTTCTACATCGTTATTTATTTACGTATCTCTTGTTAGATGGGACTAGGGCTCTAGGGACTTAGGGGTAAAAGGGACTCTACGCTCACTAGGGAGTTAGTTTCCTGTCTGACTTTTTATTCTGGACATCGGAAGCAAAGTAGTTACAACCACTTGCTTCCTGCCTGTTCACTCCCCTAAATGCAAACGATTTCCTACTGTATCCACAATTTATTTCTAACTTTTTACTTCGCTCATAACAAAGATTGTAATAACTGTAGTCCTGTTTTTAAATTTTTAATTATAATTAACTATATTTCAAACTTTTTTTTACAATTATTCATCTACGGGGTGTCTCGTACCTCGAGGATAACCTTGTAACCACATAATGTATAGAGTATATCATAGTGAATTACTTTTGCTCATGAATTTTAAAATGATGCACTTTTTTGTCTTTCATACAAATACAATTTGGTAAGTCGATCAATTGTCATGCAAATTCATAGAACAAAAGTTGTTGTGTATAGAATATAAGTATTACACCTACAAGGATTTTCTCAAGTTACAAGACACCCCATAAAAGTAGGTACATTTAAGCATTTAGGGTGTATATTACCTTTCATAACCCTTTATTTTGATACCCCTAAGTTGTAAAGTTTTTTTTCTTTAGGCCGCACATTATCGAGTATATAATTCGCCATATTGTTTTTATTATATACTCGACGTAACATAACCAATAACAACCGGCAGAACGTAAGGCTTCTTACGATACCTCATGCTTACATCAAAATCAGTTAAGGTGTTTGGATTAAAGTAACTCACACAAACATAACATAAACCAAAAAACATTAGACTCCTTTTTGGGCAGTCGTGTAAAAAAAACGAGAGAATACAGTTTGAAAATAGGTTATTTACAGTAAATGGTATGGTTACAGTAGAATCCATTTCACTGCGGTCATTATCTCATTATTCCCACATTTTTTGTGGTTATAAGGCGATAATGAGTAGGTTTTAGTGTAGGTGGTTGATACTGATAAATGTAACGGCTATATAAGCAAATATTTTTGGTTTTATAACATTCCGTTCTTTTGGCAGTTGTTAGTAAGTCATAAGTATTGTTAACAATACTATCAACTTCTAGTTTCCAATAATTTAAAATGTCATTTTTTAAAATACAGTATGGTGAACATTTATACATACCATTTTATGTAAAAATTCAAAACAATTTTAAAAGTGCTATCGACAGAATTAAAGAATTCACTAAAGGCTCCGAATTTGAAGAAGCTGATAACATTTTATTGGAAATAAAACTGGGTTTGCTCGAAACTTACTTTTTGAAATATATGCAATGTAACGAGTCGCTTATAAGTGATGATTGTCAAGAGGATAACTCAAAAAATATTGAGGACCTTTATGTCGAAATTAAAACGAAGATAAAGAGAAAACTACTATGCATTTCAGAAAACGCAAACGTACAAACTTCTGTAACCGCTGTTCCGATATCCACTGCACAGCAAGAAGATAACAAAACGTCTCACAACACGAACTTAAATGAAAAGGAAGTAACTGAAGACCTGTACAATAATATCGTTCATGCTCCGTACTATCCTGCCGGTAAAGTGAGTAGAAACATTTCTAGCAGTGGCCATGGAGACATCATCAAAAGTGTCGTTCTAAAACTGGCTCAGGAAGGCAACAAAAACTTGCTGAGTTACGTTTACTCGCTTTGGAGCGGTGGTGATAAAGACATTGTTGAAAAGTATATGCCGGAGACATTCAAAATGATCTTTAGCGAGACGTGGGTAACGCTGATACAGAAAGAATTTGGTTTGGCCCTAAAAATGGACGCGAACGTCGATCGTGACGGTGACAGAATCATCTGGGGCGACTCTCGTGATAAAACGAGTCACCGTGTTAATTGGAAACTGATGCCATTTTGGGATAACAACCGCGTCTACTTCCATATAAAGAACACGGAACATGAAATGCTTATGAAGTTGGAGATTAACCCAGATGACATTGGTGACAGGGGGGCGTTTGGTTCCAATGACAGGGGGACCGATAGGCACGTTTGGATTTTGGAACCCGTTGTGATAAATGATGAGGTTTTGTTTTACATATTCAATCGAGAGTACAATCAGGGACTCAAGTTACAGATGTCGACCGACAGCATGGGAGACAGGAAGCTCTGGGGTCACAACGGGAATGTATACAACGACCCAGCCCACTATGCGTGGTACATTGATCGTTCTTGGTGCCAAAATATAAATGACTAGCAGTTTCCTGCACCACTAAAATTATATTATGGTAGGTACTGCTTGTGGGTTTGGCACATTTCGCCGACGACGACGAAGATTCATTTCAGGTTACTAAGACATAAGACAACGGAGTAAATTAGTAATTATTTATGAATTACTTTAATTTGTCATTAAAATTTTATGTTCCAGCATTCGTTGTATGGAATTAAATAAAGTCAAGCTAGATTTATTTTTATGTCCAAAGTATCGAGAGATAGATTTTTTTTTGTACATTTCACTTTCTTAAGAAAGGTAATAGACCACAGTGAATTTATTTGCTCCTTTACAGATGATCGCAAATAACAATTCTGGCATTGTAGTTTCTTAAAGGGTATTTAATCTTTAATTATAATTGCTAAATTTAAATCAATGTAACAGTAATAATAACCTTGTTTGTCCTTACGTCCGTCGTATAAAAACTTCCAGAATCATGGTTAAAAATAGTTAAAAAATAAACTTCTTCTTTAAACTCCAAAAAATATACTGCGACCTAATGCATTAGTCGACCTTTTATACATGTGATCAAATGTTGCTTCGACGTTAACTTTATGTTGTTTTTCGACGTAGGTATTAAACGTTCGACCTAGTGTACCATAGACGATTTGTGCATTCGGAAATCCATTGTCGACCTTTTTGGCGTTAGACCTTTTAGTCGTCGGCGAAATGTGCCACACCTACTGCTTGCAGATCATAATATCGTAATGGAGATGCGCGTACTGCAAATACGGGGCGAAATATGAAAACGTGTATTTCCTTCAAAGCACGACGGCTGCTGGCTGATATACATACAACTATTCACATGGTAGCAATTGCAAAAACGCGATAATATTATCATCTTTCCATACACTAATTAAATTCCATAACATGATTTCATGTCTTTTTATTGTATTTTAATGCATAATGTTTTTCGTTCATGTGTGTCCAATTCTAAATAATTAGTATATGGTTATATTACACTTTATTTTTCATTTGCGTATTCTGTAACCACAATATTATGCTTATATAAAAAATAAGTGAAAAAATATAATTGTCTTTTATTCCTTGAAAACTTAAAATATGAGAAATGTCTTTACCGGTATTATATTTAAGGTCCACTGCTGCCGCGGCTTTCCAGCCACGCGCGCCGCACTTTGCGATGGAGGGGTCTAAAATAAACAAAAATCATATATTCAGGGCTACTATAACTAATTATTAACTTACTAATTAAAGACAACTTTTTGATTGTCAAAGAAATACATTTACAAGACGAAATGCAATAATATTTTTATTTTGAATAATTTATTTTCAAATCGGTTTAAATATACTAAAGACCTTAGCCGATAGGTACAGATCGCCGCTTTGGAGGTGTTTTGTGCAGAGAGTGATCCCGGGACCGTACGCGCCCTGCGGATCTCGCTCAGCATTTTCCCGGCAGTAGCAGTAAATAAATTAATATTTTTTATAATAATTAATACTATTATATGGATAAGTTGTCCGAAATAAACGATTTTATTATTATTATTATTTATTATTAAATGTAACTTTTCTTTTCTTAACTTCCTTTTAAGGGGTAATTTTACTGCATAAATATACAACAATCCGAAATACAAAATCATACTTTTTATAAAAATTATTTCCATAACCTTGATTTTAAAATTTTATTACCTAAAAAACTGGGAGAGGCCTATGTTTGGCAGTGGACGTCCTATGGCTGAAATTATGATGACGACCTAAAAAAACCATTTCTATTCACTTGATGTATCACATGTGCCAACTTCTAAGTTTTTTACTATTGATATTGACCGACGCGACAATGTGCGTAAGATTTAGACTGCTGTAATGCTAACAAAAAGTCGTTAAGATTTATTTCACTGGAAGCTGTATTTATCCAGTTGAATCATCTCTAAGTACATGCAACAACTTTTAAACTTACAAATTACTTGCCTCAATTTCTTTTCCAAGTTTTTTCCGTAGTTCTGCATTAAAATTCTCCGCAAAGGCATCTACAATAAAGTACCTGCAAACAATGATAATACTAAGGTACGGGACATATAGAAGAGATGAGTCGCATCTCACGTCACGTCGATGTGGCACGGGTGCAGCTCGGGAACGGTGCAGGCGTGGCGCGGTAGCGACACCACTCTTTTCGCCTTTCATACAAAATTTGTAGAAGCGACGGGGTGTGAGATATACTGCGTATCTCTGCCTGCCTAGCATGACTACTAAATCATGATATGATATAGCGATATATTGACACCAACTGTAAAAATATAATGGATATAGCCGCCAATTTGATTTTTTATCGAAACAGTGATCATAATATGTAACGTAACCGGCACGGCGATTCAACGCAGCGGCTTTAACTATCATATTTTTACAGTTTGTGTCGATATATCGCTATATCATATCATATCATATCGTGTTTTATTGCTCATGCTAGGCAGGCTGGAAGTACAGATTAAATCGAATAGGCGCATAGCAGGGGTAATTTCCGAACTTTTTAGCTCTATGAATGTAGGCTCCATTTTCAGCGCATAAAAAGTTGTGTTTTCTTTTTCTTAATATCACAGAATTATGTACAGCTCAAAAAAATACAAGATAAGCAAACTTTTAAAAAACAAAAATTAAACTGTTTTCTTTTATAGTTTCTTTTTTGGATTTTTATTTGTTTAGAGCTGGTAGGTAAATTATGAAATATTAAAAAAATAAAAAATAAACTACTTTTTAGCCGTTGAAAATAGAGCCTACATTCATAGAGCCAGCAAAAAGTTTAGGAATGACCCCCGCCATCCACCTGTTAGATTTGATCTATACTTCCAGGGTCACCTTTATACAGTCAGCGCCGCGGCGGGGCGTGGGCGAGGCGAGGGCGGGGCACACCCGTGTGTCCACACTCTTGTGTATGCCTCGCGCCCAATATAACTGTCATTTTAGCACCGGCAAGTGGTTGTTGTGGGTAAGGTGCTTAGCTCAGTGCGCTTAGGCGTGATTACCAAAGTTAGGCAACCCACATCGCGGTTGTGAGTGGATGGGTGACCGTTCCGACCATATGTAGTGACATTTAACACAAGCATCTCTGTGCTTCGGAAAGCACGTTAAAAGTTGGTCCCGCCTAATATCGCTTGATACTAGTCGTAAAGCTTAGGAATTAAGGCAGCTTGATTACATCTGACAGTAAGGTTTAGTCACTTGCCTTACAACACCCCTCCATCAATCCGCACTGGGCCCGCCTAGTGGAGTAAGGCCTAAACCACCTTATAGTTTAGCAGTAGATAGATAGATAGATATATACTCTTTATTGTACACCATACAAAGAAGTTACAATTTGTGTTTACAGAAAGATGCACAATTTAGGCGGTCTTATCGCTAAAAGCGATCTCTTCCAGACAACCTTCAGGTAGAGGACAGATAAGAAGAAAGGGGAAAGTACAGTGGGTCGTATTTAGGCATACTTTACTTTTATAGTACCGAAGTCATACGTTTGTCACGACTCTCTACAAAACCAATAGGTACAAAACAAAATGTGTTATAACTATTGTGTTGTAACGTGACTCTTAGTTTTTTTCTTTTGTCGCACCACCAATAACACATTTCTGTCGATAGTTTCTGACAGACAATACCACATGGCGTTTCCTTGCGAAAGTAATACCTTTTGTGTTTCCATGGGATAATTATATTACCTACTTATGGCTTAATTCTGACGTCTACGCAGACAAAGTTACGGGAAAAAGATAGTACGTGACGTTAATTTAAACCTAAAAACTTAAGTGCCAAAACTGCATACTTGTGCCTTAGCAATGCTGCTGCTTGCGGACGCGCGCGGGGTTCGGTCCTCAGGCAGGCCGCGAGCAGGTCCCTCGCGGGGCCCACGCCCGGCAGTGTGGCGCGCCGGCACTCCGCCCCCGCCAGGGCCGCGCCCCCGGCCAACCGTGACACCACTTGCTGATGCCGGGGCGCAAGTTTACCTATTACCAGAAACTCACTGTCAATGTGTTAGAGCCTCCTTACAGTGTCGGACTTTTTAGTCCCTACAGATTCTTGATCGGCCAATGGTTTGATTGGTAAGTATTTGAATGAATAAGGATTTCGACTTATTACTAATCTTATTATTATTATTTGTACGCTCTAGGAGTTCACGGGCCAAAAGTGACCCTTATAAGGCTTGCGTGGGAATACTGCTCCAAGACATCAAGGCCGCAAATAATCAAACCTGAAAGTGTTGTCCTATGTTGCCTGGTTCATAATCTCAGACTGCAAAAATTGCCAGGTTGTGACTCGCCGGCAACTGAAGTCCCCCCCCCCCTCCCCCCTGGCGTCATGGGTCATGCAAGACCGGACTACCTAAGGGGCAACACTGTTGTTGGCGGCTAAGAGTGGAGAGGTGGCTCTGGACTATAAACGACATCACTTGCACCCCCCTGAAGGTCCTGCACGGCACGTGATGTGCCCACTCGCCACTTACGAACCACATCCACCCTTCAAGCATCATGCTCTAGCGACTCCAGTCTGGCCGGCCGGTTAAGGTAAGCCAGAGGTGTGTCCTGCAGACCCCCTTGGGTTCCACTTTGGCAAGCCGAAGACAAGGGTCTTGGCCGACTCTCGGGAGCACTTGGATTAACAACCGAACCCGTGGTGTCGCTACTCACCACAGCTTGCCACAAAGCTGCCCTGCGGGGTTATTATTATTATTATATTTGGGCAGATGATAAGTCGATTTATATCCAGATTTTGTCACCGACTTAACGCACAATATCCGTCACTTTACAAGTGGCTTTAGTTTTTTCCTAGCAAGTGCACACAGCCATATGCGTTGGCACTTGGCGCATAAATTTCCAATGATGAAAAACATCTTCGTATCTTACATCGAAATACTCGTAACACCATATTTACCGTTCTCTTAGAACCTGGTTAAAAACATCGATTAGTTAGTTTATTATTCTAACTTCAGGAAAAATGTCTGAAATTAAAGTTAAAATAAGAATAAAGGAGTGATGCAGGCTGATATTAGAACATTTTTCACGTGACGCGTGTTACGCGCGTTTTGACATGCGTGATAGTTGATTATTATTTGACGAATTGAAGATGAAGAAAACTAATCAAGAAAATCTCACCAACAGTTTTAATGATCAGGGCAAGCTGGTCTATGTCTGAATCGCCTGGAAACAGCGGATCCCCGGTCAGCATCTCCGCGAACAGGCAGCCGATTGCCCAAATATCCACTTCAGGGCCGTACCTGCAGACACTCACTATTTTTTACTGCTGCCCGTTAACAAAAAGGACCATAAGCCTCAGGGAGTCGCTGAATAATGATGATTAGAATCCTTTGTCCGTTAACTAAAAGGATGCTATACCTCAGTTCCATAATATACAAGATAGTAGATGGGATACAATGATATAGAAACAATTATGGACCCTGACGGGCACAACATAGTTTAGTAGGAGAGAGGAAGAGTGATCAATCTGATGCATTTACGATTATAAAAATATCAGTTAGGTATTCTTTTATACTATAGTAGCTTTTTTAGTAGGATTTTTTTAGTTTTTTAGTAAAGATATGGATTTCGTTTTTAATTTGTTTCGGTAAATTATTGAGTCGTCTAAAAGATGGTATTACAGGAAAAGCTAAATGAAAACACAGTTTTTACTAGTGTAGAAAACTTAAACTGTTATAGCAATATCGCAATCCTAAAAACATGTATAGATGCGAGCATACTTCAAAATTTACTGTTAACAATGACGATTTTGTATGTGAAATTTTTTACGATTTTGTATCATCTAAAAATGTATTCACGGATTTAATGTTGTTATATTTAATGAAACTATGTTTTTAATTATTTCGTTATGATCATCGTGTACGGTTTTGAGAAAAGTAATCAATAGTAGAATAATTAACTAACCTGTGCTCTGCGACCAATAATTCTGGAGCCCTGTACCATCTAGTGGCCACGTACTCAGTGTACGGTTCCCCAGGAGCCGCCAGAGCTCTTGCAAAGCCCAAGTCACAGAGCTTCACGATACCTGCATTCGACACTAGCACGTTCTCTGGTTTTACGTCCCGATGGATAATCTGAAATGGGATTTTTACTATAATATTAGGCTAATTCCATTCAAATCTTAACTCTTTAGGCGCAACTCTATCAAAACTAAACCGAGGAATCACGTGACAATAATACTAGATTCTACCTCTATAGTGTCTATCTGTTTCTGTTCTGTTTTCCCGTCAACATTATGTGACTATCAAATCCAACTGACAGCTAAAGAAAATTGTAGGCGGAACCTAGACTTTAGAAAGATGTGCAATAAAACCTTGGATTTAACTTACAGAATTTTGATGACAATAGTCGATGCCTTTCAAAAGCTGGTAGAGGTGTTTCTTGGCCGTGTCCTCGCCGAGGCCGCCCGGTGCAGCCTCCAGCTCGTCCAGCAGCGTGTGGTCTAGATACTCGAACACGAGGTAGAAGCGCCGCTTGCGCCGGAACACCTCGATCATGTTCACCAGGTGGTCGTGACGTAGTTTCTGAAAGGTTTCTAACTATTTCAACAGGTATGTACGAATGTGCTGCGAATACGCGGCTCGTGCGCCGCTCGCGAACTTCACACGCACCGCTCGCGCACTTCTCACAGTTTGCAGTACGCAATGAGCGCGAGGAAGGTGCGTATTGACCCTGAGTTACGTATTGATACTTCTGTAAATGAGCCATACCTTCTTTTTAAAACGCTATTTCTCATCTGAATCAATGTTTTCGCATATATAAATCGTCAAACAAGCGCGAACTTAAGGGTTAATTAAGTTCGTCAAACAGATTTATGGGCGTCAAGCTCTCTGGAACTGGGCCATAGATCAGAAGACTGACGGCCCGGATGCCCCTGCCTGCCCGGATACGGATGTGTGTATTCTTGTTTGATATTATTCATTGATGATATTCATTGACGTTCCCTTAATCCAGATATCTGCGAATAGCTCTGTATGTTTCCTAACTGTCCGTTAGCCCTCTTTTGGTCATCCCTCTGGCCGGCTCTATTTTAGATTGATAATTTGTTTGCCGACGTGTTTGACCTTTGTACTTCGTATCGTTGGCGCTGTCTTTTCATACGTGAACACATTAAGCCTGAATTCTCTTAATCTTAATAAAGACAATCCCACCTGGTGGCTATAATAACCTTTTATCTAGGTCTAAACATAGTAGTATTAACCAGACCTTTAACATCCTAATCTCCCTCAGTGCCATCTTTCTGACGGCTGCGTCATCCTCGGTCTCCAGGAACTTCTTGATGGCGACGAGTTGGCCATTGTCCCGCCGGCGGCACTTCAGCACTACGCCGTACGAGCCCTCACCCACCTGGAAACATACTCTTCAATCAGACTCAATCACTTTTTACCAATTTTGTACCAGCATAGAGTTGAGTCCAAAGTTACTGTACCCTGCTAGGTGCATAATAGTTAACTGCTAAAAAGGTGTAAGTATTGTTAATGAAAAACTGCCATCATTTCAGACTCTATGGAAGAAAAGAGAGACTTACCACAGCCAATTGCTCGTATTTGTCCATTCCGCGGTTAGCCGAGGGCGAGGAGCGGGTGGCCATCGCAGCACCAACAAGTAGACATTTTCGTTTGACACACTATAAATATCTGCAACAATTAATATTTTTTATAATCATCTGATTCTTTGTACTATTTGCTGCCTGCACTACAGTATTATTAGAATTTATTTTTGTAGTAAAACTACTGTGAAATTTGTAGCTTTCAGAGCATTGCGTATAGTCCGTCCGGCCGTTCGCATAGTCCGCATCAAATCGGATATTGGCTTCTTGCGAGCTCCACTGAGTAATCCGCATCACTATAAGGCGCTGCGCGCATATGTGAAATAAAGACCGCATCTGCCCGTCTATGCTCGCGTCTGCCCGCGCCGCGTATTCAGCGCAAACGACAGTCAGTTCAATAACGCTGTCTGCGTTAGTGTACCATACAGACTGGTTTGTGCGATCCACAGCGGGCAGCCACGGATATGCTGCGACACCCTGCCCCAGTTCAATTTGTTCTATTATTAGCGGCGAAGTTGTCCGGCCTGCCCCACCCCGTGGTGTGCCTAAATGTTCTAACCCATGAAATTATGTATGAATCCGCTTCGTCTTAGTTGCTATGGATGATCCGTACGGATCGAATGCATGGCTCACATCCAGATTTATGACACACATAACCCGTTTAACAACATCAACTCCCTAATATGTATTAGTTTCCATCCTTTCTTCCAGTATTAGCTTGCTGCACAAAACATCAACAAATCAATAACAAAATACTTATTAATTGAAACATTCGTTCTTTGACGGCATAAAATAGAAATGATTTTCAGTATTCCCTGAAATTACACCTTCCAGTGAATAATTGAAACGAAGACAAAGAAAACGAACCACTTGTCCGTTTCAGACTTCGTAATAAACTGTAATTACGGTCTGAAGAAAGTTTTCAAATGCTTATTATGTTTTATTAAACCTTATCAATTTTAGTTTTATGCCTTTGTTAAAGATAGACAACTCTATAATGCATATCACATAAAGAAAAAAAAAAACATAATTAGTACATTAAATGATTATGTCACTGATGCCGCTGAATTTAGTGGTATCCTGAAATGCCATTATTTCTAACGAAAGTAAAGGTACTGACAGACATAAATATACTTAAGGGGAATCTTTCAAGGCAGCCTGCGAAATTCAAAATTAGTGTAGTTAGATAATTATATTGAATACTACTAACTTTAACAATCAATTCACCTCATTGAGTCGAATTTGACCGAAAACATCACGTTCTATTCAATCAGTTAAATTTATCACCATATAGGTACCTGTAAGTCAGCGAGCTATTACTAAAATGATTGTTTTTCCGTAAAGCTATTGTTTTTGCAATTACATTTTGATAAGTTAGTTACACAGTTTACCAAAGACGCAATTTGAAACATGTCCTTTAACATTTTGGGTAGGATGACCTGGGCTGCCGTTCTTGTACCTACGTGTAAAAATAGCTAAGGTTAGTATATTTTATCATCAGTCATTATTATAAATCTATATTGCGCACTTTAAACATCTTTTCATTTTGTCTCTAGTCGTCCCACATTGCATGGCGACCCTGCCAGTGTTGTCTTTGGGCAGTGCTGTGCATTTTTGTATCTGCTGCCATTACTTAATAAAAAATAAAAGGACATTAAAAAAAGTGATGGGAAAATTTAACAACGAATGATGGTTCAAATAGTGCAGTTGACTTTAAAAAAAATGTGACAAATAAGATAGACTTAGTAAACCTACCTCGAATTAATAGATGATTGCCAGTCAATACTGGCTTCCTTTATTATTCATATAAATTACCTACATTGGTGATTGTTACCCAATGATGACAAAAACTGTCGGCCTTCGAAGTTATTTACAAAATGGTGTGAGTCATGCGATTGGAAAGGAACTTTTTTATGCATGAAACTATTTCGAAGGACAAGGTTACGTGTTAGAGCAATTAGGAGCTGATTTTATCCCTTCTGGTTCATAGATGGAGCATCTAGGGATATCCGAAGTCCACGGCATGGTGGCGGTGTTTTGTGGCAGTAGTGCGCGAGTGATTAGAGTGCATTACAGCAATTTTTATTATTATTTGTCATTAAATTTTGTCCAGCAACCATGCCATACGGAAAACATGTTTACGTTTTAAAAATGAACATGTTAGTTAATCAGTCAAGGAAAAGAGATCGCGACAACAAAACCCCAGGTTTCTGCAGATCCACATGCATATCTTAAAGTTATCGACGACCGTCCTGGTGTAGTGGTTCGCGCTCCGGAATACAAAGCCAGCGGTTGCGGGTTCGAATCCCGCAAGGGGCAAATGTTTGTGTGATGAGCACAAGCATTTTTACCTGAGTCGTTGATTTTTATGAAAGTATTTACTTAAATAAACATACTTATGTTTATCCGTTATCTAGTCGCCATAGTACAAGCTTTGCTTAGTTTGGGAATAGATAATTGGTGTGATTGTGAAAACAATTTATTTATTTATATCTACTACTGTTTCAAATATACCCATGGTGTGCCCTTCGACACGCCTAAAATTTTTAATTCTAACTTAACAGGCCGAACCGTATTGGCCTAAACTTATAACGTAAAATTATTGTTTAACCTACCAGTTGTTTTGCCACTACTATAGTTTGGTCTGAGAATTGAAAGCCCTAATTTTAGTGCATCTAATTTTAATTGCACTAAACTATATTGGCATAACTTTCTTTCGGCATTACGACGATTTAACTTCAATAATGAAAGCTCTAATTTTAGAATTTCCTAAAACGAATAAACGATTAAAGAAATGAATTGTCACAAAACCGACACCAAGCAAAACCGACTCCACGCAGTCTTGCCACGCGGCCAGCAAGCCGAAGCTGCGGTGGTGGGCGAAAGCCATCTGAGACGATAAATTCGTGTGGGACCGGAGTCCTGCAGTGCCGGAGTCGTGACAGAAACTATGCATGCTTGCTTGAATGCTGCATGCTTGCTTGCTAGCTTGCTTGTTTGTTTGCATACAGGCATAGCTTGCTTGTTTTCATGCATGCTTGCTTGCTTGTTTACATCTTTGCATGCATATATTATACTATATTGTTTTATACTTTTGTGCGTTTAAATTTAATGCGAATTACTATTTAGTAATTGTAAGTAGTACTTAGGGATTACAAATTGTTACGCCTAATGTCACATTTGGCAAGTTACAATATGGCGATAAAAAGTTAGGCTGAGTGAAAATAGACTAAACACAATTAGGAAAAGTGAAGTTGTGCGAAAAAAAATTTAGGCCGTCCGTTTGTGTGCCATTGCCAATTAGAAGAACAAAAAATTTGGCGACCCAATATATACCTATACCCATGTATACCATCTGCTGTCTGTACATGATTGAAAGCAATAAAGTATTGAGTATTTCACCACAACAAGAAGGCACTAGGTAGGTAGGCTATCAAATTAATCAAATGTAGTGTAGGTACACACCTCTACTCGCATATAAACGTTCGATACACATCATAACTATTTTAACCAACTTTAACGTCCATTTAGTGTCGTTTGACAGCAATTAATGAACAAAGGTTACGAGTTCGAAAACAAATACGTACGATATAAAATTAACGTTTCACGTCACATGCCCACCCCTTTAAAGGTTAGTGTTGTTTGTAGGTTCGGCAGGATTTGATCAGAATTATAGCCGAATATTAAAAGAAGCATCTTCTATTCACGAAATTTAAAATGTATTTTTCTTTTCAGTGGATGAAAAATTGTTTAACACTGTCACAACAAAGTGTGTGATGAAAACCCGTTTTGGGTCTATGAAGACACGAGCAATGATTTAGAGCAAAATAAACAAGCGCATAATATTTGTATGAATCATTCTTTAATAAACCCTTAAATGTTTTACTATGGCGACTAGAAACTGATAAACGAATATGTGCCATCCTCGACAACAAATGTTTGTGGTCATTATTACACAAAAATTTGCCTCTTCCAGGATTCTAACCCACGGCCCTTTTAACTAGTTATCCTTATAGTTGAAATCACCAACCGCTAGATCAGACGTTTGACCTTTATCTTCGTGAGATGCTCATAAAAAGAAATGTTCGATGCCGAAAAAATCTTCAGCTGGACTTTCGGCCGAAAAAACTTCCTGCACTAGTGATACAACAGGGGACATTCCGTGCCGGTAATAGCGACCAGGTCAATGTCAGCCCTATTGTCCATCACTATATTGCCATTACTCATGCCGTGACGCGGCGACATTGACACTAAGCTATTTTTGAATCGTCGCTAAACGCTAACTACTGGCTGTGGAGTGTACCCAAAAAGTGATAACCGACTGGTGTAGTGGTTTGTGTTCTAACTACAAAGCCGAGCAGTTGCCGGTTCGAATCCTGTAAGGGGCAAGTGTGAAGGGCAAATGTTTGTCTAAGTGATGGATGTTTATAAATATATAGGGTTATTTTTAAGATATCAACAACCGCCTAGGGTCTGATTCTGGTGCTCAAATACAACAACTTTTTATATGGGACCAACATCGGAATTGCAAAAAATATCACTATCACAATACTAAGCCGCCGACCAGCTGACATCAGTTTGTATAAAGCGGTGTTTTTTTTTTCGAATTGGCCTTTGGAAGCGATCTGCATGCAGTGGCTTCCTGCAATCTATACCAGCCTGCCTAGCATGAGCAACACGATATTATATAGCGATATATCGACACCAACTCTAAAAATATGATAGATAATAGCCGCCAATCTATCATATCGCTATATCATGTGATATGATATGATATATCGCTATATCATATCATATCATATCGTGTTTTGGTAGACATGCTAGAGGGGCTGGTCGTAGATCTAACTTGTGGGTGGACGTTCTACGCTGCACTTGCCGGAACGTGGCAGACATTCTAAAACCTTTCTGTCTCTCTGTGCTATGTGCCGCGCCCACTGCCACTTCAGCTTGAAAATCCGTTGGGATATGTCAGTGACTTTTATTAGTTTAGGGATCTCTTCATTTTTTATTCGATCTCGCAAAGAAACATCGAGCATAGCCCTTTCTATAGCATGCTGTGCTACCTTGAGCTTTATTATATTAACCTTAGGCCACAGAATACCTAATAGTACTACAGTACAGAAGACTCACTTCCTAACAAAACTCAGGTTTAGGTATAAAAATATACCTAGACTCGCCAGAGCAAGCAAAGTTGAAACTTAAAACCGCGCGCGAACCACGAATTTTCTTTGCGCGCCCCAGTTTTATGACCGAGCTGCGAACGACGGCACGGGGTTGTCACTTGAGAAGTTTTTGTACCTAGTTGATTTATTAGTTTTACGATTAAAATAAGTAGATTAAGCATTACAAACATTGATTCTGTAAACATAAAAATTCCATATGAATGTCGTGTTCCATCTGAATTAATGAAGAATAAATATTTCAATATGGTGTGAAATTTAACAAAATGTTAGCTCTGATTCACTATTTGTTTTATTCAGACAACCGGTAAACCAACAACATCTTTTATACGCATTATTATATTGACGTTAAGGCTAAGTAGAAGATATTGCGGGTCAATTTTCAAAAGCAAAAAAAATATTATCAAGCATGCGCTCGCACGACGTGACCGCGACTGTCGTGCGAGCCGAGCGACAGCCCACTGGCATACGCCGCTTCGGGCGGCGCGCTGGCCGAATATACCTAAACTGCGGAGTGACACCCCCCTGCTTAGGCCCGTAGTGAGAAGCCACGTTTCAGTTCCATAAGTCATCACTTTCATTCAACGAGAACACGTTGTATGGTTTCCCGAATGCTGCCCAGCCGAGTTGGATTCGACGATTAACCTTATTTATTAACCTTAGTCTCAAAATTTGACCAACCAAATTGGATCACGTAATTACAAAGTTTCAAATCGAAAAAACACTTATTAGAAATAGGTTAAAGTCCACTTTTAAGATTAGATTTCATAGTTTAAGTACCTACTTGGCTACTTTTAATTTGTAATTAACAACAAGTAAAGCTAATGATATCGTGATAATAATAATAGGTACTGTTTTAGAAGATAGACTAGCTGTTGCCCGCGACTTCGTTCGCGTGGCTTTTTGTTTATTCATACAGGATTTTCTGCACAACTTTCTTAATTTTTTCTTTCATAAGAACCTTCTGACAGTAATTAACACAACAAAGAGAATTTGCGAAATCGTTCCATCCGTTCACGCGTGATGCGATGACCAAGGGAAATAGAGATTCATTTTTATTAAGATAGATTATATAATATAAGTTGGACTTGGTAACCACTTTATGTTCTACCATAATGAGTTCATTTAAAATAGACTAGAAAATTTTCCTAGTTTACTCGGAAGAAATCCGACCGCACGATATGTCACGTGACTTTTCGAAACTCAATCAGGAATATTCCACGACTCTCATTACCGAATATCGAAATGCTTATTAAGTAATTTCCTCAAAAAAATAAGTTTCAAAGGGGAGACATTATTTGTAGCACTGATTATAATCTCTATCGCTCTAGGAATAAGGTCTATTTTTACAGACAGATTTCTGATAGTAGCGATATCTGGCTCTATCTGACTTTGTCATTGCATTTTAATTTTTATTCTTTGGAAAATAAGGCTGGCATGGTATATAAAATGTAAAGTAGCTGTGTTCTTGTCTGGCCATGAAACAGGCGTTTTTTGGTTTGTTAAATGTAATTGCAAGCTATTTGTTTTACTAACATGTTTAAGGCCGACTTGCACAATCATCATTTTATTGAGATTTAACCCAAACTTGGATTAAAACAACGTTCTGTCTAAAGATAGAGTTAAGTGGATGCACTTAACTCCATCTTTAGACAGAACGATGTTGAGTGCGAAAGACGTTGTGTCGCAATCACAAGCGATTAATCGCGATTAGTCGCGATATACGGAGTCTACCTTGAGACATTTGAAAATGCAACTCTTTAGCCGTGGAATACATCATTTTCATCCATCGAGCACATACCCTATAGAGCAGCAATATGAATCATCTTTCTCCGAAACTAGTAAGTGATTTTTCACTTACAATTTAGTATGAAATGACAACTCCTGTCAACGCTCACCCATACAAAAACAGTAAAGATACAGATTAAAATATGGCGGAAAATTTTGTCGAACAAATCATATGACATTTCTACTCTATAGGGTATGTGCTCCATGTTTTCATCTGACTGTCAATTGTTTTCACATTATAGCGAGATTTTGAAAATTGCGCGTGTAGGCGCTGCGCAAATGTGGACACTTAGTTTCCAGATGGCGACATCAAACACTTTTAGATCGTCATGAGTATGTGTTAAGTGGAAGCAACTGGACACAAGAAATGTACGTAAACACGGCATTAACATCATTCTGTTGCTGTCAGTTATATGACGTTGACAGAGACAGAATGCGACGTTTTAATTTCGTATTATTTATGCTATTAATCCGGTGGTTTGCAAAAATAGCAAGTCCACCTACGGACTATAAGACAGTAACTATCATCATCATAATCATCCCACGGCAGTCCACTGCTGGACATAGGCCTCACCCGATGAACGCCACTAAGCCGATCCTCGGCTATTCTTTGATTCTATCCACTGCCAGCAGCCTTGCGTATATCGTCGCTCTACTTTGTCGGAGGGCACCCTACCCTGCGCTTGCCTTGTCGCGGTCTCCACTCAAGAACACGTCTACCCCATCGGTTATCATTATTAAACTGTAAAGATATTGTAAAAAGGAGCTGCCGTAATCGGCATTCTATCACCGCTGATAGTCAAACCACAGCTCAACCGTACCTAGGTACGGCGCGTGACGTAAAATATGGCTAAATGACAGGCGATCGCGGTAAAAAATATTGCAGTGTGCATGGCCCCTAATCATGCTTATGACTTGGTATGCGGCTAATACTGAGATTTATGAACGTACTGAACTTTATCAATCTTTTGAATAAACATTCGAAATTAGTATTTCGAACAAACGTTCGAAATACTAATTTCCGAAAAGTCCAATCGATTACCAGTTCCAGTTTTAGAGTTTTTCTTAATTGTCTCGTAAAATCAATTGCCTCGTAATCATCATCATCATCATATCAGCCTATTGCAGTCCACTGCTGTAAGCTAGCCAAAGAGCACAATCTCCTTCTTTATTTATCCAACCACTGCCAACCACACGTCGCAGCCACTGCCACATCTGTCGCAGAACCGATGAAAGGTGGAGTCAATGGGTTCTCAATGGGAGACCGTGCCATGGCAAACGTAGTGTAGGACGCCCCCTGGCTCGATGGACCGACAACCTTAGGAAGATGGCTGGCAGAAAAAAGCGGCAGATCGTGGTCTTTAGCACTCTTTAGGGGATGTTTACGTACAGCAGTGACTGACATGATGACTGCCAACTATCTTCCTAAGGTCGTCGGTCTTGCCCACGCGTGTTCACCACTTAAAAACCCGTTTCCTCTGCCTTTTACCGGTTCTGCGACAAATGTCATGGCTTATGTCATGTAATACACAGATCTTAAACCCTTACTTCGCGACTATGACGATCTGTGTGTTGTTGTTTCGCACATATTTATTTAGCTAAGCAGCGATTTCTTTTTTTAACTGTCGAAATGTGTTTCGAAGTCAAATTACTGGTATATTTTATCCACGTGTGATCATCGCAAGTTCGCGTGCGGGCCGCGATTCCCGCGCCTGTCATAAATTACTAATCAATAAAATGTTTGTTCAACCGCTGCATTCGTTACTTTGCCATCGGAAACCAGATACGACATGAAAAAATAAATCTTGTCATAAAATTGGATAATGGAGTTGTAGTATTACAGTTCTTATTTGAATTTATTTAATTTTTCGTTTTATTTTATTAAGAGCTGACTTTTCAAACGCAGATAATTTTTATCTGACAAATGAAATTCTCATTCTGACACATTTTCCGTACTAAAACTGTCATGTTAAACTTATTTGACATACAAAAGTTGTCTGGATTGGGTTCGGAGTTGAACGAAAAGCGTGGTCGATCTATTTTAATGGTTTTTATTAGGGTTCCGTAGCCAAATGGCAAAAAACGGAACCCTTATGGAGTCATCATTTCTGTCCGTCCGTATGTCACAGCCACTTTATTCCGAAACTATAAGAACTATCCTGTTGAAACTTGGTAAGTAGATGTATTCTGTGAACCGCATTAAGATTTTCACACAAAAAAAACAAAAAAAAAAAACAATAAATTTTGGGGGTTCCCCATACTTAGAACTGAAACTCAAAAAAAAATTTACCTCAAACCCATACGTGTGGATGGATAGGTCTTCAAAAATAATATTGAGGTTTCTAATATAATTTTTTTCTAAACTGAATAGTTTGCGCCAGAGACACTTCCAAAGTGGTAAAATGTGTGTCCCTGTAACTTATAAAATAAGAGAATGATAAAACTAAAAAAAATATATGATGTACCATGTTACCATGCAAACTTCCACCGAAAATTGGTTTGAACGAGATCTAGTAAGTAGTTTTTTTTTAATACGTCATAAATTAAAACCGCAATTTACCCTTCGTAATGATATGGATTTTATTTTGCAATAAAAATACCATAACTATGACTCGATTGTCGTGATGGATGAACTTTTACTTTGTATAGGTACCTACAGGTTTGTACGGAACCCTCGGTGCGCGAGTCCGACTCGCACTCGGCCGGTTTTTTATCATCTAAAGAGCTTTAGAGTGCAAGTTTGGTGTAGTTTGTGTTCTAATGTTTGGTGAAGTGATAAAGATTTGAAACTATTGAAATATAATTGTATTCAACGCCGCATCGATTTGCGATTGTCTCAAGACAACTTGCTTGACCCAATAGCGTCTTGAAACCTGCTTCTACGGGAAGAGTAGCCTTCATTGAATCCAAGAAAAGCAATACAAATTAAAGTAGTAATAGAGGCGAGCATACCGGACTTGGTGTCGCTATCTCTAAGGTTCCGGGTTCGATTCTCGGTCAATGTAGAAAAATAACTTTTATATATTGGCTCTGGTCTGGATGTTGTGGTACCGTCGTTGTTTCTGATTTCTGTAACACAACTGCTTAAGGTACTTATCATAGGGTCAGAGCAAGTATGTGATGTTGTCTAATATTTATTTATTTATTGTGAACACTATCAAGAATCACTCGACATTGGCAGAATCACTGATCTGCTTATACAGAGAGCGGGATGGAGTCCATTATAAAAAAGTTATCGAAAAACCAGCCCAAAGAACAATAAACAATTTTACAAATTTAGATAAATAGATAGACACCCTTTATTGCACACCATACAAGTAAATTACACATGATTCGTACAAAAAGACGTACAATTTAGGCGGTTTTATCGCTAATAGCAATCTCTTCCAGACAACCTTCAGGTAGATACATTATATTACAGATTATTTTACATTAATGTTACTTATTGTACAACAATACAAATATTGTAGGTGCTAATACGTCCCACTGCAGCATAAGGCTCACCTCAACTATGAGGTGGTTTTGGGGACACTCCACCACGTGGGCCCAGTGCGTATTGATAAGGCCAGAGACTAAACATTACTGTCAGATGCAATCAAGCCGCCTTTTGGCCTCCTACAAGGCATCACTAGTAATTACTAGTAAACATTTTAGTAGTAAATTAAAAAGAAAAACCGGACTCGCCCACCGAGAATTCCTTACAAATTTGTCATCATCATTATTTCAGCCATATAGGACGTCCACTGCTGAATAAAGGACTCATGATGAAATATAATGCAAACAGCGAAGCCAGTGCCACCAACTATTTACTAACTTATAATGTCTTTGTGTAGTGATGACTTTGTAGTACCTCTACATATAAAATAATAAATCCCTTCCTTCCTTGTCCTGAAGCTGACCGGGTTGGTTTTATTTTAGTGATCCCAATTAATTAACTAAATTAGGTCCGTAGTAGATTTATGACGTATTAAAAAAAACTACTTACTAGATCTCGCTCAAACCAATTTTCGGTGGAAGTTTGCACGGTAATGTACATCACATATGTTTTTTAGTTTTAGCATTCACTTATTTTCTAAGTTACAGGGGGGGACACACATTTTACCACTTTGGAAGTGTCTCTCGCGCAAACTATTTAGTTTAGAAAAAAATTATATTAGAAACCTCAATATCATTTTTAAAGACCTATCCATAGATACCACACAAGAATGGGTTTTATGAAAAAAAAAAAAAAATATTGTGCAACATCACATACATTGTTCTGATCCTATGATAAATAGCTTAAGCACTTGTGTTACAGAAATCAGTAACAACGACGGTACCACAACACCCAGACCCGAGACAATATAGAAAAGTTATTTTTCTACATTGACCGACCGAGATCGAACCCGGAACCTCAGAGATAGCGACACCAAGTCCGGCATGCTCGCCACTCGGCTACGGAGGTCGACGGCTACATACATTCAAGTTGTAAATATCAAAATAAACGAATAAAACCTGGATAAATAAGTACATTAAAAAACAAGTCATTTAACTTACCACATTCACTGTTGATCCAATAAAATCAGAGAAATCTCCTTAGGGTAAACACTGTTTGAATCACACAAACTTTTACATATAACTTGGTCCTTAAATGTCATGTTAAAATATTTAAAACGATTTATTTATTTTCACTACATAAAATAGGTTTGATACTTGTTTAAAACGTTATCAGTTTAAGGAACTACGAAAATTGTAGTCGTCGTTCGTAACGCTACAGGATCTTGTAACGTTTTCGTAGTTTTTACGCTACGTTCGTAGTCACTGCGCTACGGCAGGCTACGCGGCTGACTACGAGCGCGAGGTCTCAGGAACTGACGAGTGACGACTAAAATTTGTGCCAATCGCTTCGCTTGCGTCACGCTAGCGGTGACAATACGTTGTGCTATAAACAATAAACATTACGTATTCGGTAATGGGGTAGATTATATTGTTTTGGAAATAGATCAACTTTCTTGGTTATATTTATTTATTTATTTATACTTTATTGCACATTTAAAAATAATTGTACAAATGGCGGACTTAATGCCAAGAAGCATTCTCTACCAGTCTACCAGTTATATATTGTGGGTAAAAAAAAACTAAAATCTTAACAAAAAAAAAGTTTTGTTAGCACTTACTTTAGCAATATAATATAGCAACAAAAATAGTACTAATTCTGATAGCTAAGCCAAACCATGATATGAAGGAAGTCCAACCATGAAAAATGGACTAGCAGTAAATATTTGTCGATACAATATTGACTAAAGCCAAATATCAATAAACCATGTAATGATAACTATTCATCAATGAAGTAAAATTTTGTCAGAACAGGAAAACAATGATCCACTCAAAACTTCGGATTTAACCATCAAACTTTCCGACTAAACTGCTCAAATAAACAAATAGCAAAAAAGTAGTTCTAGCGTCACACACAAAGCACGAAAAGTAATGCGACGGCAATGACTGAGGAGTACCAAGTGCGGAGTACGTCCCGCGACGATAAATCAAAGACTGCACGAGATCGGAGCCGACTGAACCACAGCACGGATGGAACAGCTAACCGAAATGACACTAACATCGAATGAATACAATCACTAAGCAGAAAGAGAATTCTCCGACTCGTTTTTTGCTTCGAATCCCGCAAGGGGCAAATGTTTGTGTGATGAGCACGAGCATTTGTACCTAAGTCATGGATGTTTATAAACGTATTTAAGTATGTTTATCCGTTAACTAGTCGCCATAGTACAGGCTTCACTTAGTTTGGGGCTTGATTATAGGCTAGTTTCCTGGGTCAAAAAAACATTATTCTATTTAGTCCGTCAGTTAGATCAAAAAATATAGGACCTATATTTTGTTTTTGTCAACCAAACAAAAAATGACGAAGATAAAGCGCATTAAAGTTTGGGAGTGACGTTACACCTTGCTAAAAATGTCACAAGGCGTGACGTTAAGCGGAACTTTAACGGGCTATATCTTCGTAATTTTTTGTTTGATTGAGAAAATTTAAAATACCTGTCCAATATTTTCTGTTAATCCAACTGACGGACTAAATAGATTTTTTTAGGAAACTAGCCTTGTTTTCAAGTGACTGATGATTTGATGTGATTTGAATTTGGTGTGATTGTGGAAACAATTTATTTGTTTATTTATTTCACAACATACGGCTGCCCCGCAATTCTAAAATTGCAATAGTTTGCGCACGTTCTGTTCGACGTTAAACTTTTAACAAAATAATATATGATTATTTAATCTGATATATTAATGTAACCGTGAACATTTAATTTAATAACAACTAGCTGTGCCGCGTAAATTTCCGTAAATTGTTTCCACGTTTGAATCCGTTAGCCGAGAGGCGAGCACGCCGGACTTGACGGCGCCATCTCTGTTGTTCTAAACTTTTCTATATATCTCGGATCTAGGTATCGTTGTTGTTTCTGATTTCTATAACACAAGCGCCACAAGATGTCTGGGAATGTCAAGCTACGTCGCGCGCTGTTGTACAACAAAGCAAACATGTTTAGCGTCACATAACGCGCATCAAATGACATGGCTTATTGAAACTCAACTGTCGGATATTTTTTCTGAAAACTTCGAATGCGATGCGACTTTTAGATGTTTTTGTTAGTGTATTGGCGGATTTATTTACCCTACGTCTGGCATTGCACGCTGCAACGAGCAATGAACCAATGACACGGCATTCCGGTAACGAATGCTCCCGAAATTATTCTAATTCGTTAACCAAACGCGACTTTCTGTTGGAAGGCATTTTAAGCGCTTTATTAAACTTTGCTACATTACAGCGTAAATAGCGGTTCACTATGCAATGAGGTTAACGTTAAATAACGAAGTGCAGTTCGGAATATTTCATAGATAATGAAGTTTGTAGTTTTAAGTTGGTAAATTTTACTTCATGTAACTTTTATTTAATAAATTATACATTTTCATATTACATCTGTATATATGAAAATGAATCTCTATTTCCCTTGGTCATTGCACCACGCGTGGACGGATGAAACAATTTTGCTAATTCTTTTTTTTTGTGTTAATAAAACAAATTCAATTGATAAAGAAAGTTGCGCAGAAAATTATTTATGAATAAACTGAAGACTGACGGCCGATGGGGCAGAAAGGTTCTGGAATGGAGGCCACGTACCGGCAAGCGCAGCGAAGGACGTCCACCTGCAAGGTGGACAGACGACCTGGTAAAGGTTGCAGGAAGCCGCTGGATGCGGGCCGCTTTCAACCGGCCAATCTGGAAGTCACTGGGGGAGGCCTATGTTCAGCAGTGGACGTCCTATGGCTGAAATGATGATGATGATGATGATGAAACTGAAGACAACGCGAACGAAGTCGCGGGCACCAGCTAGCATTTTTATAACAAAGCTCGTACTATGGTGACTAGATAACCGATAAACATACTTTAATACATTTAGAAACGAACATGACCAAGGTACAAAAAATGCTCATGCTTATCACATAAAATTAGCCTCTTACGGGATTCGAACCCGCAACCATTGCGGGTAACTAAGCTATCCTATGACTCAAATTGAGTTATCAAGTTTTAAGACAATTACTTTAGCAATGAGTAAGTAATGATATTTACATTAATTATTTAAGCAGTAAATTGTAGGTATATCTCGTGAGTAATAACTTCGATGACACCACGTCAAAACTAGGCCAGTCGAAATGTGGTTAAAAATTAATAAATCTGTGTATTTCTGACCAGATGTCTGTGGCCCACTTGCTACGCATTACAAATTCATTAAAAAACCTCCCCCACGGACAAGACGATGTCACAATATGGTAGTTACGAAACTGTTTGCTTGAATTTAGGTCATTTCTCTTTTACGGAATTAACAATACATTGCCTTCTCTATCGGATCACATACATTTAGCAGAGTCTAACAACCGTACTCAGAGATGTCGCTTATGTTTTATGCTAACGTTTAAATGATATTGTATACAGAAAGTGTCAGAAAGGTAACTTGAACTATTTTAGTAAAAAAAAATGTGACCCACTAACCGTTTAGTCATCACACGTGTTTTTTATCAATTTGCAATCAGTTCAAATTTCATTCTAAACAAAATATCTCGAAAACCGTTCATTTTCGCTGAACATACATGGGGGTCCAATCGATAGGTATTATTATATTTTGTCCCCCTTCTTGGTTATTTTTTCGACTGCCTCATATTGAAAATAAACTTAAATCTATATATATAAAAGATATTCGGGTTAGTTACACCATTTATAAGTCTAGAACGGCTGGACCGATTTTTATGATCTTTGATTTGTTGAATTTGTCTCCGGCCCGAATAGCAGAATAACTATAAAAACAGGGAAAAATTCGCAAAAAAAAATTATGAAGGGGCGGTACAAAACTTTGTACCGCCCCTTCATAATTTTTTTTTCGGCTAACTAGCCAGGACAGCTAGTAACTGATAAATATGTTCAATTTTAAATGATTGTTTGCAAAAACATTGCCTTAATTACGTACGTATCCAATACGGCATATACATTATCATCCGGCATTAGCATCAATATGCTTGAAGGGTTGTAATCAGCAACTTGGATTAAATATGTAAGAAAATGACTATGAACCGTATGTGTATTGTGTATGCTAATGTATATGACGTGTTGTACTTATGTATTGTTATATTTGTAAATGTTGTTTCTATGATTTTGCATTAATTTTATATTTTAAATTCAATTCAGAACTAATTGTAAGCCTCATGAGGTAGAACACGGCAGTTCTCATCTAAGATTACCTTTTGTAAGACCATTTCTTGTACGTGTGTTTCACAATAAAGATTGTATAATTATGATTATTATAAACAACCCTGGCTTAGTAGCAGAGAATCTCTTAAAGTAATTCGACGACATAGCTAAGTTGGAAGAGCAATAGCCTGAATAACTAAAGGCCGTGGGTTCTATGCCCACCTGAGGCATTTGAAAAATATTTTCATATGAAATATTATTTTCGTTAAACGTTATGCGAGGAAAGCAAGGAGAAGATCCGATGCGAACATTAGGAACCGTATATTATATCTCAATTTAGTCCTAGATTATTCTAGACCTAGGCGATAAAACAGACCGACCTCGATCGGCTAATGACTTTGTTCCAAGAATAGTATTTTTTTCTGAAACAGGTCGTTTTCTTTCGCGACAAAATTATATTTAAATACGTTATCTTGTAATAAAAATATAACGTATTTAAAGAAACCCACTTAAACCTACAATCGATTAAAAATACTTAACTCTGAGGTCGGGCGGCGCCAAATTTGAATATGAGACATAACTATGACACTTGCCCGCGACTTGTTGGCGTGGTCTTGGCAAAACGATAGAGTCTAAACTTAAGGCCACGCAAACGAAGTCGCGGGTTACATCTAGGATTACGTAGTTTTTTCAACCGACTTCAAAAAAGGAGGAGGTTCTCAATTCGACTGTATGTTTTTTTTTTGTATGTATGTTACGTGATTACTCCGCCAATTATGAATCGATTTTAATGATTCTTTTTTTGTTTGGTAGATCATACATGAGAGATGGTCCCATATAATTTATCGAAATTGATTTAGAACTTTTTGAGAAAATCAACAAATATATACCCAGATAATATTTTGGTTGTGGTTCTTGTTACCTATCTTCGACAAATATGAGCCGATTTTGATGATTTTTGTTTTATTGAATAGCTAATACTTCAAAGACGCTATGATAAAAGTTATCATAGCAAAATAAAAATCACCCCTAAGGGTAGGAAAACAGGGAATGAAATCGGTGTTCAGCAGTTAGATTAGGATTTATCACTAAAAATAGATGAAATAAGTAAATTTTATTTAAAAAAATAAAACCGACTTCAAAACACTTTTGGAGACGTTTTGAAGTCGGTTTAATTTTTTTTAATAAAATTTATTCACATTATTTTTTTTTGTCTTCTAAACATCGACATCAACAGTAAGAAGCGCGTAAGATCTATAATGACAGTTATCTTGTTAGAAAAATGACTGGTTTCCGATAGAAAAAGTATCCTATTTGCCATTCTAGGCTATAATCTATTTCTGTGCCTAATTTCATCTAGATCCATTCAGCTGTTTTGGCACACAAACATCCATTCATCCAAAATTTTGCATTTGTTTTATTATTAAAAGAAACATCTATGAATCATTAGCTCAAACCTGTCTGCTTAAACCAACTACGATCGATATTAAAAAAAGGCAAAAAATTCCACTAAAATATTTACACTACCTAATAAGTACATCTACCCCTCATTTCTGTTTTCATTAAATAGGGGATAGCAGCCCTTATACACCCCTAACTACATTTGCGTTTGACAATTATTACATGGTATTTAACCTCTAGCGATAATCAAGTGGCTTATTTATGTATTCAGAACAAAAAAATCAATGATTACAAGGGTTTATTACACCAAGTCAGCAGAAAGACTGACACCAACTAGTAAATCAAGGGTTTAATAACTCGGTGAAAGAAATTTGAACTACAGTTAATTTAGAAATCTATTCAAATTTCCGTAGAATGGATTTTATACTTGTGACCTATTTTTTTTGCAATCAATTTTCGAAGGCACACTTTTTAAAACTTGATTTGCGATACAGGTCGCTTAAACAGGTTCTTCACTTCAAGCTAGTGCCAAATTTTCAGAATCGAACTTAATCGATCTAATTAAATTGACGACCTCCGTAGCCGAGAGGCGAGCATACCGGACTTGGTATTTCTGAGGTCCCGGGTTCGATTCCCGGTCGGTCAATGTAGAAAAATAACTTTTCTATATTGTCTCGGATCTAGGTGTTGAGGTACCGTCGTTGTTTCTGATTTCTGTAACATAAGTGCTTAAGCTACTTATCATAGGATCAGAGCAATGTATGTGATGTTGTCCAATATTTATATTTATTTATTTATTTAAATTGTTTTCTCTTTTTTTACTTATTATAGTTATATAGTATATAGTATAGTTATATATATATAGTATAGTTATTATCCGCTGTTAAAAAAACTCGTAGTAAATTTACTTGATTAGTCGATTAAAATGTACCGTGTGTGCATTGTATGTAGGTACATCTGTGATCTGTGATGAAAGGTGCCCTCGCGTTTTATCTGTCGCTAGACAGGTAATTTCACTCAAAGAAGACAATCGTATTTATTAGTGTGTAAATTATTAGGGCATTTTATTATAATGTGTAAAAATGTAATGTGAAACTAACGATTATATGACACATAAGATAAGTTATCTATATAAAACAAAGTTGGGTTAGTTACACCATTTATAAGTCAAGAACGGCTGGACCGATTTTTATGATCTAATTCGTTGGATTTGTCTTCTCTGGAATAACTAAAAAACGGGATAATCCACTAAAAATGTAGGTATGAAGGGCGGTACGAATTTCGCCGGGACAGCTAGTTTCATATAAAATTAAAATAAGTTTTTAATTGTCAATATTTTGACGCAATATCCGGCATTCAACTTATCTGTTTAAGTATTTAATTCGTTCCTGACTAAGAAAAATCACAATCATTAATCAATCTAAGACAGAGAAAGACATACTGCGCCGACCCCAGATGACCTGGGAACAGAGCAGGCGAATGATGATGATGATGATAACGTGCATTAGGAAAGGCCTATGTCCAGCAGCAGAAGATTGACGTGGACTGAGAATAATGATTTTAATATTTTCTGTCTTCCATCTAGGGTACTTTTCAGTAAGTACCTAATAAATTGGGACACCATGTTAAGTAGCCATCTGCTGAAATAGCTAATGAAAAAAAAACAACGTCATCAACGTAGGCACTAGGTTGCCGATTGGAGCGCGCAATCTTCGCCCGAAAATCGCGACATTCGCGTCAAAATAATGCTGGTATTTACCCAGTGGTCAGAGACGGCCGGGTCGATGACCTCTCGCGTGCGGTCAAGGGGTTGCCGGCAAAGCTCACTCGACGGAATGTGCTGGGTTTTTTCTTTCGGCTAATGCTGGCACCGACCGCGTACGGAATTCATAACATGCGGAAAAACGCAACGTTAGCATTGAAAATCTATTTGGGAAGAGCTAGGAAAGTGGCCTTTGAAATAAGTTTAATACTGCTACATGAGATATCATTCGGATTATTTATTTTATTTAGGGTAAACAATATTTTTAGCTGCATGTAAGTAACAAGGTAGACAGAAAGAAATCGCGCCTAAATTGTGCATCTTCCTGTAAACATCAACTGTAACTTCTTTGATAGTGTTTAATAAAGAGTATCTTTGTACAACTTAGAAATAAGATCCATTCAGTTTTTTTTTAACTCGTCTCACCTTTAAAATCCAAGCGAGAAAGAACTATAAACTTAGTGATAAAGTACTTATTTTATTTCGGGTTATACTGTCAATGCACCCTAAACATTCGAACAGTCAATAATTCCCAGGTAGTCAAGTTTGGGTGAATGTTTGGTCTAGGCTAGGCTGAAACACCATTCGTTTTAGCCTCAATTTGACAAAGTTTGTTTCCAGGCCATAGCGTAACAAGTGTAATGAGCCGGCAAAATAACAAACGAACTGATTAATTAGTAAGATAAGGACGTGTTGGTGTGAAAATAATGAATAACGGATTCGTTATACACAATGTTCCCGTATTTTATTTTTGCCTTTTATTTGTAATAACCTGTAATTACGATAAGTTAGGACACAGTTAGATATACCTACTGTACTTAACTAACTTTGTGTGAAAAAAGAATTATTATTATAAGTTTCAGAAGCCCGAAATAAATGCATTTTGTTTTGGTCCTTTAAGTTAAGTCTAAATAATTTAAATATGTATTTGTACTTACAAAAAAAAAACGAAAACAATCTAAGTGCATGTCGGGCCACGCGCAATGTAAAGTTTCGATTAAGATTACGCAAACGGATGCCTGAATTGAAAAACGTGTATATCATATTTTTACAGTTGGTGCCGATATGTCGCTATATCATATCGTGTTATGGTGGTCATGGTAAGATGGTCATGGCTGATGGAAAGACAAAAAAAAAATTTTAGTAAACTAACTAGTTGATAAATCAACTGATAATCAATACCTGGAACATGGCCAACCCCAATAATTCTGTAAGCATTCCACTCCATCATGCTCTGACAAGAACAAGGGAGTAAGTAAGGGGATGTATCGTGACTTGATCCCCGCACGCCACTGGAAATATGATATTTTTTTGGTTAAGCCCTGTTTTTGAGTATATGTTAGGGCTAAAATACTGTTTTGTTTGAAATTCTCTTGCGTTTAAGAAACTTGATGAGTATCTGAAAGATCCTGCAACTAGCCATTTTTTTCTATTCGCATCAGAAAATAATTAACGTCACTTAGCCCGCTCAAATTAGCCCAAAACGTACGGTACGTAGGTTACCATAATTCGGATAGAGCTGAGAATTGCTACGAATTCTCAAAACAGCATTATAAATGTAATGTGAAAGTCCCAATGGACCACACATGTGCAAAAAAAAACATGGTTATAGTACGCAATTTTCGGCTCGTGCGAATTTTAGTAGCGTTGTATGTCTAATTTGACATTTGAATTTTATTAAAATAAAAATAAAATATTCACTGGTATTTTCTATCCAATACAAAATTTGTTTGCGCTTCAGGAAATGTTTATAATTATACCACGTTCAAGCTCAGACTGATAGGCGACATGATGGAGTCAGACACCTTTATTTTAGCCACTATTTCGGCTTTTAGTAAAAACATCGTAAGGAGACCTGCACGTTTAGATAACACTATGTGTTGTTAACGGGTATATTATTGGAATTATTTAGTTTCCGCCTGTTCGACTGACGAGACGACCCAGACAAGGTTGATAGAAGCCGCTGGATGCAAACGGCGCCAGAGCCGCATTTTATAGGGGAAGCCAATGTGCAGCTAAGGCAATGGGCTGGGCATATAGCACGTAGAACTTACTGCTGATGGGGCATAAAGGTTGCCACGCACGTAGAGGTTGCAGGAAGCCGATGAATGCTGGCCACTTCCAACCGACCAATCTGGAAGTCATTATATTATTATGTTCACCAGTGGACTTCCTATGGCTGTATTAAAGATGATGATTTGCAGCAGTGGACTTCCAAAGGCTGATGATAATTTACGATAAACTAAGGGTCACGAATGTCATCAATGGCAGTTTCTTCAGCGCAACGCAAAGGGTTCATGAAAGGAACTGTGTCGACAAAAGTGAATCCTAACTAAAGTTATTGAACTCGCAAAAAACCTTTAGGTAGTTTGTGAAGGAAAATGGCGCCTTAGGCCTTTACCTTAAACTGTACCGTCTGATTACAGGTAGGGTCATAACTCTGACGTGTGAGCGGTATGCAATTACTATGGACGGCGATGCTATCGGTACATCGGGCCACCGACCTATACAAACATGCACTTTGCCGGACGGAAGGTCATAAAATGAAAAACTCAGGTTGGCAAAGACTTGTTTTTCTTTTGTAATTCAGGGCCACATCATTATCGTCAATAAAAATATATAACGCAGCGTTTAACCTCATTAGGAAAAAAATCTGATTTCAATTATAGTATAATAACGACCGTCTGGTGTAGTTATTTGCGCTCCGGACTACAAAGCCTGGCGGTTGCGGGTTCGAATCCCGCAAGGGGAAAATGTTTGTGTGATAAGCACGAGCATTTGTACCTAAGTCATTGATTTTTATAAATGTATTTAAGTGTGTTTATCTGTTATCTAGTCACCATAGTACAAGCTTTGTTTAGTTAAGGGCTAAATAATTACTATGACTGTGGAAACAATTTATCATAATTTATTTAATTAATTTAAGTAATGATGATAATTGAACTTTTTTTAACAATATTATGGGTTAAGGGCACCCCTTTTCTAGGGTTTATGTTATGGTACCATTTAACACCATACGTTCATACTAATGGTAGAATTTTTGCAAGCATGTTGAAATCAGTGTCCTAGCTAGATAAACCTTTGTAGGGAAACAATGAATCGTAGGTAAATTACAAAGCTTCCAGAAGCAATAGTAAAGGCGGTAAAATTTTAGAAACATTAGTCATTGTCTGGTAGTTTCACAAGGATTTTAATTGTTAAAACTACCGTTGTGTTGTTTGACGCTTATTATTTTGTATGTACCACAAAAATTAAATTTTTTTCAATTGACTTTGATCTCTATATCTTGGACTTAAAGTTGAAAATCGGTTTAAGGACCTTTAACCTTTTGGGTACGTTGACCTGCCGTTGACTGTACCTACAAAACTATAATAGTAATAACTATTGTTTAATAAATAGATACACTTTAATAGTAAATTCACACACACACACTTATAGCTACAATTTGTTTTTAGAGAAGAAAAACAGCTGAAATGAAGGCAAAAAAATGTATTCAAAATAAATAAGAAATTTAAAATAACACAAAAAACCCACATTAGCACACATCACAACGAGACCGCTACTATAGACCAATGTGATGAAACAGCTAAATCTTAAACGTGTAATATTTATACATACCTCTAATAAATAACTAAGTAGACACAATGTAAAAAAAAAACCGATTTCAAAAAACTAAAACGCTAAAAATAAACTTAACACTTACGTAGGTACCTGATGAGTTACTTTTGGAGTCGGTGCAAACGAAAACACAGAATCTCTCATCGACTGGCACCGACTCCAAAAGTAACTGATTAGGTACGTAAGTATTAAGATTATTTTTAGCGTTTTAGTTTTTTGAAGTGGTTTTTATTTTTTTAATAAAATTAACTCATTTCATCTATTTTAGTGATAAATCCTTATCAAAACAAATCTTACGAGTGCAAACATAAGTGCAAACATAATTTTACTGCTGAACACCGATTTCATTTCCTATTTTTCCACCCTTAGGGGTGATTTTTTTTCCAAAAATGTTTGATTATACTCGTAGTATCTTTGAAGTATAAGCTATTCATTAAAAAAAGAATCATCAAAATCGGTTCACATTTGGCAAAGATATTAGGTAAGATAGATACTAAAATCAGTTGGCGTGGTACGGAGTTCATGCAATGTTTGATGATTTTCTTATAGATCCCATCATCAGAATTCAACCAAATTTATATAGGATCATTCTGAAAGTATTACCTTTCAAACAAAAAAAATAATTATCGAAACCGGTCAACGCAGTAACGAATGATCGCTGAACATACATAAATTTTTTTAAAAAAAGATACCGACGAATTGAGAACCTCCTCCTTTTTTGAAGTCGGTTAAAAATAGTTTTATACAATGACTTTATACCTTCGTTTTAGAGTTATAAAAGAGGCACAGGCAGCATTTATTTATTAATATCTTTCAGTATATTTTTTAGCACTTTACTTTAAGAACCTATTTTAAATCTATGTTCTCTAATAGAGGATTGAATTATTATGACAGAGGATTTTAAATACACACACACTATTGTCAGTCCGGCAAATAATGATCTATTCCTTTGTTAGCGACTATAACAAGTTTATTCAGATTGGCTTTTTTTCATAGAAACGATTTGTTACAAGTTAAAGTTGTAAGTCCCTCTATTATGCTAGGAACAGTCACAGACAAAAACACTTATGTTCGAACAATATGGAGGCATTCTGGGCAAGAGTTTGAAAATATTGATAATTTCTCTTAGTTGGTCATAGAACTTAGTCATAAGATATTTAAAAAAAAAGTATGTAGTAAGCAGGTCTTCAATTCAGAAAGATTTGATATCTTTCTCGAATCGAATGTCGGATTTAGAGGTAATCGGAACAAAACCCGATTCGAATTCGAGTATCGGTATCGGTTTGGTTACAAGTTGCATTTACGAAACCTATTGTTATAAAATATTTAAAGATAATTTGAATAAATAAAAGCAATAAATACATAAATAAAAATATCAGGAGGGTTGACCTCAAATAGTAAAAAGAGTCTAGGTATTTTTTTTTAATACCATGTGTAGTCTAAAAAAATTGCAAACAAAATAATATTAAAAACCTCCTTAAAATTGTTGGTAATAGTAAACTGATAAAATTTTTTTTTTAAATAATTGCAACTTTTATTTTATTAATGGGCTGCTAAACGGTTGGATAGGACCGCGTCAACCAAAAAAAAACTTGTCTCGGTTTGCTGTGCTTAGGGTTAATACCACAGCTATCCTAAAAAAGCATTTTATTTAGTGATTAGGGGTTAATACAGCTACCCAAAAAAAAATACAGAGACCAATCACGACACAATAATTTACGTTGTAGATATTAAGACTTTTGTATCTACCTGTCCCGTTATACCTAACAGAGCCGAATGTTTAGTCTATGCTACAGTGTTGCTTCCACGTCTCTCTTATCAGACTAGTTCTTAGAAGAGGCACAAAGAGGTGCCACAAAGTGCTGATGCAGCTTCCTATGAATAATAATTCTGCTACGACGAAATGTTGGTGACATTGTTTAAAAATAAAATTATCGAGAACATTCGAGAGTTGAGACCATTGCCGCAAGCCATTTATACAGGGTTATTTGTAAAACATTAACAACATTCTGGTGCTCAAATACAACGACTTTTTCTATGGGACCAATATTCAAATCGCAAAAAAAAAACACTTCCCCATACTAAGCCGCCACCAGCTGACATCAGTTTGTACGGAGAAGTGAAATTTATTTTTAAGATTTCAATGTTGGTCCCATAGTAAAAGTTGTTGTATTTGAGCACCAGAATGTTAATGTTTTACAAATAACCCTGTATAGGGTGGGTGTGCAATAATATAGAGTAGATTAATGAATGACATATGATTTATTCGACAAAATTTGTCGCTATTTTTTATGTATATTTGTACAGTTTTTGTATGGGTGGGCGTATGATAGGAGTTGTCATTTCATACTAAATCTAAGTGAAAAATCACTAACTAGTTTCTGAGAAAGATGATTCGTGTTGCTGCTCTATATTGGATTTTGTGTCGAAATTTATTTAGTAAGTTTGTATGTGAGAGTGCAAAAGCGGCAAAATTTCACGCCCCTTTAAGTAGTAGGCAATTTCAGGCAATTATTTTGATAGCCGCGATAGCATCTTGCCTAGGCCCATATCGAGATTACCGTTTCACTTTAATAATAAAACTTACAGCTTATAGTTCAAATCGTAGTTAGTTTTTCACAGAAATTCCTATAAGTCATTACTAATTTAGTTCGTACTGATTCAAAAATTCATAAAATCGTGAGCAATAGAGAAGAGTTTAATTCACAAATTGTTTTCGTGTTCAAATTTGAGATTCATTTCTCATCCTTCAAAAATACGTCTCTGGTTATTACCGGTCAATTGGAGAACCTCGCCAAAAAATCGTTGTTTGCAGTACCTCGTTATCAATTCCTCTCTTAATTCGATGGTCATGTCATTATCAATCTAATCATACTTATTTATTTGTCTGACAATCTGACATCGACAAATCCCATCGATTAACGAACGGCTCATTAACCTACTGGTTGACGGTAAATAAAACCTTACACTGCGGACACGCGGGACAAAGCTATTCCACTATAAAATGTTAAACAATGCCATAAAGGTAGAGTACAGTTGAACGACACAGTGACCCGAGCCCGAGAGCGGAAGCGGCGCGGCAGGACGACACACGGCTTCCGCGGAAGTTCCGCGCGCCGCTTCCGATCCGGCGTCGTATCGCGTACGGCTCCTTGCCGGTTTTTTTGACGCTTACTGTAAAAAGGTAAACAAACCTTACCATAAAACCATAAATTTACGCAATTGACGATGTGCACTATTTAGTAAGAAAAAACTCTAGGCACATGTTAACCCTTCAGCAATTTTATTATTCGCGGTCTCATGCAACCGTTCGACAGCCAGTTTAAAATCGGTTGAGGAAAATCATTGAATGGTAGGTTGGGTAAGGACATATTTTTCAAAATGCCACACTCTACCAATTAACCACACAACGGTTGGTGTAGGTACTTATTTAAAAATGTAAGTATAAAAAATTGCTATACTTATGTGGACAATTATTTTAACGCATGGTCTTTATAACGTGCCTAGTTAACACTTACTACATGTCCTGTATTTCCTGAAAAAAGGCCGACAAATTGTAAAAACGAATATACATAATTTAACAATTTGATGTTCACTGACATACTAACAAAATTGACATTGTGTTAATTGTTATTTTTCTTTTCTAAAGTTTAATTACCTACATAATTTTCATGCCTACTACTAAAGGTGAAATACTGTTGATATTATCTTGCAAGGCCTTTAAGTCAAGTCAAAGTCAAAAATCATTTATTCCGTTTAGGACAGTAAACTGCCACTTATGAACGTCAATAATATAATTATTGGCCCATATGAGGCAGAACATGTCTCCTTATTTTTTGAGCCCTATTAGCTACGACATACCAACACCTGTACTGTACACAGTTTGAAGCAAATAAATGATTCCATTCTTCAAACTGATTGAATATCTTGCGCCCCTTCTTCTCTACACATACTTGCAGTGCTAGGACAAAACCATATTTTTGCGACGTGTATAAGTAATTTATAAAATTACCACACGATCTTATATAATATGTAGGTACTATAGTACTGTGCCCGTTATTTTTTTAACACACAATGATTAACTAGACTAGAAATGTTTTATTTTATTTTTTTATATGGACTCAATCCCGCTTTTTAGGCAGAGCAGTGATTCTGCCAATGTCGAATGTTTTCTAGATATAGTGTTCAGAATAAATAACGGGTGTTTAGCTTTTTATTACATGGATTGGATTCAGAGAAGGCTACTCCACCCGTAGAAGCAGGTTTCAGCAAGAGAAATGATATTTACTGACTAGACATAAATAAGTTGCGGCTATTTAGACATGTTTACATTCCCGGTCCATAGATACGAAAGATCTTTGGGCTGTCTACTAAAAAACATGTAAATAAAGAAACATTGACTCACCAACAAAAAATATTCTTCAAACGTTGCTAAAAAAAACTTCTTTAAATAATATTCAACTCAATTTTTAACGCAATAAAAAACTTTAACAAACAGATTCTTGTAGTGACAAATAACAACTGTCAATTTTGGAACATTTTCTCCGAAATGTCAATATTGTTTTAATTTTTTTGAGAATAGACCTTTTTTGAGTTTAACACTTAAAGAGGATAGACACATACAATTTTGTTAAAAAAGTAATTGTGCACAAAATATAGTTTTAAAATAGGTATGTTTAAAAATACTAAATTTTACTTCTAATAAAAGTAGGTATACCGACCTGATTTGATATTAATTTGATACCATAGTTCTTAGATAGATCATAGTTAGTTAGTTAGAAGTGAAGCTATACTCAATAATACTCATTTATTTTGTACATAGGCCCTCTTCCGGGCACTTATACATGTCCCAAAAGTATAGCTTAGTCCTACCACCGCTTCGGGACTACATATTGGCTGGTGATGAGAAGAAACGGCGCAACAAACTCAGTCATCTTTGTCAGCCTTATTTCACATGAAATACAGTTTACAAGACATGTAGTAAGTGTGAGCCAAGCAGGTTAAGTCCATGCACTCTTGTCGTTTAAATAATTGTCTATTTTATAATATCCTTTTTTCATAAGGATTTTTTTAATGTGAATTTTGAATTCATGTACAGGTAATTCAACAAGAGTACGTGGTACTTTATTGAAAAATTTAATACATTTCTCCAAGAATGAATCACCAACTTTGTGTAGTCTGAAGCTCGGAACGGCAAGATTATTTTTATTTATAAAAGTTAAATAACAATTATTATTGTTAAATTTTCACAATTTAACAAAGGGAACACCCAATCTTTATAAAACAATGTCCCAAACAGTCCTATCCCTTGCCACATGTTTCTGTGGCATGCCCGCTCATTGCACAAAATAGTAATACTAATTTCAAAAGATGAAACACAATATACAGATTTATGATTTTGGTACTAACACATGTTCAATAAGGCGCTTCGCAGATGCCGACACTTTTGTGTCTTGTTTTAGATACAAGCTACCAGTAATTTATTTTTGACAACCCAATTGGTGAAGTTGTACGGTGATTCACCTTGAACACAAAGGGTCCCGAGTTTGATTCCTGGTTCGGGTCAATTTAGGAAAAACGAATTTTTCTAAATTGACTTTATTGTATATTCGGATACACATGGATATACAATTCATTTTGTATTTATCTGATTTTAGTATGATGCTTAGGACCAATCTTTCTTTTAGGACCAAAAGAGATCCCTTTAAGTACGGTGCTGCAGATATAGCAACTACCGTATGCCGGTCGGTAACAAAAAGCGACTGTGTCCGATTGCCGCTACCGGACTACAGCAACTCTGGTATCCTTTGATGAATTTGGAAACAAAAAGTGTCTACGTTTGCGCAGCGCCTAAGTCTCAATAGAAATACTGTAAAAAGTAAAGAACAATGCATTTACAATGAGACATAATAAACAAAGAAAGTCAATTTAAAGTTATGTTTGTTGGTCTTTTACAAAACAATCTGACCCCATATATGTAGAGATAGCTGACCATCACTTTTTATTGTTTTTTGGGGTACTTTATTAGAAAATTTAGGCCTTTCACAACTTATTGTAAGTAGTAAACGAAGCATTAAAAATAAGAATTCCTAAATTGGCTTGAGTCTGGGTGTGCTGAGTGCTGACAAACGCCGTGGCAAAATTCTTTGTCTGGTTGCTCGTAACACAAGGATGGGTATTACCTACATTAAAATAAATAAATTCAAAATCACAATCACATCAATTAACTAGCCCCAAACTAAACAAAGCTTGTAATACAGCGACTAGATAACGGATATACATACTTAAATACTTTTATAAACATCCATGTCCTAGGTACAAAACAATGCTCGTGCTCATCACACAATCATTTGCCCCTTGCGGGATTCGAACCCGCAACCACTGACTTAGTAGTCCGGAGCGCGAACCATTACATCAGACAGTCGTCGACGCAATTTGCGTCGAGTTATTTTAAATAGAGCCTTGGCTTAAACATAAAAACAATACAAAACATTAAAACAATAAAAAAGGGCAATCTTAACTAAGCCCGAGCAAAGCCGCAAGCAACAGCGAGTGTGCCTATAAAATAAACTCTTGCATCACAACACAAGTAATAAAGTCAATTGGTCCGCATGATTCTCTCTAATTGACTCAATGAGTCCCGTTCAATACCCCTACACGGACGAACAAAAAGACCCTCATTTCAATATAAGTTAATACAAATGGAGATACTTTTTACTTTGGTGTCGTAATATCGTGATTTGCTACATGCCAGAACTCAATAGATTTTGATAGAACTTTAAAATGACCTTCTTGTTTGGGTTTTAGTTACAAATATTGGCATTTTAAGACTAAAGATGCAAATAATATTAAAATATTATTATACAAGGGGTTACTGAAATAACGCAAAACCTTTTATGGGATGATTTTAATGATATATTGCAAAAAAAACATTTTCGTACTAAGCTGCGACCAGCTGACATCAGTTTGTATGGAAAAGTAAATTTTGACGGCCTCTGTAGCCGAGAGGCAAGCAATGCAAGCATACGGGATTAGGTATAGCTACCTCAGAGGCCCCGGGTTCGATTCCCGGTCGGACTATATTGTCGCGGGTCTGGGTGTTGTGGTACCGTCATTGTTTCTGATGTCTGTAACACAAGTGTTTTAGCTACTTACCATAGGAACAGAACAAAGAATTAATAAAAAATATAAAAAAGATTGTTGTTGGTCCCATAGAAAAAGTTGTTGTACTTGAGCACCAGAATTAGCTCTTTATTATTTATACTGGAAATCGACAAAACAGATTAAGTAAGTTCTAACTAGAGGGTTCTACTAACAGCCATTGAAGTGTTCAACTATTCCAGGCTTCATCATCCGATCAGCTCGATTGTGCCAAATTATTACTGTCATCCAAATGTCAAATACTTACAAAGATTATGGTATATAAAGATATGCTGGTTTCACCAAATCATGAAATTAGACGTAAACACACAAACTGAAATACATGCAAAGGGTAACGAACTGACCACGCACCAAACGACCGACAAACGCCTCAGTTTGGATTAGGGCTGCTACCAAAACCAATTGTCTTATTTAATTTAATTTTTTATGGCAAAGGAATTAATAAAAAAATGTGTCTTGGCAACTGGTGTAGTGGCGGTGGTGGGAGTAAATGTATGGGGTCGTTGAACAAAAAGAAATCAGTGGCTGCAGTAGGTTAGTGCAACGGCAGTAAGATTACTGGTAGGTAGACTGTTTCATTGATAGTTCATCATATTATAGTAGCCGGAGCAACTCATTCCTAAATGCATAGACGTCAAGATGCGTAAGTTATTGAATGTTGAAATGTAGTGTTCCAACGTAACATAAGACCAGTCAATACAAACGAACTTTTCACACCACACAATTTAAGAGCTCAATTGTTAGATAATATTACACTTAAAAAATATCGACCGCCTCAGGTCAGTAATTTTTTAAGTGTAATAAGTGTATTTTGGATCTTGCTATAGGAAGACATAGGGTACAAAGTTCTTGTCTTTGGTTTATTCCCGGTAAAACAGCTTGGTCCAGGAGGTTGGTTTTGGCGATAAAAACGTTGTTTAATACTACGTAATGCAAAGTTGTTAGCTTCTTAATTTAGATCATAAATGTATTCTAGTGTATAATAATTAATTTTTTTTAGTACCAATTATCACGATGACATGAATCTAATAAAAGTTCAAAATAGTCAAATTATATGAAAATGTAAGCTACCTACTGAAAGTGTGCCAGCCCTATAACACTAAGCATTGCATTTTTAAACACCTGTTTATAGAGTTTTTACGCGTTACTTTGGAAGTTCTCACCTTAAAACTATGTTTGAAATAATTAAACCGGTGACTTTGTATTTAATTAATTAGTTTAATTTATATTTAAGAAAATTTAAATGCTAGTTTCTCGTTGAATCCCTTTAACAACACTTTTTTTAGCACGGTGTGAATTCATGTGCTACCATTCCCAAACTTTAATGCGCTCTATTTTTGTCATTTTTTGTTTGATTGACAAAAGAAAAAAAAACATCAAATGTTTTTTTTAATAAGTTAACTGACTGACTTAGTAGTTTTTTTTTTTACCCAGGAAACTACCCAATCATAGTGTCAGTTTTTATTTAAACAGAAGAATCATATAAATAAATATGGGCTGGACTTAACACCAATGTAAGGAATTAACTAACATTGTGTTTCAAGGTACCAGACAACGATTTTTTTCTACGCACGCCATATGCGTGCTACTTAAAAAAAGTACGTTTTCTATATTGACCGAGAATCGAACCCATACAATAAATAAGTAGAGTCACACATTTTCGCCCACTTCAAAGACTTAACGTACGAGTTGGGTTTCTCTCACAGTAAACATTAATTAAACAGTAACTCAACTCAAATAAACAAATCGTCAAATAAGGGCTCTTTTTGACTGAAACGTTAGCCCTCTGAAATGACACTCGAGTGTGATCTAAACTGTGTAGTTTTTCATAATAAAAGGGTCTAACTATAAAAACTAGTTGCTAATTTTGAGCAATACATATGTTACGGGTAATGCTAGAAGATGTAGTAAACCTAGGTTTACCCGGGTTAAACCTTGGTGAGTATGGGTAAATCCCAAATTAAAACTTATTTTCATTATTATTTGGACATTACCCAAAAACCTTGGGTAATACTAAGTAAACCCGGTAAACCTAAGTTTATTCCAACTTCTAATCTTACCCGTAATAGGTACATATAAAATTTAAAAATCAAACTCGCACAAGCTGTCACTCCTGCTTCATCACTTCCTTTTACATTGCATTTCCGTCTCTGCACAAACATACTGTAATTTCAGCATTTTGATTTAATGTATCTTTCGTATTACGCGTGTAAGAATCTAAACAGGGTCCTACGGGCTTATGATTGATGTTGAGTTACTGATGGCTTTATTTGTTTATTGTGTCATGGGTCTTATAACTTAAACTCAAGCGATTCTTTGTCTTCAATTAGTCCTCGACACGTCAAACCGTGGTTAATTTACGGCACTTACTTTAACAAAACGTCATATAACTTGAACTCTTTATTGACACTTCAACTGTCACTGAACTGGTGACATCTTAAGTATTAGTGTTACTGAGTGAAGGAAGTTTGGAGTGTTAGTATTTTAGGTACCTACATATTATAAACCTACCTACCTAACCTACCTTTATATTATTAATATTTAATAATGCGCTATTGGGTTTGTCTATGTAGTTCTTCTTCACATTACGAATAATAAGTATTTTCTTTCTTTCTAACAGATCTTGCAAGTTTTGGAGAAAAAAAATTGGCTTGAATACTGTACTAATTAATTTAATAATACAAATTCTAGGTGACCTTGTTTTAGATAAAACTGACTATATATATTTTATAAATAATTTACCACTTATATTTTTAACAGACTTCGAAACCGACTCCAAAAATCTACAATAGGTGGAATTTCTGAAGTCTTGTGTGTTTTTTTTTTGTTTCCAAACTGACTTTCTTATACTTTTATTATTATTTCCTATACAACCGAGAATTATTATTGCCTACTTATCTTATTAGCAGCAGATACTAACAATGTTTTTTTAATGTTATCATCATCATCATTTCAGCCATAGGACGTCCACTGCTGAACATAAGCCTCCCCCAACGACTTTCGTTGGGGGGGGGGATTGCCAATTCTCGCCACGCTTGGCAGGTGGGTTGGCGAGCGCAGTTTTTTATAACATTTCACACACAGACACTGCTGCCCATCTCGTGCTACAGGAGTTAGTCGCCTTTTACGACACGCCTCCTGTTGGCGATGGGAAAGTGTATTCTTTACGGCCGTCCCCACACGGCACTTGCACGCCATTTTTTATTTTTATGCATTATCTTATTTATTAGGACGTCAAATTTTGATCACTTGTTATTTTTGTTTAAATTGTTTTTTTTCAATTTCATCTAGTTTCTTGTTGTAACTACATCCTACTTTGATTACGTTAATCACCATCATAAAATAAGGCCTTTAGATTTTCATGTTAATCTTATTCAGGGGAATCCTTTTAAGACTTTCCAGACTTGTAATTTATTAAAAATACACACAAAGCTATTTTGATTTAATTTGATAGTCATTAACCTAACATACTCAAAACATCTAGCTCATAAAGGCAACGTTAGTTAATGAAAGTATAATTTCGTACATGGAACTGGGTAGTAGTAAGTTTCATCAGTTCTAAACGCTTTCATCAAACGAAACGAAACAAAACAAAAACATTTTGTTTCCGAATAAACATTAATTTCACGTGCTACTATTAAAGAGAGTTCTCTCTAAACTCCCCTTCATTCGGGCATCGTGCCCGTACCACGAAGTGTCCGTAGCAATTTTCAGTATCGATTATCGGTCGCTGCGCGTAGCGGTGCGTGTGCGCATGGAGACTGGCGCGCATGGTGGTACAGGGCGAACGAAAATATTGCTCTCCGCGGAGTCCCGGCGCGGTCGGGTGCGCCCACATGTTCGATAGTGTGGGCTCGTGTAGGTGGGACTGTGATGTCGATGATAATTGCAAATAAATCTTATTATAACTATAATGATTTCTCTAGTCATTATTTTGTACAGGTCAAAACTTTTATGGTGGGTTAAACATTTAAAGTATGGTCGTAGGTAACGGACGAAAGTAATAAACCTAATGCAGACAAAAGCAATTGAACTTACTGATCAACGGCTATAAAATCATATTAATTTAAAAATACTGTTGAATCTGTCTACTAGGTCAAAACCTGATAGCTACCTACATTTTGAATGCAATTTCATTTACAGTCAATTGGGTCAAGTAAATGAATTAAATATGCAGCGACATTAATAAACTAAGATTAAGATTTATTCATTTACTTTCAAAATGTTGGATGTGATTCCAATATCTTTCCTACTAAACAATTTCTATAGTACTTTATAAATCTATTTACTAATAATAATTTGTGACATAAAGTTACAAGCATGTTAATGTTAAAAAGGCTCTACCAAGTCCCTACCGTCAAAAGCTATAATAATTATAGACCCCAAAAATTCTTAAATAAACTATACACGTCATCACTAAACATCGACAATATCTCCCCAATCGACTCCCTGGCCTATTCCCGCCATCCCATCTTAAGGAGCGGCCGCTAGTCTCACTCCGGCCGGCGCGCGCGCTGTTCGCCGAGCCAAAAATACCCACCGGGCGCGCTGAGATGGGCTGACCGACACAAAAGAAAGCCAATCGATAGTTTAATTATCGACACATTCCATCGACTCGTGAGTGGTGTGTGTGAACAGATGAAGAGATGTCTCCGACCGCCATCGGCGCAGAACCGCCGCAATGGTGCGGCAAGACGGAAAACTGTCCTCAAGCGCTTCTAGGCTGGCTTTATCTGACGCACGATCAGAATGATCAGGTACCTAATTATTTATTTATACGTTCAACATAGATTCATCAAAGTCTTGCTAGGTTGACAATATATCACCAATGTTCCCGGGATTCCTGGGTGTCCATAGAACACGTCACTTACCGTGAACCGTACGCTTTAAGTCTGTCTACCTTTTACAATAAATAAACAAAAACCTAACGTGAAGGTACATGCTCATTGCATACTCTCTGGATGTTGGCTAATGAGTAAATGAAGAAGAAAGAAACCACTTCTTATTGTCAAAAGTACTAGTGTCTGTTTCATTCCGCAGTTAATCTATAATGTCTTAAAGATGCTACTAAATATAAAAGACTGTACCTACTTTTGGTTGTCATCGTCTCCGGGATTCCACAGGCCAGATTCGGGGCTAAACTTCGAATTCCTCCTTCCTACTTTTAATTAATTTTAAAGCGGATTCTGATATCATAGTTTAGTTTTTCTGAGATGTTACCTAATTTCAATGTACGGTCTGGAATGACTATCAAAATGTAGATCCTAACTATACTTGGGAACATTCAATGATAGAACAAGTGGTTGACTCACTTCTTAAGCTTAAACGATGTTGATATTTGACAAGATGCGATCACACGTTCTCTTTTAAAAATAAGTATGATTGATTAATCAGCCAGAATGTAATGAATTTGAATGATTTTAATTTAAGGATACACCTTAACTGATTAGTACCTATAATTGGCATAAATAGTATTCTGAACAAGTTCTTGATCAAGGTCTATTTAAATAATAATAAACTAGAAGTAAACATGAGATGTTTTGTTCAGCTTTAAGAATAATTAGTGTAATTCAAGAATCAAGTTAAACAAACTTGATTCTTGAATCAAGTTTGTTTAACTTGATTCTTTAATTAGTGTAATTAAAGAATCAAGTTAAACAAATTTATGTAGTTAAAAATAAAACGCTCCATTTGGGATTTTCCATTTTGCATAATTAATACTGAGGAGGAAATATAACTAATTTAAAAATGCATGTGTGTTTATGTTTGCTCTCACAAGGGCTCTGCAAGGTTTGATTACATGAAACAACATCCATAGAATAATAACTCCAATTTTCGTAGAACATTAAAAATAAAGACTTAAATAATAAAGTTTAGTTTCTTGACTTTATAAGTTTCTATGAATAAGTTCGAAATTGTAGGAACCCAAAGCATTAGAATATTTGAAGAACGCTACCACTAGCGTTCTTTAGCGAACTCCACAGTTTCTGAAAACCCTTTTATTTTATCATTTAGTCATCTTTCGAAAGATACATATGTATAAATTTCAAGTGTTACCACTACCCAAGGTCTTGTACGTGTCAGACGGATTACGAAGTGATCTTTCAATCAGGGGTTGCGTTATTTTTGCTTTGATGTATAGAATTTGGAACCCTAAAACCTATGTAAACTATTTTATCACGTAATTTAATATACTGGGTAAATATGAAGTCATGTAACTCTACGGAAGTTCCTACGTCATCAGTTTCCACAACAACATTTAAAAGAAGAGCATCATCAAATCGCGCAAAACATTTCAGATGCTTCAAACATTAAAATTTATCGTGAAGATAGGTAAAAGCGCTTAGCGATTTCAGAGTTGCCGTATTTTCACTATTACTTTACCACAAACATACATTACTCGTATTTGGACATTTAATTCACTGACATGTTGGCATAAATTGCGACCTCTTATCAATTTCAATTATTGACTCATATTTAAAAATAGTATATTTTCTAAGTATTCGGTATCTAAAGGTGCTCACACACTGGTATTTTAAAACGTAGTTTAACATTTTGTTACTTTCGGTGTGAGAAGCAAAACATAAATTACAAAAAACAAAACAACATTCTTATATGTTGTCAACTATAATGACAACATAAAGAATGTTCCCTTCAGCCAGTTTATCTGCATCATTATTAGAAAAAAATAAAACGCCCAAAATCGTAACGCGGAATACTAACTAGCGTAATAATTACAATGCGCAAACTAACAACGTGTCGCTTTTCTATCTTGCTCGCACGCGCTTATTTCATTACTTTTTATGAAATATTAATTTAAATGGGAATATATTTTTGATATGAATGGACGCTGTAGTATTACGTTAACGGCCTTTCGTTATAATTTTTCAATAACGTACCTACCACAAACTCTTGTTGAACTACCTGCTCAAATGTTCAAAATCCACATTAAAAGTCCTTAAGAAAAAAGGATATTTATGAAGTAGCAAAGCTTTAATTTAGGACGTACCTGGAAGAGGGCCTATATACTCACTGATTTTATTTGAAATTTAGTATGGGAAACAAATATTTATTGCGATTTGAATATTGGTTTCCAAGTCAAAATTGTTGTACCTATCTGGCCAGTAGAATCGTTCCTTGAAAGAAGATTAACTTAAAATAGGACTTACTATGATATAACATTTCGAAATATTTTAGTTTAAACACGTGTATCAATTTTCGCAAACAAATCTTTGGGTAACATAACATTTTTGCACAAAACGTAAACGTTTTGTAAACAGTCATATTCGTAAACTTAGGTGTGAGAGCACCTTAACAAAAGTAACGTCGGAACAGTCGGCCACTGAATTAGATGAGGATTGTTATCACAAATCTAGTTCCAATCAGAAGGCCACTTGTTCTTGTAGCATAAAGGCAACTGTTGTATGATTTCCTATATTGATAACGGAATGTATATACTAAAGAGATAATGGCACTTAAATAAAACTTAAAGAGACTAAAGCTAGTTTTTATTTTAGTTAAATTCATATATAATTTGTCGACCGTCTGGTGTAGTGGTTCGCGCTCTGGACTACAAAGCCAGCGGTTGCGGGTTCGAATCCCGCAAGGGGCAAATGTTTGTGTGATGAGCACGAGAATTTGTATCTAAGTCATGGATGTTTATAAAAGTATTTAAGTATTTTTATCCGTTATCTAGTCGCCATAGTACAAGCTTTGCTTAGTTTGGGGCTAGATGACTAGTGTGATTGTGAAAAACATTTATTTTTATCTTTATTCCTTTCACTTCCCCATATCAGAAATCGCCGAGAGTGTTTGTGCCCAATCTTACAGACTTAGAGGTTTTATGTGAGAAGTGAACTTCTTTTAAAGATTTCAATTTTAGTTCTATAAAACCATTTTACTTCTTTAAATATAACTCAATTAAGCACTTTTACGCGTCTTAAACCCTACCCTTAGGAACAAAATTGTGGGCTAGCGCCGAGAAGAGGCAGCGCAAGAAAATCGGTCACTGTTAGACAGCTTGTTTTTAAAAATATGGTATGTTAACAAGAAAATATATGCATATACAAGCAGGAATGTTTTTATGCAGACCCTGGGCTCCAAAGCTTTGGACGCAACCGGGATTGACCGTATAGATAAAGAAGAAGAAGAAGACAGGCAGGAATGTTTTTAATTAATTTATTTATTTCCCGCCGAAAATCAGCGTCGTGATAAGTCCGTGGCTGTCACGACACATCTGATTGTCTGATATTGCTTTGTGTATTTTTTTTTCTCTTGTGTGTCGAATAAACGTTTCTTTCTTCCTCTCTTTCTTTCTAATTTCACATATTTTTATCATTTAAATAGGCGTTAGCAGTGGAATAAACTTTTTTATTTAAATTATTGACATGCTTCAAATTTACACACAACAAGCTTTCCTGGCAAACTCTGTGCCGCCTCTTTATACATATTTTTTTTTGTTTTATTAGTTATTCTGCTATTCGGGGCGAATTCAAATCCAACAAACCAAGACTATAAAAATCGGTTCAGCTATTCTTGGTTCATAAATCGTGTAACTAACCTGACTATGTTTTATTTATAGAGATTTAGGTAATAGACTTAATAATTATAATCATTTCATAGTAAATGCAAAAATGTCGTATGTAAGCAGTAGAATCAACCCCTAAAAAGACGGAAAATGGGAATTTGAAAAGTTAAAATATGTGAATGTATAATAACTTTTCATATACATTAACATATACAAAGGACACAGTGCGCACACAGTCTTGCGCTGGCTTCTTCTCGGCGCTAGCATACAAAATTTCCCGAAATAGTGGTAGGGTAAAAAAAAATGGGACTTGTAGTCGAGCTCAATTTAAGCCTATTTGCAGAAATAAATTGGTTTTTAGTGGAACAAATTAACCTTAAGTTACACCTTAAATACTTAAAAAAACCTTTTTTTATAGAAATTTTTGAAAAATAATTTAAACCATTTTTAAAATTTAAACAAAGACGTGGGAGTTTGCTTCAGTGCAGTCACACTCGCACTTGAGTTTTTTTGATGTAGCATGTAGTGGATGGGTTGGGTGGCAGCAACCCATCCATGTGTAGTCAACCTACAACAAAACATACAATTTTCAAAATAGACATAACTCCACGTAAGAAAAAAAATCGGTTACAGAATTTCGATATTCTGTAGCAGGTTTATAAGCTGTCGACTGTACCCTCACTTTCCATTAAACACAGATAATTAATATATGTTTTAAGATAGTAAACAATTAGTAGACTTTTCTTTTCTAAATCATAGCACAGATTATGTCTGATCATTATCAGTTTTGGCGAGTCGCCGCCGGCCAGATGCCGCAAGCAAATAGGCCTCTGACTGGACTACACTTGTAATAAAATATTGGATAGATTGTAACTAAGGCAATCAACAATTTAACCACTACACCAGACGACCGGCTGGTGTAGTAGTTCGCGCTCCGGAATACAAAGCCAGCGGTTGCGGGTTCGAATCCCGCAAGGGGGCAAATGTTTGTGCGATGAACACGAGCATTTGTACCTAAGTCATGGATGTTAAGTATTTATGTATGTTAATCCGTTATCTAGTCACCATAGCTTTGCTTAGTTTGGGGCTAGCTAATTGGTGTGATTGTGGAAACAATTTATTTATTATTTATTTATTTAATTAGTAATAAGTAGATCGTAGTTTTGATGAACGCGACACAACAGTACCTAAACTCTATGCAGAAAGAAACAAAACAAAGTATAAGTAATACTATTATAATTCACACACACAACAGCTCATTCACAAAATACGTTAAGTACTTACACAAAATACCGTGTGGGGAGCTGTAAAGATTACACTTCCCCACCGCCAACAGGAGGAGTAAGAGGCGATTAATTCCTGTAGCACAAGACGGGTAGCAGCGACTTCGTGCGAAATCTTATAAAAAACTGCGCTCGCCAACCCGCTTGCCAAGCGTGGCGAGTATTGGCAATCCCCCCCGATGATAATTCATTAGGCAAGGCCTTTGTTCAGCAGTGGACGTCCTATGGCTGAAATGATGATGATAATGACACAAAGTGTGTGCCTACGTCAAGTAGGCACACTGTTGTTTTTTTCTGGAGTCTAACCAAAATACCACCAACCAACCAAATGGCAGTCAAAATATATAACAGACTGAGCGATGACATGAAGTCTCTATCATTGGAAATGTTTAAAAAGAAACTAAAAACCTGGTTGATACATAACTGTTTCTACTCAGTGGAGGAATATTTTGATTTTTTCAAACGAATATGATGTTAAAATTAGTAATTATTGTATATAATAAAATTGTTTGCATGCCAGATTCTGGTAAAATGTGTGAAACGCTGTTAAAATTTAAGATCTGTATGTACCACATTTTTAGCAAAATTAAATATTATCTTATCTTATCTTATCTAACCATACGCGTTACAACATTGTTTGCATCGAGTTTTACGTGAAAACAATACTGTTTAGGTACTGTTTCGAGTTCATAGTTAAGCCCCTGAACTATTATAGCAATAAAGTAGCAAATCTTCACAAACCCGTGTAAACAATGCCCCACGTGCGAACAGATGAGTCCATCGACCATCAGGTAAATCGTCGGTATAAATAGCCGTGCCGGCTTCCCCACCACCATGTGGCTCTGATCGCCGGCTGATGGACGCTGAACACTGCAACATGCAAACACACTCGACTTAAACATTAAATTTATTTGCATCATTTTAGAATTGTTTAGCTCTATCTTATGAGGCCTTTAGAGCATTGTTAAAGGTTGCAGGAAGCTGCTAGCTGCCAGGCCGCTTTCAACCGGCCAATCAGGCCAGTGTTTGTAACGTCACGCCTTGCGACACTTTTTATCAAGGCGTGACGTCACGTGCACACTTTGATGCGCTTTATCTTCATCATTTTTTGTTTGATTGACAAAAGACAAAATATGGGTCCAATATTTTTTAATAATCTAACTGACGGACTGAATAGAATAATATTTTTTTGACCCAGGAAACTAGCCTATTCACACTACCTTTCTATCTGAACGTACTTGTTTACGTAAAAATCTACACGATTTAGGTACTAGTTTTGTTCTAAACTCCACATGAATGATTCAATGCGAAAAAAAACTTTTACATTATTGTTTTTGGCTCTACATTTTCAGGCTGAAATGGGATATTAATTTAATTTTTCTACGAACCTTTTGAAATTCTTTACCGCATCAAGTAACTTTTCGACATTATTGACTACTTTTAAAAACATAAAAAAAACCGGCCAAGTGCGAGTCGGACTCGCGCACCGAGGGTTCCGTACAAACGTAGGAATATAATTGACTTAGATTTTTTTTTTTTTCACGGGTTAAAGGCAATTAGATCTAAGTATTTGATATGAATTTCAACTTGATAGCTCTACGCGTTCATGAGGAAAAAAGTAATAAGTTAATATTTATTAAAAAATATATATTTTGTAATGTAACTAAAAATTTAAGGTTTTCGGAATTTTTCCTTTATGTGTGCTATAAAACGTTGCTTCATGCCAAATTTCAAGATTCTAGGTCGACTGGAAGTACCCTTTAGGTTTTGATTCCCTTGCGAGTACTTGCGAGTTTCAAAATATGCAGCTTAAATTGCTGTTTCTTTTGATTGCGTTGACATAGAAGTTTGATTTTGTTACAGCTTAAAGGTATTATAGACTTGAGTATTTGGTATGAATTTCAATTTAATACCTCTACGCGTTTATGAGGAAATGGGTAGTAAGGTTAAAATTATTAAAAAAAAATATATTATGTGATGTAACTAAAAATTTATGGTTTTCGTAATTTTTCCTTTATCTATGCTATAAGACGTTGCTTCGTACCAAATTTCAAGATTCTGAGTTCACGGGAAGCACCCTGTAGGTTTTGATTCCCTTGCAAGTGTCGAAAATTTGCGGCATAAACGGCTGTATCTTTTGATTGCGTTGGCTTAGAAGTTTGATTTTTTCACAGCTTCAAGGGACAGTAGACCTGAGTAATTGATATAAATTTCAGCTTCATACCTCCACGCGTTCCTGAGAAAAAGGGTCTTGACAGACGGACGGACGGACGGACAGACGGACAACAAAGTGATCCTATAAGGGTTCCGTTTTTTCCTTTTGAGGTACGGAACCCTAAAAATTAGCAGAAATGTCACTAAAGGTAAAGTAGTATTTAATGTCAGATATACACAAACTTCAAATCCAAATAGTTAGGTTCTGTATCTCAAGGTTTACTTACATAAGTTTTTCTGAAGGCCTAAGAGCCAATAATCTGAGCAAGTAGTAAGATTTTGTGATGAAGTCTACGTATTCCTTTCTCTACCTTAAATGACCTACTGCGGACAAACCAAAACATTTCTCTGATCAATATGCAGTTTAACTAAACAAAGGATACAGTTACTTTCCACGAAACTCTTATCTCTGAAACTAGAATCAAGATCGAGTTACGTCGTCGCCGCATCCTGCGCGACAAACGCCGCGTTTGCAATGCGAGCTAAGAATATAAATAACGGCCAGTTAACTATTGTAACATGTAAATAATCATTACAATTTAATGATCCTGTTGCAGTACCTATATGTTCTATGTTCCGAGCTTCAAACTATACAAAGTTGGTAATTCATTCTTGGGGAAATGTATAACATTTTTCAATATAGTACCACAGACTTGTTGAACTATCTGTACATGAGTTCAAATCCACATTAATAATTATTTAAACGACAAGAGTGTATACTTACTACATGTCTTGCAACTGTATTTCCTGTAAAACAGGGCGAGAAAGTTTACTGAGTTTGTTGTGCCGTTTCTTCTCATTCAGCCGATATAGAGTCCCGAAGCGGTGGTAGGGCAAAGCTCTATTTTGGCCCGGAAGAGGGCCTTTAAACTGAATAAATTATTATTATTGAGTATTATTATTATGCATATAAATATTTTTATCTCTCAGCCTTTTCAGCTGGTTTTCTGGATAGCACGGGCCAAAGCCAAGTGCTATTTAGTTTCATTGAGGGTTACAAGATTTATGCTTGTGAATCTGGGACTAAGGTGTATCTAATTGGGATTGTGAAGTGACGCTGTCAGGTGCGATTGATCTTGTTTGTAATAAACTGGGAATGCAGATTTGGGCCTTGAATGTTGCATAGTACGATCCCCGGCCTGGACTTACTATTGTTTCAGCTAATATGGGCTATAACGTGGTTTTTTAAAACCATCAATAAAGGCGCAATAATAAATTAATATTTTGTTTGTAAAAAATTAATTAAGTAGTAATACCTACGTGATAAACTGATTGTTAAATTAAATACATTATTTGAATATTTAATTAAACAAAATTAAACTCAGTTTACTAGAAATATTGGGCACAGACGTGTAGATATACACTAAACAAGTAGGTATACAGTGTTGTTTTTCATATTCTTGAAATCGGGAATATCTCGGAAGACCGTCTAACGAAAAATAATGTTTATTTATTTATTAATGTATCCCGAAAAATGGCAACAATTAATATTTTACTTACCATTCATACAATCTACAACGTGCGTGAGGTGTAGGGCGCCTTCTGTATACTGCCAACAAAAAAACTCATATATTCATGTCACTTTTTCAATATGTAATCAATCATTAATGAACTCGCACATTTTGCGACCGAAACCGAAATCTCTTTCGCCAAAACCATTTTTTACGTCAAAGAGTCTCTATGTCACTGCCTGTGTGTAAGTTCACATTTCCGGAAACTAAATAGAATACTTTTGAATATAGTGTTTTACACGCTTTTATTAAAATGATTGAATTATGATATTAGTATCTACCTCTAATAACGTCTTTAGCAAGCAAGAACTTCTTTTCGAATCTGCATTTCACCGTCGCGTCGGCTCGAATAACGAAGAACATAATTATGAATTATATTGCCTACCTTCGTGCAACAATCACTCCTGCTTGAATATCATACAGTGGCCATCAATGGACTGCCATTGGCCTTCCGAAAGGTATTCCTTTGAGCATTCTTGTCGAGTAGGCCGAAACAGCGCGGTCAGACGCACTCGATACACGGCCGCTAAATATAAGCGCTCCGCCCACTACTTCATGGCTGTTAAATATAGGCACACCACTCTGCGCACGCGATTACGCTTGTTTGGAAGGGAGCAGTAACAATGCCAACTATGGTAAACAGACGACGACCAACTAGCTGGCTATTATTTGGGTCGGTACTAAAGCAGTGGGGTAGAAGCTGTGCTTTCATACGAATCCGCGGAGCAAGCGGAGTCCGCTCGTGTTCACTAGGTGGAAACTCACCTACGACCTAATGCTGGCCACTCTTATTCTAAAGCAAAAGCCCGTGAACACCAGATCTTCTTCATTTTATAAAAGTGTTTCTGTCCGTGCCCCCAACAGAGGTAAGAACGATCGCCGCCTATGAAGTTTGTAGAGCGTGGCTTTGGCATGTTACGGTTAGCAAAGGTGTAAAAAACTGCTGCTTAAAATCGATTCAAAAATATTTTCTTCGGGATATATAAATATTGTACAATATCACATAATATTACTCTGATCTTATAGTAAGTAGCCAAAGCACATGTGTGCTACAGAAATTAGATACAACGACGGTACCACAACACACAACATGACATTAGAACGACGTCATTCATTCTCAGAAACTTATTACAGAGGGAGGGCCCTTGGTTTATGCTGTTCGCCGACGACATAGTGCTGATTTCGGAAGACGCCCTAGAAGTCTAAAACAAATTGGAGGAGTGGCGGCAACGACTGGAGAATGTGGGTCTAAAAGTCAGTATAACCAAAACAGAATATTTGTTGTGACTTCGGCGGTCTCTCCAGCCCTTTGCCTGAAGCACTTGCCGGAGTGTCTTTGCCGGTCTGTTTTGACTTTCGGTACCTCGGGTCTCTCGTACAGAGCGACTGTGGCATGGCAGGGACGTTAAGCATCGGATTAACTCAGGCTGGATGAAATGGCGACGGGTCACAGCAACAATATGTAACCCACGGATTCCCTTAAAGCTAAAGGGCAAAGCTTACAAAACCGTCACAAGACCTGTTTTACTATATAGCTCGGAACGCTGCGCGCCGTTAAGAAGGCGGATGAAAAGCGATTGCTTGCAGCAGAAATGAGAATGTTAAGGTGGAAGTGTAGGGTGCCGCGAATGGTCAAGATAAGGAATAAATATATTAGAGGTAGTTGATGGTGGCACCTGTAGCAGAAAGGAAACAGCTGTTTGTCTTGGTATGGACATGTGTTGAGAAAGGAAGAGGTGCACGTAACAAGGAGAGTAATGGGTATGAGTATTGATGGGTGGAGAGGTAGAGGACGACCAAGAAGAGATGGATGGATCGTGTGAGGAGCGATATGACTGAGAAGAGTACCTAAATGACCCGATGACGAATGACCGGATTGCATGGAAGAGTAAAACAAAACATACTACGCCGACCCTAGATGATTTCACCATTTCTCTCTTATATTATTATCAATAGTTGATTATATTCATATGAAGAACAAGCTGTAAATATATCTGCATCGTTCTACCTAACATCCTGGATATTACACGTCCTGAATCCGCATTATCAAGATACATTACACAACTTAACAACAATCATAACAGAACAACTTTACCTACCGCGTTTGCGCTTATCCGAACAGAAAAACAAACACTGTTGTTGACGGTGGAATTGACCAACGGAAACAACAACACCGTACGTGAAACCTTAGCTTATATCTACTCGATTGAGTTTGGTCGGTAAATCTTACTGGCATTTACTGAAGGTAACACGATGAAGACATTTTCTTAAACAGTGGTTCTTAAACTAAGTTCGTCTTTTTGTAGTAGCGTTTTAGGCAAAAATCTTTAAATGTAAGGTCTTATTCCTTGTAGGGAGATGTAATTAGTATACAGCTCGAATATACTTTTCCTATAGGACCAATATCTGAATCTAAAGCTAGTAAACTTTCCTATAAGTCTGTGGTTTTCAAACTTATATTGTCTATTGACGACCTCCGTAGCCGAGAGGCGAGCATACAGGACTTATTTTCGCTATCTCTGCGGTTCCGGGTTCGATTCCCGGTCGGGTCAATGTAGAAAAATAACTTTTCTATATTGCCTCGGGTCTGGGTGTTGTGGTACCGTCGTTGTTTCTGATTTCGGTAACACAAGTGCTTCGGCTACTTACCACAGGATCAGAGCAATGTATGTGATGTTGTCCAATATTTATTTATTTATTTATTACTGCCTACTTAGAAAATCATTATTTTTAAGGCCCCCCAACTTTACACCCCCCTAAACAACTACAACACCCCTAATTATTCTGGGCCTTACCGCCCCTCTGTAGGTCTTCAGCGCTCACAAGGGGGCGTTATCGCCTACCTTGAAAAATACTGCTCTATGTAGAAATATCGTAATGTAATAGGCAATTGTTAAGTAAACACTATTCATGAATAATTCCAAAACATACTAACTATTGTAAAATAACTAAAAACACGGTAGTTAAAACTTTGTTTAATTATTCTTTTACTAAGTTGTAGAAATCGATTTCTAATCGCTTTAAAATCAAAAACAATAAAAAGTACGTCAATTGATTACATGACGTCATCATCATTAGGAAATATTTTTGTGTTAAAATTAATTAACAATTGGTTGCCTTTAAAAGACACCAAGATGATCTAACTAAATACTCGAACGCATTTATCTTACTCTGTAGCTATTCTTATTTAAATGGAATCAAAAAGCTTCCCAATTCCTGTCCTTGTAAATAAAGGGATCAAAAGGAACCGTAACACAACGGGACAGAGTTGACATTCGGTGAATACGTGTAATAAGATGATTCACGGCGTCAACGCACGCGCTTAGAATTGGACCGTGAGTAGGGTGACAAAGGTATTTAATGAAATTTAGGTTTACAAAAATATACTCGGGGACTATGTATCATGTAATTTAAAACGCTACTAATTGCAAATCTCTTACGTCTACTTTTTAAAACAAACATATTAATAGGAAAATATTTAGGAGCTCGATTACATCATTGCCGACGTAGGTTGTTATAATTATTAAATATGAAACATACAAACTTACAACAAAATTTTTAGTAGGTAATTTACATTACTTAAACCTTATACCTACAATAAATTTTTTAATGTCTTTTTACCCAAGTTTTGTCCTATTCAATATAAAAAAGTAGTGACTTGTGACAATGTCAAAATGCTGGTCTTCTAATATAATTCTACAAAGTCAACAAGTTCATTTAATAGTAAGCTCATCGAATATAAAAACATAAGTGTCTTACATATTCATATTTTAAGCGTAATGATACATTATTTCATTTTCGCCTGCCACTATCAGTCGTCTCTTGGTTCGTATTTTATTATTACAAGTTGTCAAACCACTACAAGAAATTATAGGTGTATTTAATTTTGTCTAATCAACCAGTCTATAGAAACAGTCAGCTTTTCTTAGCCGTCTTAAATGCGATTTTCCGATAGCCAAATAACTTATAAAATTACTAACAAAAACTTTAATTATTTTTCGTCAATTAAAGTTATCTGGCATTTAAAAAACTGTCCAATAAATCCTAACCTCGAAAACGATGGCGTGATGACCTAGACAATGTTCTTAAATGTTGGCAAGCCCTAACCACCGACAGAAATAAGTGGAGAGGTTTGGGAGAGGCCTTTTCCCAGCAGTGGGACAGAAATGGCTGATATAAAAAAAAACCTTATATAAGTATCACACATTAGGAAATAATGGTGACCTTACGCCAAGTAATAATGCGTTATACAGATGCGCACGCAGGCCAGTTGCGTGGCTCCTTTACCGCGATTTCATTCCGCTCGCACTCATTGACGGCGGAAGTGTACTTTATAGCTTAAACAGGTCAATTAGGATTTAGAACGAGTGGTAAATTTAGTTTCGGTTTCCTAGATAAACAGTAGTCTTCGTTTTAGCCTCTATAGATGGCCAATTTGCCTGCACAATGACTTCTTTTATTCAGCTCGTAGATGGCCACTCTGAACACAAGCCGGAAAGTACTTGATCACCATGCGTTAGACAACGCACCAATAACTATGGAATTGAGTAAGGTATTAAGATCCTTGTGGGATATAGGTATCCCAGCTTACTCCCAGTGCTCCCACCCAAAACAGCATGCCCGAATAGATTAGAAACAATCGTTTTCTAAAATAACTAGGAATGGAACGGGACCCTTTGCATTCACCGTGCCACTACGCCGATTGAGTCGTTAAAGCAATGGCAAATTGCAACCTTAACTATCCGTCAGAGCGACTGTCGCGCCATCCTGGGCTTGCCAGTATTTTGTTGTCAATTTCCAATCTTACTTCATACTAATAATATAAATGCGACAGTTTCCAACTAACGGCTGTAAAAAGAAAGTATCAGAATGGCTTCTGGACTTGAGCTATACTGAAACGGAAAAACTATTGTTAGTAATAAAATAAAAGTACATAATAAATAAACTACACAAGAACAGACTCAAGGTCAAACACTAACTCATACACACACACACACACACACAAATACACACATACACCCACATACAGTGTCTAAAAATAAAATAATAATTCTTTCTAAAATAAAATAACTAGTCTTTATTTGAGACTAACTATGGTATTGCTAGTCAATAATATTTCTGCTGTCAGGTTTACACGCTACGTGCCGTACTATAATATTACTAATTATGGCGGAACCAAAACATTCAACAGATAACACGTACACGCAATAAGTAGATACGCAAGTGTACCCTATCTGGCAATATTCTCAATTGGCTAATTAATTAGGAAACTCACGATTCACGATTTAAATACAGTACCTAGCCATGAGAAATAAAGAAAGTATTTAGTCAACTCCCCTTAATTGTAGTTTATTATGTAACTGAATTATTAACTTTGAGAAATATCCGAAAGTAAGCTAATTTTGATCTTTTGAGAGCATAGTAGGTACAGTCAGTATCTCATATTTATTCAATGAGGCACACCAACAACATATATATTAAGCACTTATGTATACATAAAAGTCGTATAGATAGTTCTGATATATGTCACTTACAGTGCCATACACCACAAAACATCAAATTTCAATTGATATTGTTGTACCGTCTGGTGTAGTGGTTCGCGCTCCGGACTACGAATCTAGCGGTTGCGGGTTGGAATCCCGCAAGGGGCAAATGATTGTGTGATGAGCGCGAATATTTGTACCTAAGTCAAATAAATTATGAAGATTATATTCTTTAACAACATCACATATATTACGTTGATCCTTTGATAAGTAGCTAGTAAGCACTTGTGATACACACACCAGAAACAACGACGGTACCACAACACCAAGACCCGAGAAAATATAGAAAAGTTATTTTTCTACATTGACCGACCGGGAATCGAACCTGGGACCTCAAAGATAGGGACACCAAGTCCGGTATGCCTCTGCCCCCCTAGCATGTCTACCAAAACACGATATGATATGATATAGCGATATATAACAACACCAACTTTAAAAATATGAGAGATATAGCCGCCATTTTGATTTTTTATCGAAACAGCGATCTTAATATGTGACGGCGATTTAAGATAGCGGCTATACCTATCATATTTTAACAGTTGGTGTCGATGTTTCGCTATATCATATCATATCATATCGTGTTTTAGTGCTCATGCTAGGCAGGCTGGGCTCAAGAGGTCGTCGAATGTAGTAGAACCTACGATACAAAGTATTTATCAACTAGTAAGCTTGAAAGATTGCTAACTGTTTTTCATTTCTGGTTTCAGTGGGTGCCAGGGTCAGTGTGGGGCCCCCTGCCCACAGCAGCACCAGGGTCCACACAGCCACCAACAGACGACACCAGCTCACTGGCAGAGCAGCTCACTGCCCTCTCCCTGAGAAGGCCTCCAAGACCCCCACCCCCGGCATACATGTGCCATCTTTGTTTCAAGAAAGGACATTATATTGGTGACTGTCCTCAAGTAAGTACATTATTATTATGTTTATTTGTGTTGTATCACCAAAAAAAAACAGGATTTCACAGAATTTACAAATTATTTAAAGTTACTGGCTAATAAGAAACTTATAATCTGTCCTCATCGGACAGACGATCCTTAATCTACCTCTCAAGCATGACCATTAAAACCCGATATGATATAGCGATTTATCGACACCAACTGTCATTTTTTTAAAAATATGATTGCCGCTATGTTGAATCTTTATCGAAACAGCCATCATAACATGTAACGTCACCGGCACGGCGATTCAACATGGCGGCTATATCTATCATATTGAATAAAAGAGTTGGATTCGATAAATTGCTATATCATATCGTGTTTTGATGGTCATGCTGGGGGGAGGGCTATAATCCTGACCCAAGAAGAGTCACTAGAGTCTATTTTGCTATCGTATGCAACGCAACGTAGTCTAGAAATTTTAAACCTATTACCAACTCGGGCTCGGCTCGCTGACTAAATGTTTACTAAGTTGTCCATCAAGAAGCCAATATGAAAACGAAAATTAATAAAAAATTTGTTTATTGCTTTCATCAAGCTACAAACGGTTATATTTTGACCTGTTTGTTTCTTTGCGTTAAAAAGGCACTACCTTGGTCATTTTGTGAGATGGTAGTGGGTCTACTTTTCGATCTTGTCCATTGAATCTAGAGTAGATTTTACTAATCCCTAAAAAGATCACTTTAGGCAATCCACAATGTATGAATAAAGATTTGTCGATCATCTTAACCCAGTTGTTCCTGAAACATCTTTTTACCTTAGATCTGAATAAATTTCACATATTGTTTTCAAAATACGACTACTTGGACGAAAAAAATTTAAAAAAAATAATCCATCGCTTGGAAATTTCGGAAAAAGGCGTTCTTTTAAAAGGACGCTAGCAAAATGTACTGCTATTACAATGACTAGAAAAATTAAACAATACTTTCAGCTTAACATAGATTTATTGAGTAGTATGGAAGTTTTCAAAGCAAGATTTGGGATGTAATGTAACATTACATTTAGTTATCTCTATACCTTATTATATGGTCCTTTCCGTCAAAGCGTGAATTTTTACGGAAATTTTGAGATACTCGTGTTGCTTTCCGGTCAGTTTTTTTTTTATAACTTTCCAGTAGAGATGTTGCAACACTTCTGCGAAATTGAAGAAAATCATGTGTGCCCTTATTATTTTTATAAATCTGCCAAGAGTTGTGTAAAGCCATGTCTAATCCGTGGCAAATCAATGAGAAGTACCATTTTTTCCCCCTTATCGATGTTCTGTATAGTCCGATATTTTGATCAGATCTGTCGACACCTCCCATATTCTCATTATTATTTTTTTATGATAGATGGTTGGTCTACAAATATATATTTTTTTTTGTTGCTGAGAAAACCTTTTTACTTTCGTCAGAGGCTGGATCGTCACTGCATTTGATGCAACAGTAACAGCGCTGTTATCGTTCCACTTACACAGTAATATTTGTTCTGTCCGAGTTGAATGATGCTTGAATGTTCCTCTTGATGTCTTCTTGAAATCTTTGTTTGTAGGCAAAGGACATTTTGCAACGCGATTTTCGCGTATAGTTCCTGTGGCCTTGATTCCTCTTACTCGTAGTTCATCGATAAGATGGACACTAGTAAAAAAATTATCGAAAAGTAAGTGAAATGGAGCTCGCTTATCAACTTGTTGCAATACATCTGCATATCGCAAGACTATGCTGGCACTCAAACCTAATGAGTACTTGTATTTGTTTGAAGTGACTGAAGATTGTCCTTGGTAAGGATCAAACCAATTTATGTAGCCCAAGCGTGTTGCACCGACCCAAAACTTATATTCCCATCTTATTGGCTTACCTCTTATAAATTGTTTGCAAGGATGACCTCCACAATAGGGGACCATAGCCTCATTAATGCTGTGATGCTCTTCAAATGGTGCATTATCAAGAAAACTCTTGTTTAGCATCTTAAAAAATTCGCGTACTTTAGCAAACTTGTCATCAGCCTCGAGATTTGTGTTATCGCAACAGTGAAGGTTTGTCATAATAAATGTGAATCTATCTCTGGACATAGCATTATACACAATAGGCATACCACAATCCGATGTATTTTGCCAGTACATACATCTTCTAGGCAGCACAACATACCCACTGTATAGCAATATTCCGAAAAAGCAACGCATTTCATCAGTGCTAATGTTATTCACGTGTATGATTGCATTTTTTTGAGCTGCATACAGATTTGAATAGTTCACAAACATGTTGAGGATATCTTCACCAAACACTGATTCAAAGTACTGTAGCGGAGTCCACTGCGAAGCAGCAGTCTGCATATCAAGCCATGGCTCGAAGGATGGATTTATATCTCGCGCCAGCCAACTGTATCGTTTGTTTTTTGAAACAGTTACATCCGATTCTGAAGTCAAATTCGATGAACTTGTGGCAGAACTGTGTCCTGATTCTGTTGATAAAACACGCCTGCGTTTTGATAACGAAGAGAGCGGCATATCATCTTCATCTTCACTACTCTCTTTTATATGAAAACAGATTTCCGCCTGTGCCCGCAGCTGCGATCCAGGTAAATTGTGCAAAGTTACTTGGTTTTCATCACCTGAATCCTCGTCAGTAACATCAGCGTTGCAATTTTCAGGTGGCAAAACAATGATAGAATCAGGCACTTCCTCTTCGTCGTCCTCTTCCAGCTCTAAAACTATTTCATTCAATGATAAAGGCTGATTTCTTGCCTTATCTCGCGACCTAAAAAGAATACGTACGATAGTAGTACAATTTGCTATTGGTCGTTTAAAAGAACGGCAATTAAAACTGCACAAAACGCAAGTATTTTACAATAATTTAAGTAAAATAATAATTTCATTTGAAAATAATATTGTTTTTCTACTTAGTTTTAAACGAAATAAACGAATAAAGCATGCTTGTATAATTAAATAAACATACCTGAATTTCTCCATAGTAAACAGTTGTTTTCCAATAAAAAAATATTATATTACAGAACGAATTACACGAACAATGAACTAAGTGTGCGCTTTGTGCACTCAACACGTATCGAATGAACACAAACATTTTATTTCTACGTACCCTCATTGTTTATAATAATTTTATTTATGCAGTGTCCTTTTAAAAGTACGATAGCAACAAGTGGGTTAAACTTTGAACTCTAAATTCCAAGTTAACTACAAACTTAACTTTACCGGCACTGAAATTCACCAAATAGTCAATAAACAGTCACATTTTATACTACATCAGTATTATAATCATTGCCGGTCGTTTACTGTCCAGTCCATTCGCCTCTGGAATTCCTTACCATTAACAATCAGAAAATACGAATCGATTGCTATTTTTTAAAATCGGCTTGAAGCACACTTTCTTTCTTCTTGACACAAACTGCCTTTATATCTTAGAATATTACTGGTCACTGTTAGTCTCGACATCTCGCATATATCAAGTAGTATTAAGTATGTTTATTATATGTATGTATAATTATTGTTATGTAATTATTTTATTTTATTTTAATTTATTTATTACTGTATGTATACGTCTATGCCATAAATTTATGCAATCCTATTTGTATCAGGTAAGAATTTTAAGAACTCTGCAACACCTTCCCCTTTCTTTAATGGTTGTCCTCTACCTAAAGGTTGTCTGGAAGAGATCGCTATTAGCGATAAGACCGCCTAAATTGTACATCTTTCTGTAAAAATCATGTGTATTTTACTTGTATGGTGTGCAATAAAGAGTATCTATCTATATATCTATAATCATTGCCGGATTCCTTTGCCCGCATATTATACCAAATTACTAATCGCAATAATTAACCTCACACAATAGTATTTCCGCGAATCGCGGCGCGCGCGCAGGCAGCGAGCCAATACACACATATTATTTTTATACTTCATTTTCTTCTATTCGGGAAGACTGGTATGTCATTGAATTCTGACTAGACTAAGCATCGTCTGGTATATTTCTTGGCTGATATAAAATGCTTTCGGACTAGATATACAAGAAGCTTGTAGAAAAGGAAAAATTTAAAATATCTACATTCTAGAAGTATGAATGTTGTGTTTACTTTAATGGCATGCAGTCATTGTACATATTTCTGATGTAAATAGATAAATGTATGTATAATCGGACAGGAAAAGTTATTTTTAACAGTCTCCAAGGCACTTTATGCTTACCTAGTAGCATCGAAAGCTTTTTATTTCGTAAATTAGATGGACTCAATTTGGTGCGATTTTCACAGTTTATGTGGGTCGTCTAATTTCATGTGAGTCCGACTTATGCAATCTTCTTTCGTGTTGAAGGCAACTGTTTCTGTGTGACCAATTCTCCGCCACTCGGACAGCATTTATAATCATTCATCAAGATCTTTTTTCTCTTAACAACATCACTTAATTTTATTTATGTTATTACTTTACCAGTAAAGAAACAAAACAGCACAACGTACAGTACAGTTGACACAAATACTTACTTACTTTAAAAGTAGACAAAGACTTGAATGCCAAAGTCTGTAGCCTAAAACATGCATCTCATTAAGCAAGACAGTAAGTTTCACTAAAAGAGAAGTACTAATCTAAACAATAAATAAGTTTAAAAGTTAATTTGATTTGATATTGAAAGATATTTACATTAGAGTATCTATAAGTGAGGAGGAGTGAGGAGTAAGGAGATCTATAAGTGTTTACAGCCTTGAAACAAATCAATGATTAGTGGTACCGACATCGATTTACATGCGAACGAAAACCTTTAAAAAAATAACTCACATTTCTAATAATTAATACAGAACGTAAGTTTAAATATAAATTAATTGTTTTAAACTTACTATGAATACATCATCTAATTACAGTGCCAAATTGCATTAGTAATACAGTTCGACCTCACAAAATAATTAATAGCCACAGATATGCCCAGAATAAATAGGACCCTGTTCTTAAACTAGATCGGTCAGTCGATGTCAAAGAACTTGAATAAAGCTCCTTTGTTTCATCTAACATAGTTTATGATAACATCAAATCATTCATTTCAAAGGGATCTTTAAAATATTTTGTATAGTCTTATGCAAAATCGTGTAAGACATTTAAAATCCCCACAATATTAATTCTGCTGATTAATCACGTTTCGTATACTTACCACTTTTTAAAAGTGAATTATTAACTATGTTTAATAATAAAGGTATTGCGCATGCAAAATTAACAAAATTTAAATATAAAATGTTTATTTAGACACATACAGAAAAAGTAAAAAAACAAAATTTATTTTTTTACTTTTAATGTTTCTGAAATTGCCTTCACTCAGCATAACGCTTATCCGGGGTACACCAGCTGCCCCCCTAGCATGACCACCAAAACACAATATTATATGACATGATATAGCGATTTATCGACACAAACAGTCAATTTTAAATAAAAATATGAAAGTTTAGACGCCATGTTGAATTTTTATGATCGCTCTTTTGATAATAAATCAACATGGCGGCTATATTTATCATATTTGTAAAAAAAAGTGACCGTTTGTGTCGTTTAATCGCCATAACATATCATATCATATCGTATTTTAGTGGTCATGCTAGGGGTACTGAAAAGGCAGAGAATATTTGGATATACAGAACCCTATATATCCAAATATTCTCTGCCTTTTCAGTGTTCTCTCTGTCTCCCTTCTCTGTCTTTTCAGTGCCTTTTCTGCCAATCAACCGATTGGAAACCAAAACATTGATGCAATTACGCTTACCTACTTACAGCGAAAACATTCGATGAGAAAACTGTCCGTCCGTGTCCGTGTAGCTCAGTTGTCTGTGGTTGTCTGGAAGAGATTGCTCTTAGCGTTAAGACCGCCTAAATTGTACAACTTTCTGTAAACATCAACTGTAACTTCTTCGTATGGTGTGCAATAAGGAGTATCTTTTAATTTATCTCAATTGGAAGAGTTTTACTGTAGCTTATCCTGACGTCAATATCAACAATTTCTCCTAGTATTTCGGGTTACCACCCCCACAAATTCAAATGCATTTGTTGCGAGTTGGAATCCCACAAGTCTGTAGCTGTTTGCTCTGATAGACGTGCGATATAGTTTTTAAGAAATGTATTTGTAAACTAATGGCCATAGTACAAGCGGCACTATTCGACTGTTCCTAACTAGCCATTGTATGTGTTGGCGCGATGCGCACGCGCATACTTCTAAGAAACTGAGATGTGGTTAAACTATGATGCTGCGTCAACAGTTTGAGAACGTCGCAAACAACCGTCTTCTGGCAATGAAATGTGATCCCTTATTTTGCTATTTCTTATCGGTTTAATTAAATACGCCCAAGCTTGTAAAGATTGCGCGAGGGATCATTACTTACATATGTAATGTAAAATTTATTGAATCAGCGTGATTTTAACTAGGCCGTCTATACTCGTTTTGTTTCAATTCATTAAAGCGACTCCCGACTACATTAAAAGACACACGATGTTACTATATTTAGTGACGTTTTTTTTTATTTTATATTTTATAAGGAACAAAAAACAGATCAACATCAATGAAACACAAATAAAAGTTACAATTACAAGCTAGACATTATTCTAAGCTCAAGTAGCAAGTAGCAACATATATTAGTGTATTAGAAGCATTCCTTGTTACTTGTTTAACCTTGGCGTATTATGGGACACCGGGGATTTTGGACTATAGGTGTGATTTTTGACTGCCAAAATCTAGGCTTATTTGACAGTATTGCATTATTCAACTAAGCAAGCGCAAGCAACGCAATGCCGCGTGTCCGGCGACTAAGCGGAAAGAGGAAATAGTTTTTCGCACTCAGTTGAATGATGCAACTCTTTTAAAAAGGTAAATTTATTGACCGTTAGTCAAACTACCCCTATAATTTGTACAACAAATAGACGCCAAAATATTGTTTTTGAGAGATTTTCATAGAATCATAATATTAACCCTTATTGTCAATGTATCACTAGGTTCTTTTTTAGAAATTTGTGGAATTATTGGCATTGTCTACCGAAATATTTTTTTGTAGTTTTTTCATACAATATGCTATAACTTTAGTTATCAGTATTAAGTAGTAGAACTTAATCACCTGATTAAGTTCTACTACTTACAACCTTACCTTAATAATATAATCACAAAATATAAACGCGTGGTTGAAAATATTGTGGAACTAGGCGAACTTCTTACGGCCAATAAAAACATTATTTCTTTATATTTTCTCACTTTTTAAACCTTTTTTAGACTTCTTCAAATATTTCAAAGCAAAAATTAGCCAAATCGGTCCAGCCGTTCTTGAGTTTTTATGAGACTAACAAACGTCAATAAATTTTTACATATAAAGATATACTTATACACTTAGGAAACCACAAACATTGTACGTATATCTGTTAGGTGGGTCGGTATTCGCTTAAGGAAATCTAATAGTATATTCTTGCGCCGTTTCTTCTCATCACCAGCTGATGTGTGGTTCCAGAAGCAGTTGGTAGGGTAAAGCTGTATATTGGGACGTGTAAAGTGCCCGGAAGAGGGCCTATTTTCTGAATACGAGTAAATGTGTATTATCAGTCACTGAGCCAAGATAGTATTTATAACCCCATGTTAACTTTCATAATTTTAGGCCAGGCCCAAGGGCGAAGGGCTGACGCCTTACCAAGGCAAGAAGCGGTGTTTCGGCGAGTACAAGTGTCCGAAGTGCAAGCGCAAGTGGATGAGCGGCAACTCGTGGGCCAACAACGGGCAGGAATGCATCAAGTGCCGCATCAACGTTTTCCCTCATAAACAGGTAATTTGGAGTCATATTGTCTTTGTCCAACCACCATCGAAAATGATCCTAAAAAAACAAGACGTGGTCTTTGAGAAGGTCAAAATAAGGTAACTGAGAGCTTTCCGCCAATGAAGTTACGGAACAATTAGGTATATGAGTAGTGTTTCCAGATCCATTTTTCTTTTCTTTATTTTTTTTTCACTTGACAGAAATAAAAACGGGAGAGGGATAAAAAGGTCATAACATAGTCCTCCCGTCTCATCTCGCGTGTTGCGCCCGCTTGCCTCGTGCGGTTCTTCCTTCGCTGCTTAATAACGTTTTTTTATTGAGTGTCAAGTCAACTATACTACTTAGAGGAAACAGCGGGATTTTAGGCATCCCGCTCAAGGTCCAAACGTGACGCTTTTTAAGAGAGCTGAAAAACGGAACGTCCTGCCAAAAGCAAATTCTTTTTTTTTTTTCAAATTCAAATTCAAAGGGCCCTATCGGTGAGGGAGGCAATCATGACAGCTTTAGGGCTATCTCAGAACCAGAACCTGATACAGCATTATAAGATTGAAATATTAATATCAATACCACCTAAATAACATTTCCCTTAATTTCAGAGGCCTTTAGAGAAGCCTGATGGCTTGGACGTGAGCGATCAGTCGAAGATACATCCACAGCACTTGTGCCAAAAGTGTCGTTCACTCGGGTATTATTGTCGTCGTGAATACTAGTTTTATTAATCCAAGAGACATTTTTGAAGCATTAGAATTCCAAATCGGATACGAAAGCCTAAGAATCTTATTACAGTCTCTTAAGAATTCTTAAATGACTTTTGCAAATTGGGTTTTGATTTTATCTGTAAATTGGGATCCTAATGCTTTAAAAATAACTGCCTCTGCAGAAGGATGTAATGGAATCCTTGTGAGGATGCCATGGAAAGAGAATCGTAAAACAGATATCTGGTCTAGAAAGTAGAGCTTCTATTCCATTAGGCCAGTATACAGTATGCTAATTAACGAAAGGCGAGCGCGATAACCCGTGATACTATAGCATGCTTAAATACAAAAAAAAAACAAAAAAAAAGTTTTTAACTTTAAAATTTCATAAAAAATTATAAACATGCGACCCTTTTCGCATCGTGTTGGGAGCGAGACATAAAGTGACGTTGCAAATTTGCGCATGGCAAATACTTTAGTTACAAACTAGCGGAACGCATCTTGAGCAGTGGGCGAAATATGCGCAAAAGACCATTACGATTACGTAATTGGCTAGTCAAGCGGGGCTTATCGCTTACTAGCCAATTACGCACACGCCCTGGCCGGGATTGGTTGCTTGCGGCACACACGCGTCTCTGATACGATGATCGTCTCGTAAGATGCGCAACGCGATTCCAACTCTTTCCTCCAGCGCTCAAGATCCATGCCGGGGATTCCGATTTTGGTACTTTCAGATGTTAAGGATTTTTCATTTTTTTTTTATTTCTGTGCTTATTGTACTTTTATATGATTAGTTTAATCAAATACTGATGTAAAAAACGGGTTTAAGGGAGCGCCGTCTGTTATTTTACATACTGTATATGTATTATGCTCCATTTTCATGCCTAAGTACAGTCAACAATTTTATAAGTAAGCTCTTGTTTTAAAAATAAACTCACATTTGCAAGTCGTGGCAGCCTGTAACTTAATCTACACTTAGCTCATATTTTAAACTTGTCACTTGTTAATTGTATCATTGGTGTAAGATTTGTTGGTTGCTCCTATTAAATCAATAAATAAATAAACAGCTAATATACCTACCTAATCAACCTATCACAAAACGACAAATCGCAATATAAATAATAATAAATAATATGAATATAGACCTCAAGTCAGCGAGCGAGATCCTAGAGAAGGGAGAAGGAAGGAGATTTAGAATCGGGTGAGCAAATTTAACATATTTGGGTAGGTTGATGTGAAGTTAACTGTACTAACGTTAATTTAACGTATAATAGAGATGCTCTATGCTATAGAATATTGAATATTCAAGATATAAGTTGTTCTATTAAAAGAATTTGAATCCTTATTATCTTCTGAAAAAAAATGTGTAAGTAGTTGTGGATTTTAACGCGTATTTTGGAGACTAATTTGTTTCATACCATGAGATTTATTTGTGTTTGAAATGCTAAATTTGTATTGATATTATTACTTTTTGTTACTTAATTTTTCAGTATGCTTAATCCCAAAGAATATAATTTTGATATTTGCATATTTTTATTTGTGTTTAATCCTAATGGTAAGTTTAGACTGTAAGTAGACATATGCCGATGATTAAAGTGCCGTTTAGCAAATATGATTTAAAATTTTACAGTGAATTCAAATAGGTAGGTAATCAATAATATTGCTTACAAAATTCTAAGAAAGTAAGTAGGCATACTAGATGTTTTCTCAATCAATAGGCGAAAACAATGTTTAAATATATATCAAACAATTTAAAATATGCCATTATGAAACCAGATAAATTGTGTGTGACATACCTATACTATAGGTAAATTTCTAAATTATTGACTGTTAAAACAATGTTTGAAGTCGAATTTTTGCAAGATAACAGGCTGGTAGGTACTAAATGTAAACTATAGTAATTTTACATTTACAGCAAAAAGTTATATCTTCGAATGGAGTCATTAAACTTTCTCAAATAATACTTACTATTTTATATTCTCTGAAGAATTAAGAAGAAGCCAGAAGAAGAAAAACTAAGTAGGTATTTTGATATTTAAAAACATATTTGTAAGAATACAAATTAGGGCATGTGGTACTTTAAATGTCTTAACTTAGATTACTTGATTTATAGTTTAAGCAGTACTTATGTTAAAGAAAATATTGATGTATATTTCGAATATAAAATTATCATGTTTTCATATATGTAAGTGTTTTCCTTTAACTCCAAAAGGCATTACAGATACTTACTAATTTTATTATGAATTTATGTGTATATTTAGAATATAAGCATATAATAGCATAGTAATAAGTACTAAGCATAGTAAGTCACTTTTGTTTTTTTATGTTTTATGCCCTGTTTTATGATTATGATATAAATTAAGTAAGAGTGCCTTGTAACCAAATGATTTTTAATTTTAGAAATTTTATAGATTTATGATAACAAATTATATATTATATCTAAATCTAAATCCAAAGCATTCGAAGCAGTATTTAACGTTACAATTAAAATAACATTCAAACCGTTTTCTACCGTATTTTAAATTTAATAAGAGACATTGATTTATTGTATATTTGGTATTTTTCATTGCAACCTTGAAACTTTAATATTAAAAATAAGTATTTAATTTTATGAGTATTTAAAAAAGCATAAAGTTTTTCCTATCTGATCGATAATAAACAATTTTTTTTATAAAACAACTTCTTGTTTTATAAAAAAACAATTCGCAAAGTACGATTTGACAGGGCAATGACAGCTTTCTTTTAATTTTCACAAATTAACATGAATTATTTAGTACATCTTGGTTTGCTACTTCCTTGTAAGATCTTCTGTGGTGTTAAGGCCAGTGCACATTGCGACGGGCGAAACCACAACGCATTGAACAGGGAATCTATCTATATAAAAATGAATCTCTATTTCCCTTGGTCATTGCATTACATCAATTCTTTTTTTGTTATATTATTTATTGTCTGAAGGTTTTTTTAAAAGAAAAAAAAAGAAAAGTTGCGAAGAAAATTATCTATACATAAACTAAAGACAACGCGAACAAAGTCGCTGGCAACAGCTAGTATGCATAATTTTTTATTTGGTCTTAATATAAATAGTACTTCATGATCATCATCATTTCAGCCATAGGACGTCCACTGCTGAACAAAGACCTCCCCTATTGACTTATCGGGGGGAATTGCCAATACTTGCCACGCTCGGTAGGCGTAAATAGTACTTAATAAAAATTAATAAAAATTATAAAATTTTCTAAAAAATATTAATAAATACCTGACTTACAACCCATTAAAGTCGCGTGTTAGACAAAAAGATCCGATATGTACCGTGACGTCACAGTACACGTGCACCATACATTTTTCATTGAAAAAGTTGTTTTGGAAAGAGACAGGTGTATTTCAATTTCTGATTACTGTATTACGGTTACCTAAATTTTTACCTTTACCTAAATTCACTTTTTTCTACTATTAACACTATAATTTCTTATAAATATACAAAAACAAGAATTATTTTCGTGCATATTCCATAATGTCTTACAATTGTTTTCTTTCTTTGTTTTTCATTATTAATTTCGCTAAATATTTTATACACTACTGTAAGTAGTTACCTACTTTAATATGTTTTTTTTTTATTGCCCAAAGAGCCAGTGAATTCTTAATGTGCCAAAAATATCTAGCTATAAGATTTTTGATGTAAGATGTAATTTTAAATATGTGCCATTTTATAACCAAAAATATTATGTTCAACTTTTTTCATCACTATTGATCATTCATTCAAACTATTGGTATTATTTTATAGTATTTTAGCGTTAGAATCGATAGACTCGTTAGTCACCTCAAAAACAGAAAAATAAATAAGTAATTGTTTGATTTAAGTTAAAAAATGTCGCTGAATCGACGGTGCTTTTGTTAATAGATCATTTTGTCTACGTGTCTCGTGCAAGGATGGACTAAGGAGCATGACGACATAACAATAAAAATATATTCTTCTAGTATTCATAGAGTTTTGCCACACCTAATAATGCCATACCTAAAATTTAACTATTATTTCATCGTCATCTGATAATATTTCGAAGTTAACTTGCTTGACATAGCCTCCCATAGAACGCCACAGGCGGTTCGGTTTTTTTTTCGACTGATAAAAACAAAAATTGAAATCATTTTGCACTAAGTAATATTATTTTTAGGTATGTCATGATACTTGGTTTTATCCTTGCTTTGCTTTTGTGTGTTCTCAGTTATGAAGTGTGTGTTTGCCTTTATAAGGAATTGATTGCAAAATCAGCGACGCATTATTCACAAATGATGCAAATAATATTTTTATTTAAAGAGCTCGTCTAACATTTATAGGACTCGTGTTAATAAAGATATTTGTGCAACTACGAATGCAAACGGTTTTCTTTTAATTAACTATCATTAGGTACTTATTGAAAGTTTTTTATGGCATTTACAGACAAAAAAAACTTAGGTACATAATTACAGTCATCGCTGTAAGTCCAATAGGACGAAATTTGCTATTTTAAATATATGTATGTCCCGATTGATTTACATATTTATAAATCTTATCAGCGATTAAGGCAAGGTTGTTCAGCTGCAAGTATCTCTTTTTTAATCAATTAATCGTGATTATGGATAAAATGGAGAATTCACAAAAATCTAAACAATTTGAGCCTCTGAAAATTACATGATTTTGTTAGTTTTCATTATTGTAAATGCATATCATAAAAAAACCCATAAAAAGTTTTAACTTAGACCAATCTTTAAAGCTATTCGATAATTATAGTATGAACCTATAAGCCTATAAGCCTCAATTAAAAGGAGTGCCCCATGTTATTCTACATTTATCTTATCGCTGTCCCGGCGAACTTCGTACCGCCTCTTAATATATTTTTTTCATGAAAATTTCCCTAGTTATAATATTTATTCTGCTATTTGGGGCAAATTCAACAAACTAAAGATCTTTAAAAAAATCTTGACTTATAAATGGTGTAACTAACCCGACTTTGTTTTATTTAAATAGACTATTATTAGGTACCTAAATGCATTGTATTGTTATAGCGTTGCAAAATAAGTATTTTATGTGTGGTTAAGTTAACCTACCCATATTCATGGGATTTAGGTATAGGTACCTACACTGAAATACAACATTGTAACAGCTAACATGAAACATTGTTGTCACAATTTATAATGTATGTAATTAGATCGAATTATAACGTAATTAAGAGGCAAGTTAATTTAAAGAATTGTAATTTTTCCAATCGTTTCGTTTTAAAAAAATAATACGAGTCAAATATGTATTATATTTTTATATAAATTATAGCACGAAGTAAAAACATTTAATTTTTATTAAGAGCAATTTATCATTATAGAAATATAATTATTTAGTTGACTGTTAAAAATGTATAGTAATTTTGGTAATTTCCGTAGCACAAATTCCCATTTCACACAATTTATAATTTTGCTTTTAAATCTTGTAATAATATAGTTTAAGTATTGACGAGCAACTTATTATTGATGAACATATTATTATTGTATTCTGTTAGGTACTTACTTAAATCATAAGTTATAATATTTTAAAAATTTTAATAAAACCTATATTAAAAAGTCAAGTTTCAATTTGTTTTATTATTATAAAAAAATAAAAACCGACTTCAAAAAACTAAAACGCAAAAAATAATCTTAATACTTAAGTACCTAATCTTAATAATTAAGCTCTAAATTTTGATTAACTTTTGGAGTCGGTGCAAACGAAAACATAGAATCTATCATCGACTGGCACCGACTCCAAAAGTAACTGATTGATTAGGTATCTACTTAAGTGTTAAGATTATTTTTAGCGTTTTAGTTTTTTAAAGTCAGTTTTTTTTTTATATAAAATTAACTTATTTCTTCTATTTTAGTGATAAATCCTATTCAAAACAAATCTTACAAGTGCAAACATAATTTAACTGCTGAACACCGATTTCGTTTCCTATTTTTGTACCCTTAGGGGTGTTTTTTTTTCCGAAAATGTCTTACTATAGTATCTTTGAAGTACATGGAGCACACTAAAAGTTTTGCACTTCTAGCTAATCAAAACTATTTGAATTTCGAATGATATATTTTTTTAAACGTTGCAACCTCCTTAGTAATAAAAAAAATCAATTAGCGGGAAATGATTTCTCAATTGTTTTTTATCACACATCAAAGTTCTTCGTATGCAACGAAAATGGAATTAAGTCGAAAAGATTTTAGGGGCCGTTCAAATATTACGTAAGCAGATCTAATACAATTATTTACCCCCCCATCCCCCTTGTCAGCAAAAGTAAGCAAAGCTCTTACCCCCTCCCCCCATGCTTACGTAAACATTTTTCAATTATAAATGTATTTTTTAAATATTATAATTATAATTTAAAAAATAAGAAAATAGATTTAGGATAGAGATTAGATTTTACTGATACAGATGTGTAAGGGACAAAAATATTATAATCTTACGAACATAACAAACTTATTTTAAATTCTTGGTACCTACACATATTAAATTCAAATTAACAGTCTTCAGTCCATGAAACCCGAATCCGTGATTCCAAATTTTTTGATAACATTGAATTGCTTGGATTTCTGCTCAGTGTTGTGTTGTCTGCTGACTTTCATCCGATTTTGGAATGTTTACGTCGTTCTCATCGAGCCATTCAACATCATGGTGCTTTGCTATGCTTACAATAACGAAACAATACACTGACAGAGGAAATTTATACAACTGAATAGTGTGCGGTAATTCCCTAATTTCTTTAATGGTTGTCCTCTACCTAAAGGTTGTCTGGAAGAGATCGCTATTAGCGATAAGACCGCCTAAATTGTACATCTTTCTGTAAAAATCATGTGTATTTTACTGGTATGGTGTGCAATAAAGAGGTATCTATCTATCTATCCCTAAATCGGTTCTAAAGCAAATGCCTAAACGCATGCACTATTTGCGGGAATCCCTGAAAATGCGTTTTGTTTTCAAGCATAGACAATGTGAAGGTTGCCAGTCGTGTAAAAAAGTAAATAACTACCGATGATGTAATCATCATCTAGACTCCCCTACCCCCCGTCATCCAAAATAAGCAAAAAAATGACCCCCTCCCTGAATGAGTGCTTACGTAATACTTGAACGGCCCCTTAGAGCGATGATTTTTTATGATTTTAAAAGTTTTCTCTCTTTGCAAGACTGTACCGCTCGTCTTCAAAATGCTTTTGGGAGAGAAGAACCTTGTTTGAGCACTGTGAGGCGATGGTTTGCAGAATTTGAGAGAGGTCGAGTTTCTTTACATGATGAATTTCGTGAAGGGCGGCCTTCAACTGCCGTCAACGAAAATAATGTGGCTACTGTTAAGCGGCTAATTGAAGAAAACCCGCGGATTACCTATGAGACAATTCGAGGACTATTGGGGATTGGTATGAGCTAAATTCAGAAAATTTTACACGAAGAATTGAAAGTTCGGAAACTTTGCTGTCGTTGGATCCCTCATGAACTGACAGCGGAGCAGAAGCGGGCTCGCGTAGAATGGTGCTCACAGATGCTACTGAAGTACGACCACGGACATTCTAATGCTGTTTATGACATTGTCACAGGAGACGAAATGTGGATTTATTGTTTTGAACCAGAAAAAAACAGCAATTTTGTGAATGGGTGTTTGAAAATGAGAACAGGCCAACAAAAGTGAGGCAGGCGAGAAACGTTGGTAAAAAAATGATCGCGTTTTTTTTCTCAGCTACAGGTCCCATCTGTACAATTCTACTTAAAGATCAAAAGAGTGTTAATGCCATATTCTTTATATTTATTCTACCATTTGTTTACCCAGGGTGTTAGAAAAAGTTCGCGAAAGAGGACCCAAAAGCCGCGTTCTCCTACATCATGACAACGCTTCTTCACACACGGCCAACAAAACAAATTCATTTTTAGCTTTCGAAAAAGTACAACTCGTTACCCATCCTGCGCATAGCCCCGACCTAGCACCCTGTGATTTCTGTATTTTCCCCAAAATCAAAGATTTGATGAGAGGTTTTACTTTTACCAACTCCGAAGTGGCAGTGATAGCGTCCAATCAGCACGTAGAAAACATGCCTTCAGATCTGTGGTCCTACTGTTTTTAAAAATGGTTTGATCGCATAAAAAAATGTTTCAAATGTAAAGGAGAGTAACTATTTTGAAAAGCATTAAACATAATATTTTGGTTATAACATGTTGTTTTTTTAAGTTACGCAAAGAATCATCAAAATCGGTGCACATTTGGCAAAGATATTAGCTAAGATAGATACTAAAATAAGTTGGTGTGGTACGGAGTTCATGCAATGTTTGATGATTTTTTTATAGATTCCATAATCAGAATTTAACCAAAATTACCACCATTAACCATTAACCCATTTTATGGGACTATTCTGAAAGTATTACCTTTCAAACAAAAAAAAAATATTATCGAAATCGGTCAACGTAGTAACGAATGATCGCTGAACATACATAAAAAAATAAATTCAAAAAGGTTCCGTCGAATTGAGAACCTCCTCCTTTTTTTAAGTTGGTTAAAAAGTATTTTAAACCTTATTTTATAGGGTTACATTTCTCAAAAGGAACAAAGGAACCCTCATAGGATCACTTTGTTGATCGTCTGTCTGTCTGTCCGACAGTCAATCAATAGGTACCTTTAAGACCTAGTAGTCCATAACGGGTGTTTTACGCGCGTTCTTAAGGATAGAATGTATTGGTAGTAAACTAAAGCAGTATCGAAACTACGAACAACTTGCTTTAGACCCGATAGCGTCTTGAAACCTGCTTATACGGGAAGAGCAGCCTTCACTGAATCCAAGAAAAGCAATAAAACCTAAACACCCGTTATTTATTTATCAAGAATCACTCGACATTGGCAGATAACTGCTCTGCTTGCAGAACGGGATTGAATCCATAAAAAAAACAACAAATATCCATCATTCAGATGATTAGATCCGTTATCCCCTTGGATAACTTTCAGTTATATCACCCACCTACCTAAAAATAAATATAACAATTTGCCAGGTTAGACCATTTTGGTCAAGAAGTACAAGTAAGTACAGTCAAAATGCCAAAACATAAAAGGCGTAAACTAGGCTTGATTTTAATGTAAATCTTGTAGTTGAACAACAAATTATAAATACAGGTCAAATCTACGTCGACCTCAAATTATTATTTTTTAAATGGAGCCCATTGTACTTTTAAGTTATAGTCCCACTCGCAATTGACCAATTTATAGCTTGATTTATGAAAATAACAACGACCATTATGTGGTATACCTACTTTATTTGGTCGCTTACAACAACAACTTCATTCTGTGACAAATTTTTTTTGGCTGCTTACTACAACTACTCCTCTATTAGCTGGGGAATTCCCTAGAATCGCTAGTACGTGGAAAAATCCCGCCAATATAAACACTCACAATGTAAACTATAGGCACGGGACAGTGTCGATAATATACTGCGATAACACATTCGTAAAAAAATCACAACAATAGTAAAAACCATATAAAAATTAGTTTTGGCTTATGTACTAAGTATTCAGCGATATGCCTATTTACAATTAAATGTTTGTTTGTCCTGAATATGTTGATTATTGTGATGTTTTGACGACCTCCATAGCTAATAGGCGAACATACCGGACTTGGTGTCGCTATCTCTGAGGTCCCAGGTTCGATTCCCTGTCATTCAATGTAGAAAGATAACTTTGTATATTGTCTCGGGTCTGGGTGTTGTTATTTGTGGTACCATCGTTGTCTCTGATTTCTGTAACACAAGTGCTTTGGCTACTTACCATCGGGTCAGAGCTATGTATGTGATGCTGTCTAATATTTATTTATTTATTTGTAATATATTTTTATTCTAATCCAACTTAAATAACAAAAATTGTTAAGAATAAAAGGCTTGTTAAAAATAAAATAAAAAACCTAATTATTATGTACATATTCTTAACCTAAACTATTTATATTAACGCAGTCAGATATTTTATTAATAAGAAAGAAACTTGTAATGAATTTGTTAATTTTATATGCGCACTCAGAGAAAGGTTTCTGAATTGAATTAAAGACGACGATTAATAAAGTCGCAAGCAACAGCTAGTTATAAATAAAAGTCGATTGCGCTGACAAGCAGCTTAAGGATGAGATTTAGCTGTCTAATATAAAAGTCAAAAGCATATTATACTTTATCCCAGTAAAAAAACAAAGTCACACAGGTGAGAGATTAATAATAATATCACACAAGTCACAACGTGTTTCTATAGCAACATGAATTACACCGAAACCGGTGCCGTTACAAATAACAATTCCTAGTAATATTTATTTAAATTTATGTGTTAGTAGAACCGATAACAGATTTGAAACTCTCTATTATTCGCCTCACTAGTACTGATAATAACGTCGTACATTCGTTCATTCAGGAACTGAGAATTATGAAACCACCTCATCTTTGTTCTAATTGAGCTTGCTTAAAATTTAGTTCAGTTATTTATATTGAATGGTCCATGATTGTGCATCGGTCAGATGGTCATTAGGAGTGCAATTGTTTCACATTAATTTTTTACATATTTGATTTGGAACGAGTGCAGTGTTTTTTTATTATATATCGTCAGTCACATCAACCTATAAAATGCCAGTAAGTATGCAATGCGTTTTTTTTTAAAGTTGACTGCATAATAAAGTCTAAATTCAAATTCAAATCTTTATTTGCCTACTACGAGTGTGTACACATTGGTGGTAGGGTACCTACGAGTATATCGCAAATGTAGAGAGCAGCTTATAGTTTAGCTATACAAGTTGTAAAAATAAAACCGACTTCAAAACACTGAAATGCTAAAAATAATCCTAACACTTAAGTACCTAATCAGATACTTTTGGAGTCGGTGCCAGCCGATGAGAGATTCAATGTTTTTGTTTGCACCGACTCCAAAAGTAACTGATTAGGTACTTAAGTGTTAGGATTATTTTTAGCATTTCAGTGTTTTGAAGTCGGTTTTATTTTTTTTAATAAAATTTACTTATTTTATCTATTTTTAGTGATAAATCCTAATCTAACTGCTGAACACCGCTTTCATCCCCTATTTTCCTACCCTTAGGGGTGATTTTTATTTTTCAAACTTTTATCATAGCATCTTTGAAGTATAAGCTATTCAATAAAACAAAAATCATCAAAATCGGCTCATATTTGTCGAAGATAGGTAACAAGAACCACAACCAAAATATTATCTGGGTATATATTTGTTGATTTTCTCAAAAAGTTCTTAATCAATTTCGATAAAATTTATATGGGACCACCTCTGAAGTATGATCTACCAAACAAAAAAAGAATCATTAAAATCGATTCATAATTGGCGGAGTAATCGCGTAACAAATATACAAAAAAAAAAAAAAACATACAGTCGAATTGAGAACCTCCTCCTTTTTTGAAGTCGGTTGAAAAATAATATGCAATAGAACTTTATGGGAATAACCCCTTAAAGTTCTATTGCTCATTTTTTTTACACCTTGTATAATAAAATACGTACGATTTTACTGAATGGGTAACAAATAATAATAATTAAAATTAAGTAAACATTTTGAATAACTAAGTATTTTAGGTCGATTATCAATATTACTATGGTTTGGTGTGTATATTTTTAAGGTAAAATTTACTTAATTAATTATTCATATATGAATTGAACCTACATTTACTGAGTAATAGAACTTTGATATTAAGTAAGTTCTAAGATATTTTGAAAAAGTTATAACATTTCATTCGTTTTTGATATGAAATGGTAATTTATTAAATATTTTACAGAAATACTATGGAATCCATACTATGTCAGTCAAAAATATTTACTAAATTACCCTTTCATGGACTAGTAATTAGCATTTTTATTCTAAACTGGGGTAAGTACGAGTAGAGCTTATCTTTGTGTATAATTTATGTTACGAGTTTTTTTAACTTAAGTAAATTTTGAAATGTTTTCAAATGCAGTAATCGTAAATAAATTGAAGGTAAAGTGAGTAAATTTAATTTTATGAAGTAGGTTTGCAAGATTACGTGTTATCTATTCCGGCTATTATTTTCACACATTTTTTTTGCATTAGAAAAAGTTCTATAATATTATTTATTTATTTTATTCGGAAAACCTACAGTGATACGTCTCTTACATTACTAATTCCTTAAACGACTGTACACGAATTACATGTTTTCACTTGTTTCTGAGATACTTGTTACAACATTTGATAGGATTCTAAATTAAACAAAGAAAAAAAAGAGAGAAAAAAAAAGAACAAGATAACAACATGAATCATAACAGCCACATTCGAACCAGTTATTCGTCAACGCCTGCTTAAACTTTAATGGTTTAGACTCAAAAAGATCTAGTTCTTGGTTATCGTAAAGCTTATTTACCTGGACTACCGCTCTTACTAGAAAAGAGTTTTGCCTATAGTTATCTGTGCTATTTCCCCAGAGTATTATTACATAATTTAGTTTGGAGTATGCGTAGGCGTATGCTTCTGGTTTGTGCTGTGTGTGTAGTTCGAAAAGTGAGTAGGTACATTTTGAAAGTTTTAATTTAGTAGTTACCTATGTTCAGTGTGTTTCTTCCAGTTTAAGTGCGAGTCCATTACAATGCTTATAAGGTTAAATGAATAGACTTATTCTATTTTCTTATTTTCAAAGCTGTTGTTAATGTTTAATTATATGGTTTAAATAGTATTATTTTTGTTTTTGAAAAGTTTATTTGAAGTTATGTTCTTAGAGCTAACTGGTTATTGTATTAATAAGTAAGTAATAAGTTCATATTGAGCACCGAGCGGGGTAGGGTATATGTAACTATAGTGTAAGTATATCCACATGCTTGGACTACTACTACGACGACCTACTACTGACCTCCTCTTTGGTCTCTAGACTACACCTGCCTACACCTGCTCGAGGAATGACCCAAACTATAGTTGATTGGTGTCTAAAGTTACAAAGCTTCCACAAGTTCCAATTTAGTTGGGCGGCCGACAGGTCAGATCCGACCACGTCCAACCAGTACCTAGTAAATAATTATAATAAATAATTACCCCCTTACACACGTTCAAATTTGGTCTTGGCCGGGTGGTTGGTTGGTTTTAGTGTCATCAGTGCTATTTTATCCATTATGAATAAACTAAAGACCACGCAATCGAAATCGCGGGCAACAGCTATATTTAATATATTATGTATACTTTTAGGGCAAAGGACTGACTCCATACCAAGGCAAAGGGCGGTGCTTCGGCGAGTACCGGTGCTCACAGTGCAACCGGACCTGGATGAGTGCCAGCTCCTGGGCAGGCTATGGCCAGGACTGCACTAAATGTAAAGTCAAAGTCTACCCGCACAAGCAGGTCAGTTAATAATTTGGACACAACACATCACTTGTTAAATAGGTAATCAACATCTTTGTGTTAAAACTGACAGACGATGCCAGATTCAGGCAGGAAGGTTCTAGGATAGGGGCCATGTCCACGTGCCGGCAAGCTGCAGCGTTGGACGTGGGTACAAGGCGGACAGACGACCTGGTTGGAAGCCTCTGGACGCAGGCCGCTTACAACCGGCTAATCTGGAAGTCAACAAAAAATATTGGACCCATATTTTGTCTTTTGTCAGTCAAACAAAAAATTACGAAGAAAGCGCATCAAAGTTTTGGAATGGGAGCACGTGATGTCACCGTCCAAAAAAGTGTCGCAAGGCGTGACGTCACGCGGAACTTTATCGGTCTATATCTTCATATGTTTGTTTGAGAAAAGAAAAAATACGCTTCCAATATTTTCTGTTAATCTAACTGACGGACTAATTCGATTTTTTTAGGAAACTTATACATTTAATAATTCATTTTTTATTTGGGATCTACAATAAAAATAACGATTTTAACAATTGTAACGATTTATAAAAAACGAGTTGGTACCATTACCAAGAAGTTAAATGAGACATCGTTTTTTTATGTTGGTTCCATAAAAAATAGGAGTTACAGATTATATTACAAATACCAACATTAAAAATAATGTTGGCCCTTCAACAAACTGCAAGGTCAAAAACGTTTTAATTTATGTTTCATTCTTAAAGTTATTTAAAATAAATGTGTTTTATTTCTTTTTTAGACACCATTGGAGAAGCCGGACGGCCTCGACAAGAGCGATATAGAGAAGGAACATTTGTCATCTCACTGCGAAAAATGCAAACACCTAGGACGAAACTGTCGCTCTGGCCGATTCTAAAAACTCGGAATTATGATTTAAAAACCTAATTATATTATAAAGTTCTAATTAATAATTAACCGTAGTTCTGCTTAAATATAACGTTTTCTATTATAACAAAATTGTAATCGCAAAAAAAACTAAATTGTAAAAGTAATCACAATTAATACCCTTTAGGGAAGTTGACTAATAATATTTTTAAATCGAGCGGCGGATTTACTTTTCCGCTCGATACCTACGTCATTTTTTTTCTCGGATGTGTTCTATTACCTACTGATGATACTGATTCATAGCAACGAAAATAGCTAAGTGTGTTTTTATAACCCGGTTTTAAGAAAAATACTTAACGGTGACTTACATGACACAATGCGGCGGCGCACCCCGAATAATTATTCGGGGTGTAACACACTTAGCTATTTTCGTTGCTATGAATTAGCATCATCAGTAGGTAATAGAACAGATCCGAGAAAATAGAACAAATCGCGTGCGTGTGGTCTACAACCGCGTTTTTTTAAATTCACGGATGTGTTCTGTTACTGATTTACAAGAACGAAAATAGTTGTGTTTCTATAACCCTGTACCTATAAATCTGTATTTACGTCGTCATCTAAAGCTATTGAGCAAAACACTGAATAGCATGCAATGCCCACGTCTACGTGTGAGCAATAAGCAACCGATGTGTTAACCTTAAGAGCCTTAACAAATTCAAGGTATTTCATACAAACTTATAAGTCATAAATCTTTAAATCAAATGTCAATGAAACTTGTTTTCATTGATCGTTAGTGGCCGCATGCGGGGTGCGAGAGATTCTGTAAGGCATGCCATAGGGTCTGTAATACAAGGACTCTTTTTTGTAGGTCGATACCGCATGCGGTATACCCAGAGATCACATTCTAGACACAATTTATTTAAGTTTTATAGACATCACGTCGTAGGGTGAGTTAAAAAAACGGAAAGTGTTAAAAATCTGGCCCTATGCAATATATCTATAAAATCTTTTTTGTGGCACTATGTTAACTGTTTACTGTTACTTACAAGATGAAGAAATTTATAGCATTCTACCCTCACACGCATTATATCGACCGATGATTCGGGACTCGCATGCGGTAACTATGTCGACCGCGTTATCGTCCTAAGGGCCATGCCACACTGGCGGATTACAATCGTTTTCAAAGCGGAGCGGCCACGCTGCGAATACGCCGCGTGTGCGCGGCGAAAACGTCGCGGCTGCGCAGCGAATACGTTGCGGACGCGCAACAATTTCGCCGCGGAAAGAAGCGTGGCCGCCATTTTGTACACTCGCATACCGAAACTCCCGCTCCCGCGCCACTTTAGTTGTTACAAAGTGACGAATGTGAGCGGGTAACGTCATGGCTTTATTGACAAATACAGACTTTGATACAGAGCTACTTATCAGTGAAATACAAAATCGTCCTATTTTATGAGTCTAGTCGAGTAGAGTAGTAGTCGCTTTCATTCAGTCGATTGGTTGTTATTGGATCCTCCCAATATCTTCAAAGTATTGGTTTACGTTTCTTGCGTGGCATGGCACTTAGTGCCATGTCACACTGGCGGATTACAAGCGTTTTCAAAGCGGAGCTGCCACGCAGCGAACACGCCGCGGGTGCGCGGCGAAAACGTCGCGGCTGCGCAGCGAACACGTTGCAGACGCGGAACGTACGCGTCGCGGATTCGCAACGTTTCCGCCTTGAGTGAGCGGCGAACGATACACTCAGTAACAGAACGGATTCCGACGAGGGAATACTGCTGTTAGCTTTGTTACTTCGACGACGCAAGAAACGTAAACCAATGCTTCGAAAATATTGGGAGGATCCAACTATCAACCAATCGACTGCATGAAAGCGACTACTACTCTACTCGACTAGACTCAAAGTCTTTTATTAATAAATTACAAACTTCTTCCTACGCTTGTTTTTTCTTATTACGGTCACTGTAGTCTCTCTGATTTTAATCTCATAAAACTTTAATTAAGCGTTACCACAAGAACTAGTATATTGATCGAATTGTCGACAAATGCGTCACTAAGCAGAATAATTCTAAGAAAAGAGGTGATTTAAAAAAAAAAGCGTGAATCTTTTTCTCTATGAATAACTTACAGCGGCTCTTAATATCGCTGTTAATACTCTTTTTTCGAAAATTATCTCTACTAATAATTAGACACAATTGTATCTTGCTAATAGTATTGCGTAATAAGTTTCGTTGAAATATATCTATTAATTTCAAATAATTGGACTTGAAAGTTGGAATGGAATGACGTGTATCGCAAATTTATTTTTTCAACACACATTTTAATTTAGGCATTACCTAAGCAATGTGTCAGAAATAAATGATTTTATTTGATTTGATTTGAAGCTGTCGTTCTAATAGGTAAAGGATGTTTTTGTTAAATTAAGTACTAACATAGTATTTTAAGTGTCTAACATGTAAAAGTACTAACATTTGTTCCTAACCATTATTATATCAATGTTGTTTTTTGAATAAAAAAATTATGCAACTTTTACGATTTCAAATTCTGTCATTGTATCTATTTGAGCATTATAATGTTTCTATAAAAATATAGTATTCTTTAACGTATTAGTAATGATAATTTTGGGAGAGGGCAACGTTGGTTATCGAAAAGTTTAAATTCGTAGGTACTTATTTGCAAATTAAATTGTATATTTTCCACCGGTCAGTAGACTCGAGTTTGTTGTTATCATTTTAAAGTTATGAAGATTTAATCCTAATACATAAACAGATAATCTACTTACATTTACAATTTAAAACCAAAAAACGCAAAACAAAATTGTATCTACTTAGGAGAACATTGTTAATCCATACAGGTACTACTGCGATCAAAACTAAATATGATCGCGCTACAACGTTTGAAATCATTGTGAGATTGTAACAGATATTGACACATACATAGGTATATTATTATTATATTTGACTATTTAACAATTTTATAATACATATTATTTTATTAAATAACAAATACAAATATCCAGGAGTTTTTTTAAACCTATAAATTTCCTTATTTAATTTATTTAAATACGTTTAATAAAGAGAACAATGAATGTTGATAGTACCACTGGTGGTTTACCCCAAGAATCCAAGATGTATCCCCATAGGTACAGTGGTAATGTATCTATGTATAGCCAGATCGTAAAATTGACCAATTCATGATGTGACCGATCATTACATAAAATGGTGGTATTTCATGATATGGCCAACTAAAACTGACCATATCGTTTAAACGTTCATGGAAATGTCAATCCACGTTTAGCCATATCATTAAAACAAAAATATGTTTACAGTTACCTACGTGAATTTGTTTAATATTTGTAATCTTGGTCAATAGATAAATTAAACATTTTAAATAGTTATTATTTTGAAACAAAATAATAAATAAAAACACTTGAATAGCTAAATAACCTAACTAACCTCTCAAATTACGTTCCGATCTCCTTGATTTTTTTGACGTTGCGCTCGTTTTTAATCGACTTCAAAAAAAGGAATAGGTTCTCAATTCGGTTGTATGTTTTTTTGTAATGTTTGTTACCTCAGAACTTCGCCATTAATGAACCTATTTGAAAAATTCTGATGATGGGATCCATGAGGAATTGAGGGAACTCCTAAAATATTATAGGTACATATAGCGATTTTAGTATATTTAACAACAAGTCCAGCATTTGCATTCAGAAAGTATCATTGGCTAAGGTGGAACTGATGAGGAGACCATAGTTGGCCACAATAGTCTTCCACGAGTAAGGTACGCACGCCCCGCCCCAACCACGCGATAAGATATTTTCATTAAGACAGTTATGCCTTGCCATAGACGGCAAATCAAATTTTAATAAATGATTCTGGTGAGAATGATACCATCAAACTGATCTGATGAAGAAGGCGGAAGGTAAGCACCGGAACTCTGTGATAAAACAATGTATCATAGCCGTGTTTGGACTTATTTGAATCGTCATGAGAAGCAATTTAGCTATAACTACATCACAGATCGCCATTTAAAATGTAAAAAAACACTAAAAACAGACAATAAAACAAATTTTCATTTAAAAAATAACTGACTTCAAAAACACTAAAAAGTTTAAAAAAAAGTTGTTTCTGTAGCTTTTTAGTGTTTTTGAAGTCGGTTATTTTTTTAATAAAAGTTTGCTAAAAATAAAAACAAAAATTTGTTTCATTTGAGTGACTTGCATAAAAATCGCCTAGCTTGGTGTCGTAACGATATTTCACTGCACTTTCGCCTACAATTTACACATTATTAACTATTCACTTTTAGAATAAAATATTTGTCTGCCGCCATTACTCATCACAAAAACAAAGCAACATTAGCGCCTCACCGGTCAATCAATGTAGCGATTTTATGATATGATCACTAATGTTTGACCATTTCATGAGGTATTCGTGCGTTTAGCAGTTTATATGGTCAAACGCTGAGTATTTATTGATCTGGTCAGACCACATCATGATGTAGGCCGCGTGTGCTATGTCATGAAATACCACCATTTTATGAAATGATCGATGACATCATGAAATTATCAATTTTACGATCTGGCCACGACATACGTGTATATATCCAACAAACAACTACTGAATGTGCGCATTGGCAGTATTTGGCACTTGGCAGAGACTTTGCTGCTGTCAATGGGAACACAGTTTTGCGCGATGCCAAAGCATAAACTCAACCAAGGCCAGATAAGTTTGAACTACGACGCCTAATTTTAAATCTATACGCTTTAAGCTATACTGCGACATATTGCTCAAATAACTAGCGTAGGGATAACTTTTTAACAATCATCCATGAAAATTTATAGTAAAGTTTTTTTGTTATTATGTCAATACTTAGTCACTTAATTGGGTTAATAAATATATTTTTCAAATGTTTTTTGAGTGAACTTCAACATCACGACTCCAGTACATTCAAGTAATAACAATACTATTTTATTTTTATTAATTAATGATCTAACCTATTTTAACTATAGCTATCTGACTAGAGCTTATTTAATACTAAATTATAAAAATAATTTTAAAAAATTTGGCGTTGCTTAAAGTATGCATTGGCATTGTAATTGTAATCGAAATTTGTTACTCATTTTACATTCATATGTGATTTTATACCTAATTTCGAGGCTGCATTGCTACATACGTCTTTGCCTGCTTAAAACGTCAACAGCTCTATGGTAGGGAAATACCGAAAACTTAACTCTTTCGCGGACATGAATGCTATACCATTCGCATTTGCATACATATTTTTGACGCACATGTTATAGCATTCAAAATAGAAACGTTTGCCTTGGACAAAAATGCCAAAGCATTCGCCATTTCTTTGAATGTGTAGGTCGCCTAGTATCTTGTGTCACTAAAGCCAAAGTTACTGGTCGCCCACTGTCTTTTTTCACCATTATTGCACACATTGAAAAAAGTTGTGACCCCTGCCCCCTGGGACCCCCCACGCAAACACACACATGCTTAAGCATTCGCAAATGTACGGAATTTTGTTCAGTGTCTCGGTGAGTGCGCCGGAGTGTGCAGGTCGACACCAGTTGTTATTTTTTTCGCGCCGTGATTGTTTGAACACGCATTTGCGATCATCGTAAGTGATATAATTTTGTTATTTATGATGTTATCGAGTTACATTTGTAGTGAGTAACGTTTTTTCGTGTAATATAAATGAGTAAAGAGTAACGATGTAGGTCCGAAACCAAATACAAGCCTTTGATTTATATTAATGTTTTAGATGCCTCGAAAACGTCGTTCTAAAGCAGTCAACGTCCAACACAAAGTAAACCTAATGAAACTCTTTGAGGAGGTGTCCAGTGACGCATCAGAGGACTTATATGAGCGTCCTTGCTCTGAAAATTCGGAGGAATCGGAAAGATCGTCTGACGAACACGAATACGGTATCATGATTCGGACTTTGGTTGTGACAAGAGCGAACGCGGTTCAGATGCCTCGTTTAGTGTTAGTCAATTCATGACCCATTTAGTGATAATGAAGGAGAATACGGTTCTGATGTTGATTACGATCCGGCAGAAGATGAGCACATGATATCAGATAGATCATCCGTAGATAGCGATAGGTTCTTCACAAGTAAGTGATATTTTAGATAATACTTGCGCCCAGTTACCATCTTCTTCAGCCAAGATGTTGCCATCTGCTTCAAATAAACAACCACCGAAAAAACCGCTGTCTGCCTCAGCTCAGGAGCTGCCTACATTTATCAGGGACCTATCTCAAACCTATCTCATTTGAAGAACCGCTACCTGTGCTATCTGAGAAGCGCATACCGGACTCAGTAAAAGAGTTGTTGTTTATCTCAGTCGAGGAATTGACAGGCAAAGATCCACCGCCTATATCAAATAAAAAACCAATACCTATCTCTATCAAAAGGCCAGCAAAAGAGCTACCAGTCATAGCTACAGACATAATTTCAGCCGAGATACCGCCATCTGTTTTTCCTGAACAACTACAGCCTTTTTCAGCTGTAGTTGACTCGGCCCAGGTACCGCCATCTGTTTTACCTGAGACCCAACAGCCTATTTTGACTGAAGATCCGTTCGTTGTCTCAGCCGAGGTACTGCAATCTATTTTACCTGAGAGGCCAGAGCCTATTGCAGCTAAAGAACTGTCAGCTATTTCACCTAAGGCATAGTCGTCTGTTTTGCCTGAGAGACCACAGCCTATCTCTGCTGAAGAGCCATTACCTGTCTCAACCGAGGTATCGCATCTATTTTATCTGAGAGACCACAGCCTGTCTCAGCTGAAGAGCCATTACCTATCACAGCCGAGGTACAGCCATCTGTTTTATCTGAAAGACCACAGCCTATCTCAGCAGAAGAACCACTAGTGACCTTAGACGAGAGACCGCCGTCTGCTTTACACGAAGAATCAAGTATTCAAGTTCAAGGTTTACGTAATATTTCACCGAACAATAGCACACACGAATTGAACCTGCCTCAGCTAAAAGAAAGCGTTAGCGAAGGGTTATCAAATCAACGGAATCGTCATAATTCTTCACCTACAGATAACGATAGCTGGGAAGAATCTACTGCACATATTCCATATTTTATAAATAACAGAACGCAGCCTACAGACGTGTTAGATTATTTATTTACTGATGAAATGATACAGCACATTGTCTCGTGCACAAATACCTACGGGTTAGCATTGTGATAATGATTATATACTAAAGAAGCTCTAAAAATGATCTGATTAAGCTAATGTCAATTATTTTAGTTGTTATAAAACGAGGTAAGTTTCTGTTGTGAAATTTCTTCTTAAATAAATAAATAAATATTATTTGTTTCTTTTTTGTAATCTATATAATTCACCTATTTGCTAGTATTAAGTCGACTGCTATAGCATTTACTTAAAATCTTATTGTAAATTTGACATGCTACGTGACGATGCTGATATAGCAGCCGTCTGCAATAGCATTTACGTCAGTATTAAATGTGAGCAAAGTGCATAATAGTGACAGCACTGTTATTGCAGGCGACTGCCATCACATTTGCAGTAAGTTTATATAGGCAAATGGTATGCATTATGACAGACATGCTATAGCAGTCCACTGCTCTAGCATTCACTGTCAAATAGATGTATTATTAATAGAAACAACTAGACAGAAATGCTATAACAGTTGAAAGATTTTCATACAAAAAAATACTGTCCAACTAGTGTGACATACTGTCCGCGAACGTGTTAAAGGCATGTTTTTATATCGGAATTATTTACCGATAATCGGTCGATGACCGATTATTGTCGACCGATTGTTGTTGTTGTGTTATTGTGTGTATTAGTGTCAGAGCGCTAATACTATTAAACAAAAGTTTATTTTAAGTTCGGTGGTTTTTCCACATGTAGTGTGCCTGACGACAGCAATAAATTAATTTATGCAATTTGGATTTTAATCCATCCACGACAGAGTTCCCGAGTACTCAGGCTAACTCCTAAGTTAACCATAACCGGTTTTTTAAGGTACCTAAGTAAATTTCAATTTTTAGGTAATAATTGTATAAAATGTTCAACACTCGTTATGATAACGTTATCTATTATAGGACTGTGACTATATTAAGCGTTATCATCAGATACTTACAACATTTTTGCACTACATACAGCCATACTTTACTTTTAGCCATATTTGATTTACAGGCAGTCTTCGCACTAAACTTACCTACCTACTATGTTTGATTCTCGAATTTATATGCGACGTAAGATAAACCTACTCACAAAAACTTTGTAACATGCAACTTGAAAGACACAAACTAAATAAAAAGAGAGCAATATTACTGTATGGCCCCATGGTTGACTGGTAGAGAATGCTTTTGGCATTAAATCCGCCATTTGTACAACTTTTTTTTAAATGTCTGTGCAATAAAGTTTAAATAAATAAATAAATAAATTATTTAAAGGGTTAATGTTTCACCAATTTTTTATTATTTTTTTTATTAAAGGAAATGATGCTTTTGAACTTAAAGTCTGAATGGCTCTTTTTATCGACTTCAATAAAGCAGGAGGTTGTTATTGGTATGTTCGACTGTATATATGTATCTTTATTATGTATGTTTACCGATATTTTCGACAGTATTAAGTAAACCTATATGTTTTTTTTTTTTTGTTTGAAAGCGTATACTCCCGGCGTGGTACCTATTTTACTAAGTTAGGATCTGATAATAATATCCTTAACATGATAAATAAATATAGTCGATATGTTGCATTTTTATTAAAGCAGCAATCATAGTGCACAGTGAGAATAGTTTAGTTTCTTTAAATATATCTTAATATTATAACAGGTATGATGATGTACCTATAGTCGACAAATAAATTGGTTTACAATAAGGTTGAATATCACTTGCTCATAGTATGGAAGCATGGAATAATTTCTGTAGTGCCATAAACTCAACTAACCAAGCAAGAATAAAGAAAATCCTCTCAAAAGGTGATCTCAAACTCTTGGGCTCCCTAAAGAAGGTAGACGGCACCTACTCAAACAGTACTACTACCTACTAGCTACTCAAGTACTACTGGAAACACATTTTCCCGGCTGTCAAATCACATCGGACTCCGAGTGGTTAGACGAACATCATAGCACACCAACAGCCCATGAATGGGAAGTCGCAAACAAGGTAGTAACTGCCAACAGAATGGAATGGGCCCTAAACAGCTTCAAACCATTCAAATCGGCAGGCCTGGATGGGATATTCCCAGCACTCCTTCAATGGCAATCCAATCAGGTAATAAAACACCTACTACCAATCTACAGGGCCTGTATAGCTTTTAAATACATACCTAAGTTATGGAGAGAGGCAAAAGTAGTCTTCCTACCGAAACCAGGCAAGGAAGACTACACGCACGCTAAATCTTTCAGGCCCGTCAGTCTAACATCATTCCTTCTTAAAACTCTAGAAAGACTGGTAGATCGATACCTAAGGGATGGAGCACTAAAAAGCAAATCACTTCATCCCCAACAACACGCTTACAGAAAAGGCAGATCAACAGAGTCGGCACTACACATGGTGGTACACAAAATAGAATCGGCTATCACAAACAAAGCCTCAACACTTGCCGCCTTCATAGACATAGAAGGGGCTTTTGATAAAACTATGCACAACAGCATCAGCCACGCCCTACAAAAATCAAATGTTGAACCAGTCATCAGAAACTGGATCACCGAGCTGATCAGCAAAAGGGCGGTCCAGATAGTGGTGAATACCACAAGGGCAAAGGTAGTCAGAGGATGCCCACAGGGAGGCGTCCTATCGCCACTGTTATGGAACATAGTAGTTTACAACCTCCTATGTAGATTAAATGAAAGAGGGTACACCACTATTGGTTATGCAGACAACCAGGCACTGGAGCCGGCGTCTTCTCGAATGACCTAAACATAAGAATATCAACTACCTTAGACAAGTTGAACACAATCTTCCAAGCGGAATGCATTGGTATCACCAAAGCGGCACAGGCGGTTGCAGCCAGAGACGTCCGAGAGCTTAACATCAAAATTATCTCAGACAGTGCATCTGTGCTTCAAGCCCTACAAAACAATATAATAACTTTGGTCCTCATACTGGAATGCCACAACGCACTCCAATCCATTACGAAAGAGAACAAAGTAGCTCTGCAGTGGATCAAAGGACACAGCAACTCACTGGGTAACGACGCAACAGACGAACTGGCAATACGAGGATCGAAGGCAGTAGTTCACGGACCAGAACCACTACTGCCCTTACCTCAAGCCCAAATTAAAACATGGCTGCGCGAAAGAACTAGAGAAACGCATTTAACAGTGAAGGATGCAGGCAAACAAAAAATGCAGTTCCGGTAGCATCAAATAAGCTTACCTGCAACCTCATCAGACTTAAAAAGGACAAAATCCGCAAGGTTATAGGAGTTATAACCGGTCACTGTCCTCTAAACAAGCACCTATTTAACATAGGTGTGACTGACAGCCCCACATGCAGAGAATGCATGGAGGCAGAAGAAACGCCACAGCACGTGCTTATGGAATGTAGGAGCGTGGCAGATCAACGGCATCAGATCCTTCAATCACCAGGATCTCTCCCGGAAGCCTGCAGAAATCTGAAAAGATTGCTGACCTTCTGGGATGATCTAGGCTGGTTGCAGTAAGAAGGAAAAGGTAGCACGCACAATGGCCCAATCAGGAGGCTAAGTGCGGAAATAGCCCAGACAAACTAACTAACTAACTAACTATCACTTGCTCATAAAAAAAACTATAAGGTCTATTTTAACTTGCCTTTAATTACGCCAGCCTAGTGTTATTATTTGAACTTGTAAATGTGGCTAAGTGTAACAATAAGCCTTAGCGAATTATTATGTTACTGGGATATGTCATAAATAGAGGTAAGGCACTTTCTTGGTCGATTATACTTAAATCGGTATTGATTACCGATTTCTGTACCTATCTCTACTCTACCTACTTAGTACCTTTCCCAACTCTATCTATAGTAACATGATTCATTAATTCATACCAAATTTCTTAGAATCAACATCAACACAGGCATCATTTTATTTCCGACTCTTGTTTGCTGCAGTTAAATGCTAGTATCTTTTCACTAGAATTTCAAAGTATTTTGGTAGTAATTAATAACAATAATCGTTCTATTATTAGTATTGTGTGAATATTAAACAATCGCTCTCAGAAACACGATGGCAGTAAGTATCTATCAATCACTTTTCTTTTCTAAAATGGCGCATGGTGTTACTTACCAACATACCATGCAAATATCAACCGGTATTTGGACATTGGACACTGCGCGTGCGTATCTTGCCTTGCCTTGTGCAGTTGAATTTTTTCGATTAGCAGAGATTCCTTTTAAAATGTTTTTAATAGTCCTCACTTTAACTCAAGCAAGGGTGGGAGCTGTCCTGTAGCTGAGCTGTAAAAAAATACTGTTTCTTTCTCAGCCATTTTCAACCAGTTTCGTGTAGTCCTCCTTCAGATTGCCATTTAGTCCGGTCCTATGCTACTTACTTCCATCCAGTTCGTCCCCGTAACTTTCCTAATTTAAAATCATCCTTCCATCGCATCAGTGTGAAAAATATCCGAAAACAACATTTAATTATTTTGTTTTGTACCTTGTACTTTCTAAAACATTTTTTTTTTCTTAAAGAACAGTAAAAAGTATTACCGAGCGAAATTGAGTACTTATAATAAAAATTAAAAAGTAAAACCACTGTTTTATCTAATAAGTAAGTAATCATTGGTTTTATCTAGTGATGGTTTAACCCTACTTGCGGGATCCAAATCCGGGACAGCTTTGAAGTACTGTCAATAATCAATCTAACTTGAATTTACGCTGGTTTCGGAGCCGCATAAGTCACTTTTTCCTGCTCAAATACACTGCCGTCCTAACGAAAAAAGGCACAACGATTCATTTTGTGATATCGAGAGATACAGGGTGTGCCGTAAATTAACGACAAACTTGTAACTAAAAAAGACTTCAAACTTTTTTGTATGCAGCCTGGCATACCTCAAGTTGCAAGAAACCTTAAATAACGTTATTTTGGTGTACACCTATGAGTAATATGTTAATTGAAAGAGAAAATAATTACAAACAACAAATATTCTTTGACAAAATGTTGTAAATTATATACTTTGTTGCGAATTTCAATTTGATTATGAAAATAAAAGCTAATATTACATGTTCAGCCTGAAATTCTTAACAAAGTATATTACAACATTTTGTCAAATAGTATTTTTTGTTTGTAATTATTTTCTCAATCGATTAACGTATGTTTCATAGGTGTACCCCAAAATAACGCTATAAAAGGTTACTGGCAACTTGAGGTATACCAATTAGGTACGATGCCTTTTATCAACTTCCCATACAAAATTACCAAACAGCCGATTTGCATTAACAAAAAGAAAAATATTTTTTTTATATTCATAGAACAAAATTTGTTCACTATGATGTACAGAATGTAGTTACGACTTTATCCTTGATTTAGGGGTCATTCAACCCAAATGTTCTTGAGTTTTTCATAATTTTAAATACCTAAGCCCTTTTACGTTATGACGGCAGTGCAGGTGACATTCCGTTTAACGTTTTTTTTTTTTAAATTTCGATGTTGGGCCTGAAGTCATCATCATCATTTCAGCCATAGGACGTCCACTGCTGAACACAGGCCTCTGCCAATGATTTTTATTAGGGGGGATTGCCAACACTCGCCACGCTTGGCAAGCGGGTTGGCAAGCGCAGTTTTTTATAACATTTCGCACGCAGACGCTGCTGCCCGTCTCTTGCTTCAGGAATTATTCGCCTCTTACGACACGCCTCCTGTTGGTGGTAGGGAAGTGTATTCTTTACGGCAGTCCCCAAACGACACTAAACAACGACTCTAAACACGACACGGGGCTAAAGTATAGTTGTTGTATTTAAGCAGTAGTGTGATATTTGAGACTCTAAGAACCTCTTTCATCACTTGCTGATAAGTTCCAGATAACCTATCTGACACTTTTTTGAGAGCTAATTTTATGGGTTATATATATCTGTCAAAACAAGTGCCAGATAGGTTATTCCGAACTTATCAGCAAGTGGTGAAAGAGGCCCTTAAACCAACTAAAATCTACCGTGTGTAACTTTTAGGGCAAAAAAAGAGGAGGGAAAGGCTTGACCCCATACCAGGGCGACAGAAGAAGCTTCGGCGCATACAAATGCACCCAGTGCCGCAGGTCCTGGATGAGCGCCAACTCCTGGGCTGACTGCGCTCAGGCCTGCAAGAACTGCAACAACAAAGTCTACCCACACACACAGGTATTTATAGAATAGCTATGCCCGCGGCTTGGGTCGCGTGAAATATGGTTTGTCACAATCTGTTTTACTCGCTTAGGAGATGGAATAAAAATATGTAGTAGCCGTTCCAGCTTTTTCCGTCAATCCGTCAAAAAACATCAAAATCGGTCTAGCTTTCACTACAAAAAGTAGCCTATGTCTTTTCCTACACTCTGGTCTATCTCTGTACCAAATTTCATTACCATCGGTTCAGTAGTTTAGGCGTGAAAGCGTAACAGACAGAGAGAGTTCCTTCGCATTTATAATATTAGTAGGGATTATCCGTGCTTTCAGCTTCACTCGGAATAAGGCGTCATGATAATCAGCCCACATCAGTCCACTGCTGGACATAGGCCGCTCCTAATGCACACTACTGGGCCCGATGCTCGGCTATTTTTTTCCATTCGCTGCTAGCAGCGTGATGATATACATCTCCAACATATAGTCAGCCAAGTTGTGGTCTCCACTCAAGGACACGTCTATCCCATTAGTTATCGGTTTCACGGAAAATGCGACCAGTTCACTGCCCCTTTAACTGAGCTACTGAGTTTATCTTTTGAGCTAAATCGATTTAGACAACCGTCTGGTGTAGTGGTTCACGCTCCGGACTACAAAGCCAGCGGTTGCGGGTTCGAATCCCGCAAGGGGCAAATGTTTGTGTGATGAGCACGAGCATTTGTACACTTAAGTACACATGGATGTTTACAAAAGTATTTAAGTATGTTTATCCGTTACCTAGTCGCCATAGTACAAGCTTTGCTTAGTTTGGGAATAGATAATTGGTGTGATTGTGAAAACAATTCATTTATTTTATTTATTTACTGTTATTTTCGAATAGAGCTTACGAAAGAGCTTTCCTTTTAAATCCCTAGGCACTTAGGCAGTGGTATAGCTTGAACAGACAATCAAGACGGATGTTTGTGACGGACGCGACGAAGGACCTATATGTGGGCCAATTTACATATAAGGCGTAATTTTTAAGCAAATAATTCCTGCGAAATTGCATACGATTCGTCGGATTTCGTAAACTAATTCTAATGTTTCAAAAATACTCCTTTATCTCCTTCTGTGGAATTTGTGTTCACGTCACGTATTCTCCGTTATGGCTGCCTGACCGACCACCTGTTTTGATATAAAATGGCCTTCTTTATCTATACGTGACATTAATTCAATATTTTTCAATGACTTGCTTATTATTCACGTTTTTAAGGTTCTTTCTAGCTGTCTACTGTTCGCAGACCTCTGTACAAAATGATTTGCAAAAGGTTCTAGACACATACTTAATGCAAATATTTCAAATTTAAAACAGTTTGCCTATTGTATTATCAATACTAAATGCTTCGAAGCGGCCTGCGTCCAGGTCCTGCAAACCTTACCAGAAAAAACCGACTTCAAAAACACTCTAACGACTGGTACCGATTCCAAAAGTAACTGATAATTGTTTGTGTAAATCTTAATTTTACGTCGGTTAACTATGATATCACTATATAGGTAGTTCTGACGATGGATCCGAAAGATTCGAATTCCGATAGCCACTGGAACTCCCTCATCGAAAGTGCTAAGGTGGTTAAGTTTGATCCCGTTTGATTGGTTGTCCTTGAATATCATTATTACTCATAATGAAGAGGTTCTAAAGATAAAGGATGGATCCGAAAGATTGCCAATGAAACTGCCAAATGGAAAGTGCTAAGATAGTCGAGTTTAAGTTTGAACATTTAAGATACTGATAAAAAAATCTTTAAGACTAAAAAGTTATAAATAAATAAAAAGTAAAAAAACTTTTTGAAGACAAGCTTTTATTGAGTAAGAAGTGAACTAAAAGGCATAAAATAAATTAAGTGACATTTGTCATACACGTAATAGAACTTACCTACCTACGTGTATGACAAATGTCACTTAAATTTATTCCATTTAGTTGACTTTTTGCTCAATAAAAGTGTCTTTAATTTTTTTTTTACTTTTAATTTATTGTATTTATATAGGTAAATGCAACCGCGAACTTTGATGTAAGCACTGATTTGGTATTATAGTAATGTAGGTAAACTTTATAATAAATAAATTATACTTACCTTCCTAAAGATTTGGCACCCCTTTGCAATGTAACCCTGTATAATTAATGGTAGAGCTCGGACGTAACAAGCATTTTAAACAGAAAAAACGGAATTGAGAACCTCCTCATTTTTTGAAGTTGGTTAACAAATTAGGTACTTTAAGCAGTTTTATTTAATTATTCTTATTCTCATTTCAGAGGCCATTAAAGAAGCCGAGTGGTCTCGACAAGTGTGACCCTAAGAAGATACACCCATCCGAACTCTGCGAGAAGTGCGAACAGCTGGGGCGAAACTGCCGACCACCGAGAAGATGAATTCCCAAAAACTCTTATTATTGTATGTAGTTCTTATTACAATAAGCAATGTAGTTTAGGGCCGCTGTTTCTAAGAAAGTTCTAAGAGCCTTTTCACACTAGCGATTTTACCGGTTATATCACGGCAAGGCGAGATCGCGGCCGGCTTCCTTTATTTACACAGTGGATCCAGACGAAGAGCTACTTCTTGCTGTTTAGTTGAGAAGACGATTTCGAATTGGAAACAGACGAATCGCGAATCGTGAAATCGCCGGAAAAATCTTTAGTGTTAAGGGCCTCTAACATAGGTCGTGGAGGAGATGTTTGAGCGTTGTGCTTAACATTGCGCTCTTGGGGTGGGTTCCCACCTAAGGGGTGAGGGGGGGCTGTCTTTTTGCCCACAAATGACAACCCGGATAGTAAAGTCCGCTTTGGTTGTCTTTTGAAAATAAAAATAGAGGTCTTCACCGCTTTAGTGAAACCCACATTTAGGCGCGGAACATACACATCGTCGACGTTTCACGTGTGCGCCGCTTCCTTCGTATTTTATTAAAAATTTATAAAAGCGATATACCGTCACCCGCGCCTCGCCGCGCCGCTTGTGTATACAGGACTGGAACTGAAACTGCCATAGCAAATTCGCAATGACATATTAACTCAGCTTACTTCACTTTTTTAGCATTTTTTTATTTCATTAAAACGTCTTATTTTTTTACCCTAGTTTGAGGGAAGTTTCGACGTATTTTAATCGCAAATGTTAATGACTATGAAAAATACTAAAATATTCAAATTTGGAAAAACCTCAATAAAGTATAAAAATTAAGATATTCAAAAAATCTAAGAGATACTTTTTGAGGAGGTTTTTTTGTAATAAAAAAAACCATTGGCGGCGCGAGGTAGCGCGTTACAAGATAGGGTGAACTTTGGACACACTGGGTATCGTCACAAATAGTGTCATGTGGAGATAGAGCAGCCTAAAAGTATCCGAGTCACCATTGTTTTTTGTGGTTTAATTACATTATTACAATTAACATTCGAAATCGAAATCTCGATACTGGTTTTTGGGGCCGGATTCGAAATTGCGTTATACTAAGTATAGATCGTTCGAAATTTTAGCTAATTTGTTTGTGAAGTAAGACTAATAAACAATCCAAATTTTCGACCTTCACCTTATTTTTAGCAAAAACTCATTTCATGACGCAGTGGCGCGGTGACGTCAATTTATGGAACGAACTTCTCTAATAATTGATCTTCCATTTGTGCCCAAATGGTTGTGCGATTTCAAATTTCGTGTTATTTCGTAGTATCATAAACTAAACAGAAAAAAAAAACTAATTACCTACCAAATGTAACTCATTACACTTATCACATCTTTTTATATTGTAATAAAACAACAATACTGTACTGTTCAGACTGTTTTTAAAATATTTTATATTTACTTTTATCAAAATCACAGTGCTATTACCGAAGGTGTTTCAGTAGGTACATTTTAGTTTATATTAATAATATATATAATATTATTATCAATATTTAAGAAGACTTTTTAAATCCTATAAACCAGGATGGAATTACGAGGCCAAAAGCTGATTAAGTTATTATTTAAGAGTAGAACACTGACTGCCGCAATCAGAGTCATCACTTAACTTTAATACCTACTTACCAAAAAAAACTTGTATCTAATACTTAAGCCAATAAGAAAGACAATAATGAATGAACAAAAATGTTATACAACACTTTATTTTTAATTGGCGTCTCTGAGTGCAGCAGTAATTTGTAGATGTGCATTTATATTTGTCTTACTTTTATAAGTAAAATTAACATTATTATTAATGTTATTTTTTTATCTCTTTAATCAACGACGACAGTCTTGGCAGTGGCGAGTGAAACAAAGGGTAAGGTAGGACGCTTGTCCACCCCAGTCGTCCAATTGAACGTGATGACGACGATGTACATTACGCGCTTGGACACATCATTATAGCCCATTATAGCCATATTATTGAATAAAGCGCAACACACACGGAAGGCGTGAGCGGGACGGTGACGGAAACGAAACATACGTCAAAAAGGGCGCCCCTTTAAACGTAACGAGCGCGGTCCGCGCATGCCGACTGTCTGTGGGCGCCCATTTGAACTTAAGTTAATAGACCCGCCGTACTCCTGACCCGACTCATCGCCGACCCGCTCACGCCTTTCGTTTGTGTTACGCTTAGGCTCGGACTACAACCATCCGGAATTTTTCAGAACTCCATACAAATCAGATTGAATCCAGGCTTGTCCGGAGCCGTTTTGTATGGAGTTCTGGAAAATTTCGGATACATGTAGTCCGAGCCTTAAGCTTTGCAGTAGACATGCGGCTATAATTAGCAATGTCAATGTCATTTCGTTCTCGTATGTCGGCTGCGATGGACAAGTGACCTTAGGTTAGATTAAAAGAACAGAGACCTCAACGCCTTACTACCTTTTAAATGGTAATGTTTGTTTGTTTTTATGGTCGTTGTTTCCACACAAGACATACGGTCAGGGTAAGCAATGATGTGGCCTTAGATGATACCGTCAACAGCATCAATCTAGTACAAAACGTAAATTTCCCTATTTTTTACATTACCTATCAATAGAGAGAATCTGAGATCCCACCAAAAAAAATTTCATGTAAAATGTTGCCAAGATGAGACCATATAACGCACTGTCAAAAAGTTATCAAATCTTATGTAGAGACAAGCTTCTAACTCTAAACGCGCTAACTCTACAAGCCCTAACTCGACAAACTCTAAACCTTAGTCAAAATATGTGGCTTGCTTGGTCGTTTCACTACCGTCACTTAGGCCCGGTTCCTAAAACAAAAACCGACTTCAAAACACTAAAATGCTAAAAATAATCCTAACACTAAGTACCTAATCAGTTACTTTTGGAGTCGGTGCAAACAAAAACATTGAATCTCTCATCGGCTGGCACCGACTCCAAAAGTAACTGATAGTGATTAGGTACTTAAGTGTTAGGATTATTTATAGCATTTTAGTGTTTTGAAGTCGGTTTTTTTTTTTTTAATATTAGATTTGACAGAATATGTCCAATATAAATTGTCATCTGTCATTGTCTTTATATAATATAAGTTTAGTTGTCTAACGTAGTTTTACTTGATCAGTGCCCTTGTCAAGAAAATTGCGTTTTGTTTGCTTTGACACAAATGGTTAAAATAATTATTTTAATCATGTATAATAATGTTTTAAGCAAAATAAGATCAAGTTGTGTAAAAAGACTATACTGACTATAGTTTACACTTAAACGAGCACATTTAAGAATAAGTTTATTTGAATTAAAATGCGTTCACTGCGTCTCGTTTTTTTATGAAATGAATGCCTTCGGAGGGTTTCGGTCAGTGGGTGACTGACATCTGTTCGTCGCAGGTGAGGACGAAAAAGTTTATAGGAACGTCTTAAACGACTTGTTGCTCGTGACTCAAAATCCAGCAGTTACTGATGTACACTGACGTTTCGTTAAATATAGGAACCGGGCCTAATAGCGACATGGCTTACTTATCTGTTTCAATACTTCTTGTAGTAACGAAATGGCCAAGCCACATATTTTGACCTAGGTGTAGGGTTTGAATTAGGGCATGTAGAGTTAGAAGCTTGGCTCTACATAAGATTTAATAACTTTTTCACAGTGCGTGCCGGCCGGTGAGACTGGATATAGCAGCGGGACGCCAGACAGTGCTGTGTGTCGAATCCTATAAAGTTTAGTCTATTGCTAACACTGGGCGTCGTGTTTGCGTCTTGTAGTGGTCCCGCTCGCCGCCGGCTCTGTGTCTGTACCCTTATTACGCTCTTATATTTGATTTTAAGTAACTTTTCATTATAAGTTACGTTTTGCCTAAGAATTTACTTTTTTACTAAAGGAACACATTTTTCATTTTTTTTATATTTTAAATAAGAGTTAGGACTATACAGGGTAATTTGTAAAACATCAACGACCTCCTATGGGCTGATGGTGCTCAAATACAACAACTTTTTCTATGGGACCAACGAAGAAATAATTTAAAAAAAATTACCGCTTCATACAAACTGATGTCCGCTGGTGGGCGGTATGGGGACGTAATTTTTTTTTAGATTAAATGTTGGTCCCGTAGGAAAAGTTGTTGTATTTATTTGCAGCCCCTAGGAGGTTGTTGATGTTTTACAAATAACCCTGTATATCTTGTATGTATAATAGGGATGACGACTAACTTTTTTTTTCGTCTATCAGGTACAGACAACAGCACATCAACCTACCACAAAACGTAAAATTTTCTCAATTGATATTGATCTCTAAGTGCCGTACTTAAGGTTGAAAATCTATTCAGTGACCTTAAATTTTTGGGTAGGTTAGCCTGCCGTTGTCTGTACTTAGATTGCCATAAGGTATTGAACACGTATTTTTTATTTTTTCACACAATCAAAATATTACAGAGATAGGTATATTGGTTTGATATGTCGCATGACGTCACGTCTTGATACAATTTTTACTTAGAAGTGACGTCACCAGCCGCCACTCCCGAACCTTGACGCGCTTTATCTTTGGCAATTGTGGTTGATTGACAAAAGAAAAAATAAGTATCCATTTTTTTAAAACATCTAACTGACGGATGAAATAGAATTTGATTTTTCTTTCTCCAGTCGTCATCCCTATTAATATGAAGGAATGTGAACAAATATGGAACACCGTGAAAAAAAAGTAAAATTTACTTCTCCAAACAAACTTATATCAGCTCAGCTGGTTGGTGGTTTAGTATGGAAAAGTTTTTTTTTTTGCTATATTGATTGTGCCCGTAGTAAAAGTTGTAGTGTTTGAGCGGGGAAACGTGTCTTGACACTAGTCAAACTCAAAAGCTATCAATATTCGGTTTTCCATATTTTAAATAGTTACAAACCAGTTTAAACCAAGGATCGAAACCGGTTAATATTTATTTCAGAATGTATAAGACCCATTTCTACTATTTGATAGTAGTTGTAAAGATTTGATCATAAAACTAAATTTGCCATAGCTTCTAAGTCGGTATTTGGAGTATGTGATAGTTAATTTAGCGAAAACCTTTATTATTCCGGTTAAGGTTCCACAGTAAAATAACCGGTTACCGGCTAAACTCGTGCAAAACAAACTACACCATTATCAAGTCACTTAAAAAAATATATTTAAATTTAACTTTTTTTAGACAATATTTGGACAAACCACTAAACAAAACGGCGCTCGTTCAATCGACTAAGTTAAAATGAATGCAAGAGTAAAATAAGTACATGAGATTTATAAGAATAGTCATTGCATCTAGAAACTAGAATTATCGGTTATCTAGATAAAGTTGTATTACATATTACGGATGTTATTCCATATTATGGATACTATTCCATGTTTGGTCCCTTTTCTCTAGTATGTAAGCGACAGTTAGACCCTGTGTGATTAAAGCAAATAAAATGCAAAAAATCCATTACAAAGATTTTTAACCTTTTATTTTGTTTTAATGCTTAGTTTTCAATAGATTATATTGATATAAGTATAGTATATTGGTTAACTTTGCCACAGAATAAATATTATAGTACTTTGCTAGAGATTGCTATTTCATTCAATTATCCTTTTATTATAAAATGCGTTTATCATACCACATACCACTGCACGTGCCCAAATTATAACATTGATTTAGCTTTTTCTTTATTTAATGGAGATATCTCGGCATGATACGGATTCTATGTGGCCTTTCGAAACTGTTTTCATATTCTTCTCCAATAAATTCACCTCTATCACCGTCCCGTTGAGTCAAAGATCTCTTTTCGAATTTATGTTTTGAATTCTCAAGATCAGTCTTCCGATTATCAGCTCTGCAAAACGTAGCTATCAAACACAGAATAAAAATTACCGCCATAACTTTCTAGCTAGCCCGGTCATTTTAAAAATCAGTTGTCTATGACTTGTTGTTCCGATATTGTTTTTTTTATTTTTTCACCTCTTTTTATTATCAATGGCCAGTGACTTTTCAATTAGAAGTTCAATAACGTTTTCTTTGTTCTTTATTTAGTGTGATTTGTATATTTTATACCTATCAAATTACGTGGTATCGGTATTCGTGCAAATATTGTTTCTTGTTGTTTAGATTTCAATTCTCAAGTGTTTTTTTTTACAGTAACTACTTAGCGCTTCGGTTTACTCACGATTAGATAAGTTTGACTTGTAATTCACGAACAGCAAAGATTTTTGTCTCTAAAACGTGCGACCGATACATTTTTTGATAGTAAAACTATGGTATTAAAATCGTAGAAATACCTTAACACATCACAACTTCTATTGTGTCTTTAGCACTGTTATCAATGTGTTAATTAATAATATTTTTGTTTACCTAATGGGGAATATGCACGAAATTAATATATTGTTTTTATTACATTTATAAGAAATTACATACAATAGTATAGTACATACATATAGTGCTAGTAGTGAAAAAAAAATAAGATTTTGGGTAAAAAATAAACGTAATACAGTAATTAGAAATTGAGGTATACTTGTCTCTTTCTAAAACAATTTTTACTATGAAAAATATATGGCGGGTGTGTGATGTGACGTCACGGTACATATCGGACCTCCTTGTCTAGCACGCGATATAGTCGCGTGGGTTGTAAGTCAGGTATTTATCAATATTTTTGGAAATTCTTTAAGTTTTATTAATTATAACTAAGTACTATTTATTTTAAGACGAAATAAAAATGTATGCATATTCCCCATTGATTTACTGCGGGTCGAACATCAAAATATCAGAAAGTTTTTTTAAATTTTCCTATGCAAATCGTTGGTCAAAGTTGAAACAGCTGATTGATCATTTAGTAGGTATGGGGAAGTATTTTATTTGTAAGTAACGTATTGCGTAAACAAAAAATTACATGGTACAAAAATATAACTAGTATTCAAGAATCAACGCAATCAAAATACACCTATCAAGAAACGCCACAAAGAAACAATCACAGTAGTCGTGTAAGAAAATATATTATCTAGGTACAATTACAACTGGCGAGTAGAAATAATGTGATTTACCTACCAAATAAATTTAAATAATTTATGATTTTAACCTGTATCCAAAATGACGAGTGACCGGATTGCATGGAAGAGAAAGACATACTGCGCCGACCCCAGATAACAGGGACCCCGGGAACAGGGCAGGCAAATGATGAACCTGTATCCAAAATCCATGCTCTCCAATCTAAAATAATAAAAAAACCGGCCAAGTGCGAGTCGAACTCGCGCAACGAGGGTTCCGTATCAACTTATAGCTATGTAAATAATATATGTAAAAAGTATAACGGAAATCGAGTAAATATCTTGCCAATTATTCGGTTTTTTTTGTAACTACAAACTTACGGTTTTTGGACCTTTGTCTAAACTTGTGCTATAAGACATTGCTTCTTGCCAAATTTTATGATTCAAGGTCAACGGAAAGTACTTACCTTATTAATTTTGATTTCCTTATGTGTTAAATATACATTTTTTGTAGCATAAACGGCCACGCCGTATGTTTTTTTTACGTTACCTTAGAAGTTTAATTTTTTCACAGGTTTCAAGGGACAGTAGACCTGGAGTTGGAAAGTGACCGTCACATTATAAATATCTGACCAATATGACCGAGCAAATTGGTCATTTTTTTAATGTTACCGGACATTTTGGACATTTACTGTCATATTCAATTCTATTGACAAACTGAAAAAAAAATATTTAGTCACAAATAAGTGCCTTATTATAAGAGAAACAGGCTTTAGTAGTGATGATCTATAACGAAATGAAATTTCTAAAATCTTTCTGCACGAACAAGCTAAAAAGTGGCGTATCGTTACGCGCGAGTTTTTTTGAGTTGATCCAAATCCAATTACATGTTTTATTCTATGTTTTTATTGTCAAATACTTAACATTTAAGATTTACTTTAGTGGAATTCTTTTTTTTTTATTTATACTAAAAAAATATATGTGACCATCGTGACAATAAATGTCCAATGTGACCAAGCATTTATCATAAATGACGGACGCTTAAAGCATATGAACGTCAATTTACAACTCTGGCTGAGTAAGTAAGTAAGTATATCTTTTTAATTTCAACTCCATACCGCCACGCGTTCTCGAGATAAAGAGTCTTGTTTGACAAACAGACAGACAGACAGATGGACGGACAACAAAGTGATTCTATAATGGTTTTGTTTTTCCTTTTGAGGTACGGAACTCTAAAAAACAAAAGATTTGACATTGAAGTCAAACAAAGTCATTTTTATACGACCATTTAAAGTATGGTTTTTTTGCCCTTGTAACTTTGACGATGAATAAGTCGATGATTTTTATTTTGTTGTCATTAATTAAGTAGTTTCTTTTAGCGCTGTCATGGTGTCAAAGATCAATATGTTTGTTATTGTCGGGCACTCTGGACATGAAGCTCCTTGAGCGGATTGTGGACTCCCGGATCCGACAGGAGTGTGATCTCTCAGTGTCAATATGGGTTTCGTCCTGGCAACGGGTCTATGGACCCTGTTTTCGCCCTAAGGACCGTCATGGAGAGATACAGGACGAAAAAAACGCCTCTGCACGTCTTCCTTATTATTGATCTGCAGAAGGCCTTCGACTGTGTCCCTCGAGTGGTGATCTGGTGGGCACTGAGATCCAAAGGGGTCCCCGAGGCATATATTGACATTATTCGAGACATGTACCGCAGCTCCGATTCTAAGGTTCTGACTGCTGTTGGCGACACCAAACCGTTCCCGATCACCGTCGGAGTACACCAAAGTTAAGTCCTCAGTCCGTTTCTGTTCAGTGTGATCTTAGACGTTGTGTCAGATAGCATCAGAGACACATGAGCAGCCACCATAGCTGCTGATATATGCTGACGATATCGCACAGGTGGACGCGGACAGGGGCAGGCTGGTGAGAAAGGTAAACGAGTGGAAGCAGTCGCTTGAGAGCAGTGGTCTGAAACTGAATGTGGCGAAGACCGAGTACCTGGCCTGTAACTCTACAGATCCAACGTCCGTCCACATAGGCGGAGACAAGGTCGAGCGCACGGACCAGTTATATACCTTGCATCTGTAATTCACGCGTCGGGAGACGTTGATTGCGACGTCAAAGCACGCATTGCTGCTGCGTGGGCCAAATGGCGTGAGGTGAGTGGTGTCATTTGTGACCCCAGAATGCCGGTTAAGCTGAAAAGACAGATCTATAAGTCCACTATTAGGCCTGTCATACAATCTACACAACATGTTGCACCTTTTGCAAACTACATCAAATGCAAAATGTTGAAATCATAGAGTTTAGGAGTTTCTTAAACAATTGGCATCTGTTTCTACACAGGGTTACCTATATTGGAAGGTAGTGCCAAATTTTCGGGAGTGACTCATTTAGTAACTTAATCGATCGATTAAGTTGCGTAAAATGTAGATCTACATTTTACGCAATATGGATCACTTAAAGAACAATGCATTTATTATTCTATTTTAATAACTTTATCTGCTGTGATAAAAATGGAACTCATCGATAATTTACGATTGGTTCATTAAATTGCTTCGTTTGTGCACTGCATAAGGTCCTTGCTGACTTTTTGAAAATTATTGTTTTATTGAAATATAAAATTAAATACAAAAAGACGTTTTTTAATATCGTTCTACAGACCTTTTTTACCTAATACCTTACAATGTAGCCCTGATTAACGAAGTTAAGAGTCCTAATAGTTTTTGTCATCTTTATTAACTTTTTAATACTTTAAGCGCACTTTGACAAGCTACAGAATTATGATCAAATTTTAAAATTTGGCCTTAATAAAAATATCCCATCATAAAATATCAATTTGATAGTTACCAAAGACTATGTTGAACTGTAGTTCTGACGTAATCGATTAAAGTTATTATTATTATTATCAACTTATCAACATACTTGTAACCTAATTTAATTAAAGTCATGGCTTTGAAGAAAACAACACGTAAGTAGATAAATACCAATTATGTTTAAAGTATTTAAATATACTACAACTAAAACATTTTTCACACAATTTAAGTACCAACGCGCGTTGTTTACGACTCTATAAGACATGTTTTAAAATTGGATCTTATCATATTTGCTAAACCAGTTTTCACTTTAAATGTTTTAAAGTTAATTGCCTCTTTTTCAAAGGCAGACCTAGGCAGGCGGGACACTAGCGCGGTCACACGTGTGCACCCGTCTGTTTGTAAAGTAATAAATCAATGAACAACGCTGCACGCCGCGCGAATGACTTTTTGTTTTTACAAAATCAGTGCGCGCCGATGTATGTACCGCGGTCGACTCGACAAGTGCCGTGCGATTCGAGTACAGAAAGTCGACGGCAGGTCAACCTGTCAAATATATTATAGTATTTGTAATAGCTTTGGAATTTGGAATGGAATCTTCCCTTGATTTCATAATTTCGACAATGAAATCTCCACATTAGTAACCTAGATGTAACAAACGGGATAATTGGCTGTCGACTTTGGTTTGTATGGCAGCAGCCCGCCGCGGGCGCACGCCTCGGTCGATGGACACCCTAAAATAGACAGTTTGTTAGGAGAGAGAAAAAAACATTTTAACTAAACAAAAGTAAATAAAAAAAGGATAAATACTACAAATACCTAACAAAAAATATATTGGTAAGAGTATCGAATGTGGTGTCCAATATGGGCACGCGACGGTAGCGCTGATTATCGGCTGGAGTTAGATTAGAACTTGCATGCACTAAAAACTACCTACATAATAATTATGTTTTAAAAAATATACAATATAAGTATATATTTATGCGAATTCTAATGCATGTTTAATATTGGTAGCCGTCCATTCTCAGTGTTTCGTTGCCTGTCTAATGTCACTCCAGCTTGCTTGCTGGAGCTCATACAAATGTAGTTTATTATTATTTCAGCCGCTTTCCTTTTACTGTTGATGCTGGCCGATTTCTGTTCAGCGGGAATGGGGCTAGACCCTAGCCCCACTTGTCCCTGCGAGGGGCCGCTAGCCCCAGTGTGTGCCTCCGACGGGAAGACGTACTGGAGCCGAGAATGCGCGGAATGTATGGCCCCGGACGCTCAGATAACGAAAAAAGGTTTTTGCCCTAATCTGATTATTGAATTCGAGGGATAAAAAATGTCAAGCAATATACAGGGTTATTTTAAAAACATCAACAACCCATTTTTTCTATGAGACCAACATAGGTAGTAATCTAAAAAAATTCACTGCTTCATACAAACTCATGTCCGCAGGTCGCGGCGGCTTAGTACCTATGGGGAATTGTTTTTTTTTTGCGATTTCTATATTAGTTCCATAGAAAAAGTTGTTGTATTTGAGCACCAGAATCAGCCCCTAGGGGGTTGTTGATGTTTTTAAAATAACCCTGTATAGAAGACTTTTTCCAATTCTGCCTGTATTTCGTGTAAGTACCCATGTAAATTTCTAGTATAGGTATTCTTATTATGATAACAACTTCCTGTGTGACATTTAAGTACTTGACATGATTTCAAAATAAAAAAACTTCACTATCATGATGTATTTGTGTTTCTTCCAACTCTTATGCTAAATCGGTTAAAATGGTGTAAAAGAAAAGATTGCTTTCATTGAAATTTTTATATCTATGTATGTTATTATTTAATTGAGTTTGTTTCTTTTTATTTTTAAACTATAGTAAAACACGCTTTAAATTTTTAAATCATTATCATGACTAAACCCAGAGTTATCGGCTTGCGTTTGGATATTCCTACTCTTTCTGGCACTAGCCTTGACCTGCTTGACGGTGTCCATGAGGGGCATTCCCTTCGTCTCCGGGGTGAGGATGATAAGCAGTCCTGTGGGCACAGCTGATGCCCCGAAGCAGATTGCCGGTAGAATTACTGACACGCTGTTCTGAAAGAAGAATTACATAATTGTAAACAGTGGGTAGATGACCAGCTCATTAGGTGATATTACGATGATGGAGTATAAGGTATCAACGAGGGTTTGACCATCTAAAAACAAAAGAGTGATTTTTAAGAAGTTCCAATTGAAGGCTGCTGATTGGAGAAAATTCTTTTGACCTACGGTAACGAAAACGGTATTTGCAGTCCTTCTAACATTCGTCACAAAAACATCACTGTTGTGGTCAACATTATAAGGTTAGCACTAAATCTTAAATATGGCAGAACAAATACAAATAGCAAACAGGTCAATAAACTCACCAGTATTGGCGTGAGCGGGGCCAGCATGCCACCGAGGCGAGCAGCAAACGAGCACAACCCTAGCATAGAGCCGCGAGCACTCGTGGGGAACAGTTCCAGGGAGTACGTGATCCCGCCCGTGAAACATACCGCCACGATTGTCTTGCCCACCAGAAAGAAAGCTATCTTTGCCCAGCTGACGCCTGTAATGGAGAATTCATTAGAAACAAAACAAAGACATTGAAATATAAGTACAGACAGAGATGATAGAAATTAAGTACATGAAATAACGAATTCCGTTGTAGTATTATATTGAAATACACTATAATTTTATAGGCACTTACCATCTGGCACAAACGCTGATAGAACGCACACTGCGCCGCTGATCATGAACCCGACAATAAGCGGCAATCGCCTGCCGAACCTGTTCATCAAGTACAGAGACAACAGCTCCCCGGGGAAAGACATCACTGTAGCCAGCAGAAAATTGTTGTATTTGTTCCCCGGCAGGAACACAGAATTGACCATTAGCCCATAATAAACGAAGTTCGACGTGAACCTAACCATGAAACCGATCAGCAAGCGTTTCATCATCTCTTTAGACCTGAAAACTTCCTTCAGCCCTTCTCTTGTTTCATAGTCCTGAATGTCAAACTTTTGTTTCAACTTTTCATCGTCCAAGTTGGTGAGATCTTGTGCATTAATCTTCATGTTATTGGTTTTTGCGATCTTTTTTAAAGTTTTTATCGCCTGTTCAGTTTTTCCGTTCAAGATCTGCCATCGTGGGCTCTCTTGTAACAAAAATATCAAACCCAGGAACAAAATCGAAGGAGCGTACACTGCTTCGACTAGAGTCTTCCAGTTTGATACGAACATTGCTAGAATCGCGAAACAGGTCTCACCCATGTATATAGCATATGAGAATGATACTCCACACAATATGCGATACTTTCTTCCTGTTATCTCTATCACTGAAAAAGAAAATTAAAACAATTTTATTATAGTTACACAGCTAAACCGATTACCACGACCAACTGCATTAAACGTAATTGCGATGAGTCACAATCAGCGCTATGGATAGCAAAACTTTAGCTAACTAACTAATAAAGATGACGCTGCGACCCAAAATGAGTCTTGGCCTTTGACAATAAGAATCCCACTCGGTCTGTCCTGCTCCACTTCTCGCTAATTATGTGTGGACATTGCGCAGGTAAAAAAAAAACTTTGAAATATATAACTTCTACTGGTCAAAGGTTTTAAGATAGGTAAATCAATGTCAAACTTACTCATAATGGATCCTACGGTATAGCTCCCTCCACTCATCAAAGCTTCTAAAAACTCTAATGCTATGTACACGGGGTAGGAAGAGGCGAATATTTTGAAAATGCCAAAGAAGCAAGCCGTAAAACAAAATATTGCAATCCACTTTCGTCCGAATCTGGAATTTAATGGACCTTTTAAATAAATGGACTTGTTTTTATATTAAACTAGCGACCCGCCCCGGCTTCGCACGGGTGCAATGCTGATACTAAATACACTACAGAAAAACTGTGAACGTTGTATATAAAAACATAGTGGCCCACTGAGCTATTATTTTGATAAATCTCGTAGGGTTCAGCCTGCGTTGGCAATGTAAGCGGAAAAAATGGAATTATTTACGACATGACATTAGAAACCTCAAAAATAACAGTATTTCTCCACTATTTAATGGATGTTATTATTATACATATAAACCTTCCTCTTCAATCACTCTATCTATTTAAAAAAAACGCATCAAAATCCGTTGCGTAGTTTTAAAGATTTAAGCATACATAGGGACAGAGAAAGCGACTTTGTTTTATACTGTGTAGTAACAAGCTGCCCGCGGCTTCACCTGCCTGGATTTTCGTGAATTGTTCTGATGTATTTATAATTTATAATTCTTCTCTGCTCTGTTCTTGATTTATATTAACAGTGTAGCTAAACCCGACTTTGTTTTGTATATAGATGTGTTCAACGAGCGAGTTTGCCCAAAAAAATATGTATAAATAACAGACCAGATAATAAAAAATACTAAACAAATATTTAAAACTTGTAGATAACGGTTATTCATGTCAATCTTCTTGACATAAATGTACTTAGATGCAAATCAACTGCTTAATGCTTAATTATAGATACAAACCATGGGACCAGAGTGCCTAGTGTGAGTGCCACTCTCACATAAATCGATCGAAAAGTTAAACAAATTTACATTTATTTTGCGATCGAAGTAAGCAAAACGACTATTTTGTGGCATGGCCCTCAGTACCTACCTGTACTTAATTACCACCACCACCTTAGCCTTTAGTAGAATATAAAAAGGCATTACCTATCGGAGACCCAGCCAGCGATCAACATGGCGAACAGCATACCCAGGTTGTGGATGGTGCCGACCAGATTAATCTTCCACGGCTGACATGCGAGATCGAGCTGGATGTAGAGTGGAAATTAAGCAAACCTTAAAAAGTGTTCTAGATTTGTTTTTCATGCATCACAAATTGCGTTTGCTTTTAAAGGCGTCGCCATGGCGTGTGTATGGCGTCGGGCTCAGTGACATGCATTGGGAAAGGCCATTGTCTAGTAGCGGACAGACGACAGGACAGATATGATTACGAAAGGGAGGGATGGGTGCCTTCAGCCAGTTGCAAAAATGTTGTAATAATACAGGTCTTTTCTTGTGCAAAATCAGGTTAAATTCTCGGATAAGGAATATCCTTGCTGCTGCAGCTAAGACATACCTATGGTATATCCTTCTTTATCCCTACTACTGTCAAAAGTTAGCTGATTTGATAAAAAAGACATACCTACTCTAGAGATGTCTCTGGGACAATCAGTTAGATCAGTCGTGTTGGGTAAACAATTTGGTAATTGGTTATCAATCTAGTTCTAAATTACTAACCGTGCATTGTATCACTAACTCTTGATTGTCAACTGTCTTATCTCTATATATAAAAAGACAAGTCCTGACTCACTCATTCATTCACTGACTGACTATGTGAATATATACGACACGTGTGAATAAAGACACAAAAAAAGCACCTTAACGTTGCGGTTAGAACAATTTTTTTCTACTCAATAATATAGAAAGACAGTGCCATATTTAAGTAATAATAAGCGAGGCGTTATTTACTGTATTCTTGATCGAAGGTCTAAGTGCAATAACTTAAAACTTACATGAGAGACAACGCTGTCCTGGCTCTCGTACACCCATTGTGTGCATGTGTCTACTCTGTCGCTGAAGAGGTTTGAGGAGCACTCGCCGGGAACCGAACTGTTGTCCAGCACAGGCCTCGAACACCTACCGATAGTCCCGTTGGGCCACCAGGACGCGTTGAACGAGTCTAGAACACCTTCGCATTCTGGTACTCGACATCTGTAATATTTAGTTTTTTATACTACAGGGCTACTTTGCAAAGGGATGCTAAATCTTTAGGAGTGGCTCAGAATCAGTAACTTTATCGAACTATGCAAAGAACCAAACGGTTTTTTTTTACATTTGATTATTCCTATCCGCTGTTAAAAATGGTATCGTATGTGTTTACTCATTCATGAAAAATTTGCACCGTATGTGCACTGCGTAAGATCCGACTGCGTAGGCTCGCGTACCTACGCCTCTCTGATAACCGCGCGGCTTTCGTAGTCTCTCTATTGACTTTATTTTTGAATATTTTAGTTTTTTTTTTTCGTAACATACGATTATTAAAAATAATAACGATTACGATACGATTACATTCCCTAGATTTTATTTTTTAAATTTGGCACCCCTTTGCAATGTAACCCTGTATAGCCACCACTCGTAAATATGTAATTACAACTAACTGTTGCCCGCGCCTTTGTTCGCTTGTTCTTTACTTTAGACTAACTTCGTTTTGCAAAGATCACGCAAATGAAATCGCGCGCCAAAAACTAGTGTTTCATTTTCATTTCTTTTTTTCACATAAAAAAAATGACAACTGAACAGCGAGATCTAGCGATAATATCTATACAGTTATCTTGCATCCCTCAGGAACCTTACATTTTTTCGGGATAAAAAGTAACTTGTCTGCTATTCCAGGCTATAATCAATCTTTGTTCCAAATGTTATCTAGATCCGTTCAGCCAGTTCGGGCGTGATTGGGTAACATCCATCCAAACTTTCGCATTTATAATATCACTAGCTGTTGCCCGCGACTTCGTTCGCGTGGTCATTAGTTTATTCATAAAGGATTTTCTGCGCAACTTTCTTAATTTTTTCATTCAAAAGATCCTTCTCCTGGCTATAATTACCACTATAAAAAATGAATTTGCAAAATTGTTCCATCCGTTCACGCGTGATACGATGACCAAGGGAAATAGAGCTTCATTTTTATTTATATAGACTAGCTGTCCCGGCGAACTTCGTACCGCCCTTTCATACTTTTTTTTGTGATTTTTCCTTGTTTTAATTGTTATTCTGCTATTCGGGGTAGACACATTCAACAAATCAAAGATCATACAAATCGGTACAGCCGTTTTTGACTTATAAATGGTGTAACTAACTGGACTTTGTTTTATATATATAGATTTGTAGATAAGTAAGAAGTAAGTTTTCTTTAAATCTGTGCAATAATGTTTAATAAATAAACGTCTGTAGGTACTTTCTTACGACAAATTCACGTCGCGGTAAGATAATACTTCCATCTTGCTCAAATAGTTGAATATAAAGTAGACAAACAAATATTACTTAAATCTTCTAATTATATAAAACAAAGTCGGGTTAGTTACTCCGGGGTAATTCAAAAGTGGCTCGATCGATTTTTATGAACATTAGTTTATTGAATTTGTCTCTGCACCGAATAGCAGAATAACTATAAAAACGCAAAAAATGTGTATGTAAATATTTTAAAAATAAACTTACCGGTAACTAATATCGCCGACAACAAATATGAAGTTGATGTTGGCCATGGTGACGAAGAGAGTGGCCAAGCAAATGAACGCGTACTGCGTAACCTGGTACTTTCCATATTTCTCTAGAACCTCCCAGATTTCGTACACTTTGTCCTCTTTGTTGATATTAGAATTTTTTGACACCATTTTTATACCTCAAAATCACTTTCTACGCTATAGAATTATTCATAATTAAAACGGCATGTCCTACTTTGTGTCTTTGAGTTAACTTCTAAATATTTGATTAAACCAGTATTGATAATTTTAGCTCTTAAATAAATATAACATAACAAAAATGCGAAAACGGGGTCACCTTTAAAACATAAAACAACTTATTTATCGGAATGAGTATCAAGTTCACCAATTTCTTTAGAAATATATTGTTATGTTCCTTCCTATTAATTACACTTATTTGCTACTAAGGTTTGGAAATTTTCACACACATTTAAGTAGAAGTTTAACTTTAAGTTTAATTGATCACTATATTGACAATGAATTAATTTAATCACAAAAAACATGCCACTTTATCTATTAAGTACTGCTAAATTATGTTAAACGTGTTGACACTAGGATAATTTCAATGTTTTTGGCGAATTTGCAAGGTTTCTCAATAACAAACGTAAGTAACCCTAAAATATCATTCTGGGGTCATAATGACCCGAGCGAAAAAAAATCCATCATATAAAATAGAGTGAATGTTTTCTAAATAAACTGTAAAGACAATTATTTGGACAATGATTCTGCTCGTATTTCCGGTAAAGACATCTTTAGACATTTTTATAATTCCATTTAAAAATAAATAAACAACGACTTCAAAATAGCTGCTCAAACGAAGTCAAATTATTAATTGTTTGTTGACTTTAAAGCAAACGAAAAACGAATTCATTCTAAAATAGTTATAAATGTAAGTACCATGTTTTCAGATAAATTATATTGTAATGGAGGCCACGTACCGGCAAGTGCAGCGTAGGACGTCCACCTATAAGGTGGAGAGACGACCTGGTAAAGGTTGCAGGAAGCCGCTGGATGCGGGCCGCTTCCAACAAGCCAATCTGGAAGTCACTGGGGTAGGCCTATGTTCAAAATGATGATGATGAATAATATTGTTTTCTTTTATAGTAGTAAAGTAATTATTTTGTGAATGTCCCCAATCAGTATTTAATAAGTTAGCCATTTGATACGACGTTATTGAAGGTACGAGCAAAAAAGCACTTTATTACTTTTTTACAGACTTCAAAAAAGGAAGAGGTTCTCAATCCGGTTGTAAGTTTTTTTGTGTTTGTTAAATCATAATTCCACCATTTAAGAAATGATTTGGAAAAAATCTTTTCTATTTAAAAGGGTATACCTACCTGCTTCCGGACCGGTCCCATTTATTTATCAAAATCTAATTCTGTTGATGGGATCCATGCGGAGGTGAGGAAACTCCTCAAATGATACATTTAATAAGGCAGGCATATTTAAATTAAAAGAAAACAAAAACGACATTTAGAGTGGAAAAAATAGATAATAATATCTGTGTACACGCGGATAATATTTTTTTTGCACTCTCATTATTCGCCTTGAGGAGAATTTAGCACTAATCATCATTTGCCTGCCCTGTTCCCAGGTCATCTGGGGTCGGCGCAGTATGTCTTTCTCTTTCATGCAATCCGGTCACTGGTCATTGAGTCATTCACTCCCTTCTCAGTCATATCTCTCCTCACACAATCCATCCATCTCTTCTTAGGTCGTCTCCTACTTCTCCACCTATCAATACTGATATCCATCACTCTTCTCGTTACGTGCTCCTCTTCCCTTCTCAACACATGTCTATACCAAGACAAACGGTGTCTTTTCATCTTTTCTGCTACAGGTGCCACTTTCATACTTCCTCTAATATATTCATTCCTTATCTTATCCATTCTCGTCACCCCACACATCCACCTTCACATTCTCATTTCTGCTGCATGCAAACGCTTTTTATCTACCTTCTTAATGGCCCAGCATTCAGAGCCATGTAGTAAAGCAGGTCTTATAATACTAATAACTAATAAAAACAATTATTTTTTATCTAAAAATAATAATAAGCGACTTCAAAAACACTGAAAAGCTTAAAATAACATTTACGCAATCATACGTGAGAGTTATTTTTGGAGTCGGTGCGAATGAAAACATTCAAACACTCCACGGCTGGTTGGCCTTTCAGCATAGCAGTGTAGCTCTGCCTTTCCTGGTTTCCACGGAATATCAGCGTCTTGCCTTGCTAGTTCCTTGTCATTTTTTACATTCTCTAAACATCAATATAAATATAAAATGGTTGATTTTTCTTATTACATTTAACTACCAAATTCACTCTAGTAGCAGAGGGTTATGCTTTTGTTTTGTTTGTTTTATAAACTTTGTATTTTTTTTTACGTGTATTCAATCTACATTTGGATGAATAATCATTAAGACGCATGGATTAAAATTTGAAACATCCTTCAAATTGAGTAAGATTTCGAGATCGCAAATGTGAATTTTATACCAACGGTGAGTGACGCCCCAAAACCAGACACATTAAACATTTTATAGTGAACCGACAAGTCAGCAAAAATATTTTAAGAAAATGTAAAAATCAAAATTCAGAATGTTAGAAAAAAAATATTTACAAATAAAATACTGTTTATTTCCCTAAAATTTTGTAACAATATCCCCGGCAAATCCGTGGTTTTCAGCTTGCATCTGAACATTCTTCTTTTTCCTGGCGATAGCTTTGACTTGTTCGATGGTGTCCATGAGAGGCATCCCCTTAGTCTCCGGGGTGAGGATGATGAGGAGACCCGTGACCACCCCGGAAACCCCAAAGCATAATGCTGGCAGAATTACTGACACTTGGTTCTGAAAAGAGGAATTCATCATAATCAGCCCAAGTCAGTCCACTGCTAGACACGCCTTCCATTTAATGATTTTAGATCAAAGATTTAAAAGGGTGAACATTAAGGCTTGTATCTGCGCGAAGGAACTAGGTCGAGCTCATTACCTCTCCCGCACCAAACGTACAACTAGCGGCACGGATGTTGAGCGCTGGGCGAAAGATTCTCAGAAGACCATTACGATTACAACTACTTAATTGACTAATCGCGCGCCGCGGCTGCACCGCCGGCCGTGCGTGATTGGTTGCTTGCTTCGCGCAGTGCGTGCACACGCGTTTCTGATACGATGATCGTCTCATAAGATGCGCAAAGTGATCCCCACTCTTTCCTCCAGCGCTCAAGATCCATGCCGGGAATTGTACCTAACGCGCGCCGGCGCCGCACGATGGGCTTAAATTCACCTTACGGAGAAATTTGAAACTTGGTTTAAAATTACTAGTTTTATTAAAGAATTTTATTTAACTTGCACCCTTCACATTCTATGTTACCAAATTAACAAACTATTTGAGGTGAGTAGTGCCCCTACATTGCCTACTCGAAGCGTGTTGGTACGAATAACGCACGAAAATTTATTAAAATATATGTACATAGTTCATATAAAGCGCGGACTGAAACGACAATCGCTATCTGTAGGGCCTTAGGTAGCAAAATGAGAGAAAATAATACTACATTATACTAATTTAATAATGCTATGTCACGGCGACGTCACAGCAAAGTAGTAACAATATCGCAGCGGTGCAGTTGCGACGTCGCCTACACGCTCAAGAATCGCCTGTGTGATATGGCTCAGTACTCACGAGAATTGGCGTCATCGGCGCGAGCATGCCTCCGAGCCGAGCGGCGAGCGAGCACACCCCAAGCATGGCGCCGCGGGCGCTCGTGGGGAACAGTTCCATGGAGTACGTGATGCCGCCCGTGTAACACACAGCCACGATGGTCTTACCGATCAGCATGCAGGCTACCTTCGCCCAGCTTGCACCTGGAATTCGGAATACAGGGTGACATTTTATTAGTTTAAAATACTTCAGGACTTGTTTATACTCATCATTACATACAACTTTGCCCAAGAAACTTATTGCTTATGTCAAAATAATTTTGATAATGTACGTATGCCGTCCACGTTTATGTTAAGGAAAAGTTTTGTACATAGGTACACTAACAAAATTAAATTGAGATAGCCAAGTAGTTTCTTAGGCAAATTTGTTTGTTATCATGAGTATGAACAAACCCACTGATAAAAAATAATTACATACATTGCTCTCAACCTAAGGTAAGTAGCTAAAGCACTTGTGTTGTGTTATAGAAATCAGATACAATCACGATACCACAACACCCGAGACAACATCGAAAAATTCATTTTCTACGAGAATCGAAGCCGGGACCTCTAGAGAGGGCGACGTCAAGTCCGGCGTATTCGTTTCTCAAATTGATATTGATACTATTTTCTCTTTCAATCCACTCGGTTCTAGAACTCTCTACCCGGGTTTTTTTTTTATTTACACCAATTTACTAGTCCCAAACTAAGCAAAGCCTATGCTATGGCGTCTAGGTAACGGATAGATAAACTTAAATACATTTACCTACTACTACGTATGACTCGGGTACAAATGCTTGTACTCATCGCACAAACATCTGCCCCTTGCGGGATTCAAACCCGCAACCGTCTGGCTTTGTAGTCAGCAGTGCGAAGCACTAGGCAAATTATTTTCAGAAACCTATACACGCTCATTTTTATTAAACAAATTATAATGACGATCATTGCTTCGCCTCCATTAATATTGCAGGAACACAAATATCTCGTAGGCATCTTTCTTACGGTCTCCGCCCACGTCAGACGTTTTATAAGTTCGATATCATCATCACCAACATCATAATTTTTGCATTACCGCATACATTTTTAAACTCCCCATTTACCTCCGATATTCGAATCAGCCAGGAATGCAGTCTTAAGTCAATCAACTTTTTGCAGGACGTGAGCGTTTCAATATTGCAGTGTTTTATTTTAGTTGACAAAAAAATGGTGTCTGATGGTCGGATGTGAGAGTATACCACAAAATACACAAATCTGTATATATAAAAATGAATCTCTATTTCCCTTGGTCATTGCATCACGCGTGGAATAATTTCGCTAATTCTTTTTTTATTGTTTTAATTAATGTTAGGCTCAGGCGAAGGTTCTTTTGAAAGGAACAATTAAGAAAGTTGCGCAGAAAAATTATTTATGAATAAACTGAAGACCACGCAAACGAAGTCGCGGACAACAGCTAGTATATTATATATAAAGAAGTACTTACTATCTGGCACAAATGCAGATAGCACGCACACTGCACCGCTGATCGTGAACCCGACGATAAGCGGCAGCCGCCTGCCGACCTTGTTCATCAAGTACAAAGATATTAGCTCCCCAGGGAAGGACATCACCGTAGCCAGCAGGAAGTTGGTGTACTTGTTCCCCGGGAGGAACACAGAATTGATCATCAACCCGTAATACACGAAACTTGACGTGAACCTCGTCATGAACCCAATGAGTAACCGTATCATCATATCTTTAGATGTGAACACATCTTTCATCCCCTCCTTCGTTTCATAATTCTCAATGTCAAACTTTTGTTTCAATTTCTTATCATCCATTTCAGAAAGATCCTGTGCGTTTATCCTCATGCCATTTGTTTCTGCGATCACCTTTAAGTTGTATATCACCTGTTCAGAATTTCCGTTCAGGATCAACCATCGTGGACTCTCGTGTAACCAGAACGCAAGGCCCAAAAACAGTATACAAGGTCCGTATACAACTTCTGTTAGAGTCTTCCAGTATGGCACAAACATTGCTAGAATCGCAAAACACGTTTCTCCCATGTATATAGCGTAGGCGTACACTACCCCGGAAAGTATGCGGTGTCTCGTCCCTGTAATTTCTACCACTGAAAAATAAATTAAAGTATAATGAATTTTTCGGTCATACACAAATAATACAATACTATACTATATTATACTACATTCCCGTATGGTCTAACTTTAACTATAAGTACCTACATATAAAAAATCGAAACAAGTAATAGTGCTAGAGATTATAGTAAGATCCCTGACTCTTTAGGGTTCCGTAGCCAAATGGCAAAAACGGAACCCTTATGGATTCGTCATGTCTGTCTGTCTGTTCGTCCGTATGTCACAGCCACTTTTTTCCGAAACTATAAGAACTATTCTGTTGAAACTTGGTAAGTAGATATATTCTGTGAACTGCATTAAGATTTTCACACAAAAATAGAAAAAAAAACTCAGGGGGTTTTCTAAACTTAATAGTTTACGCGAGAGACACTTCCAAAGTGGTAAAACGTGTCCACCCCCTGTAACTTCTCAAATAAGAAAATGAAATGATAAAACTAAAAAAAATATATGATGTACATTACCATGAAAACATCAATCGAAAATTGGTTTGAACGAGTTCTAGTAAGCAGTTTTTTTTAATACGTCATAAATCGTAAACTGCAATTTACCTTTCGTAATGTTATGGATTTCATTTTGCAATAAAAACACTATAACTATGACTTGATGATTGTCGCCATGGGTGAACCTTTACTTTATAGGTACCTACAGGTTTGTACGGAACCCTCGGTGCGTGAATCCGACTCGCACTTGGCCGGGTTTTATTTCATATCAGATTAAACTAGTAAAAAAGAAAGCACTACATAAAAAGGTGTAGTGGGAACACATAAATAGTTTATATTAATTATTCTAGGTACTCTATGTTAACGTCTTTTATAAATTATTATATCCTTAATCTATTCTATAAAACATAAATACAGTCATACATCATCACGGACTAATAAAGTAAAATACAAATTTCAAAAAATACCACTGTAGCAAATTATGGTCGGAGAGAATATGTTCACATAATCTTGCTTTGAACGCTTCCAGGGTGTCGGCAGATTTAATATGGGGTGAGAGTTTGTTGTAAAGCTGTGCTCCCTCAAAGAAAATGGTCTTTTTGCCATAATTAGTGCGTACTTTCGGTAAAACAAGAAAACTGGGTCTTCGATTTCTGTGTTTAAGTATGTGTTTCTTTTTAATGAATGTGATGTTTGTGCGTAATAGATTTTTATTTATTTTATGAACTAATATACAGGTACAGTAATGAAATAATTGTTTGATATTCATAAGTCCGGTGTCTTTGTAAAGTTGTTCAGAGCGTGTTAAATATGGAACATATAAATTAGTTTGTATTAATGGTTCTAGGTACTCTATGTTAACGTCTTTTACCAAGGACAAACTCACTCAGAATATTTGCAACAGAATAGCTTCCTCCGCTTAACAAAGATTCCAAAAATTCTAATGCTAGGTATAGAGAGTAGGATGTTGCGAACACTTTGAAGATGCCGACGAAGCACGCTGCCGAACAAAATACTGTAGTCCACTTGCGACCGAATCTGGAAACAAATGTAAAAAATATGCGCTCATAAAAACAGGAGATTTTATTCTGCACCCCGACATGAACGCAAGAAAAAGTACATAAGCAGTGCTCTTGGTAACTAGAAATTTTCATTAAGGCGACGGGAAAGGCAAGTGACCTTGAACATTAAGCGTCGACTAATGCGACTTCTATTAACTATATTCTATTATCCATTAAAAACCTTATAATTCTTAATTGGTTGACTATTTTTTTTAAAAATACCCTAAAGGGACGAATGTTATAAATAACTAAACCAACTTTGAAGCTATAAAACAAAAACGTCATTTAAGATATAAATGTGTACAAGCTCGCGATATTTGCGGTACTTGGAAATATTTTTTTGTGTTTATAAGAAATAATAACTAGTATTTAGATACATCAGGAAAAACTTACATGATATATTAAATTCCACATATAAGTTACATGATATATTAAATTCCACATCCTATATCCAGTATTTTCGCCAGAAAACTTGTACAAAAACACCTCTTTTACGTGCAATCTCCTTACCCGGCGCCTAAATACAAGATCAAACTTAATAAAAATAGTTAAATCATAACGTCCCAACCAATCAATTTTTATTTTCCCCAACTAGTAAGCAATTTCTTCTTTTTGATTTTGATTCTTTGTGCAATTCTGTAATTTTTTTGATTACCAGCAGTATAGTCCATCACACGAACCGCACTATCGACGGCACGTAACAGGGCTGATCATTTGCAGCTGTCGTCGCGGGACATGAAGAAAGGTGGCCCATGGTTCGAGAGAAGCACCAATCGCACATGTCATTGGTGCCATCAGTGTTCCACTTTTCCAAGTTATCCTTACAGCTGCTTTGCGGTAAGGATTATGTTTCTGTTGCATTAAAACACGGCCTTACCTAACTTACTTCATGGTCATCATCATTTCAGCCATAGAACGTCCACTGCTTAGCATAGGCCTCCCGAATAACTTCTAGATTGGCCGGTTGGAAGCGGCCTGCATCCAGCGGCCTCCAGCAAACTTTACCAGGTCGTCTATCCACCTTGTGGGTGGATCTACGCTGCATTCTATAAGCTTTGCCCCATCGGCCTTCAGTTCTACGTGCTATGTACCCCGCCCACTGCCTCTTCAGCTTGCTAATCCGTCGGGCTATGTCAGCGACTTTTGTTCGTTCATATATCATATTCATTTATTGCGTCATAAATGTACATTTTAGTAGTAGTGGTAGTTCTCCTCATTTCTGATTCGATATCGCAATGAAACACTGAGCATAGCCCTTACCATAGCACGACGCTGTGCAACCTTACCTATCGGCAAACCACCCAGTGATCAGCATCGCAAACAGCATACCCAGGTTGTGGATGGTGCCGACCATATTGATTTTCCACGGCTGACATGCGAGGTCGAGCTGTGAAGTGAAAAACATTTTATTTATTTATTTACCTTACTCCCCCACGCAGGTCCAGTGCAGTCCAGGGGTATGGAAGGCAAGTGGCTAGTAGAAATTAAATGGTCATTGTAATTGTATTGTATTTTCAGGAAAAAGGCGAAAGCACAATAAAAACCTCAAGTTAAAGTAAGTAAATACTGTAAAATAAATGGATAGTAAGTTTTATATGCTGGGATCGATGCAGCAATCATTACAACAGTGTCAACAGTTACGAGTACCGCATGGTGTTTCTGAGACAAACCCCGGGTAAAGCTAATACATAAGTTAGATAAGTACTTTTATTATCTTCAACCTAGCACTTCATCCCGTTTCTAGTCGCTTATAATCCTGGATGCGGCAAGTCCAGTTATTACATTTAGATCGAATGCCGCCAGGAGACGTATTTTTGAAGCATTAGAAATGAATTTCGAATTCGAACACGAAAACAATTCGTGTATGAAATTAATTTCTATTGCTCACGGTTTTGCGCATTTTTGAATCACTTGTAACTATTTTCGTTTTACGCAGAAAATATTATGAAACGGAATGCAAAATCTCATTGATTTTAAAAACCGGTAGTGAATCGCTATAAACGGAACGTAAATAAAAAGTTATTATGTCAAATTTCTGTCAAACATATCCTAAATAATACATGTCAATGTTATTCTTCCGTAATTTCTACTAGTAGAAAAAGAAAAACGAGTTGTCGTTGCAGAATTCATGGAAAGAATTTTCAAAACTAGTGGTTTTAGGAATTCGCATGTGAATCTTGCGATTTCGTGTTCGGATTGGAATTCGCATGATTCAAAAATACGTTTCCAGATCTTTGTAGCCCTTACTTAGCAGCACCTAGACCATATGGAGTTTTAACTACACATACAGTGTTATCTATAGATAATTGACATAATATACAAATAGATAACAGATTTGTTTGCTGTAATAAGACTATTGTATTTTCCACGCCTTACTAGATTATTATGTCACTGATAGCACATGAGTAAGGGCGGATTCACAGGCACGGCCAGTAGACTCGCAAACAGACGCACTATTTCTAGAAAAAGTATTCCTCACAATATAACAGAAAGATTGATATGGCCAATGGTCATGTATTGAAAGAGTCGTTTATCCTTATTAAGTAATAGATTATTCTCATCCTTGTGTGTGGTATGATGTTGTACTATTATTTATTTTGTTGTAATGCCCTATTTACGTAATTAACCTGTAAGTGCAGTTCGTAAAATATCTCCAAATAAGCTCTCTCATTTATCCTCATTAAATAAATTTACCTACTATCAAAAACTGTAAAAGTAATTGAATTGCGCCAGATAACACACCAAGGTTTACAAGGTTACATCCCTGTGTTTCAATGTACCACAGTGAATTTTGCCGAGGGCGTCTCCCATCACACCCAGACTCAACCCAATTTAAAAAAACATCGTTTTGTAAACCCTAGATCCTTTGCGTTCAAGGCTGACAAACTATTATTTAACCTTATCTTTGTGCGATATTTTAATGATATTAAGTTTGCATTCCTTTTAAAATATCGATAAATACTAAACATATTCAGTTTGAGTTGCTTGTCATCATCATCATCATCATTTCAGACATAGTAACTGCTAAACATAGGCTCTCCCAAAATAGTTTCTAGATTGGCCCGTACTAGGATGCGGCCTGCATCCAGCGGCTTCCTGCAACCTTCAACAAGTCGTCTTTCTTCAACCTTGTGGTGTGGGTTGGCGTTCTGCGCTGCGCGTACCGGTACGACGTAGCGTAGCCTCCATTCTAGAACAATTCTGTCTGCCCCATTCTACGTTCTATGTGCCCCGCCCAATGCAGCACACTGAGTTGTGTGTATGTTAAATGAAAAGAGCCTTATGACTTTAGCCTAGCTTAGGTTGCGTAACATAGTGTGTACAGTGCGTTCACCAGATCTGTAAGACGCTCCTTAAGAAATTGGTTAAATAACTAACTAAGATGGCGCAGTTTCCCAAAATGAGTCTTGGCCTCCGACAATAATCAGCGCCACTGGTATAATTCATGTACCTACATTTTGTCGTGTCTGTAGATAGTGGGAAAATCTTAATTTATCATCTTAGCAATGATTTAACTGCTTGTTTGTATTATCATTACTGCGACTTTCACAAATAAGACAAGTTATTTAATTCAAATAAAATATGTTAGATAATTTAACACTTTAAATTCTTTGGCTTATCTATACAAAATAAACATGTTTTTTTCATACAACCTTCAGATAAAACAAACTGTAGTTAATAGTAACGTTTGATATGTTAAACTTATTCAAAAGAAATAAAGTGTAGGTATGTCAAGAAAGTACATTGGTCGTAATTGTTGTAAAATAAAATAAATAAATAAAAATAAACTTTATTTGCCTTAAACATGACTTAACTTAAATTTAAAGAATGTGTTGAGAATTTAAGGAAGTTAAAATCTAAACTTACGTATGATGTAACGGTGTCTTGATTCTCGTACACCCATTGCGAGCATTTCTCTACACCCTCTTCGAATAAGTCTGGTGAGCACTCCCCGAGCACAGTCCTGTTACCTAGAATTGGCTTCGAACACCTGTCCACGGTCCTGTTGGGCCACCAGGACACATTGAACACGTCTGTAGCACCTTCGCACTGTGATATTCGGCATCTGGAATATTGCATTTACATCCTCATCATTAATCATCAGCTTCCAGAACTTGACATAGACATGAATGCCATAATGCAGCTCTAGATCGTTTGCAGCATTATTGCATTCTATATAATGTAACATAGGTGTGATAAATAGGCAAATTAAACAGACCATTATAGACCCTGTTGAGCACAACAAAAAGGAAATAGGACGGAGAGGATGACGCCATTCATTCAGCTTTCCTCTACCTAGCTAGTTCTTCGATCCACTAGGTTAAGAGGCCTTCGATGTTGCGTCTACTAGTCAGTGGTCGCTACTTAAAAACCTTCCTTCCTTAACGACAGGCCCAGCAACGCTTAGTATATTTAGGTTACTAGGGTGCGGAATGGGGATGCACCAGAAATTGTGTTCGACTATATCCCAAGGACCGGACAACCCCTTTTTTGATTAAGCCGATTTTTAGCGAAACCCTATTGAAAGGTTACCCAAAGATACTGTTACCCTATTGATAAGCCACTTCAGTGTTAGCCTTTCGTTACGGAAACCTTTTTGAATAAAGTTAACTGCTTTCAATGCGCTTACCGAATCAAATAATTGGTAATTTCAATATTTAGCACTTACCAACTAAAAGGGTTACCCTATTGTCCATGTCTTTTTCGCGCATTATGGTGATTTTTATTAACCTGTCTGTGTATTTAAGTTCACCGTGGCGATAGCCACACGCAATAAAAGGTTATACAATATATACAATAATGAGTCGAATGGTGTGCACGTAGAGGTTAAAATTGCTTGAGCGCTTTTAAAACCCTTTCATAGGGTAAGCCTGGATAGGGTTTTCAGACGCGGTTAGTGCTTACCCGAATTAACTGTATTCATTTGGTTAGCCTTTCGTGTTTGTGGGAACAAGTCTATGAAATACCCAATTAAAAACCCTTTTATTGGTAAGCGGTTCCGGTCCTTGCTATAGCCACGCAGTCAATAGTGGCAGATCGCTTCTGGCTGTAAGCTGTATGGTGCGTTTTTACTAGAGATTTGCGAGAAAGCTGACCGGTTCAGCTTATAATAATAATAAATTGTTTCCACAATCACACCAATTGTCTAGCCCCAAACTAAGCAAAGCTTGTACTATGGCGACTAGATAATGGATAAACATCCATGACTAAGGTACAAGGGCTCGTGCTCATCACACAAACATTTGCCGCTTGCGGGATTCGAACCCGCAACCGCTGGCATTGTAGTCCGGAGCGCGAAGCACTACACCAAACGGTCGTCACCCTATTTTTATTTTCAGGAAGTGTATTGATAGTCTAGGGTTCAAGCTTTATTCTTACTAAATTACATTAAAATCAGTTCAGTTTTCGCAAAAAGTAGTCTCTACTGAAAATCATCAAAATTGGTTCAGTGGCTTAGGCGTGAAAATGTGACAGACAGAATTACTTGCCCATTTATATTATAAAAAAGAATGTATAATATAATGAATTTAAGTAAATTTTAGGACAACCTGCATACGGTACATTTTTTCTACCACTCTAAACACCCGTCAGTATGGCGCATAATAATAATAGAATGAAAGGATGCAGATTACAACTGTCATACTAAAAAGCAGTCACATTCGCAGACCAATTTTTTAGGTTGCCCTGATTCTATGGTACTTACTCGTAAGTAGCCAAAGCACTTGTGTTACAGAAATCAGAAGCAACGACGGTACCACTACACCCAGACCCGAGACATACAGAAAAGTTATTTTTCTACATTGACCGACCGGGAATCGAACCCGGGACATTAGAGATAGCGACACCAAGTAAGGTATGCCTCTCGGCCACGGACGTCGTCAAATTACGAATCACGATTAGGTGAAAAAAGATGGAGCAAAATACTAATTTTGACAGACAGTTTTTGTTTGACAGTCTGTCGCTTTTTATTCACTGGGGAAAAAAGATAATTATATTAAAGATATTAAAGAGATAATTAGTTTAGTTTATGGAAGGGTACAACCGAATCTCCGTCTGTTTTTTTTTTAGATTCTAATAAGTAGCTCTATTCCACTCGCAAGGTGGACAGACGACCTGTAAAGTTCGAAGGAAGACGCTGGATGCAGGCCGCTTCCAACCGGCCAATCTGGAAGCCAATGTAGGCGGCCTATGTTCAGCAGTGGACGTCCTATGGCTGAAATGATGATGGTGATAAATAGCTTATTAGCTCTATTATTGTTATGTACGTCAGAATCGCGGCTGCTGTACCTATATTCCGGAATATCTTTGCATGTGCAGATTTACACAGATTTTCGGGAGAGGTACGTAAAGGTACACAGATGGTACAAAATATCAGCAATAAAGTTATCATCATCATCATCATTTCGGCCATAGGACATAGGACGTCCACTGCTAAACACAGGCCTCCCCCAATGACTTTCATCGGGGGAGGGGATTGCTAATACTCGCCAGGCAGGTAGACAGGCGGGTTGGCGAGCGCAGTTTTTTAAAACATTTTGCACGCAGACGCTGCTGCCCGTCACGTGCTACAGGAATTAGTTGCCTCTTACGACGCGCCTTCTGTTGGCGGTGGGGAAGTGTATTCTTTAAGGCCGTCGCCACACGGCACAAATAAAGTTATACTGAGGAGTAACTCGCAATTTATCTTACTAGGTAATTGTGAAAGTATGGATGTTGTTCAATCACGCTTAAACAGCAGAACGGAATTAGCATGACTACTTGTGCATAAGTTTGGCACATATACAGGGTTACATTGCAAAGGTGTGCCAAATTTAAAATATAAGATCTAGAGAACAATATAAAGAAGCGTCTTAATCGTTATTATTTTTTAATAGTCGAAGGTATGTTAAGAAAAGAAAATACTTTTAAATATCCGAAAATAAACGCAATAGAGAAATTACGAAAGCCGCGCGGTCATTCATCAGAGGCGTAGGTACGGCGAGCTTACAATGACCTTACGCAGTGCACATGCGGTGCAATTTTTTCATGAATGAGTTAAATTGTCCACGCGTACGATTTTTAACAGCAGATAGGAATAATTAAATGTAAAAAAAAATGATTTTGTTCTTTGCAATTAAGTTATTGATTTCGAGCTACTCCTCGAGCGTGCGTGCGTGCGTGCGTGCGTGCGTGCGTATGTGTGTATGTCCAGTATTAATATTTATTTATATATTTTTCCTATCACACCCAAAATGCCTTTAAAGGGGCCTTCTGTCTTAAGTTTTTACGTAATGAGCTAACCTAACAAAATCTTATAGTGACCATATCATTATTTAATATCTTTTATGTTTTCCCCGGATCGGTAATTAATTATTTGCGAAAAGACAGTAAATAAATGTTTACTTGCTTCATGTGTAGCTAGTTATTCATATTTAATATCTTACCGGTGATCAACGTCGCCTACGACAAATATGTAGTTGATGTTCGCCATTGTGATAAAGAGAGTGGGCACACAGAGCAGCACATACTGCACGACTTGGTACCTCCCGAATCTCTCTAGCACCTCCCAGATTTCGTACACTGTGTCCTCTTTCTTCATTTCACTCTTTTTGGACACCATTTTAGTATGTTCTAGTCAATTTTTCACTATTAAACGACCACTCTACATTCAGTGTAGAGTTTTTATTAATCAATGTATCTTTTAATATCAACTGTTTATTATTTTATGTAACGCTAAACCAGTGTTAATAATTTTGACCTTACAAATTTACAATTGAACGTTTATTAAAGCTGCTCGCATCGTTTGATCAATTTTAATAAATGCCAAATGGTTTGAATAATAGGTGCTGTCTGTTGCATTCTATTGAGAAGGCCTATGTCCAGCAGTGGACTTCTTCTAAACGCTGATAATGATGTTAAGCAGTTTTTGTAAGACTTTCGTTGTATTTCACAATAATTTCTAAAAGAACAACTTTATCGCGTTGACCAAAACTGTAATTTTCCTTAAAATATGCTTTCTTTTACAAAAATCGACAATGCCAACAAGTTTACTTACAATGACCTAATTACATCCAGTGCCTACAGCAACTGTTGGTAACGACATCTTTTCGAGTAACATTACAATGGGAGAACAGTTGGAGAACTTTATAAAAGTTGGGTTGCATTGGCAGGTTGTCTATTCATGAAAACCCGGCCAAATACAAAATTGAGTCGCACACGAAGGGTCCATTACCACCATACAATACTCTACATATTTTTTCAATAGTAAGTATGTATAGTAAATAAGATCGAGCAAAAACGCCAAAAAAACTTGTGTTTATTCTACGTGTTGTTTTGCAAAAGTAAGTAATATAGCTTAATGTCTCTAACTAGATAAAGGTTTAGTTCGATTTGAAAATAAAATAATTAAAGAGCGTAATAAATTCAAAATTCTATCCCCACACGCGCATCAATGAAGTCAAAACACGCAAGTGTAACGAACGAGTTAATACGTTGCTAGAAAACTGTTAATAGGCTACTGGATATTTTCAGGGAATCGCACTTTATCTAGAAAATTTACAAGATATTAAACATATTCTTAGCCCACTGTAAATTAATATTTAATTGGAAGAGAGATAAATCACATATCCACAAAACAGCTTTTGCCGAAATACCGTGAAAAATCAAAAGGACATATTACAAAAATCACTTCAGCCAACTTTACATTAGCCTAGACCCTCTATGATCTGTCAGACAAATAATCTAGCTAAGTACAGTATACTACGAGTAACACAGGTCACCCATGTACCACGCTACCGGTACTTTACAATATTTAAGAACAAGTTTTTTAATTATTTGAATAAAATTAATTCACTTCAGCGCAAGCAGAATGCAACACGCGATTAAGCAGTTAACCGTTTTGTTACTGCAACATTATAACACTGTGTCAAAATTAAATATGTGTAATGAGACAATAATTTATCTTTATAGGTGTGCACAAGATGAGATAATTGAAGTCTAAAAATGTTCACTGTTCAAACATTATGTTTATTATATACTTATTCTATTTATTTAGTAGATATTAGTAGTAGTACATACTCGTACTTAGATGGTTCTAACAAATATGTTTGTGTTAAAAAAGTTTAGATACTCAATTGGAATAGATTTTAATAGTTTTAAATTGGACATTTAAAATTAGATTAATTTAAATTAAATTACATCTTAAATTGTACATCTTGTTGTAAAAATCATGTGTATTTTACTTGTATGGTGTGCAATAAAGAGTATCTATCTCTTCTTCTTCTTCTTCATCTATTCGGTCAATCCCGGTTGCGTCCAAAGCCATTGCTTTGGAGCCCAGGGTCTGCTTTCCTTGATTTACTCCTACACTTCGCGCGGTCTTGAGCGTCTCTAGTTGTGAGATCATTGGCACGCATGTCAGCCCTCACAACGTCAAGCCAGCATTTCTTGGGTCTACCCCTTTTGCCAGGAGGCGGCTATATTTATTTCTTTTTTAATGACAGTTAGTGTCGATAAATTGCTTTTAAATATTATTTAAATTTAAATATGATAGATTTAGCCGCCATGTTGATTTTTTATCGAAACAGCGATCATAACATGTGACGTCACCGGCACGGCGATTTACATGGCGACTATATCTGTCATATTTTTACAGTTGGTGTCGATATATCGCTATATCATATCGTGTTTTGGTGGTCATTGAATGAAAGGATACTTTTTATCCCGGTAATATATGGTTCCCAAGGGATGCAAGATAACTGTCATTATAGATGGCGCTATATTACCGTTAGGTGTCGCTATTTAGTTGGCACAATAATTTGAATGTGGAAAAAACTATGTAACAAGCTATTGCCGGCGACTTCGATCGCTTGGTCTTTGTTAAACTATAGTTAGTCTGCACTTTAGCTTAGACCATCGAGTACATACATTCTTCTTCTTCTTCAGCATAAGTTTTTCTTCCACTGTTGGACATATGCATCCTGAAGCTCTCTCTAGCTAGCTCTTAGTGCGGCGATTCTTGTCCAGGTCGGTCCTGCCGTCTTTGTAATATCGTCCGACCATCTTGCTGGTGGTCTGCCCACACTTCGTCTTCCCGGCGGGGTCTCCAGAATAACACCTTGTGGCTCCATCTTTCGTCGTCTCTACGACATACGTGGCCCACCCATTGCCATTTCAGTCGTGCCACCTTTTTGCCGACGTCGGTGACATACCTTATAGAGAAGCAATACAAACCATCTTTCTCCGAAACTAGTAAGTGGTTTTTCACTTACATTTAGTATTAAATGACAGCTCCTGTCAACGCTCGCCCATACAAAAACAGCACAGATACAGATTAAAAAATGGCGGAAAATTTTGTCTAACAAATCATGACATTTCTACTCTATAGGGCAGCCATACTCTAAGTGTGTTCCGCGGAACCCTAGGGTTCCGCGATACCCCTGTCGGGGTTCCGCAAGAAGTTAGAAAAAAAAAACAAAACACCTCTCTCTGGTCGACCGTTCTGTCGCGGCGTATCACGATTCACGAACAATTTTACTATGCCGCCACCGCCGATACCTACTTGTGACCGCGCAATCCCTTTGATAAAAGCCGCCTTTGAAATTAGACGCTATAATTGTGAACAAGCGACTTTCGGCTCTAACTTCAAAACGTAAAGTCGAGATTGCTTACACCACATTTTTTGAATTTCTATTTTTATATCGGCTTTTTATTTATCAAAGACGCCGACTCGAGTATTTTTGAGAATGTTCGAGATTGAGGCTAGGACTATAAAAGCGATGATCAAGCCTTGACACTAGTCAGTCGACGATTAGCGTTCGGAGCGATAAGTACCTACCTGCTAGAAAAAAATTGTGTATTGTTCTACTGCTGTTTTCTGATTGTATCAGTTTTGTACATTTCTTCTTTGGACTAAAGTGCTAAACTCTTCTACGCAGTAACGACCGTGCATTATTTTAACCTCACCATCCTGAAAGAATGGAACGTTGGCTTAAAGGCGTTAAACGTGTCGCAACAACATCTTCCAACGAAGCCGAATGTTCAAAAGCAGTCCGCGTGGAGTATACAGCAATTACCGATCCAGACGATGATGCAACGACGTCAAGTTCCACGGTTTCAAAGGCGAAAAAAAGGAAGTATGATGAATCATATATCAGTTTTGGATTTGTTGATTCCAACGGCTCACCTCTCTGCATGTTATGTAGTAAACTGCTTCCTAATAGTTCCATGGCACCTGCCAAGTTGCGCCGACATTTAGAAACTGTACACCCCGAGTCTAAAGACAAGAATAAAGAATTTTTTGTACGTAAAAAAGAACAGTTATTGGAAAGTCAAAAAACAATGATGCATGTAACCCAAACTATCAATGAAAAGGCCACGGAGGCATCATATTTAGTTAGCTATCGCATTGCACAAGCAGGAGAAGCGCACACTATCGCTGAGAATTTAATAAAACCATGTGTATTAGACATAACAAAATGCATGCTCGATGAAAAATCTGCAAAGCATCTTTCTACTGTGCCGCTATCTAACGATACTGTTTCACGGCGAATTCATGATCTAGCAAGCTACGTCAAACAAGAACTAGTTACACGTCTACAAAAAACACAATTCGTCTTGCAAATGGATGAGTCGACTGATGTCGCTGGTCTGGCTATCTTGCTGGTTATCGTGAGATATCCATGTGAAAGTTCTTTTGAAGAAGACATGCTTATGTGTTCACCTCTACCCACAAACACTACCGGAGAGGAAATTTTTAATAAAATAAATATATTTTTTGAGGAAAATAATCTCAGTTGGAACGATTGCATTGACATTTGTACAGATGGGGCCAAGGCGATGACGGGTAAAACAGCAGGAGTAGTGTCACGAATAAAAAATAAAGCGCCTAATTGTAGTTCCAGCCATTGTATCCTGCATAGACAAGCACTTGCGATGAAGCAAATGCCGTCCAATCTAAAATTAGTTATGGATGAAGCGGTAAAAATAATTAATTTTATCAAATCACGACCACTACAATCCCGATTGTTCTCATTATTGTGTGAAGATTATGGCAGCACACATAAAACACTGCTGCTCCATACAGAAGTGCGATGGCTGTCTCGGGGTAAAACTTTAACAAGGCTATTTGAACTTAGAGCCGAGTTACAAATGTTTCTTTCAGATACTTCTTTTAATTTGAAAGACCGTTTGTATGATAAAACTTGGTTGTTCCGACTGTCTTTTATGGCGGATATCTTTCAGAAACTGAACGAATTAAATTTATCATTGCAAGGTAAACAGACAACAGTGTTCCAGGCCTGTAACAAAATAACTGCCTTCAAAAGAAAATTAGATTTTTGGATTATTTGCGTTGGAAATAGAGAAATAGAAAGCTTTACGTCACTCAGTGAGTTTCTTGGCGATAACAACTCAGAAATATTTCAAGATGATGTATTTGAAGAATTGGTCCAATATCTCACTTCGATGCGCGCATCTTTTGAGCAGTATTTTCCTGAAGAACAGAATACAAAAATGAAACTGAATTCATGGATTCATAATCCTTTTTTACCCAACTTACAAAAGCCCGAAAGTATGTCAAACGAGATATATGAATCTCTTTTAGAAATGTCATCTGACACAAGTATGGAGTCACTGTTCAAAACGACGCCTCTCAACGATTTTTGGTGCAGAATCCGAAATGAATATCCAATGCTTGCCAAAATGGCTTTGAATATTCTTCTCCCGTTTCCAACAACATATTTGTGCGAAACAGGATTCTCAACCTATGCAGCCACGAAAACAAAATACCGCAATAGACTGGACGCCGAACCTGATATGAGACTTCAACTGTCCTCTATGAAACCTGATATCAACCAATTGATGAAAAATAAAAAACAGTTTCATACATCCCATTAGTTAGATTTTTTTTCTTTTTCAATGTTATATTTATTATTATACTTGTTATGTAAGTAAGTAATAAGTAACTGTTACATGGTACTCTAATTATGCTTATTAATAAAAAATACACTTAAAAACCATTGTTTTATTGTAGGGTTCCATCAAGTATTTTGCTATCCAAAAGGGTTCCGTCACCAAAAAAGATTGAGAACCGCTGGTCTAAACCATGGAGCACATACCCTATTTAGACTAACTATAGTTTAACAACGACCAAGCGAACGAACTCGCGGCAACAGCTAGTTTGTAATATTTTTTGTAAATATTTTTTTAGGGTTCCGTACCACAATAGGAAACACAGAACCCTTAAAGGATCACTTTGTTGTCCATCTGTCAAGATTATTTTGCTCGGCTATAAAAATCAAACTTGTAAGTTAACGTAAAAAAGGTAAAGCCGTATATATCGCAAAAAAAGTATATTTCGACACTCTCAATGGGTAAATAATCTCGAAATATTTAGGGTACTTTTCGTTGACTTAGAATTATGAAATATAGCCAGTAATAAATCGTCACAAACTACTAGTACATGGAAAAATCTGAAAACTACTACACCTGTAAATTATTTTTTCGGACGGACCTATCGCTGAGTGCATTTAAAGAAGGCATTCTTCAGCTTATACCGGGCATTTGTGGCGCGGTGTCGCTCGCACTCGTACATGTTGATCCCCATACTAGCAGGCGTGATCGGGCCAATGTGGAGTGCAAAGGAGTTGTAGGGTACCAAGCGGCTAACCAGCTAGTGGTGGCGCCGACGGGACCGGAACTGCCGAAACAGGCCGGACCGCTATCGGGCTCCTTTCTAGCGGGCCCGATCTGGGGGTGAGTCGGACTCGGGCCTCAAGGGCGCCTCTGTAGGCTCGGATCTCGGCTTGGGCCACGTAGCTTGGCTTACGTAGGGTGGACAGGGACACCTGTAAATTAAATTTATAATTAATTAATATATATGTATATATAAAAGAAAGTCGGGTTAGTTACATCATTTATAAGTCGAGAACGGCTGGGCCGATTTTTATGATCTTTGCTTTGTTGAATTTGTCTCCGCCCCGAATAGCAGAATATTAAAAAATGGAAAATCACAAAAAAAAAAAATATGAAGAGGCCGTACGAAGTTCGCCGGGACAGCTAGTTTGTAATAAATTAAACTGCGAGACTCGATTCCTGAACAATTTAATAATGTTCCTACAAATTTGTACGGCACCCTCGATGGGTGAGTCCATCTCGCACGTGTTCAGTTTTTATAAATATTAACTCAAATCGTACTAATAATAATCGTATCGTTTAAAATGCATGGTTATGTCGAAGTAAAAGCGAAATTGACCGGTTTTTTTTTGTTTTAGTATGTAACAAGATTAGTTTAAGTTCTTTTCTGTTATTAAACACTATACTAGTAAATAAAAAAAATATTTGTTAGATATTGCCATCGAAAAAAATGGCATCCATATTGACAGAATAAAACAAAAAAATATAGTTTTGCAATAAATTATTGAGTATTGAGCAAATTTATCATGCATTATTTACTTTATTTGTTAAGAAATCGTTACGATGTGACATTATTCCAGTAATCTATCTCGATAACAGAAAACATGTTACTTTAATAAATGCTATCAAGGTGTTGTGTTTTTAAGAACAGGTTTACTATCTTCGAAGATAGTAACTGGTTACTTTTGCGGGAAAAAGAAATGTGGAAAGCCCAAATACATTTTACATCTCTCTGTCAAAGCCTACCTTTATTAAAAATGGTTTCAGTTTCAAAACAAAAGAAGCTAGTAAACAGTTCTTTAAAAAACGGCCAAGTGCGAGTCGGGCTTGCCCACTGAGGATTGGGTACAAACTTTTATATAAGTATGTAGATACTTAGTACTTACTTATCCTATTATTTATTCTGTGCCTTAGTTCGTCAACCGCTTTTTATGTCATCATCATCATCGTTTCAGCCATAGGACGTCCACTGCTGAACAGAGGCCTGTCATCATCATCATCATCATTTCAGCCATAAGACGTCCACTGCTGAAAGTAGGCCTTCCCATTTACTTCCAGATTGGCCGGTTGGAAGTGGCCTGCATCCAGCGTCTTCCTGCTACCTTTAATATACCAGGACGTCTCTCCACTTTGTTGGTGGACGTCCTACACTGCGCTTACCGGTACGTGGCCTCCATTCTAGAACCTTTCTGCCCCATCGGCCGTCAGATCTACGTGCTATGTGCCTCCCACTGCCACTTCAGCTTGCTTCACTTTACTTTTAATCCGTTGGACTATGCCAGCAACTTTTGTTCGTTTACAGATCTCCTCATTTCTGATTCGATCTCGCAATGAAACACCGAGCATAGCCCTTTCCATAGCATGCTGTGCGACCTTGAGCTTTCTTATGAGCCCATATAAGGTATTACTTTATACAAATTTCATAATTCTAGGTCAATGGGAAGTTCAGAGAACAGCTCGTCAACCAACCAAAAAAAACCTCAAATTTTCTCAATTAATATTGAACTTTAAATGTCGAACTTAAGTTGAAGATCGGTTCAATGACCTTTTACTTTTTGGGTAAGTTGACCTGCTGTAGGCTGTACCCTTGCGAGTGTCAAAATATATTTTGACACTCGCAAGGGCATTTTATTTTAATGGCATGATGACTTAGCACTTTGTTTTTTTCTACCATCTTGTTTTTTACTCACAGCTCCAAGAGATTGGAGACCTGAGTATAATATCTTATTTATGTTTATATATACATACTAGCTGTCCCGGCAAACTTCGTACCGCCGCTTCGTACATTTTTTTCGTGAATATTTTCGTGTTCTTTATAGATATTCTGCTATTCGGGGCGAAGACAAATTCAACAAATCAAAGATCATAAAAATCGGTCCAGCCGTTCTCAAGTTATAAATGGTGTAACTAACCCGACTTTGTCTTATATATAGATATTTATCTATTAAATTGAATTTTTTAAATTTATTTGACATTTGTAATTTAATACATTAATAGAATACTAAGAACCACTTACACCACTTGCTGATAAGTTCCAGATAACCTATCTGGCACTTTTTTGACAGCTAATTGCATGGGTTATCTGTCTAATCAAGTGCCAGATAGGTTATCCAGAACTTATCAGCAAGTGGTGAAAGTGGCCCTAAGTGACGCTATTGTCATAATTATTATAATTTAGAAGCATGTGATTAATAATTTATATGATCGGACTAACTTACCTAGTGACGTCCGATCCTCAATTATGTGAAGTAATCTCGTCCTCATTGTGTACAATGTAGTACGCACTTTTTGCTACTGCACTGATTACAATCTTCAAAGTTAGGCGCGTGCATGAACGCGATCAATAAACTAAAAAATAAATAACCGGAACGTGCCCGCACCGTCACCTATCAATGTCATCTGTCACCTGTCAATGTCATTATTTCAAAGGATAAAACTGGACACAACTTTCAAAAAGAAGGGAAACTAAGTAGTATGTAGGTATTTATAGCATATAATCTTTTTTGTACTTTAAGGATTGATAAATACATACTAACTGGGTCGGGCTGGGGATAGGATGAGGACGAGATTACTTCACATAATTGAGGATCGGACGTCACTAGGTAAGTTAGTCCGATCATATAAATTATGTTCCATAATCTCGTCCTCATTGTGTACAATGTAGATGTTCAAAGAGGAAAGTTGTGTCGACAAAGCAATATAAACATTTATTATGATCATTTATATGATTTGCTAAAGTCTTCGCACATGATAAAACTTTATTTTATTAACTATCTATTGGTAGATGCTTAATTCAAGTTTTATCTAACAAGGATATAGTTGTTTGATTAATTCATTGGAATTAATCAACCAACCCTGTATATCGATACAACCCTGTATATCAATACAACCCTGTATATCGATACAATCCTGTATGATGATACACCTTGTGTGATGATACACCCTGTATGATGATACACCCTGTATGATAATACAACCCTGTATGATGATTTAACCCCGTATGCTAATACAACCATGTATATTGATACAGTCCCATTCCATTTGATGACACAAACCTGTACCTATTTTATACCATACAGGTGGGCCAAAAAATGTGTAGGAATTCTATAAAATCGAAAAAAGAAAATTTTACTTTAATTGCAATACTCTTTTATTTTTGTTAAAACTGTAAGTCTTTATGAATTTATAGATTTGCTGGGACTGAGACTGATAATCCACCTGTTGTACACTTTTAAGTTTGTGCAATAAAGTTTTAAATAAATACCCCGCGCTATTAAGTAGGTATATTCTTTACGAATAAACTAGAGATCACGCAAACGAAATCGCGGGGCAACAGCTAGTTTAATAAGTTGTCATGGAAATGGAGCCAATGCTTAGAACTATTAATATCCGTCTCATTTATCCAGTAGTATGTAGTACATACTTAGTATATGGTTACCTAACAAGGTAAATTTATCGATGTGCAAGTAGGTAGTTAAGCTAGTATTTCTTCTGAAAAGACTTATTTTATTTTATGTAATAAGAAAATCTAGTAACCTTTTAAGTTATCATTGTCTGTAATACAATTTTTTATGCAAATAAATTAGTCTTAGGTATTCTTAATAACTCCTGTTCAAGGTGTAGTTCCAAAGTAAAGGAAACTAAAAAAAATAATATGGATGTTTACTATCGCAAATTTTTCATTAATTATATGTTATAAATAAGGAAATTATATACAAATACTACTAGTATTGTTCCAGTAGGGATCCTATTTTGTTGACAATAGTTTCAACATTATTTTACTGAGAAAGATTGATTTTTATTCATCTTCTTAGAAAACCGTTATATGTGTTACACTTGTATGGCTGGAAATCAGTATGAGACTTCCTGCACTTTATGTGTGGATCCCTGGTAGGGGATATTAATAAGTTAATGAAACAGTCTGAATACTTATTTATAAAAAGATTCAATGACTGGTCAATTCTTGTAAGCTAATAAAAAATAATAATTAAATAAGTAATAATTTACCAATACATCACATCGGATAAGATAGAAAGTTTACTCCGGCTCAAAATACTTGTAGCAGCCTTACAGCCTTAGTCCAATAACAAGGTAAGGCAACATTTATTGCCTGCATTGCCTTAATTATTGCCACTGATCAATGCCTCTATCGTCTGATCAATTTTTTTTTTTTTTTTTTTTTTTTTTTTTCATTTAAGTTAAGTTAGAAATTTTCTGTCATTATTTATCATCTCCATTTTTGCTTTACATGGTAATTTAATATCTAATAAAATTATTTATACATAGACTTACATAGGTTCTTGACAATCTTCAATTATAATTGTAAGATTCATGCCTTAATTTAAATAATAATTTTAAGTCAGTAGTATATTTTTTATGAAGTTTATAGTTTCATGGATACAATTTTAATTTTTTAAAATATGTTTTAATAAATCATATTTTATTATAATCATCTATTTAGATATGAACCTTTGTTATCCACCTGGGATAATTCAGTTTATTTACTATCTTTAGTATCTTGATAATTTAATGATTGGATGATTATTTATCTTTGTCTTCAATTTTTGGTATCAAACATTTTCACAAATAATGAAATGTCTAGAAATATATGGTTTATAACAAAAATATATTAAAAATATATTTAGGTCAGATTTGAAAATTCAAGTTATCATTGGAACTTTGTGTCTAGTTTTGAATTTCTCTTACTTTTCCAAAGGTAGCAGGTACCTACTTAAAAATTAAAATAATTGGTTTTCGACCTTATGACAAGTACATAAGGATCAATTATGGTGCGACATTTTTGTCTGTAAATAAAGCTGCATAAATCTTTCCATGGGTTTTTACTGACTGAAAATATTGGAATATAACATACAGTTACAGTTAAAAAAGTTTTTAATTATGGTAATTTTTATCTTGTTGATAACAAGGAGAATTATTTTTCCATTTCTGTAACAGTGATCTTCACTCACATTATTTGTAAGTAACACTCATCTTGAGTGTGTCTTTATTTCACTTGATGAAGACTAGAAATAATCTAACTAGCCATGGCGATCAGCTAGAATAATAACCTTAAGTCAGTAACAGTGTTAAATTTTAATTGCTTTCATAGATTATAATAGAATCTTGAGAATTAAGCTTGATACTATGAGAATTTAAGGTTTACCCGGTTGTAACCAGATCTAATATTATAAGTTACACAATTGGGATACCATATCAGCTGTATAGGAACATACAAACATGCACCAGCCAGCATCAATTTGTCATGGTCTCCAAACAGGGAGTCAACTTCCCTGTATTATGAGGTACAAGACAATGTATCTCGCCAGGGTCATTCGACCAGAGTATCGAACCTGGGACCTTTTACGTTAAGGCACTTCACGAATCAAGTGGACTAATGATCTTTAAGTCACAGGATCAATTAGCAATGTCAAGTAATGTTTATTTATTTATTTAAGCTTTTTAGTAAAATATAAGAGATAAAAAAAAAACTTAATATGGTCATAACTACATGAACTATTGGAGTAAACAGGTTGTTTTCTATGGTATGCTTTATAAAGTCTTGCCCTCTTGGGCCAACATCAAGAAGTATCTCAATTACTTGTGGTAAAAAACTTGTGGAAATCCACACCGAGATAAACCATAATTTGTAAAAGCGCTATTTATCATTGACTTGTATGTATATAAATGGGGCAGAATAAGACAAGCAGATCTGAGACCAACAGATTGTCTTGGTACCATTAATGGTTGCCAAAGGCCCAATTTGATAGTAACAACTGATGAAATTATTAAAAACTGAAAATCTTTATAAAAAGACTGAAATTGTATAGGTAAGTATATGACTTGTTTACACAAGACTCAGAATTCCTTAAGCCTTCAATATCAGCAGGCAAAGGAGCTTCTTTCATAGCCTCCTTAGAGTCAAAGTGTTAAGTTGAAAAAATTACTAAGACGGAGGGCATTACCTCATGGTCTCGGTACCCATATTCTCCCTCCTCTCTTTTTTTTCTTCAGTGGCATTCGAAGATATGTATCGTCTTGATACTTTTGTGTTCGACTATATTTTCAACTTCAATTAATGAAGTCGGTCTCTGGTCAACCTTATAAGATTTGCAGACCCGCAATATTATAACAAAAATTTTAAGCCACAGGCTAACCCCTCGTGAAAGCAAGTGGAAGTGTTATAATTCTGCTGCGAGACAGAAAAGAGGAATAATTGTTCTCTCGGTACATATGATGCGCTAGAAGAATTTTATAATATTAATAACTTACCTTATGCTATTACAGATCCTTTGTAGTATATTTCTGGTGCAACATTGTATCGGTCTCATGGTCAACTCTTCATGAAGACTAGAGCCATAATGTTACGTCTCAGGAGGAATCCCTCGAGGAGACGCTTCAGACTAAACAAAAACCCACTGGCCACTCCATCGTAAAGGCCAGTGCTTCTGTACAGAGCAGTTTCTGTGGAGTCATTCGGAGACATGACAGACAACTAGAATGAACATATTGATCACCAACGGCCAACCTCCCGTGAAGGCTCCGATGTCATTCATTCTGAGACATGAGAGACAACTAGAATGAACTTAATGATCACCACGGCCAACCTCCCGTGAAAGCTCCGATGTCATTCATTCTGTCTCGTTTGCGGGCTGAAGAATAACGCAACTCTGTCACACACACTCCTTGTTTTCATGATTAATTTCTGGCTGATTATGTTGTTGGAGTGGAGGCCACGTCTCGGCGAACGTAGTGTAGGACGCTTCTCAACTCGATGGGCCGACGAACTCGGGAATATGGCTAGATACATTTGTATCAAAGCAGGAGATCGTACTCCTTGGCGCTCTTTGCGTCCTTCCCGTACGTCCAGCAGTGGGCTGTAATAGGCTGAGATGATGGTGATGGTGATGATATTATAAATATAATAACACTAAAGTTAGTGTGCTGTGGTGGTGATAGAAATCGTAGTAATCGTAATAATTGAGCCGAGGTATCGGTCCAACAATTTCACAAATTCAACTGACAAGTTTTGTTTTCCAGCCACCATACTTTTACACAAACATCACCGTATTTTCTTCTTGGTTTTTTGCATTTGTATGTAAGCTGTAAATCACTAATTAGTTTAAAAACTAATTTATTCTAAATATTTATGTCTTCAGTGCTGTGTACAAAAAAGTACAATGACATTGACAGGTGACAGATGACATTGATAGGTGACGGTGCGGGCACGTTCCGGTTATTTATTTTTTAGTTTATTGACGCGTTCATGCACGCGCCTAACTTTGAAGATTGTAATCAGTGCAGTAGCAAAAAGTGCGTACTACATTGTACACAATGAGGACGAGATTATGGAACATAATTGTAAATGGAATGCTGATATTGTTAATATTAATTTTATCAAATAATTGAGTTCACGAATGCCTCATAGAGGTTATAATGTAACTATTTTATTACCATCTTTTTATGCCTATTAACTGTACTGCTATTGGTTTACATTATAAAGTGAATAAATGAATATGAATATTAATTTTAACTTGATACCTCCAAGTGTTCCTGACAAAAAGAGTAGGTATTATTGAGTGTCTTGACAGACATACAGTATTAACTCCCGAGTCAAATACTTTTCCTGATTCGGGATCCTAAGCGTAGGATTAAAAAATAAAACACGAAATAAGAGCACTTAACTAACGCAACATGAACAATGCTGTAATTCATAGTTTCACACAATTTGAGATGACCTCACGCCACACATGGCCCTACGGTAAACAAACTGAGTCTGCGTGTACTAGGTCTTTATTATTTATTACTAGTTTTTATTATTTGTGTAAATCCAGGCCATGGTCTATCAGTATTCCTAATTTTATCAAAATCCGTTCAGTAGTTTTGGCATGAAAAAGTAACAAAGATCCATGCATCCTCTCAAACTTTCGCATTTATAATATTAGTAGAACTACAGGGCTTAGTCATACCTAGTAATCGCACCAAGATTGGGTTAGGCGCAGTGGCGGGGCAAGAGCGAGGCCCTCTGGTGGCGCAAGAAGCAATGTTATAAATTAAAAAACAGTTTTACTACACTACACTTACATAATCTCACATGAATTATTAACAGAAAAACACGAATAGGTATCACATAATATGTAAGGAGCGGCTGGAGTTGTAAAGTACCTTACATAGACAAACGCGAGAAGGGCTTCCCCGATCGTTTTCCAGCGATGACAACGCAACGCTAGGTAACAGTTTTTGCTAGCCTAAGGAAAACTTCGGTATTTTTTTTTTTTTATTATTATTACAAGATCCACAGTTCTAATTACAATTTAGATAAACTTATGAACTAAACTTACAGCCAATAACGAATTTATTTTATTATTTTACGTTGCCGAGTTATGCGGTAGGGTATTTGAGGCCGAGGCCCCTCGGACTGCGAGGCCGTAGGCGTAGGGTTAGGCGCTTCAAGTATGTATTGCCATTTTTACAGCTAACCTCTAAACTAAAAAATAGATACCTACTTAACTATAAAATGTCAAATTTCCAAATTCTAGGTCAACGGGGAATACCAAGTTTTATGAGCAGTCTGCGAGTATCAAAATGTTAGTGATTACATGGATTACAGGGACGTATCTTTTGATTGATTCGCATAACTTAATTTACATAATTCACACAGACATTTTATTTTGATTTGTATCGCCTATATTTATTTATTCATTTAAACTTTATTGCACAGATAAGTACAATTGGCGGACTTAATGCTATACAACATTCTCTACCAGTCAACCTTATACTAAGTATAATGCACCGTCCATAAAACATCTCTGTTTAGCCTAATAGTCGACTGGTAGAGAATGTCTCATGGCATTAAGTCGATCTTTTGTATGTTTTTTATTATCTGTGCAAGTCTAAATAAATAACTTAAAACTAAAAGCTTGAATCTTGGTAGTCTTTACCTCACAGACTGAAATCAATGTACATACCCTAAAAATAAAACACTATCTAACCAGTCTCATGTACTTCGGTATTTTTGAAGGTGAAAAGTGAGTATGTAAATAAACAAGTAACTAAGGAAAATAACCTTAATGGTAGATCGTCTGTAGGGCATTTAAACTCTTCGTTAGTATTACATTTGTCTGGCTGGAATCTTATCTCATCCTAAGGTAACCTAAGTGAGGTAATGACGCCGATCGCAAATGTCGATGTTTTAAAACAAAAAAATATGGATGCGGCTGAGGAAATGAGACGGAACCTGCGAACTTCTGTTGTAAAAAGTAATTTAAGAAAAATAATGAGAATGTGTGTAAGAAATAATGGTGGACATGCGGAACACGAATTATAAAAGTATTACTGTTTATTTTTTGTTTTATTAACCATTTTAGCTATTTTTACCTCAAAACTAAAAATGTACCCTCTGCTACCTTAACTGTTATTTTGTCAATGTTTTGCCTATTTAAAAGCAAGTGTTATACCTTTTTGAATAGCTAAAAAAACGTAAAAGTTTTAAAAATTACTTGCAGGATAAATACCATTCACTTTTTTTTTAAAAAGGTCTTCAAAGTTAAAAACAATTAGTGAAAATTCTTTAATTGCAACCGTTATCGAGCAGTTTTATGAAGCTGTTAGTAATAGGTTCAGTTTTTGTTGATCATTTTTATTAATTGACATGTCTTCTAACTGGAAACTAAAAAAACCTGGCCCTAGTAGCTCCAGTCGCAAAAAAATCGATAGAAAAGCCAAAAGAAAAATGATTATAAAAAATAGCTTTAAAATTCAATATCTCCATAACGGTTAGGTTTCGGATACCATAATAGGATCAATTCGATCAGAAATGACCTGAATAATAATGTCCTTCAATATTCTGTACGACTTTCCCTGTAACCCTGTATATATAGATATAATTTTAGCATAACTTGTCATTGGTCTATTATTCATTCTGTTAATTATTATTTAGCATGTCGTTTATATAGACAACTCTTTTGTAAGTATTATAGGTACTAGGTATTGTATTGTACTGTCTGTCGCATAAGTAATTTTGTTTGATATTAGTCATTTATTTCACTACCTTTGAATATAAGTAAGCTACTTAATTATAATCTTTATATTTTATGATACAACTATCGATAAAAGTCACCGCCAAAAAGTATTTTTTAAACATACACAGATTTGAATACAAAAACCGGCTAGAAAATACCTACGACAAACAGATAAATAATATTTGGATAAGGAAAATTGACATAATTTAATCTCTACTCTTATTTGTATCACAGTCGGCAAAGTTCACGACTGATAATAATATTGTTTTCTAAGTTGTTTTATTGCGATTAAATCAGTATCGTCGGAGTGCTCTAACAAAAATGATCTTGCAATAATTTTGAATCATATAAGCTGGGTGTCAAGTCAAGGCAAAATTTATAACTTCTAAGTTTGTGCTTAGACTAAATCGTCACTTATATTTGAAGATTGAGATAAAGACAGATTAATCGTAAAAAATACATTTATTGTGCATGTTGAGTGACACGTTCTTCAAAGTTTATAAAGTGACTTGACTATACCAAAATGGCAAAGGATAAAGTGTATGAAATCTGGGAGGTTCTGGAGAAATATGGGAAGTACCAGGTCATGCAGTATGTCTTGGTCTGCGTGGCCACTCTCTTCGTCACTATGGCAAACATCAACTACATATTTGTTGTTGGCGATATTGGGTACCGGTAAGTTTTGCCATATTATATAGACATGTTCAGCCTTTTTAACATAAACAACATAACATTCATTATTATTTAATAAATGTGAATGTATAAAAATACTTTATTTAATTTTGCCTCCTACCATTGCACGAATCAATGGGTCTAGTACGCCAAATCTACATTTAACCAGCAAGCCCATGACATCGATGGTTTAATATATCGATATTTTACCTCATCGAAAATTATTATGATCGATCCTTCGAGACATCGAAACCTAAATTATCAGTTTAATAAATCGAACGTCTGTTAACCGATGTGTTAGAAAATCGAAATCGATAACTAGTAGGTAGGTATCTATACAATAGAAAAATTACTACATATTTGGTCATCACATACCATCTATCTGTTTAGTGAAAATGCGAGATTTAATTCGCAGTTTCTCTAAAACATTAAGTAGATTAGTGTCGTTAGAAATTTCACTACCTGAAATCCGATATTTCCGAAAACTTCTCGTATTTTTGTGAAAACACGACTTACGGGAATCCTAGGCCGACATCTACCTACCAAATAAAATATTTCAGATGCCGAATCCCAGAATGCGAAGATGATCCAGACTCGTTCAGCGTGTCCTGGTGGCCCAACAGGACCGTGGACAGGTGTAGGAAGCCACTGCTGAGCAACGAGTCGGTGATCGGCGAGTGCTTACCAGACCTCTTCAGCGGGGAGGTCGAGCGCTGCTCTCAGTGGGTGTACGAGAGTATGGACAGCGTTGTGTCTTATGTAAGTAAAAAGTAAGTAGGTAAAATATGCCTTAACCTTATACGTCTCACTGCAGGGGACAGGCCTCACATAAACTTAAAAAATCAGAAAACAGTACTGTACCTTACTGACAGATATCGTACAGCTTAAATTAGTGGTCTGTGTCTTCGAAATTTTAAACCCCTAGTAGAAAGAAACAAAGAACATATTCGATTAATCAACTATCTAAATATATAAAAGATGAAAACAGAAACCGAATGACCAACTGACTGACATCAACGCACAGCCCAAACCACTGGTGATCGAGATTCCAAATTTGGTACGTATTCTTATAAAGTCTAGGAGTGCACTAAGAAAGGATTTTTCAAAATTCACCCCCTAAAGTGGTGAAATGGGAATCCAATGTTTTAAGGAGAAACAAGATTAGTTAGACTATTTCATTAGAAAACTTCACAGGAGTATTCCTTTTACAATAAATTAGTAAACAGATGTTTCAGGTTTTTTGAGAAATCAACCCCTAAATAGGGAAAAAGGGGTGACAAAGTCTGAAAATTAACATGGGTTTTTAACATTAACATTGCCTCTATGGTTTATCGGGTCGATGATTACAAATCAACAACGATTTTAAAATTCAAAGTGGCACATGTAAAATATCATCTCCCTGTCTCGACCCCAGTGCAATAGGGTTGAAATGTCTAAATATTATATGGGTGTCGTTCTTATGTTCTTTTGGGACGTTAATTACAAAAATGGTATCAATTTTGAAACGTATTGTTGTGGATATGAAAATCCTTGAATTCAACCCTTAAGTTAAGTAGGTGAAAAGGGGGATGAAATTAAATTTAAGTTATCTATTTAAATAAAATGGTAAGCTGACTAATTGTTGATATATCAACGCACAGCCTTAGCTTATACAACGTAGACATCCATTAAGAAAGGATTTTTGGAAAATATAGGGGTAAAATAGGAGATGAAGTTTTTATAAAGCACATTAGTTTTGATAATCTTAAAATTTTGTATTTAGGATGACGATTGAAAATAAATTACCTAAGTACATCGTTTTTAATTACTCCGCCTCCAAAGGGGTGAAAAAGGAGATGAAGTTGTGTCTTGAAAGTCCTTCATTTTCAAAGTAAAAATCACTAAACTTATTATTTTAGTTTATGGTAAACTTACGCAACATACGAGTATATTGGTGTTGTATAATTCAACCCATAAGTATGTGAAAAGGGGGATACAATTTTGTTATTTTCGAATTAAAAAGCACCAAATATATTATCCCGGCTTATCGTTGCAAACTAACCCAACATACATTGTTATTTTCACTCAGCTGCCGAAGGAGGGTTTATATGTGTGTTTATAATAATTATTTGGCACGGTCTATAGCCTAATCCGTTGGATGTTTTTCACTATATGAGATTCTTTTTAGTTATGAGCGTGGCATAAAGTAGTTATATCCTTTTCCGGAATTCCCATGGGACAAGGAATTACGCGGGGGGGATCTTTAATGCTACTTACCCGATTTGGAGACTTTTTTCAGCAACGGAAATACATACGATTGCTAACAGTATGCCATACTTTATTTTGCGAAATTCCAACGGAAACACACTAATAAATAGAGGGAAGTGCGGCTCGCTCGCGATAGTGGCGGGTGTCGTCCAGCCATTATTTTCTGTTCAGCCGCTATTAGCTGCAACGTCTGCAAGATTTAAACACTACAAACTTACCCCTTGAGGATTATAAGAACGCCGGCGGTCGCATAACAATGTAATTTCTATTGTGTCTCGTTCACACATGCTTGACAGGTTAAAAGTCGCCAAAAAATAAAATTTATAAAAAAAATCTAAAAACTTGACTGAATTATACGGAGACAAGATGTAAAGATTCAATTTGCATCCATGAATGTTTCAAAATCCTTGTTTTCTTCAATACGACCCCTGTATAATTCCTGACTTCTACTGGTACTCTAAGCTTAGCAGGCAGGAGTTTCAAATAAAATTGATTTTGAAGAAAATTATGGTTTTTATTTAATTATTGTACAAATGGGCAGAGTGACCCCGTATGGTCTAGTGGAGGATGAAAGTAAGAGGGCGTTATTACATTCTGAGACCTATTTATATTCAATTTGAATGCGGGTCATTAACCGCCACATGCATCTAAGTTTTGTTATTACATTGCATTATTTACAAATGCAGGTTAATGACCGCTTTCTATAAGTGACGTTTTGTTATGACTACATAATAACAAACAACTAGTTACTATTAAATTAAAAGATCAACATAAATTAACTCAACTAATTTAACTAATTAGGTACTTTATACAAAGATATAAATAAGTCAATTATCATGGCATTACAATATTGATTATATTGTCTGTGCATAGATTACGATAAACAATGACGAAAAAAAAAACGATAAACAATGCTGCAACAGAATGTCAAATAGCGACGTCAGTGTGACGTTTGATATTACATGGTAATTGATTTTAATTGCAAACAATAATTTATCTAGAACTAGATTAAAGTGTTAAAGTTATAAAAATATAAATGATATGTATGGAAATCATACAACCCCTGATACAATAGGCTAGTTCCTAAAAAAATCTAATTAGTCCGTCAGTTGGTTATCAGAAAATATTGGACACTGCATTGATATATTTTAAATCAATGGGACACGTATTTTTTCTTTTCTCAATCAACCAAAAAATGATGAAGATATTATTATAGCCCGTTAAAGTTCCGCGTAACGTCACGCCTTGCGATACTTTTTAGCAAGGCATGACGTCACTCTCAAACTTTGATGCGCTTTATCTTCGTAATTTTTTGTTTGATTGACAAAAGACAAAATATGTTTCCAATATTTTTTGATAAACTAACTGACCCCTAAATATTTTTTGACCCAGGAAACTAGCCTATTACGAGTACCTATATTATACAGTGTACCATATAATAAGGAAGGATTTTTTTAAATGAATATGAGTTGGTAGCGATTAGATAATGAATAGACATACTTTTATCTTCTGTATGTATAAAAGGCAACCGTTACCGTGAACAGATTGCGTTGAAATTTATCACACATATAGCTATTATGATGGAGAAGTGCGTTAAGAAAGGATTTTCCAAAAATGACACCCTAAAGGGGTAACATGGGGATTCAAAGTTTGTATGTAGAATTAATGTCACGAGGTTAATCCTCGTGCTCCTCCTGCTTATTTAGTAGCAAATACCTGTTTCAGAGTTTTTAAATAATCTACCCTAGGGTAAAATGGTGTAAAGTAAGTAGTCTTAAAAACATTATATCGTTTTTAAGATTTTTGGGGCCGCCGATTACGAAAATGATACCGTTTTTAAAATTCAACAAGGCAGACATGAAATATCATGAACTATCATTATCATTATAATAAATTAGTACTTAGGGTGCCCACGGCACTGGCCCACGTTTTTTTGCAAAAAAACATTACTCTCCTTGTGCATTTGGGTAAAAAAACTCAAAATCAAATCTGACGCGAGCAAAGCCGCGGGCAAAAGCTAGTATTGTTAATAAACTAACGCTCTACCTCGTAAATAAATACGATAATGTTTGGAGCATCAAGATAGTGAATTGGTTACAAGCGAAGCTATCATTAGCCTGTTAAAAGTTGTGATATCAAAAAATATCTTCTTTCTCCTATCCTGGGTAGTCCTGCGTCACATCGTACGGTTGTGAATTGTCTCCTCGCTCGCGTTGATGGAGCTCTTTATAATAATAATAAATAACAATAATAAATAGTGTAATAATAAATATTGGACAACATCACATACTTACATTGCTCTGATCCTATGATAAGTAGCTTAAGCGCTTGTTACAGAAATCAGAAACAACGACGGTACCACAACACCCAGACTCGAAACAATATAGAAAAGTTATTTTCCTACATTGACCGACCGGGAATCGAACCCGGAACCTCAGAGATAGCGACACCAAGTCCGGTATGCTCGCCTCTCGGCTACGGAGGTCGTCTTTATTGTTTGTAGTCAGGTCGTTGGTGGTCGTCTCCTCGTCGACCCCTCACCTTCTCCTCTATATTCATAACTGTTCTAGTCATTACGTTTCCGTACCAGCGCAGGCGGTTCTCTATAGATTTTTCGTGTATAGGGGCAACCTTAAACAATATATATTATAATTAAAATACCTACCTGTTTTACGCACAAAAATCGCAGAGCTCGCTTATCATTTCCCGTTTTAAGTATATCTCTTGTTTTATCAGACACTCCAATTTCAAGTGTGACAGATTGTAGAGATTTTAATACAGTGATTACTCGTATGTTAAAACCTATCATACCTATGCCGCCATATCCAAATCATAGATCCAAATAGACAGATGATACAACACAAATACCTAGATGACACTTTTTTTTTTTTGGATCTACCTACCGACATAATACCTAAAGGCACTGTTTAGCGTATCTGAAGGTTAACTGGTAGAGTGGGAGTGGGAAGGGAGATGTGATGTGGGATCCCAGCTGTGGGATGTGTATGCATAGCATGTTAGCTAATGTACAGACAACAGCACGTCAATCTACCACAAAACGTCAAATACCTATGCCGCCCTATCCAAGTCATTGATCCAAATAGATTTAAGATACATCAATTAATACTCATTAATACTCATTTATTCAGTATATAGGCCCTCTTCCGGGCACGTTATACGTTATAACCGGTCAAAGTATAACGTTTGATCTAGAAACAAACCTCAAGTACGAGCAGAAAGTAAAGTATTGGTTTGAGTATAGGCGTGATATGTGCAAGGAAAATATGAAGAAATTTATTGACTGCATATCAGCACTGTCGTTCAATGAGGTTCTTCAAGAGATTGACATTAACAAAGCTTTTGAAAGCTTCCATGACCTCATCATTCTATTCTATAACCTGTGTTTCCCACTGATAAAAGTAAAAATAGTTAACAAACCCCTAAAAAACAATTGGCTTACGAAAGGTATTAAACGTTGTAGCATTCATAAAAGGCAGCTATACCTGAAGTACCGATTGTCCTCATCAAATAAAAACATAACAAAAAAGCGCTACCAATGCTATACTAGCATATTAAAAAAATGTATACTTCAAGCACAGAAACATACAAATATACGTTACATTGCAAATTCAAAAAATACCTGCAAAACGTCATGGGACATATTAAAAAAATATATACAAAATATAGATTCTAAGAAAGACATCCGAAAAATCAAACTTATTGATAATAATATAATTGAAAATCCCAATGAAATTTGTAACAAATTTAATAAATTTTATATAAATATGACAAACAAATCCCAAAATGACAATGAAACGCAACTCAGAGATGCAACACAGAATATACCCTTCCATTCAAATAGTATATTTTTAACCCCCATCAACGAAAACGATGTATATAAAATAATTAAAGAACTCAAAAACACCAAATCAACAGGCTATGATAACATTAACACTGACATTATTAAAAAATGTGCTGCTTTTATCTCAAACTCCTTGGCTCATTTAATAAATATCTCACTTGTGCAGGGGCAGTTTCCTACTAGATTAAAACAGTCAATTGTGAAACCCTTGCATAAGAATGGGCCCCATGACGAACTAAATAATTACCGACCTATCACTCTGATTCCCATTATATCAAAAATATTTGAAAAAGTGATGCACAATAAAATCACATCATTTATTACAATGGAAAACTTGCTAATTAAGGAACAGTTTGGGTTTCGGAAGAACAGCTCAACGACTCTTGCTTGTTTTCATTTGGTTAAGGAAGTGACACAAAACTTAAATCAAGCAATGCACACACTAGCCATATTTTTAGATATGAGCAAAGCATTTGACTTTGTTTCTCATAAAGTACTCCTTAATAAATTAGACCGGTATGGTATAAGGGGTAATGCTTTATCTTGGATAAAAAGCTATTTATCGGATCGACAACAGTGTGTCCAAATCTCGCGGCTATCTAAAAATGTTATTCCTAACATATACATCTAGCTACTGCGGTAATCGTTGTGGCGTTCCTCAAGGCAGTGTACTGGGACCACTACTGTTCCTACTATACATAAATGATTTGCCGAATGTTACTGATCAACGATGCATACTTTTTGCGGATGATACCACTCTTATCGTCAAAAGTAAAAATAAAGAAGAGTTGGCTCACATTGCAAATGTTAATTTGATTAAAATTATTAAGTGGCTAGAATGCAACAATTTGAATCTCAATGTTAATAAGACCAAATATATTAAATTTGAAGCAAAATCCAATAATAACGCAAAAATTGACATAAGTTATAATATCTAGTTGTAAGGTTGACAATATTAATTCTACGAAATTTTTAGGTTTGACAATAGATTATTTATGTAATTGGAAATATCATATTGACTCTGTAATAAACAAAATAGATAGGTTCGTTTATGCTCTTAACCGAGTAAGACAAGTAGCATCTAAGGATGCGGCAGTCATGGCATACCATGGATATGTCTCATCCGTGTTACGATATGGTCTCATTTTATGGGGAAACTCGGTAGATATGCCCAGAGCTTTTAAAGCCCAAAAGAAATGTGTCAGAGCGATCTGTGGTGCTCATTATTTAGACAGCTGTAAGCCCCTGTTCAAGTCTTTAAATATTTTGCCCCTTCCTTGCCTATACATTTTTGAGATTAGTATTTTTGTAAAAAAATATCTCCATCTTTTTGAAATAAACAAAAATAAATCGGGATATAGGGGTAGAAGAGTTGATAATTTGACTATTCCATCACAAAGATTAGTTCTTTATTCAAGAAATGTGTACTGTATGTCTATACAAATATTTAATAAACTTCCAGTTAACTTGAAAACATTGACATTTACAAAATTTAAGAACTATTTATTTAATTTTTTAAAAGAGAAAATGTATTATACTATTAATGAATTCCTGACTGATAATATTTGACACTATTGATAATTCTAATTTGTACTGAAATTATTGACATTAATTGTATGATAAAAATTAACATTTGCACGTCGCATTGCGATAGAATATGTTGGAAAAACAATATCTTTCATCTTTGTATTGAACCATATTCTGGCAAATAAATGATTTATTTATTTATATATTTATTTATTTATTTATTTATACACGTCCCAAAATATAGCTTTACCCTACCACCGCTTCGGGACTACATATCGGCTGGTGATGAGAAGAAACGGCGCAACAAACTCAGTCACCTTTGTCAGCCTTTTTTACAGGAAATACAATTACAAGACATGAAGTAAATGCGAGCTAAGCAGGTTAAGTCCATGCACTCTTGTCGTTCAAAAAATCGTCTACCTTATAATACCCTTTTTTCATAAGGTTTTTTTTAATGTGAATTTTGAACTCATGTACAGGTAGTTCAACAAGAGTCTGTGGAACTTTATTACAAAATTTAATACATTTATTTAATATATAGACGTTGTAGGTATGTTACCAGGGCCAGTCGTTGTTTGGGGTGGTAGCCGGATCGACTCCGGGGATTCTTAGCACCCCCTGCCCCGCCGTCACCCTGGCCGCTACCGTAGCCAGGGACAGCGGGACCACCGGAGACTGGGGGCCTGGTCCTATCTGTTTTCGTCATTTGGGGGGGTATTGCCAATACTCGCCACGCTTGGCAGGCGGGTTGGCGAGCGCAGTTTTTTATAATATTTCGCACGAAGGCGCTGCTGCCCGTCTCGTACTGCAGGAATTAGTCGCCTTTTACGACACGCCTCCTGTTGGGGGTGAGGAAATGTATTCTTTACGGCCGTCCCCACACGGCACACGATGACAATCTACTTACCATAAAATGATATTGGCTCTAATGCCGTACTTAAAGTTGAAAATCAGTTGAATGACCTTTAACTTTCTTATGTACTTGTCACTGTACTTTCTTACGAACCGACACACGGCCAGTTCATATTGTGTCACCAGTTATTTATTCATTTCATTGTCTTGTCCACTATTCCAGCTCGACCTCGCATGTAAGCCATGGAAGATTAATATGGTCGGCACCATCCACAACCTGGGTATGCTGTTTTCTATGTTGATCGCAGGATGGGTTTCAGATAGGTAAGACTTTTTTATAAGCTTGTAAGAGTTATTACAACGAGTGAATAAGGTTTAACAAGTTAGTCAAAAAAACATTAGACAAAATGTGAAAATTTTTCATCACAGATCCCGTTCCAACAAGAACCTCATGCAATGCACATACGGTGCAATTTAATCAAGTAATCGTAAATTTTATTTTTCAAATGCAAAATGGAAGAATTAAAAATTTTACTGATTCTGAGTGGTCCCTGAAAATGTAACCCTGTATAGAGATCAATATCAATTGAGAAGTTTTGTGGTAGGTTGACGTGACGTGCTGTTATGTCTGAACTTGTGATTTATTAATTCCAGATTCGGCCGCAAATGGACTTCAATATTTTGTTTCACCACGTGCTTTGTGGGAGTTTTTAAAATCTTCGCCATATCCTACCCCATGTACATAGGATTAGAGTTTCTGGAAGCGTTGCTGAGCGGAGGGTGCTATGCCGTTGGGCCAATTATGAGTAAGTTTATTTTTACGTTTATTCTATTTAAACTTTTATTTCTTTTTATTTTTATTTCTTTTGACTCTATAATGTTACAGTCAGCATCAACTAACACAAACTGCCTTTATAGAAGAACTCCTGACTTGTCAAAATTCTTTTGCTACATAATTTACACATTGCATACGTATAGTATACAGTTGTATAAAATAATAGGACACTCCTTATAACCACATAATCAACTGCTCATATAAATCGTGCTTTTTTTTCAGATGCTCCATTCCATTTACATCGAAGTAGCGCGTTAACTTGCATGGAGCATCTATAAATTATTTTTCGATTTCGATATTGCTCCCATAGAAAAGTGAGTAGCTGATCAAGTGGTTTTAAAGAATGTCCTATTCTTTTGTACACCCTGTATACATACCTACAATAAAATGTATTGTCAATATATATCTGCACTAATTTGTAAGAAACGATGTTAAAAAAATCGTTTGCATTTTATGTGAGTTACAGACAGCTAGCCAATAATTATTATCCATTTCTACGAGACTAAAATGCACACACAGTGTGACCAGCGGGTACCTACCAAGAGATAAATGTTTCAGTAGAAAATAATATACAAAAATAAATACTAGGTAGATAAGTACTCCCTCAGACCACTGAATAGAAAAGATACACCTCTTTCTATCTTATCATCTCTCTGTGATATTGACGTAATACCCCCGACGGGGATCACACACTAAATACATTTAAGTAAGTAACTAAGTAATATTAAATATTTTGTTTGTATTTTCAGTGATCGAGATAACAGGGAGAAAATACCGCATTTTTTCCGGGGTATCATTCGCCTACGCCATATACATGGGCGAGACATGTTTCGCGACTCTAGCAATGTTCATACCAAACTGGAAGACTCTGGTCAAAGTAATGTATGGACCTTGTATTCTGTTCCTGGGCTACATGTTTCTGCTACACGAGAGCCCGCGATGGCTGATCCTTAACGGGAAAACCGAACAAGCGATAAACAACTTGAAGTTGATCGCAAGAACAAATAATATAAAGATAAATGAACAAGATCTCACCAGCTTGGATGACAAACAGTTAAAACTGAAATTTAACATTCAGAACTATGAAACGAGAGAGGGGTTGAAGGAAGTGTTCAGGTCTAAGGAGATGATGAAGCGCTTGCTAGTCGGCTTCATGACTAGGTTCACGTCTAACTTTGTATACTACGGGCTGATGATTAATTCTGTGTACCTCCCGGGGAACAAGTACACGAACTTCCTGCTAGCCACGGTCATGTCCTTCCCTGGGGAGCTGTTGTCTCTGTACTTGATGAACAAGGTCGGCAGGCGGCTGCCGCTTATCGTCGGGTTCATGATCAGCGGCGCAGTGTGCGTGTTATCAGCGTTTGTGCCAGATAGTAAGTGTCTAGAAATATTTAGAACTGGATACCGACTGGTATTTCGACATCCAAGTTACTAAAACTGAGCTAGTCACTTTGTTTAATAATTAAATTCAAATCTTTTTATTTCTTTAATGAGGGTTAAATATATAGAAAAATTACTAAGCTACTTGTATATCTTCTTGTGGCTACAAATAATTACATATCTCTGCGATCTTATACAGTGTGTTCCAAAGGGCGTAGCAGTGCCCGCTGTTACACCCATCTTGGGACACCCAGTAAAATGCAGTCCTTCAAGTTAAATAAAGTAGGTACCTACTTACTACAACCTATTCACTTCAAACGATAAATACCTAGTCTAGAAGTTTATACGAGTACCTATATTCGAAACCTACATAATTAATAACAGAGATTGGTGGAATAAGATCTAAATTACAAATGGCTACCACCGGATTTACCTTCGCATCCCCCATTCCAGGTGTGAGCTGGGCAAAGATAGCCTTCTTCCTGGTCAGCAAAGTGATCGTGGCGGTGTGTTTCACGGGCGGCGTCACGTACTCCATGGAGTTGTTCCCCACGAGCGCTCGCGGCGCCATGATCGGGATGTGCTCGCTCGCCGCTCGGCTCGGGGGCATGCTCGCGCCACTGACGCCGATACTTGTGAGTAATACCTTCTTCTGCGATTGCGACATACTTACCTACTTAATCATCATTTCAGCTATAGGATGGCCGTGCTAAACATAATATGCCTCCGCAAATCAGTGTTGGATTGGAAGTGCCCTTCATCCAGCGGCTTCCTGCAACTTTTATCAGGTCATCTGTCCACCTTGTGGGTGGACGTCCTACGCCGCACTTACCGGTACTTAACCACCCATTGCTGACTGTGCCACCGTGTACTATGTAGGGCACACTTATTCCTGAAATGAAAAGGAAAAAAAAACTAGTACACGCTACGCGCTGGTCTTTTGAGGACACCAGAAACCTAATTCTTTTTTGTAACCTAGGTACTATCTTTTTTTTAGAACGAGGTGTCAGTAATTCTACCTACAATATGCTTCGGGGTGTCTGCGGTGGCAACAGGACTCCTCATCACCCTCACACCGGAGACCAAGGGGATGCCGCTCATGGACACCATTGAACAAGTCAAGGCTAGCGCCAGGAAAAGCAAAAATACCAAGACACAGTCGGACAATCTGGGGTATACTGAAGATGGGGTTACTATTTAAGGATTTATGTAATAAACATTGTTCTAAGATATACATATTTTTTGCCTTATAATAAATTTATTGCTTGTGCTGTCAGTATTGAGGTCCCTGTAGCTCAGTGGCGACAGAGCTATGGTAGTGATTACCAAAGTTAAGCCACAGTTGTGCTTGGATGGGTGACCACTCCAACTATTTAGTGACATTTATCACAAGCATCTCCGTGCTTCGGAAGGCAAGTTCATAGTTGATAATAGTATATAGGTAGAAATAAGTCCAAACACGGCTATGATACATTTGTTTTGTCACAGAGTTCCGGTGCTTACCTTCCTTCCTGCCTTCGTCATCAGATCAGTTTGATGGTACCATTTTCACCAGAATCATTTATTAAAATTTGAAATGTCGACGCTTAACTGTCTTAATGAAGATATCTTATCGCTACTCATGCAAGACTTGTTGTGCCTTCTTCATCTACTTTCTGAATGCAAATGCTCGACTTGTTGTTGAATATACTAAAATTGCTATAGGTATACCTAGGAGTTCCCTCAATTAATCATGGATCCCATCATCAGAATAAAATTATGAAAAAAATGAGACCAATCTTGAGGTACCGAATTGAGAACCTCCTCCTTTTTTTAAAGTCGGTTAAAAACTATACTCGATTCTGAATCACCGATAAAGGGTAATACTTCTTTTGATATTCTGTAAAACTAAGTTAGATATAATAAGTAAATAAATAAATCATTTTGATCCAAAACAACTATAATGTAGGTTATTATTTTAATACTTGTTCAAGTTTTATTCAAGTCTAACAACTTTTGAAGAAACTAGAAAAGAATATCGTTTTTAAGAAACAGTCGATGTGTATTTTATTGCAAATAAAGAAATATTTATTGATTATTTATGTATCCTTGATACATCAAACTTAAATTCAATTTGATAGGTTTTACCTTTAACAAAATTAGCAGTACCTAAATACACTGACGTGCAATAAAATTTCGGCCACTTTCAATTTCGCCATAAAAATTTAACAAAAGATACGAAATAACGGTTAAAGAAGTTTCTAACTGAATGTATTAGTTGCAACAATTGCGACTTTCAAAAAAGCAGGGATGAAAATTGCCAAAATGTTTAAAAAAAAATTTTTTTTTTTCAATTTTTTGTCTATTTAAGCTCCTAGATTAAGGACGTTATCAGTGGTTTTCTGCTGCCTTCTGACAAATCTTACATTTGACAGAACAATGAATAAATACATACGATTTTTTTTTAAAAAAACAAACGATTTTTTGCCTATTGCGTAAATGTCTCTCTCAAAATTTTGTTGTTATGGATTTATTTGAAGTATTGATGAAATTTTATGGTAGTTAGTAACTAGTAATGTTAAACGGAACCTTTTTAACTCTAACATCCAAGCGGTGTCATGAGGCCGCTTAACAACGGAAAATATAGTATTTTCTCGATCGACATTGCGTAATCGAGACGCAACAGAAATTATATTTTAGATGTTAAAAGTCTCTTAAAAAACTGTTCGAAATCGTTTGTTTTGTAAAAAAATTGCGGAGAAAAAAGGTGGCTGGATTTTAGTGCACGCCAGTTTAGTATCTATAATTAAACAACCCTAAGGGCAAATTTCTTATATTCTGAGTATTATTACGACAATTAACAATCAGTCTTATTCTATTTGACACAGATCTTAATATTGTCTTAACAAAATTATTCATCATCATCGCTACAATCCAACATGACGTTAGACGTGTACTGATCTTGAATATCGAGTAGGCATTTCCTGAATAGTTTGTAAACGTCAATATACTCGTTCGAGTACGGCAAGTCTGACAGGAAGGCTAGCGTTTTGCAGCTCTTCGGGTAGAGAGTGTCTATTTCTGACGAGCAATAGTTTTCCAGGGCATTCTTGACGTTGAGTTTTCTTAGACAGCGCAGGTGGGTATCGGTAGGTTTGGCGGTCTGCCGCAAAAGCTTCCAGTCGCCGTTACATATTGCGCACGCGCAGACTGTGCCGTATAAAGTGAACATGTTCCTCCATCTCATGACGTTCCGGACGCTATTGTCCAACCAGTGACCTCTGAAAAATGAATAAGTTTAACAACTTGTTTTTATTGTTTTTTAAAACGTTAATAACTACTACAGAACCATTTCTGTTTAGCCTAATGGTGGACTAACAGACAATTATCCTTTTGTACAATTTTAATCTGTGCAAAGATAAAATAAATAAACAACTTCTTGATAATTTATTTATAATGCCAAAAAAAAATTATGTAATGTAACAAAGACAGCAAGGTGGATAAATTGTAAGAATTTTCTACCTTGCTGTCTTTGAAGGCTGATTTTAACCAAATAAGCCTGTTAAGTACTACTTTTGTTTTATAATTATAAAAGCTAAGAGACTGGCGCATTTTTTTTGTTTAGATCATTGACTTATATATTACTTCGTAAGGACAGGGCGGATCGCATGTTAAACTGTTGCCACTAACGTGGCCCTAAAGTGATTCTCTTTAGACCGAAGTGGCTGTTGGCTGTCGTCGAGAGCGAAGAAGGTACGTTAAAATTAGGAAAATGATAAGATTTGGTGTGTTCACTACGACAAAAGCACAACTAATAAAAAGTACGATATGTAATAAGTTAGGTAAGCCGAAAATATGTCAAATGAGAAACATATTTACATTGTTTTAGAAATTTTGTTTCCATAATCTTAACGTTTGGCATAATAGAAAGCAACGCATGGTGTGTTGCTGTTTAATCGTTTGCGTCACAGTTTAGGGTAGTTCTAATAGATGGCGTTAGTGTGTCATGTATGGTAAACGTGTAGAGTGATTTGTTCTGTAAGCCGTATCTTTACTATTTAAATCAATGGTTTAGATTTTTAATTTAATGTTGAAAATTTAAGTCAAAATTCACGGAACATATTTATTTTACTTTCAACCAACATAAGCATCAACAACATCAACATCATTTCATCTTTTATCAGAGTTATGAAGCTGATTATTTTATGCATAAAAGAACAACACATGAAGATTCAGTTGCAAAAAAAACATCTCTAAAAATAATTCAACTTTTTATTTTTTTATTTCTTAAGCTAGTTTATTTTATTTAGAAATTTCTAATAATCGGGAAAATATCATAACCAAAAAACTATAAAAAGTGTTTTTTTGTAACGTCAATTGACCGGCCATTTTGTATTTCAGTTCTTAGAGGTATTATTTTTTTTTTATTTTTTTTATTCATAATCATGCGATCAGTCCAACGACTATGAGCAGATGTGTTGCTGGACAACTGGCGATCAGAGTACATTCCTCATTAGGAATATTCTCTACTTAATTGTGGCTATCTGTTTCCAAAATATGCCTCCTTTTCAGCCTGTGCATTGCTTCCGGAATGGTCAGTTGCACAGCGAGTTGATTAGGGTGGTTTGCAAGTCTTGCTTTATATTTCCGGCTATTGGCCCCTATTTCCTCCTTCACCGTGTTCATATTCAGAATTTCGTGCAACTCTGAGATCCTTAGAAACCAAGGAGCGTTGGATATGTGTTTAAGGATGTAGTTCTGACACCTTTGCATTATACTTATGTTAGAGTCACATGCTGAGCCCCACAGTTGGACTCCATAAGTCCATATAGGTTTTAGTATGGATTTGTATATTAGGAGCTTGTTGTCAAGAGATAGTTTGGTGTTTCGTCCAAGCATCCAGTACAGTCCTCTGTACCTGAGGTTCATTTCATCCCTCTTGGTCTGTATGTGTTTCTTCCATGTGAGCCGGCGGTCCAAGTACATTCCCAGGTACTTCGCGTTGTCGCTTTGGGGAAGCTGGTTATTTCGGAGTGAGACTGGCGGGCAATTCCCTCTTCTAAGAGTAAATGTAACATGGACTGATTTTAGGGCATTGACTTTTATTCTCCACTTAGTGAGCCAGTCATTAATCTGATCCAGGTTGCGTTGCAGGATTCTTGAAGCTTCCATAGGACATTTATTACTAGCTAGAATGGCCGTATCATCTGCGAAGGTTGCCACGGTTGCTGTGTCGGTCTGGGGTAAGTCACTAGTAAATATTGTGTAGAGTACAGGACCCAGGACCGAGCCCTGCGGCACACCTGCCAGTATAGGGTGAAATGAGGATGTACACATGTCTTCCTTTATTTGGAACATTCTATCGGCCAAATAGGATTTTACGATCACAAAGTATGTATAGGGCAATAGTGACTTGATCTTGTAAAGCAGGCCCTTGTGCCAAACTTTATCGAATGCCTGTTGCACGTCCAAAAATGTAGCTGAGCAGTATTCCCCGCATTCAAGGGCACCCCGGATTACTCGACAAACTCTATGAACCTGTTCCACTGTGCTGTGGCACTTTCTGAAACCAAACTGGTGGTCTGGTATGATTGATCTTTTTATGAGCTCCCCAGTCAGCCTCTTCAGAAAGACCTTTTCAAATAGCTTTGAGGTTACAGGTAGGAGACTAATTGGTCTATAGGAAGTTATTTCATGACTTGGTTTGCCCGGCTTCTGTATCATTATTACCTGGGAAACTTTCCAAAGGGTTGGGAAGTAGCCAGTTCTCATGATTCCATTGAAAAGCATGACCAAGAAGACGATAGCTTTTCTTGGCAGCTCGATTAGCACTCTTTTGTCAATCAGGTCGAAGCCAGGTGCTTTCCTTTCGTCCATCTCCCTGATCAAGCTGGCGACTTCTCTTGGGTTTGTAGGAGTGATAGGAAAGTCAAGTTGATAGTCTTGGTTCAAAACCTCTTCTATTTCTGTCTCGTTTGTTCCAGGGTTAGCCTTATTTGGAGTAAACACTTTGGATAGGTGGATTCCAAAGGCATCCGCTTTTTCTTGTTTAGATCTGGCCCACTGGTTGTTTGAAAGTCGAATTGGAGGCTTGGGTTCTATTGGGTGACCAATTTTATGACAGGCTTTCCAGAGTGAATAATTGGTAGCACTGGTTGCAGATAGTGACTCCAAGTGTGCTTCCATTGCGATATCTTTTTCTTTAGCTATTGAGTCTTTAAGTATTTTTATAGCTTTGTTGAAAGCAGTCTTGTCCTCAGGGTGCCTGCTGGTATGCCAAATCCTGCGGAGTCTCCTCTTCTCTAGTATAAGGCTTTTTATTTCAACTGTCACCATGTTGTGTCTGGGTTTTGTGTTTTTATTTTCGGGGGTGCACCTCCAACAGGCGGACTGAATTGTAGTCATAAAAGTCCTGGCAGCCTCATCTATGTCAGTTTCATTCTTAAGAGCTATTTGGAGTGGCAGTTCCCTACTTACTAGGTCTCTAAACGATTCCCAGTCTGTGCGTCTATTGAAGAGACAAGGCCGTTTTTCTGTGTCCAACAATGTCGCACTAACTGTTAAAAGCACTGGTGTGTGATTTGAAGATCCATCCAAGCATGAGTTAACTTGAAAGAACATTCGCGTCAAGCCCTTTGTAATAAAGAAGTCTATCACATCTGGTAGTCTGTTTGGATCCGTTGGCCAGTGTGTTGGTTCTGGGGTCGAGATAGAAGTTAGAGTATTTCTGTCAATACTTTTTTTTAATTCTCTTCCCCGAGTGGTGATAAGTCGAGATCCCCAATGAAGGTGTTTTGAGTTCCAGTCGCCTCCCGCTATAAAGCGGCTGCCGAGGCTCGCAAAGTATTCAGTGAGCTGGTCCTCTGTTATTTTATGCTTGGGAGGGCAGTATACGGCGGAGATGTTGAAATTGCCATTTTTGTCTGAAACCGCAACAGATGTGGCCTGTATATGTTCTGTACTGAACTTTGGTTGCTCGTGGTGTTTTATGGACGCTCTAATGATTACTGCAGATCCTCCATGCGCTTTTCCATCTGGATGGTTTGTGGTGTAGATATTGTACCCTTTTATTCTAACAAGACTGTTACTAGCAAAGTGCGTTTCTGATATAAGTAGTATGTCAAGTTGATGCATACGAAGTAAACATTCGACTTCATGTGTGTTGTGTGTAAGTCCATTAATGTTCCAGGCGCCTATCTTTATAGAAGCCATTAGGGCATCCTAGATATTAATGATGTTATGAGCTGTAGTAATGTGCTCATTTGTTGTAAGATTAGATCTATTTTTTCGGATTGCCTTGTAAATATGCGCTCTATCATTTTGAATGAATCGGGATCAGTGCTTTCTATTGGTTGCTCGGTGTTAGACTCAGGAGTCTGCTTGCAAACTTTTGCGTAGGATTTTTTCGCAGCATTCTTGGTGTTTTCTGGTATTTTATCTTCAGCTATGTGTTGCAATTTGTTCTTGTCTATAGTATGGATTCTGGTCTTATTAATTTCTTGACGTTGTTGGTTCTTAGGAGGTTTCACAAACGGACGTTGCATTGTTTTTCGAGCGAGTATTTCTTTATAGACCTCGCATCCCTTGTAGTTAGCTGGATGTGGGCCTAGGCAGAGAGCACACGTGGCTAGAGTATTCCGGTCAGTTTTTGGGCACTCTGAAGTTTTATGCGCTTCAGCGCATTTAACACAGCGGTAGGGTTTCATGCAGTAGTTTTTGGTATGTCCATATTGTTGGCATCTCTGGCATTGCACGACCGAATTTCTTTTACGTGGATCTTCAATGGTGACAACCTGGTGATATATTACTTTTATATCCTTTGCGGCCTTATTATTCGGGCCCGGCGAGATATTTACAAAAAATGTGGAAGTGGGCATTTTGTCCGGTCCAAACTTAGCATTTATTATTTCGCCAACTATTTTGTTACCAGATTCTTCTATAGCGTCTATTATGGCGCTAGTAGGGGTCGTATAGTGCAAATTTTTGATTACTATTCTATAAGATCTTCTTCTTAGAGGTATTATAAATAAATAAAAATAAAATTCGATACGGATATCGCAATTTAAAAAGATAATAAATAATGAAATATTGGTCAGGTATTGGGTCAAATAACGGTCAAAAGCCTTTGATCGGGTACCTTTTTTGCCTTTGCATAGCAGGAAGACTTCTGTAATTTTTTTTTTAATTTTATCTAATTCTTTAATAGTTGTGAGATTTTTGTTGTGTTCAGGACGACCTGTCCGCCTAATGTACAGAGAATCTGATAAATAATGCAGGAAGCCTACTTTCTATCATAATGGATTGAATCATTCTTTACGCAACAGGGTGCAGTCTTTGTTTAGCAAGTGAGGGATGTATAAATATACAAAGGCTGATGAAAACGTAAAATATATACTCACAAGTATGCAATGGTCAGTTCCAATCCAGGTTTGAGTGGCTGAACTGCGATTAATGCCACCTTATCATTTAATCCAAGCACCAACACGTTTGGATTGCAGGCTCCTTTCAGCTTGCCAGTAAATGGGAACACACCAAAGTTTGCCACATCACAAAACTCTGTTTTCCCATGGTTCATTACTGAAACCGTCGACGATATCTGAGTGTGCGTCAAGTTCATAGAGAAGTACATCAGCAACCTACTGAAAGCACGAACAGCAGCCACGTTATCCGCTCCACGGCCAGGGAAAAACGATTTCACTTGACCCAAGTAATGAATCACCATAGCACACCCAAACGAAGCATTGTAAACCATCCCATACTTAAATGTGCTATCATCCTTAAAGTTCAGCAATGAGAGCTTGTTGTTTCCGTCAAAAATTTCGTTTATTTCGCTCACTTTCATTCGCTTAAGACCAAAACTACATGTTGCTTTGTTGAATTCCTCCCATGATTTGAACTCGTTCCTAAATTTTATGGCTGCATTTATACTCAATTTGGATACAGGGATGGATGTCAATTCGTCAAAAACTTCTACGATTGGACATTCAATGCTGTGATATTCTTCCAAGCAAGCACCCAGACAGTCCTTGTCGCAAAACAGAGCGCTGCAACAACCTTCACAGGGAATCAAGTTGAGACTCATTTGATTACAGTAGTAGCAAGCAGAATACTTCAATTTACGATCCAACTGACTCATAAATGCTTTCTCAAGAGCTATTACTTTGCCAACTTTTACATCTCTGATGGCCACTACTTTAGGCACTTGGGATTGGATAATGACGCCTATATCGGTGCTGACACATGATATTTGAGGATTTTTTCTTTCATTGAACTCAAGATATTCATCAGCAAACTCACTGAACCTGAAAAAACATGTACAAAAAATATATTAACTGAGGAATTGTAACAATAAGGTAAGTATTTAAATCTATTTTATAATATTTCCACTTAATTGCACATTTAACTCATAAAGCATACATTAACGATGCAATAGAAATCCATTCTTATGCGGACTCATGAGACCACTTGAATGTTGACACTTGTCAATATTTAAGCGATCTCATAAGTAAAAAAATACAAATAATTAAATTATTGGACTATTACCAAAAAATAATAAGTAATGTAATCAAAATGTATTAAGCCTTAGTAATTTATCAGCATACTATTATTCTTTTAAGCAACATAATATTAATTGCAAATAATACTAACCTGATTTCAGTAGCCATTCTTTCTACCCACAAACCTTTTATAGCTTCCTCTCGCCTTTTTGACAACTTATCATTGATTTGTGTGGGACATCCCAAGGCGAAACAGGTTTTAATGTCATTCAGGCAGGCCTGAAACATCTTACAGGTAGCCAGAAGAGCAGAACGGTTACTATATGCTAGCACCAGCTCTTCAGAACCTTTAGGTGCAAACATTAACGCTTTATTGTAACTCTCTAAAGCTTTCTGATACTTGCCACCTTTATATGCTTTATTGCCTTGCTGGCGGTGAATGCTAGATTTCAATTTGCATTTTGCCTCTTTCACTAAAGGAGGAATATTGTTAGTCTTCTTAAGAATGTCCAATGCAACAATAACAGCATCAGAGAGGTCGTCTTTCTGAATCGCATCATAGAGGTCACCCACCAAGCCTTTCTGATTGAGAAACTCTTGAAAAAATCCAGGTGCGCGCCACATAATGATCTTGAAATAATTATCGATCAATTACTATTTTTAATATGTCAAAAAAGGAAAAGCTACATATTTATTATTAATAATTAAGTAGGTAAATATTTTTTTAATTGCACACTATGACACGCAAATAACCGCTGGAAGCACTGAACAAGTAATACTAGAAGGTTAATGCTGATCCCGAACTAAACAAAAGAACATCACTCACTATTACTAAATAGGTAGTAGGTAGTAGGTTGGTTTTTCGTTCGACCCTGATCCGGCTATATTTTGAAAGTCTTCTTCTTCTTTCTTTTTGATGGCAAGGCAATCACAGATGGCGAATGGTGAAGAACGTGTCGTTGACTATATTAAATAATTCAGTAACTGAGCTAATTAATAATTTGATTTATACCATAGTGTTTTGAAGTGGTAAGTAAACCACAGATTAATTTATGTAAGTAAACAAACCATGAAGTTCTAGTTGGATACAAGAGAGGGGCAAATGTCAGTCAACTCGTGGGCAAAACCTCTCCCTTTCTGTGGTTCGACCTCTCTTTCTGCGTAGGGTAACCATGCGTGTTACATTCCAATCGGGACATAAAAAGCTCACAGAAAACCTTCGATCTGGAATACATTAGATAACGCCTCGCTTAATAAAACAATACTCAAATATGGCACCGTCTTTCTATATTATTGAGAAGAAAACAAATGTTCTAACGTATGTATAATACTTTCTGGCCCCCTCTTTAAAAGAAAACTACTCATAAGTGGCTCATTGATCACGTCTACTTCTACTTACTTTATGAATAATTTTCGGTTGAATATTAATTATGTATAGTGTTCTAACAGTTTACTGTGAAATATGTGTATAAAATAGGTGTATATTTAGTTCCTAATTAATAAATAAAAAATGTGATACGTATATGTGTTTAATAGGTTTGTAATTGTACTTACTTAAAATTATAGTTTAAGTTAGTTTTATCCAATAGTTTAATAGTAATTATTAAGTTCGTCAACTACCTGGGTACAGTTAACAGCAGGTCAACCTACCCAAAAAGCTAAAGGTCATTGAACCGATTTTCAATTGTATCTCCAACGCGTGGATTAATATAAAATGAAAAAATTTGACGTTTCGTGGTAGGTTGACGTGCTGTTGTCTGTACATAATATTATGTACTGTAAAGTGGGTACTACTGTTATCGGTTTTTTGGCATATCAAATCGAAACTATGTATATCTGATGATGATACTTAATACCGAATTTTGAAACTATACATTTTCCAAAACTGTAACAATTTTTTTTAGACGTGAAATCTTATTTAGGTACAATTAAAGTTTGATCATTCGCAGGTGACATAGAACTTTTCTCAGAATGTCCGCTAGAACTAGAGCAAATGATACAAGAACTAGCAGTTGAGAGTGACAGGGGTGGTCTCACTATGAACATTTGTTTATAAAACTTTGTAAAAAAAAATCTTATCTAACTGCAGAAAAAAATATAACGCTTAACAAAAAATTTAGAGTATGTTGAAGAATACATTTACCTTGGACCTAGGCCACCTACCTAATATCTACTACAGATAACACTAACAAAGAAACTGACAGAAGAGTTAAAAACACCTGTAAGAGATATTGGGCTCGAAAGAAATCGGGACCAGAAGACCAGATCTGGACGTGTTTTTCGATCCACTTTATACGTTAAGAATAAGATCCGAAGCCATTTATCGAAACACTAATTTAAAGATTAGTTAGATTTTAATTTAATTTTTTTTTATCTATGTGTAAATTCGTCTTCTAAGACAGTGTTGTGTATACATATAATAGGCATATGTATATGAACATGACACTTCACCTTTATTTGTTTAAGTTGCATATAATATATGCTGTTGGTGTACCTATTTAATAAAATAAAATAAAGGAAATGATCAAATATAAGGCTAGCTATGATACATAAAATAAAAGTGTACAATGCTTGACCTATGCCTGTCAAATATGGGCACTTACAGCGAAACAGCTGAACAAATTAAAAGTATGCCAAAACAGCATAGAAAAAAGCGACTTAGGGGTTAAACTCAAGGATGAAATTAAACTTAAATAAAACAAACGCACCACCAAGTTCAAAGACGTGGAAGAGACCATCAGGAAACTAAAATGGCGTTGGTTGAGCCATATGATTAGAGATAACAGAGAAAATGGACAAGAGCTGTTTCTGAGTGGTACCCTAGACAAGGAAAACGAAGTAGAGGAAGACAAGCGATGAGATAGGAAAACGACATAAGAAGAATTAAAGAAGGAATGCTTTGGACCAGAAAGGCGAGAGATAGAAATGATTGGAAGCTCTTGGAGGAGGAGGCCTTTGTCTTGGGACAAGCCGTGGTAGATGTAATTTAATCGAACACCGACAGTTTTGTGACACCAATTACTTCGGCAATATAAAGCTTAATAAAAATATTTAAAAAAAATTAAAAAAAAAAAGATTTTTAAATAAACTTTCGTTCACACAGACACTTAAATTAGGCTTACTACGACTGGCTGCATTGATTTACGGTAAATTTTTTAGTTGTGGTTCAAAATCGAGTCTAGCATAAAAACATTTAAAAAACAATCCGAACCGAGTTCATAGATAGAAAAAAAAAGATTGTCTATCTACCCACCGTAATTATTATTGTGACGTCTGTGCCGCTTACGTCACCGCAAGCATCCAGCCATTATGAATTTCGTCGGGATCTGTCAAGTCAAGTACCGTTGACCCAATAACGAACTATGTTCCACGGGCCGCGAGTTCAAACCCAGCCGGCGAAGAAAAGTTTTGCTATCGTTTTTGGGTTTTAGTTTAGAAGGTTCGATTAGTGGTATATAATGGGCTGCGAGCGACACTTTGGGCAGTAAGTAAAAGCATAGCGAAGAGGAAAGTTATTTAACACCCTGTATATTTAATCTTAAGTTTTACCGCTGCAGGAAATTTCGAGTATTCTGTTCTAGACCGAAAATAATCGAAAAGTTGCAAATATCGATTTGGGGACATCACTAATTTAGTACCAAGTTCCAATACTACGTCCTACAGCGCCAAAATTGCGATAATCAAATAGGCATGCATATAATTTGACAGCAGTCAGTCTTCGATCAAGAATACATTATATAAACCGGTCAGCTACTCAAAAACGGCCAAGTAAATAACGCCTGAATTCAAATTGGGGTCTTATTTTGTATCAGTTATTCCGTACTTTATTTCTTAGACCTTAAGAGTTGTATTTATACGAACACGACCGGATATTTACTATTTTATTTTTACTCAATTTATAGAAAGACGGTGCCATATTTAAGTACTGTTTACTCCACCCTTCTGTAAAAGGTATCTTTTAATTATTTATTGTGGTGTCTGCTTTCTATGATCCATTCATGTCCCGATTGTAATAAAACGCTCATGGTTACCCTACGTAGAAAGAGAGATCTAACCAAGGAAAGAGAAATAGCAGTAGATAGATTTCGTTAATCAATCAATTAGGCGTTGTCCTCACTACAACTTCTTGGATAAATCTCCATCTCCATGCCGAAAAAAATACGAAGAAGGTAAAAAAAATCTGTTAAATACTCAAACAAAGGCACGGTTGATAACATCCGTGTTGCAGCTAGCTTCGACGTCAAGGTCAAATAAGACGTTCGCTCGCACAATCTATGGTCACAAAAGTACCGCAACAGAAACAGCGCTTGCTATACTATACACTACATCAGTTTATATTACTTACTAGATACTGTGACTGCATCGTCACAAAATACACTAGTTTATACACAAACAAAGAGATAAAACCACTCACTATCACGCACGCACGGACGTAGGTTGTCTGTTGGCAAATTGTAAAAAGCGAGACGAGACAGGCCACATCACATCATAATCACTACAATACCTACATCACCAGCCAGATATAAGTAGGTATCTTAACCGCAGACAGCCGAATAGAAAATATTATAATCAAGCCAAGTAAAAGTCAGTGGCCAGCTTAAGGGTAAGAACAGTTTTTTTTTAATAAAAAATATCCATGCATGAACATAATTACTATAATAAGTGTTCTGTGTTGGTTAAATTAGAGTGCAGCGAAGGTACGTACGTAGGTAAGTAAGGTACGTTACTACTATTGCATTGCATCGTAATTCGTAGTGCCCAAACGCATGCCGCATGGATCTATCGTCAGCATAATTTATTATTGTATGATTCGTCACTCACTTTAAATACAAATAGCGTCGTCAAGATTCTTATTAACGGCGGTAACCATGAATTAGGTAAATCATGGTCATTATTTATTTCAATTCATGTAAGATTTTCAACATTTTATCTTCCAAAATAAAGTGCTAAATCATAAAACTTTTGCTAACAATTTATTCCTTAAAAACTTGAGAATTTGAATAAATCATAAACGTATTTAGTACTTATTGCAACCCATTCAGAGCTTTAATGCAGCTAAGTAACAAAAAAAAGGAGACAATAATATCATGGCCATGGTGTCTATAAATTGGCATTACCAAAAGTTATATTGATTGACGACCTCCGTTGCCGAGCGGCGAGCATGCTGGACTTGGTGTCGCTAACTCTGAGGTCCAGGGTGATTTCAGGTAGAAAATAAATTTTCTATATTGTCTTGGGTCTTGGTCGTTTATCGTCGTTGTTTCTGGTTTCTGTGACACACTTGCTTTGGCTACTTACCATAGAATCAGAGCAATGTACGTGATGTTGTCCAATGTTGATTTTGTTTATTAATGATTGGCAATTGTTATAAGTACTTTGTGTTTACTAGCACTGCCCATTTGTGCATTTTGTAAACGGCGACCCATCTGATCTCTCCTGTAAAATAGTTATTTATTACACTTTCATTCGTCTAATCGACTTCGAAATAGCCTTACCTACCTACTTACTCTTCAAAACCATAAAACAATAACATTTCCGATTAATACTTATCTGTACCGCGTGATGTCACCGAAATTACTTAACAAGACTTCATTTCTCGTTATGTAATTAAAATACATACCTAAGTTGTTTTGTAGACCAGCTGTTGCCTGCGACTTCGTTCGCGTGGTCAAAATTCCTTGTTCGAATCGGATTTTGTTTACGGATTTGGTTTTATTTTTTGCGCTAATATTAAATTCATAATTAAAGTAGTCCAAGTTACAAAATCGGTCCAGCCTTTACGGAAATTAGCCAGAAAAAACAAGAGACCGAACAAAAAATTTTAATCGGTTTAATTTTACATGATTCGGCTGGAAACTCGGAAGTTCACTTTAAATCCTTAAATACGTGTTAACCTAATTGTATAGAAACCGGCATAAGGTTCACTTTCGTTTAATTTTTTTCAAGCTTTCATTACAATCTAATACATGTTCTATCTGTTTCTTTCCCTATACGGAACGTGGGGTTAGTCGTCTAAGTGGTTAACCCTTAAACCGTCTTTTTTCGGGACTTAGAATAAACAGAACAAGGTTACAGTACTTAACTCTTGTAAGAGCCCATGGTCAGGCATCTGAGCTCACCTTAAGTGGTTGGTGCTAAAAGCTAGAAATAATAACTAGAACGTTTTTTTACAGCTATAATCATCGATGAAAGTAAAAGTGTGCCACCCCATCACCACAAAATGTATTGCTACAACGCACCAATTGAATTTCAAAAAATGTTAACCGACAGGGGTTTAATAAAAGAAATTTATAAATCGATGCAGCAAGACGATAAAGCAGATGTTGTTGTGACAGCACTGGACATACTTAGGAAAACTAATACAATACCTATTATTACAAGAGCCCCCGAAGTGGAGGAGGCATCGCGATTTTTTCGCCAACTTGGAGACAAAACCCTCGAAGCGGAAGACTACAGGAATGCCTTCGATTTGTATAACCAGGCACTTTGTTGTGCTCCTAAAAACTCTAACTCAATGTTGGAGGCATACTTCAAAAGAGCGAGAATGTTCTATAAGACAAATTGTCCGTCCGCTTGTCTAGCGGACATTGACAAGTGCCTCGCTTGGAAGCACCCCGAATACCAGCAGAAATTAAAAGAAATGAAAGCTGACAGCTTAAAAAAAAACAAGTCGACAGTTACACCTCCGCGGCATCCATTTATAGAGAATTTCTTTAACATCCGTGAAAAACACCCGAAAGTGCCAAGTGTGAGTGCAGCGGTTGATTTCATAATCGAAAATGGACAGCCGAAAGTAGTCGCTGCACAAAATATCCAAATAGGATCACTTGTTGCACTAGAAACGGCTTATGTTGGACATTTAGATAAGGAAAACCAAATTAGAGCTTGTCATTTCTGTCATGCATTTACATTAAACCTAATTCCGTGTGACGATTGTAAATTCATCCTATTCTGCAGTGAGAAATGTAAAAAGGTTTGCTGGGAAGAGTATCATAATGTGGAATGTCACATAATTCACGTACTTGATGAACTAAATACTCAAAATTTAATTTACCCACTGACAGTAAAGGCCGCTTTAAAACTGAAAAACTTATGCTCCTGGGAAGAATTTAAAACTATATCTTTTAATCTGGGTTTGGAACAGATGATCGGCAATTTAATAAATGAGGTTTATGATGTGAACAACAAAGTATCCATTTTAAGATGCAACGATGAAAATCATTTTGTTTTTGGAGAGACTTACAATGCTGCTTTTATTTACGCCATGGTCGTACATTATTTAGAGAATGTGCCATCTTTCTTTCCTCGTGACGTTAAGGGAAAAGGCGAAGCTATAAGGGCTTTGGGTAGAGTACTAGTGCATTTACGTAGGGCATTTGGAAACATCATAAGAATTGAGAATTCTGCTAAAAACAGTAGAACAGATGATATAGCAACTGTTCAACAAAGAAACTATGGTTTATTTTCATTCACAAGTAAATTGAAACACTTCTGCGATCCGAATCTCTACGTGACAGGGCTAAACAACAAAGTGGCGATAATAGCTTTGAAACCAATTAAGAGCGGAGAGGAACTGAAAATAGCATACCTGTAAGTGCACTTTTTTTTCTTTAATTAATAATAATCATCATCATTATCATCATTTCAGCCATAGGAAGTCCACTGCTGAACATAGGCCTCCCCCAATGACCTATCATCGAGGGGAATTGCCAATATTCGCCACGCTTGGCAGGCGGGTTGGCGAGCGCAGTTCGCACGTAGACGCTGCTGCCCATCTTGTGCTACAGGCCTCTTACGACGCGCATTCTGTTGGCGGTGGGGAAGTGTATTCTTTACGGCCGTCCCCACACAACACTATTAATAATGGCTCCCCTATATTTAGCTGTGGATGTCATATGGCTGAACTAGTGACGATGATGATGAATGGTATTTAAACCATCAGGCCCTATTGCGTTTATATTAGGACTGATGAATTTCTAATAGGAGGCAGTATCGAACTAAGTGCCCCAGTTGTCTCCTTGATATAACACTCTATTATCATTCTAATTGAAAATCGGTTGAGAAAATATAAAATATGTCATTTTGTACTTTGGTAATGAGGCTTTGACTTTACATTATTTATTTCAAATGCATTGTTTTTTTTCAGAGGTCACTGGCATGACACCGCGTACGCCGACCGAGCCTTAAAGATGTTCTTATGGTCAGAAATACCATGCCGGTGTCGCGTTTGCGTGGAAGAATGGAACGTCTTCAGCTTGAAAAATGCTAATATGAACGTGCAACAAAAGCAATTGTACGAAAAGTGGAACAGTTTAAAATGCGCATTTTTTCTAGGCATAGTCGATATAAGCGTCATGTACAAAGAGTCTTGTGTTTGCCTCCACGCGTTCCGCGATCTATCCAACACTAAGGAACATAAACAAATTTTCGACGAATTAAGACGTGTTATATTAGCTATACAATTTGAGACTACCAAAAATTGTACAGTTTTAGAGCCTAAGAAACACATTTTGGGACTTGGGGATTAAGATTAGTTTCGATTAAGAAAATGATAACCTCGAGTGACTAGAGTAGTCGACGCGATTGGCGTAGTCGTGCTGTAATTCGCCTTAAACGTAAAGGTTCCCGGTTCGATAACCGGTCGGAATTAATTCAGAAAATAAACTTTGCTTACCAGTTCCCACGATGCACCCGATTTGGCACGGATAGGTGAGCAAGGTTTTCAAATAATTCGAAATTCCGCTTTTTTAATACAAATTTCTCTTCTTCGTTTTGGTAGATTCCTTAGTTATTTTTATGTTATTATATTCTTTACACTGTTTATCTGGCGTGCAACATTTAAAAAAATAACAGAATTAAGAATTAAAGGGATTACCCTAACCAGCACAAAAGCGGAAGTACACAGAGGATTGTCGGATAGGAAAGGACAAAGACTTAGTTCTTCAGCAATAAATTCATACTGCCTTAGTTTTCTCGGCTCTGCTCGGTAATGATAAGTGCTAAGAATAATTCAATGTACATGCTTTATGAAAAAGTTAATTTATAACGAAATTGTTTCTTATTTGTTGTTTTTAAATCATTTATTGGTTATAGTATGTACTATTGTATTAACCAGAATGTAAAATAAATATATACTATCCAGAGTTGACTTCTTCAGTTGCCTCCTTGTATTGTTCGCACCAATGGTCTGGACTCTTTTCGAACGCCTGAAAAAAAAGTGAAAAAAGTTTAAAAGTATGGCCTGTTTACACGAGGTCGGTGGCCGAATGAGTAAAATATATTAGTTTTAACCATTGACCTGTAATAACATGGGAATGGTTTCTGTCAAATAAATTCATGTCTATTTGATTATCGCCACTCTGGGCCGTAGTGAATAGGCAGACATGTGGGGGGTGGGATACCACAAAACTAATGTAATAATTACTGCACGATAGACAGTCATTTGCAGTATACGTCAAAATTAGTTCTCGGTAGTCTCATTTCTGGCAAATAATTTCAGCATAATGTGTGGTTTCAAATGAACACACAAAATTAGCTTTTATTGGTCTGGGACAGCCAACTCAGATAAATATACAGGTCAGTAGTTTAACCGGTTTGTTTACATTAGTTCGTGACCGAATGCGTCGGAAGCTTTAGTAGTTAAACTGTTGGTAAGGAGGTAAGGAGTACAATCTCTTACGGGTGGAAAGTTGAAAAGTGTCAGGCTAAAGCAGTAAATAACAGTTCCAAAACCCTCCAAAATGACGCTAGCGTAAGCAAAGAGCGGTATTAATGTAGCAGCTGTTGACGGATTGAAAGTATGGATGGAGTGCCGAGTTCATCGAGTACATATCCCATAGAGCAGCAATACAAACCATCTTTCTCCGAAACTAGTAAGTGATTTTTCACTTACGTACGCAGTATGAAATGACAGCTCCTGTCAACACTCGCCCATACAAAAACAGCACAGTTACAGATTGAAATGATACAAAATGGCGGAAATTTTGTCGAACAAATCATATGACATTTCTACTCTATAGGGTATGTGCTTTATGACCGAGTTATAACATTTTAGTGACTTTTAATTATGGAGGATAAAGCCAACCTTTAAAAAAACCATTAGCACAATTTGCTACTGTGTCGCCACCTAATTTTACGCACTTTACGCTCTTCGTCTGAAAATCTTCGTTTTTAAAGTGTCCTTTTTCAAAACGAAGATAGTACTCCTTACCTCTACCCTCCATAAGTTGAACACAAATCGGCTAGTCAAATACGGCCGAAGCCCGAACCCAATGTCAGTTTTTTTTACCCCCTCTGGGCCATCGGCTGGCGACGTCCTTGTCTTCAATGGCAACTAGACACTAGTAAAACCTTCGTGTTGAGCTTATTGAATTCATTTTAACAAGTTCATATTAAAATGTTTTATACTGCTTAAGCCTTTGACTGCCACGAAACTAGAAACACAAACACAATAGAGAATTTATTGTTTGGGGGTCACGGGTGACCACCATGGCGCTTCGTGTCGTGTTAAACTATGACTACAACTAATAATATTGGGCTCGCAGGTCCGGGATCCGGGATCCGGGCCCCGATTCAGAACCCTTCGATAACGAATTGACAACCGGTAAATCACGTGACACTAATAGTAAGTAAAATCATATAGCGTCACGTGGTTTGCCGGTCGACCTGACTATATAGGTTTAGAATTAAATGCTAATTTAATATAGTGGTATTGTTCTTACCTGAGCCAATTTGTTGAGCAAAAAGAGTTTAGGAACCTCCTCCAGTGACCTCTGGCCCCACTCGAACACATTGCGAGCTAGTTCTCCTTCTCCAACCTGCAATTTTTTTAACACTAAACTACCTAATCATATAATACAACTACCAACATATAAAACTACCTAATAATTTATACCTAATACATCGCTCTGATCCAATGATAAGTGGCTTAAGCACTTGTGTTACAGAAATCAGACACAACGACGGTACCACAACACCCAGACCCGTTTTTTTTTTCTGCATTGACCGACCGGGAATTGAACCCGGGACCTCAGAGATAGCGACACTAAGGTCTGGTATGCTCGCCTCTCGACTACGGAGGTCGTCGCTAATTATTTTATAATTATTAATGTTACCAAAAATTTACCAGTTACCAGTACCCAAAAATTACAATATACTTATAATTAAACTGAATTCGAATAAATTTGTTACGGCTTACCTTGGAATACATCAAGTACATCTGTTTTGTGAACGTGTTAGTGAGTATCTTCCGGCTTGCATGATCATTTTCTTCCAACAAGCTTGCCTCAGTAAGGAATTTCCACATGTCATCTGTAATTATTTTATTTCACGACTAAAATACTAAATCCTTAACCTAAAATATAAATATTGGTCAACATCACATACAGGAAATAAATTGTGGGTAGGTACAGTCTTGAGCCCATGAAGCTTCACACTTGTAGTGCTCTTACCTCTACATACAAAGAGAATGGTACAATGTGTAAAGCTCTTTTGGCTTTTGAATTTTTTTTATTGTCTGGGGGGGGGGGGGGGGGGCATCTGCCTCTCCCTGTTTATTATTTTTTGTATGTAGGAAAAGGATTTCAGAAGGCACATTTACATTCTAGTATAAGTTTGTGGGAAAAAACATTAAAACTAAAACTATCCTCCAAAATGTATGTACTTACCTTTCTTTGCTCACTAATATTGCCCATTAGATAACATAGGATCAGTAGATGGGGTGGCGGGCTGATAACCTGAGATACAGGAATCATCCTAGTTCAGGTATCAGCCCACCATAGACTATATGTACCACAAGTTGTTTTCTTTGATTTTGTATTTTCTTTATGGTGAGTAATAAATGATTATGATTTATTTTTATATCATCAAGAATGTTTTTTTTATTGAAAAACCTACCTTCTTTTACAGGCCCGCCGCTCATGAAGATGTGTGTAAGAGCTGCAACTAAGAGCTTCCTCTGCAGAGGGTCATTGACATTAGACTGCATCGAGTTACATTCTTCCGTGAGCACCACTATGTACTGGATGCCCGACTTAGCCTCAACTTGCACTAGTTTAGAACCATATACCTGGAAATGTTACTATTAATTTGTATGGGTCTCAGTGACCTCATATTCAGTCACCAAAACTTTTCAGGTTAAATGACAAAAGAATAAACAATCTCAGACTAAAACAACAGCATATTAAACAAGGCCAGGAAAAGATATTTTATTTTTGATTCCTATGAATAAAAAAGGCTGTAAACCAAGTAAACTTGTGTAACCCTGAGTAGTAGCAGGAGACCACATAACCCGTTAACATCCAAGCGGTCTCATGAGACGGCATAACAATAGAATTTCTATTGTGTCATCAGATCAGTTAACAATAAAATATATATCAAATCGTTTCCCTTCACTGAGGTGGAAAAAATGGGCCAAATGTGTCTATTTATTTTATACTAGCAACTCGTATATATAGGTCACTCGTATGGCTCTTTCCAACTCACTATGACTATAATCATGATGTGTAAACAACTACATACTCACTGCCTACATTTAATTGTTTAGAAAATATGTAAGTAAAACTTTAGTTTACCCTCTTGAGAGTCTTGTTAGCTTCTACTATGACGGCATTTACTTGGTTGGCAGGTGTTTGGCAAGTGGTGCTCAAATGTTTAATTATTTCAGCCCTCTTGATTGGTACTTTGCTTCCTTCTCGACAAACGATAAAGCGTACACACTCCTTCATAGCATCATCTAGACTCGCATCAGATTCCTCAGCTGTACTCCTATTACCACGTTTTTGACTCATCTTGAGAATGTCTTCTTATTTTATTTAATGACTAAATCTTGGGTCATAGGTCCACTACCACCTCACCGTCGAATTGCGCCAATAATATCAAGAATCGTAAGTTCAACTTTAAGGTTTGTTGTTTGACTGATAATGGTTTGTTGTTCTTTTAACTCATTTCTAATTTGGTATTGGTAAATAAAAGAATAGAACCAGAAAAAAATAGCATAAGCAATAAGCAAACTACTTTTGTCAGTCAAGCTAGGGTTGTTGGTTGTTTTTGTTGTGACTTGTGACACAGTGACACTTCGGATTTTCTGTTTCACCCATACTACTTACGATTACTTTTTCAAATAAATAATCTTATTATCATTGCAATAACACAGTAATCTCTGTTGCCTCTAAAAATGTATGCTAAAATTGTAAACCAATATTAAAGATTATAGCTTATTGATTAGAAAAATTAATTAATATGATTTTCTTTAAGTACTTGATGAGTAAGACGGAACGTTTTCTTATGGAGAGAGTAGCGATGTGCCAAGTACGGCTTAACTCGAGTCAGACTCGATTCCTGCTTTGGACTCGCCTACTCGAACACCAGCTTATTTTAATTCGAGTACGCCGGGCTCGAATCTGGTACTCGAGCCAGGAAGAATCGATTATATAAATTCAAGTATGAACCTGCTACATTTTGATTTGATTTTCTTCAATTTTAATTAACTTTATTACAAATTACAATTTATTTGATAAAGCATCTAATAAAGCTAATCAAGCTCATTTTGTAATAAATAAAAACGGTAACGAAATCGAGTTCTGAACTTACCAAATTGACTCGTCAACATTCAAATACCACACATAGAACTCGAGTACCGTACTTGAATCGCGGAATCGAGTCATCATTCGAATACCGTATAAACCGACTCGTGATGACTCGATCCACAAAAACAGCGACTCGGCACATCAATAGGAGAGAGATTGACAATCCTTTCAAGTTTGAAGATACAAACTTGGCATTTTCCGTTTCACCCATACTATTTACGATAATATCTTAAAAAATAGATTTTTAATTTATATCATTGCAAAAACCCAGTAATCTTTGCCTCTAAAAATCTAAGCAAAAACTGCAAACAAATAATGTATCTTAATGATTTAACAAATAAATCAATAGGATTTCCTTCAAATACATAATGCGTACAACGGAACGTTTACTTATAGGGATTGACAATAGATAATCGGAACTAAATCAATGATCGGTTCGGTCGTCTTGTTAAAATCTATGCGCGTCAGTAGTATGAGCGTCTGCTTGTATGCGATTTCTGTTATCGTTATTTTTCGCATAGTACCTATTTTGACTTTTGTTACTGTTTTCGTTATTGTTTTGATTTATGGTAAAATGTCAAAAAAAGGAAAAAAGACTCCAAAAATCTGTATACGGCACTCTGGCAGTAGAACATTGCAGCATGTCCCTTATTTTAAATAAGTTCATTGGAATCAAAATCGATTAAACTTTCTCTATGACATTTCTGGATTTACAAAAAGAATCGGTTGGATTTCGTTAAGGCACATCACTATTTGTGTCAACAGGGAAGTCACGTGATGTATCCTAAGTTTCTTCATTATCTTGAAAAGGGTATAATTTATGTGTTGACAACACATATCCTTACTCGACTCTCGAACTACAAACACCCGGAATTTTTCAAAACCTCCAAACCAGATTAAAACCGGGCTTGCCTATTGCCCAATTTAAAAATAGTAGTTGTAAAAATGCATTTATGTACCACGTAGGTACTTAATTAATGAAAAGTATGTTTTTGTGACAAACAGTTGTATTGGCCGATACCTCTGCTGCCATTTATGCATAAATAATTAAAACTTAAAATTTTATGCTATCTGACTTTATAAATTAGGCGATTTTACGCTACTTCAGAGGAAAAAAGACTGGAGACGTATTTTTGAGAAATTAGAAATGAATCTTGAATTCGAACACGAAAACAATTCGTGTATGAAAATAGTTTCTATTGCTTCCGATTTTACGCATTTTTGAATCACTCGAAATGCAGGTGTTACTATTAAATTAAAATCTTGTAAGTAGGTACTTATTTTTGTTTCACGCAGAAAATATTATAAACAATAAAGCAAAAACTCATTAGCGAACGTAAATATGTAATAAGTTATTGTGTCAAATCTCTGTCAACTACAATATGTTTACTTGTCAATGTCATTCTTCCGTACTTTCTACCAAGTTTTACCTGATCAAGAGACGTATTTTTGAAGCATTAGAAATGAATCGCAAATTCGAACATGAAAACAATTCGTGTATGAAATTCATTTCTATTGAAATCACGCTCACGGCTTTACGCATTTTTGAATCACTCGAAATAGGTGTTAATATTAAATTGAAATCTTGTAACTATTTGTGTTTCACGCAGAAAATATTATAAACCTTAAAGCAAAAACTCATTACCGACCGTAAATAAAAAGTTATTATGTCAAATTTCTGTCAAACATACGTTTACTTGTCAATGTAATTCTTCCGTACCTTCTACTAGTAGAAAACAAAAACGAGTGGTCGTTGCAGAATTCACCGAATGAATTTTCAAAAATGGTGATTTTAGGAATTCGCATGCGAATCTTGCGATTTCGTATTCGGATTGGAATTCGCATGATTCAAAAATACGTATAAGCAGGAGACGTATTTTTGAAGCATTAGAAATGAATTTCGAATTCGAACACGAAAACAATTCGTGTATGAAATTCATTTCTATTGCTTATGATTTTACGCATTTTTGAATCACTCGAAATAGGTGATACTATTAAATTGAAATCTTGTAACTATTTTTGTTTCACGCAGAAAATACTATAAACCATTAAGCAAAAACTCATTAACAAACGTAAATAAAAAGTTATTATGTCAAATTTCTGTCAAACATACGTTTACTTGTCAATGTAATTCTTCCGTGGTTTCTATTAGTAGAAAACAAAAACGAGTGGTCGTTGCAGAATTCACGGAATGAATTTTCAAAAATAGCGATTTTAGGAATTCGCATGCGAATCTTGCTATTTCGTATTCGGATTGGAATTCGCATGATTCAAAAATACGTCTCCAGGAGACGTATTTTTGAAGCATTAGAAATTAATCGTGAATTCGAACACGAAAACAATTCGTGTATGAAAATAGTTTCTATTGCTTCCGACTTTACGCATTTTTGAATCACTCGAAATAGGTGTTGCTATTAAATTGAAATCTTGTAACTATTTTTGTTTCACGCAGAAAATATTATAAACCTTAAAGCAAAAACTCAACGAACGTAAATAAAAAGTTATTATGTCAAATCTCTGTCAAACATATGTTTACTTGTCAATGTCATTTTTCCGTACTTTCTACTAGTAGAAATCGCAAAACGAGTGGGTAGGATCACTCGGAATGAATTTTCAAAAATAGTGATTTTAGGTATTCGCATGCGAATCTTGCTATTTCGTATTCGGATTGGAATTCGCATGATTCAAAAATACGTCTCCTGAACGAATTTTTTAAAACAGCAATTTAAAAAATAATCCTGCCACGACCAGGAGACGTATTTTTGAAGCATTAGAAATGAATCTCAAATTCGAACACGAAAACAATTCGTGTAAATCCATTTCTATTGCTTACGATTTTACGCATTTTTGAATCACTCGAAGAAGGTGTTACTATTAAATTGAAATCTTGTAACTATTTTTGTTTCACGCAGAAAATATTTTAAACGATAAAGCAAAAACTAATTAACTAACGTAAATAAAAAGGTATTATGTCAAATTTCTGCCAAACATACGTTTACTTGTCAATGTAATTGTTCTTCCGTACTTTCTACTAGTAGGAAACAAGTCGTGGCAGAATTCACAATGAATTTTCAAAAATAGGAATTTTAGGAATTTGTATGCGAATCTTGCGATTTCGTATTCGGATTGGAATTCGCATGATTCAAAAATACGTCTCCAGGAGACGTATTTTTGAATCATGCGAATTTCAATCCGAATACGAAATCGCAAGATTAGCATGCGAATTCTTAAAGTCACTATTTTTGAAGATTCATTCCGTGAATTCTGCAACGAACACTCGTTTTCGTTTTCTACTAGTAGAAAGTAAGGAAGAATTACATTTACAAGTAAACGTATGTTTGACAGAAATTTGACATAATAACTTTTTATTTACGTTCGTTAATGAGTTTTTGCTTTATGGTTTATAATATTTTCTGCGTAAAACAAAAATAGTTACAAGATTTCAATTTAATAGTAACACCTATTTGGAGTGATTCAAAAATGCGTAAAATCGTGATCAATAGAAAAGAATTTCATACACGAATTGTTTTCGTGTTCGAATTTGAGATTTATTTCTAATGCTTCAAAAATACGTCTCCTGGAGACGTATTTTTGAAGCATTAGAAATGAATTTCGAATTCGAACACGAAAACAATTCGTGTATGAAATTCATTTCTATTGCTCACGATTTTACGCATTTTTAAATCACTCGAAATAGGTGTCGCTATTAGATTGAAATCTTGTAACTATTTTAGTTTCACGCAAAAAATATCATAAACCATAAAGCAAAAACTCACTAACGAACGTAAATAAAAAGTTATTATGTCAAATTTCTGTCAAACATACGTTTACTTGTCAATGTAATTCTTCTGTACTTTCTACTAGTAGAAAACAAAAACGAGTGGTCGTTGCAGAATTCACGGAATGAATTTTCAAAAATAGTGATTTTAGGAATTCGCATTCGAATCTTGCGATTTCGTATTCGGATTGGAATTCGCATGATTCAAAAATACGTCTCCAGGAGACGTATTTTTGAAGCATTAGAAATGAATCTCAAATTCGAACACGAAAACAATTGATGTATGAAATTCATTTCTATTGCTCACGATTTTACGCATTTTTGAATCACTCGAAATAGGTGTTACTATTAAATTGACATCTTGTAACTATTTTTGTTTCACGCAGAAAATATTATAAACCATAAAGCAAAAAGTCATTAACGAACGTAAATAAAAAGTTATTATGTCAAATTTGTGTCAAACATTCGTTCACTTGTCAATGTAATTCTTCTGTATTTTCTACTAGTAGAAAACAAAGACGAGTGGTCGTTGCAAAATTCACGGAATGAATTTTCAAAAATAGTGATTTTAGGAATTCGCATGCGAATCTTGCGATTTCGTGTTCGGATTGGAATTCGCATGATTCAAAAATACGTCTCCAGGAGACGTATTTTTGAAGCATTAGAAATGAATCTCAAATTCGTACACGAAAATAATTCTATGCATTTTTGAATCACTCGAAATAGGTGCTACTATTAAATTGAAATCTTTTTTTGTTTGACGCAGAAAATATCATAAACCATAAAGCAAAAACTCACTAACGAACGTAATTAAAAAGTTATTATGTCAAATTTCTGTCAAACATACGTTTACTTGTCAATGTAATTCTTCCGTACTTTCTACTAGTAGAAAACAAAAACGAGTGGTCGTTGCAGAATTCACGGAATGAATTTTCAAAAATAGTGATTTTAGGAATTCGCATGCGAATATTGCGATTTCGTGTTCGGATTGGAATTCGCATGATTCAAAAATACGTCTCCTGATGGGTCCCGAAGCCAACATTACAACACAACAAAAAATATATATATATCCGTCTGGTCTAGGCCACCCTGTATAATTAAATCACTATAAAATAAATAAATAAAACCTCAACACAACTGTGCAGCATCAGCGCAAGGCCCCGATCATCTTTTATCTAACACCGACTCATTGAAACCATTCTTATGAGTCCAAACAAGTTTGTCAAGTAGGAAATGAGCTGATAACCTTCAAAAGACTGAACAATCTCTGTAATATCGGCTTTAAAACGAAAAAAACTACGTCAAAATCGGTCCATTCGTTTGGGAGCTACGATGCGACAGACAGATACACACGATAAACTTATAACACCCCTCTTTTTCGTCGGGGGTTTAAAACACAGTTTGAAGTCTGTTTACAGTGTTTACTCCCTGTCAGACGCTCTATGCACCATGCACCTCTGCACTGTGGAGCACTTATTCCTTCTTCTCTTAGGCCGGCCACATACTTAGCTGTCAGTTGGAATTCCGTTTCAAAATTCTAATCTTTACAAATCTAATTAAAAATCGAACATATTTACGTACGTTTTAAATGTTAAAATAATAACTACCTAAATACATAATTTTATAGATTTGCGGCATTCTAAACAGTTTTTTTCTGGAACGGAATTCCGTCTCCAACCCGAGTAGAATGTGATCGGCCTTAATTTGTATGTGCCCCCCCTCACTCCACTCCCCTCGCGGTCAGTCCGCACTCCGCTGTTCCTCCCACACTCACACTGAGTCACGCACGCAACACAACGCGGCAAGAAGTTATTTCAGTCAGTGTTTCAGTCTCCATTTCAATCAATCGAAATACCTGAAATCAAATGTAAGTGATAAAATTAATTTGTTTACTCACACCTACTTATTAAAACGGATCCTTACTATTATTAATTGCGGTGTTTCAAAGTTTTTTTGAATGCACAAGACATGATGGTACGCGCAGCCCATTGTTATGCCGGCAAGTTGGCAAATTATGTTGGAGTTTTTACTGTAAATGATGGTTGGCTTGCGCAAATGTTTTAAATTGGTTAAATTTAACCTACAGTTACTGCATAGTGATTAAAATGTTTAGTGTTCTTTTTATTGTGGATATATAAGTTAGTTAGGTACCTACCTCAAACAGTATTGCTTTTATTTTTTAATAAATTTAAATCACCAGTTGTTTGGAGTATTGTTTGATGCTTTTGTTACCTCCTCCTTTTTTGAAGTCGGTTAATAAATAAAAAGAGTTACACTATTACGAACCCACAACCTGAATTATAGAATAAATAAGGTAGGTATCCTTCCATGGGCGCCGACAGCAAATAAAACCCAGGGGGTGCAGCCTTTAGTTTCCTACCTGTACCTGTTTTACATAGGCAGGGCCGTCTTTCCCACTGGGCACTCTGGGCCCAGCGATCGATGGGGCCCCCTAGTTTTATTTATATAGTTCAATAGTATTAAAGTCTAGGGGCCCCATTATCCTGTGCCCAGGGCCCTCAATAGGTTAAAAATGGCCCTGGTACATAGGTAGTTAACAACATTATATAAGTAGGTAATTTGCTTATACATTTTACAAGTTTTCCTTTTGTTTGACAGACAGATGGAGGCCCCGGGGAGGAAATTACTTAAGTTTTTTGCACACCTACAATATTTTTAAATGACCTATCCAACGACACACCTCTGTACGTGTAGGGTAGGTAGGTACTTAGTAAGTACCTACCTACCTAGGTACTTACTAAGTACTACTTACTCTAAAAAAACTACCTCTTTGTCGGCGTGATTAATATGTGCTTATTATACCCTGGCCAAATTACGGCTTTTTAGTACTTCGTCTCTGAGCTAGGCCGCGGGCAGACACACAAACGGACGGACAGACATGGCGAAACTATAAGGGTTCCGTTTTGACTACGGAAAGTTTAACGTTTGTCGGTTCGTTATTTAAATTGAAAGTTCTATGGCAAACAAAGGTTAATTACCTACACTAAGTAATGGCTAGGCCCACGAAGCACAATGTAACTATTTCAATCTATCAGTATATCGTTGATAACAATCGCCACCTAATCCTATTCCTAATCAGTTTATTAGTTCCTATCCAACCAAAAAATAATGTCTTACAAATTAAATTTGGTAACGCTAAAGGTAAACAGTGTACACACATCTGGCGAGGCTGCCTCGGTATAAAATATTAATGAAATAAAATACATAGATAGACACCACTTTGAATGGTACAAATAAAAAAAAAAAGTACATATTTATATGTGCTGAAAGCTTCTAAAATTCTTCTGGGGGTAGGGCAAAGCTATATTTTGGGACCCTATAGACGGTATTACTTTTAGGTATTCTGTGCTTATAGTGCCCAGAAGAGGATTTATACTGAATAAATGAGTATACACGAATTTCATAATTTTTTTCCATGTAATTTATGGGTGGCCCTAAATGAAATAAATTCATCATTTTTTTAACAAATATGATAGATATAGCCGCCATGTTGATTTTTTATCGAAAGAGCGATCATAAAAATTCAACATGGCGTCTATATATTTTATATTTTGAAAAGAATTGACCGTTTGTGTCGATAAATCGCTATATCATATCATATCGTGTTTTGGTGGTCATACTAGGGAGGCTGGAAGAGATCGCTTCTAGCGATAAGACTGGCTAGAAAGTGCAGCAAAAGTTTTTACAGACTACAGTAAATGTATTTCCTGTAGGCCTTCACTCTGTGCGGTGTGCATATCTACCACCCATCTATATCTGTAAATACCTATCTACCACCTGATAACCATAGATGTAATGCAAATAAATGATTTGATTTGATTATAAAGATTCTGTACTGAACTGGTAGAGAATGCATCCTGGCAAAAGGTCCGCCATTTGTTTTTTTTTAACGAATAAAGAATATAAACAAAAATCGAATCTATTTACTTAATGTACGAGAGATCTCACTCGTATATTTTTAAGATTATGTTGGTGGGTAAAAATCATTTAAAATAACCATTCTGACATCGAAACTTGTCTACACACGTTATTTAAAAAACAAAACCAGCCAAGTGCGAGTCGGACTCGCGCACCGAGGGTTCCGTACAAACCTGTAGGTACCTATATAAGTAAATTCACCCATCGTGACAATCGAGTCATAGTTATGGTATTTTTATTGCAAAATGAAATCCATAACATTACGAAAGGTAAATTGCGGTTTTCGATTTATGACGTATTAAAAAAGACTACTTACTAGATCACGTTTAAACTAATTTTCGGTGGAAGTTTGCATGGTTAATATTGGTTATGTACTTATGTACATCATAATTTTTTTTTAGTTTTATCGTTCTCTTAGAAGTTACAGGGGGGGGGGGGGGGCACACATTTTACCACTTTGGAAGTGTTTCTCGCGCAAACTATTCAGTTTAGAAAAAAATGGTATTAGAAAACTCAATATCACTTTTGAAGACCTATCTATAGATACCGATACCAGACACATGTATACGTGTGACACAAAAAAAAAAGAGTTTCAGTTCTAAGTATGGGGAACCCTCAATTTTTATTTTTTCAAAAATGTATACCTACTTAACTGCATAAATTACCAGCATTTAGCAAATATATCATGAATTGATTCATACAAAAAAAATTGTACTCTAGGCGACACGCGTAACAAAAAACATTAGAATATAAAAACTAGTTTTAGTACATATTGTTGGGATAATTGAATTTGTCATTGATATCGGTCATAGTTATTTTTATTTGTCTATTTAAATATTTTATCCTAATTTAATGTACATTATTTTGTTCATATTTGTTATTTATTTTTCTCACGACCAAATTTAGCATTTTTTTTATTTATCAAACGGCGGCACTCGAATATGCGTCGGCATTTTGTCGTAGTTTGCAAACGTGAATGACGCGTGTGTTTTTCTGTCAGGCATAGAGTTGTAAATTGACGGTCATATGCTATAAGCGTCCTTAATTTATGATAAATGCTCGGTCACATTGGACATTTATTGTCACGATGGTCACATATTTATTTTTAGGATAAATTTAAAAAAAGAAGAATTCCTCTAAAGTAAGTCTTAAATGTTATGTATTTGATAATAAAAACATAGAATAAAACATGTAATTGGATCTGGATCGAACTCGAAAAAAAAAACTTGCGCGTAACGATACGACGCTTTTTAGCTTGTGCAGAAAGATAAATTAATTTTAGAAATTTCATTTCGTTGTAGATTATCACTACTAAAGCCTGTTTTTCTTAAAATAATGCACTTATTTGTGACCAAATTTTTTTTTCATAGTTTGTCAACAGAATTGTTTGTGACGTTAGTGACAATAAATGTCCAAGGTGTCCGGTCACATTGAGAAAATGTCCAATTTGCTCGGTCATATTGGTCAGACATTTATAACGTGACGGACACTTTACAACTCTAGTCAGGCACCAATTTTCCAATTTTATTTTATCAGTATTGTTTTGCTAACAACCGATTCAGGTAAGTGAATAATTTATAGCTTACTGTCGACTATTATTAATATTGGAATTAAGAATTTTCAATTTGTCCATAGTTGTTGTTGTTATAGCAAAAAACAAATGAAATACGAATTTTAAAACAGTAATTTTTGGCTTTATTTCGAAATAAATTTGAATTTGGAATTCTTAATCAAACGCAAGAATTTGATGTTAAAGTTGCCAGGATTAATATAACTTTACCATTAATTATAGAATAAAGACCAACAGAATCGTTCTATATTGTGATAATAACGGGCTACTACGGAACCCTACACTGCGCGTGGCCCGACACGCACTTATATTATAGTAAAAATTTGCGGAAAAAATGACATGGGTAGAAAAACAGAGTTTAACAGAGGATGAAATTTGTTTTCATCAGTTAAGGCGACGGGTAAGGCAAGTGATCTTGAATATTAAGCGTCGACTAATGCGACTTCTATTACGTGCCTAAGATAATACAAATGCTTCTCGCATACTAAACATCCATCCGTTGCGCTCCTGTGCAAATAGATTATCATTGCGAGCAAATATTCGCTCATAGAAAAGTAGGCGCTAAGAGTAAAATCCATTAAAAAACCTTATAAGTAAAAAATTCTTAATTGGTTGACTATTTTAAAATAAGAAACTTCACCCTAAAGGCACGAATGTTATAAAAATAACTAAACCAACTTTGAAGCTAAACAAAAATGTTTAAAATATAAATGTGTACAAGCTCGCGATATTTGCGGTACTTTGAAATATTTTTTAGTGCAGTCCCTCTAGTTTGGGACTATGTAGTGCTAAAGCCCTGTAATTACAATAAATATAGATCAATGCTTAGTTTTTTAGTGTTTATAAGAAATAATAACTAGTATTTAGATACATCAGGAAAAACTTCAACATATAAGTTACATGATATATTAAATTCCACATCCTATATCCAGTATTTTCGCCAGAAAACTTGTACAAAAACACCTCTTTTACGTGCATTCTCCTCACCCGGCGCCTTAACTTGCACTCTTATAATTTTTTTTGGTTTAGGATTTACTTATCACTAAAAATAAATGAAATAGGTCAGTAAATTTTATTAAAAAAAACGACTTCTAAACACTAAAATATACCTACCTAATCAGTTACTTACTTGGAGTCGGTGCCAGCTGATCAGAGCTTAAATGTTTTCATTGCGTTGTAATGCATTGGATAAAAGAATATATGACATAAAAGATTCAATTGACATGAAATCCTAATATTCTACCTGACATAATTTTTAATTTATTTTGAACTCAATTTAATTTATTGTAATGTGACACAAAGTTTGTAATACTTCTAATTCATAAGAGTAATTAAAAGATATTTATGAAAATTTTGCATGCTATTTGTAATAGCAAAACATGTGCACTCTTTTTTATCCTGTAACATCTTCAAATCCCATGTTTTTACGCAGATAAAGATTCTGATTCTGATTCTGCACCGACTCCAAAACTAGCTAATTAGGAAGATTTTTGTCTAAATAATAATACTTTTTCAGAACAATGCCGAAGGTCGTGTTCACCTACTTCAGCTGCAAAGCATTGGGAGAGAGCGCCCGCCTCCTGCTCTCTTATGGAGGCCAGGAGTTTGAAGACAACAGGTTCACCTCGGAGACTTGGCCTGAGATTAAACCAAGTAAGTTTTGACATAGCGATTAATGAAATCTATCGCCATCATCCAATGGTAGGTGATAATAATAGTGGCCTTGGCCCCTTATATTTGACAACCGGTAAATCACGTGACATTTATGCTAAATCGTAAAGTGTCACGTCTTTTACGATCGACAACGTGTTATCGAACGGTTCTGAATCGGGGCCCAAGTGGATCACGATCGTAAAATGAAAATGCCAAATCATCGAGCAAAATGACCGAAACATTCTTACAGTCTATTCAATTTATAGTTTCATCCACCCGCGTTTGGGGGTGAGAAACCTTAGCCATCTCACACAATTTGGGCGGTGTATAGGGTTGCCAACTATACTGTTAAAAACAGTATTATACTGTTTTTCACTACATTATACTTTCTACTGTTTATCAAAAATACAGTATACAAAATACTGTTTTCAGCATCAAAATGCTTTACACTATAAGTGTTAGACTTAGACGCTCACACATTTTTTTTATTTAGTCAGAGGGCGCTCAGTGCATAAAATACTGTTAATTTTTCTAAAATACTGTTTCATACTCTTCTCATACCTAAATATACTTTATTTCTTGTAAAAAAAAGTTGGCAACCCTAGCTGTGTAGTAAAGTTCAATGAGGTAAATAAATAATAACTAGGTGGTGGGCCTCGTTTTATACCTAGGCATGTAAAAATAAACAAAGAGGCTTTGTAATTTTGCAGTTAATTACTTCATGCTATCTAGTTTCGAAATGCTTATTTCATCAATCAATAAATTAGTCAATTTTGTTATCATACGTGTATAGGTATTCCGTTTTGTTCGTTGTCAATATTCAACTTATAATTGTTCATTGAGATATAATAAATGAGTGGGCCCTTGTTATGACGTTTATCGCACTCATTGAAAAGATAAGTCAGGGCAATTATCTTTTTAAATTAAAAGCTCGTTGTTATTTTATATTATTTATCATAAAACATGTGTATCAAGATCAACCATCTATCAGTTATCGGTAGGTATGTAGTTTTCGCAGAAAGAGTTAAGAGTACTGGGTAGTAAGTAGTCATCGAGTACATGCCCTATAGAGCAGCGATACAAACCATCTTTTTCCGAAACTAGTAAGTGATTTTTCACTTACATTTAGTATGAAATGACAACTCCTGCGTCAACGCTCGCCCATACAAAAACAGCACAGATACAGATTAAAAAATGGCGGAAAATTTCGTCGAACAAATCATTTATGACATTTCTACTCTATAGGGTATGTGCTCCATGTAAGTGTAAACAAGGTCATTGTTATTAATTACCGGTCTTACAAAAAATCTTGACAAGTCTTGACAAAATGATTAGCGCGTATAAAAAAGACCTTTTTTTTGCCTCGTTACCTAGACTTTTATTTAAGTACTCGTGTTAGTTGCTTTGTTGACTCACCAAAGGAATGGCCGCCAGCATTTTAGGTGAAAAGTGCGCGTGACCGGCCTTATATTTATATATATACTATATTTACGAGCTTGTCAGCATGATATGGTATGCTTCACTTTCGTACAGACGCATGGCGTGGAGTCTATCTTAGGCTCGGACTACAAGCATCCGGAATTTTTCAGAACTCCATACAAAACGGCTCCGGACAAGCCCGGATTCAATCCGATTTGTAGGAGTTCTGAAAAATTCCGGTTGCATGTAGTCCGGGCCTTATTCTGTACATGCCAGCCAGGTGCCGTCTGGGGACGGCCGTAAAGAATACACTTCCCCACCGCCAACAGGAGGCGTGTCGTATGAGGCGACTAATTCCTGTAGCACGAGTCGGGCAGCAGCGTCTGCGTGCAAAAACTTTAAAAAAACTGTGCTCGCCAACTCGACTGCCAAGCGTGGCGAGTATTGGCAAACCCCCCCGATGATAGATCATTAGTTGAGGCCTATGTTCACCACCAGTAGACTTCCTATGGCTGAAATGATGTATGTATGTACATGCCAGAAAATTGGTAACTTATGCTGCTACTCACCTTAAATAAGTATAGGTAATATTACCTGATGTTTGAAAAACAAATCTAAGTATATTTATCTACTAGAGAAGTACTAGAACCGACGGTAAACACGTGGTTAATACAAGTACCTACTTATTTAACACTATTTGATAAAAAAATATTAATACCTGTGTGAATAGATCTGTTGGCAGAAATGGCAGACTATAGTAGGTACCTACTTTCTATTTAGTAGTTAGTGTCAACCCTAGATTTATCTACAGAAATACTACAAACCAACATCACGAGATGATCGTACGATATTGTGTAAGCTTAGTATTTGACATGGCAACGTCCGCTTATCAATTTGATAATGTTATCATTGTATTATTTTTACAGTGTAGTCTTAGTCACCACCCCCTAAAGTACGACATGATTGATAAAGATGATAAAAATAGATTCTGATGTCATGCAGATGGTTCCAGATTTCCGAATCTTGAATAGTTGGGCGGTTCTAAGTACTTATTATACTATTATAAGTACTTCAACCTTGTTTTGTTTTTTGTATAGTTTGACGTAAAAACAACACTGCTTGGTACTTTGCCGTCGTCGACAGTCGTAACCGTAACGAAAAAGGGCATAAATATGTATTTTTTAAACTCGAGAAAATTAATGTTGTAACAATTTTTTTTAAATCACGATATGTTACATTTTTAACTCTATTTTCCAAAAAATGCTAGTTATGCCCTTTTGTTGTTTAAAGTTAGGTTTGCACTCAGCTAGCAGTCTGTACTTTTTGTTGTTTGGTGTGTACGAACTGCAAAACCTGGATATCTTACATTACACATACAAACAGGTCTTATCGCGATAAATAGTTTGAAGGTAAAAGTGTTTACCAAATTCAGCCGAATCTATCCCTAAGACCACCAGATCTTTATTTTTGTTCTTGCTTGCTTTATTTCTTGTTCTTGCCATGGCAGAAGGACAACAATAAGTAAGTTAGAAATGTATGGTTATCAGTAAACTTCCGTTGGGTTAATTTTATTCCACAATTAATAACTTACCTACCTACTTCATGACCAACAACATGCCTTAAATTTTTTTTGACTGTTTACATGTTTGGATTCAAAAAGAGTTTTTTCTTTCTTCTTTTGAGACACTGAACCCTAAAATGGAAAAAATGATCGTTGATTTGATTCCCACGACAATATTCAGTTTACAAAACATCGTAAAAACGATCGCTTGTTGCAAAGGCCTTGTGTGTGTACATACAATCGTCAGTAATAGGTACAGTACCGGCCGGTAGTGTACCTATTACTGACGATTGTATGTACGACCGGCCTACCTAAAAATTACAGATTGCCTAGAACCGATTGTAAACCTAAACTCGTAACTGCTATAGTTTATTATCAATTGAGTAGTCGTTTTGTTGTAGCGTGTTGAGCTGTTGTTGACTGTGAGTACATTCAGCAGTCTGTGACTGAGCAAACAATCTATCGGATACCTACTCAAATCACACAATTGAACTTTATTTCGGCACAATAATATTGAGAATCGGATGATAACATTTCAATGTTGGTTCGATAAAATTGTATCCGTACCTACGTATAGTTGGTATAATCAAGGTCATGTAATTGTTACGTTCGTCTGTCACTGAAGGTTGACAGAACTAATCAATTAATGCATTGTGAAGTACTTACATATTTTCCAATTACATAAAAAACGTGTAACGCTAAATATTCTGGTGCTCAAATACAACAACTTTTTGTACTTATGAGACCAAAAGTAAAATCATTTTTTTTTAAATCTTCATCTTCATACTAAATGCCCAATCAGCCCTGTACGCTTTGTATGGGGAAATGTGTTTTTTTTTTTGCGATTATGATGTTGGTACCATACAAAAAGTTGTTGTATTTTAGCACCAGAATCAGCCACTAAGAGGTTTTGCGTATTTAGCGTAACACGTTGTATTACACAAAAACTTTGTACCCTTAAACATTTGCAATGTCTTGGAAGACGTTTTATTTAGTTTCATCATCATCATTTCAGCCATAGGAAGTCCACTGCTGAACACAGGCCTCTCCCAATGACCTATCATCGAGGGGAATTACCAATACTTACCATGCTTGGCAGGCGGGTTGGCAAGCGCCGTTTTTTTATAAGATTTCGCACGCAGACGCTGCTGCCCGTCGCTTGCTACAGGAATTAGTCGCCTCTTACGACACGCCTCCTGTTGGTGGTGGGGAAGTGTATTCTTTACGGCCGTCCCTACACGGCATATGCATTATTTAGTTTAGCGGTTCTCAAACTATTGGTGACGGTACTCAAGGAAACCTAAACCCTACCGAAATACAAAATTTCTAAAATAAATCCATCCATTCAGGTAAAAAAGTTCTCATTCCGCGCTTGGGGAAAAAAAATGTTTTTCGCATGGACGATTTTTCGTTGAAAAAAGTTTTTTTAAGGTTAGGGTTTGACAACTTTATACTTCGCTATAAATTGAGCATAGGGTTTTTTGAAAAAACTTAATTTATACTTAGCTAAGTATCAAGTTGGCCTATCAATCGACATTAAAATTTAAACTAATTAAATCGGTCAAGTGGTTAAAAAGAAGAAAGAGAATTAGCATCTTTTTGTTTGTTTTTTCCATCGAAAGTTTTTTCAATGATATCAATAGTTATTTTCTCCTGAAGTAAAATAAACAAATGCTATATTAAAATTTTTGTGTCATCATCATTTTAACCACTTGTCGACTCGCCGTCCACTACCTACTGAACATAGGCCTCCCCCAATGACTTTCATCGGGGGGGATTGCCAATAGGTAGTCGCTTGGCAGCCGGTTTGGCATTTGGCAAGCGCAGTTTTTATTGTGTTCCTAACGTTTCGCACGCAGACGCTGCTGCCCGTCTCGTGCTACAGCAAATAGTCGCCTCTTACGACTCGCCTCCTGTACTCGGTAGGGATGTGTATGCTTTACGGCCGTATCCACTCGGCACGGCACGGAAAAAATTGTGTAGGTTTTGACAATTTACAGCATATTTTTAAATATTTTTCTGTCAGTTTCTTTCGTTCAGAAACCACCCACAATATGCTAGTTTACATTTGGCGACTACACTCGCCTTAAAGAACTTTATTAGTTTCTCTTATATTTATTACAAATTCATGTCTTCATTCAATTCAGTCACATTTGGCGACTACACTCGCCTTAAAGAACTTTGTAGGTTTCTCACTAATTACAAATTCATGTACTTATTCATTCAATTCAGTCTGTTTTAAAGTTCTAATCGTTCTTTTTCAGCGACTCCCTTCGGCCAGGCGCCGATGCTGGAGATCGACGGCAAGAAATACGCGCAGAGTATGGCCATCTCGCGCTACCTCGGCCGCAAGTACGGGCTGGCGGGCGCGACCCTCGAGGAAGACCTCGAGATCGATATGTATGCAGACTTCATCAACGATATTCGCGCAAGTGAGTGTATATGTCCAGCTGGAATCTCATAAATTTGTCCCGCGCAAGAATAGGCTGATCTTAAAGCAGATACACTGCAGTTCTATGTTTGTGTGCGTCTATGATGCGCGATGAAGCGTAATACTTGCGTTAAACAATGTTGAACCTTTACAATATAATATTTATAATTTATTAGGTAGTGGACGTCCTAGAGCTGAAATGATGATGATGGTAGTAATGTTTAGGTAGTAAACAATTATTGGCAGTTGGCAGGCAATGCTTGGCATCGGTAGGAAATAGGAATCCCCAAAAGTCTGAACACGAAAGTACTGCCTTTCTAACTTACGGAGCCAAGAAGTGAACACTGACGGTACGAATAGATGGAAGGTTGTTTTTATCGTTCTTAGGGTTTCATGGTCAAAACGGAGCCCTTATAGTTTCGACACGTCCGTCCCTCCGTCTCTTGAAAAAAATCCATTCTAATAGTAGGTACCGACAACAATTAAATACCTACCTACATACAACAATTCCAAGATGCTTTGGATAAAATCAGAAATGAGGTCATCCGATAAAGATCGTAATCGATGTAACTCAAAGGAAAGTAAGTATACCTAAGCTGAAGTGGCCAAGGGCTGGTCACATTTGCCATAGAACTAGTAACCGCTAGGGTAAACATGTTTTTTAGTGTAGTCCACGAATTGGCAAACGCAGCATAGGGCGCCCTCCGAGAAGGTGGAGCGATGGTTAGATTAGGCAAAGCTGCTACGCTGGAAGCGGATGGAAAAGAATGCCCGAGTATCACACAGCAGTAGGCAATAGAAGAGACATATCATGTCCAGCAGTAGACTGAACTGATTATGATGACGATGATACAGGATATCCGTAAGGCCAAAAGCAATCGCTTAGCTCGAATCGCTCAGCTCGTGTAATGTTGTTTGTGGCCACTGTTCTGACCTAGATGATACTAACCAAACCAAACCTATCGTGAAATACATTGTTATGACTTAAATCAGAATAAACAAAAAGAAAATGACATTAAAAAATAATTAATGAATTGCTTTCAAAGCAGTGTTTCATAGTTACAATTCGAATAAGTTAACATTTTGACTGGTATACATTTTTTGACAGTGACAATTAAACTTTTTAGAGTCCGCTACTGTACAATACGAGAACGACGTAGCGCTCAAGAAGAAGAAGCACGAGGATTTCACCGAGAATGTGTACCCGGCCCTGCTCGGCAAGCTGGACGAGATCATTGAGAAGAACAACGGACACATCGCGCTTGGAAAGGTAATAATACCACAACGTGAATTGTACGCTTCATTTCTTTCTGACTAACAAACCCAACTATAAGTGGAGTAACACTTCCCGTTGACCTTTAAGTAATCATACTCAAACAAGGGCCTATGGCAACAGTAAAAGAAAAGTCTTTTAGGTCTTCTAAACACTTATTTGCTAACTGCTGCACTCAGAGACGTCACTTAATTTTAATTTTTACCTAAGAAAATTCATACGATACGAATAAGGCAATAGGCTAGTTTCCTGGGTCAAAAAAAGATTATTCTATTTGGTCGTCAGTTAGATTATCAAAAATTATTGGACCCATATTTTGTCTTCTGTCAATCAAACAAAAAATTACGAAGATAAAGCGCATCAAAGTGAGCACGTGACGTCACGCCTTGCTGAAAAGTGTCGCAAGGCGTGACGTTACGCGGAACTTTAACGGGCTATATCTACATAATTTTTTGTTTGATTGAGAAAAGAAAAAACACGTGTCCAATATTTTCTGTTAATCCAACTGACAGACTAATTTGAATTTCTTAGGAAACTAGCCCATTATTGAATGAACAAAAATGTTAATCAACACTTTATTGTTAATTGACGTCTCTGAGTGCGGCAGTAAAACATTTCCCTAGCAATATCTCACCTAATGTTTTTTAATGGCAACACAGTATCAATTTTTTTTTTTTTTAAGTAAAACCCGACTGTTGACTAGTACCTATTGGGCCATTTGTCTAATAAAATTAATCGGTTTTGAATTTCTTTGCTAATAATTTCTTCTTCTGTAAATTGTCATAAACTACAGAACACCCTTCGCGTGCCACTAAACCCTATTGTTTTCCATTGTTTTTCCGGTCTACCATGAGTAAGTAGAACGCGAAGGCATAATTGTCGATCCAGCTTATTTCTCTGTGCTTCAGAGCCGGCTCCTCGGGCAAGTGCCGCAATTGAGATGCAGGTTCTGGGTGACCGCATGCGGCCTAACAATCTATAAAAACGGTTCCCCGCGGGCCCTTAGGCATGCGTTACAGAAATCTCACGCACCCGGCATACGGGCGCTTTAACTAACTAAGCATCGTAGTTGAAGCTGTTCACGCAGTTAAAATTACGTATACAGGGTTATTTTTAATACATCCTAGGGGCTGATTCTGGTGCTAACATCAACATCTTCGAAATCGCAAAAAAAAACCACTTCCCATACAAAGCCGACAGCTGACTTCAGTTTGTATGAAATGAAATGTAATGAAAGAATCAGCCCCTAGGGGATTGTTGATGTTTTACAAATAACCCTTTATTCGGCCATGTGCAAAGTGGGGTGGTGGGGGCCCTCAAATCGATCGCAGCACGCAATGTGGCAGAAATGTAAAAAAACTCTGGACTGTCAGTGTCAAATTGCTATATTTTCATAGAATTCCATACTAACATTAATAAGTATACTTGCCTCTCGGCTATACCGGTATACCGAACTTGGTGTCGCTATCTCTGAGCTCCCGGGTTCGATTCCTGTTCAGTCAATGTAGAAAAAAAACTTTTCTATATTGTCTCGGGTCTGAGTGTTGTGGTAACGTTGTTGTTTCTGATTTCTGTAACACAAGTGCTTAAGGTACTTATTATCACAGAATCAGATTAATATATGTGATGTTGTCCAATATTTATAATTTATAGACAGATAGATAGATACTCTTTATTGTACACCATACAAAGAAGTTACAATTTGTGTTTACAGAAAGATGCACTATTTAGGCAGTCTTATAGCTATTATATATATAAAAATTAAAAAAACTTACCTGTAATGTACTTTTCTCTTTTTCCAGCTGACCTGGGCCGACTTTGTTTTCGCGGGCATGTACGACTACCTGAAGGTAATGCTGCAGTGCCCTAAATTAGAAGAGAAGTACCCCAACTTCAAGAAGGTCGTTGACCGCGTTTACTCCCTGCCACAGTTACAGGCGTACCTGGCTGCTGCCCCCAAAACTGAACTCTAAGAAGTAAATCTAAGGACCTTTCGTATGCGTGAGCGTAACGTAATTACAATTGCAATAAACAATCTGTGCGCTAATTGAATTGGAAGTAATTGAAACAGTGAATTACTTTCAATTCATTCAAAACTCATTCAATCATTCAATGAATGAATGAATTAAACTGCAGCGAGTGAAAAAGTATCATAAAAATCTAAGTGTAGCATTAAAACAAAATGCTGCCAGCAATAAAAATACATAACGTAAAGTACTGCTACCAGTAATATTCCACTAATTTTCTATTTTCGAAGGTACCTTACCTGAATTTCTGAATTAGGTTCATCTACATTCTTAAATTATTCTGACAAAAATATTTTTTTTCTATTACTCAGGTACTCATGCATGATATTACTTACGTTTATCAAAAACGTGTATTGCGCACTTTTTCTCAAGTTGTTATACTTTTTTTTAAGAAATTTAGTATATTTTGTATTACATATGAAATAGCTAAAGTATTGTAATGTATGTTTGATGTACCCAGTACAATGTTTAAAGTGTCTATTTTAATAAAATTATGTTTTACCTAATGAGATTCTTTTTTTTTTGTCAAGACTATTTAGAATCTGTCATAAAAAACGTGTGACCCCAATACGCAAAACCTGTTAGGAGATGATTCTGCTGTTCAAATACTACTTAACTTTAAAAGGGATTAAAGGGATCAAAATCGAAATAAAATAAGTAAAAAATATTTCCCATTACAAATGTGATCACGTGAACAAGAAGTTTTTAAGGGTTTTTTTGTCAATTTATGTCCGATAGAAAAGTAACTATTAATACTTAGTTTTATGCCTACTTCATATAGAACAGTTCCAAGTGGAAGTCTAGGTAGGAGTAACCGATTCACAATCGGTAAAATAACCATTGTATCAATCCTTTAACAAAATTATTATTATTATTATTATTTTTTTTTATTTATTTTAGGAAGATTTACAGTTTCAATAATACAGTAACCTAGTACAATATACTGTGGTTCAATACTAATTACAAATCTCCACATATGAGTAACCAGACGGGTAAGGATAAGTCTAAGTGAGGCAACTAAGAAATAAACAATATTAGCTTAGTAATAATAATAAATGTAACAGGCTATTGTCAAAGTTCGAGAATCTCAAAATATGTCCTTGTCATCTGTCGCTTTATCGAGGCAATGCTGGTAAAGAACAAATCAATATCAATAGACAGTTTAGAAAAACTACGACAACTACGAATTAAAAAGGCATTCTGTCTGTAGTTAGTATTTGCAGCGGGTATATTAAGAATCGGGCGCGATCGAAACCTAAGCAGATTAGTGTTTAGTGAGATCTTAGATAATAAATCTGGGCTATCTGTCATACCAGTGGCTATTTGTGTCAAAAAACATATGTCACTTATGTTGCGTCTCGTCTCTAGGGGCAGAAAGTGGTATCGTTTACACCGATGTTGATAATTAGTACTGTTTTGGTGAGCTTTGTAATCTAAATAGCGTAGAAACCGTTTCTGGATGCCTTCGATCCGACTAGTGTATGCAGCGTACCGTGGGTTCCACACTTGCGATGCATATTCCAAGTGGCTACGGACGAACGCACAATACAAAATTATAATAGTTTTTAAAGTTCGAAAGTCCACCGAGGTCCTAATAATAAAACCCAGTGCTTTTGATGCTTTATGAACGATATGATCTATATGCTTATCAAAAATAAGTTTAGCGTCAAGAAACCATATAAACCTAGTTTCGTGGCGGCATGGACTGAACGTCTTTTCCCTTTGTCTTTTCTTGTACCTATATTTTTTTTCGTGATATCAATAACCATTTTAAAACAATTGCTTGTAAAATGTTTCCGCAGAAGACAATTTATTTTTATTATTATTTTATTTAGTTGTTATTAACTAGCCGGTTAAAAACAAGACCGTCTTGATCTTAAGTTGTTCATATTTAAGGTGCTTCATAAATATCTGCAACGGCTGAAATAGTTAAAAGTATTGCATAGATTACGATAGTGACGGAATTACTTGCCCCGGATCGGTAATTAATTATTTGCGAAAAGACAGTAAATAAATAGTTACTTGCTTCAATTTGCATAACACATTTCGTCATCCGCCCTTGACACTGCGCGGGGGCGGTATAATGTAAAACGTTAGCATTTTTGGACAGATGTGGACGGTTTGAGACAGAATAAAGCCTAATCTTTATTTAATATAGTTTTTTTCTTGAAGCCTGAGTTCCGACTAGCTTCATTCACTTCCCTGTTACATCAAACAAATACCATCTATATATATATATATAAATGAATCTGTATTTCCCTTGGTCATCGCATCACGTATGGAACAATTTCGCTAATTCTTATTTTAGTGTGTTAAGTAATTATTGTCAGGAGAAGGTTCTTATGAAAAAAATATTAAAAAAGTAGCGTAGAAAATTCTGAATAAACTAAATATCACGCAAACGACTTCGCTGGCAACAGCTAGCAGCAAATAAAAATCCTAAGCCGCTCAAGACCTCTACCACAGAATACCTAACCTCTACTCCGACGGTCCGTCCCAATAACCGTTAGTAATTTTATTTATGATAAATAATTATTATACAGGGTTACATTGCAAAGGGGTGCCAAATCTTTAGGAGTGGCTCAGAATCAGTAACATAATCGAACTATGCAAAGAACAAAAAAAAAACACATTTAATTATTCCTATCCGCTCTTAAAAATCGTACGTGTGGATAATTTAACTCATCCATGAAAAAAATGCACCGTATGTGCACTGCGTAAGGTCCTTGTTGGCTCGCCGTAGTACCTACGCCTTTGACGAATGACCGCGCGGCTTTTGTAATCTCTCTATTGGCTTTATTTTCGGATATTTTAAAGTTCTTATTTTCTTTCTGTAACATACGATTAAGATTACGACGCCTCTTTATGTTGGTCCCTAGATCTTAATTTTTAAATTTGGCACCTCTTTGCAATGTGACCCTGTACATTCCGATATACCTACAACCAAAACTATTAAAATTTTAATAAAATCGTATTTAAATAAAGTTGGATGACAGTTCTTGTATAAATTCTTCATCTATCTTGACTCAACTTAGTATGAAGTATTTTGCTTCAACTGTATCCTAATGACCTCTTTGGGTTTCACTTCTGCTATCTGAAAACGAGGGTCTTGGCTGACTCTCGGGAGCACTCGGAGTAACTGACCTTGTCGTGTCGCATCTCACCACAACTCTGATAACTTAACCGCGTTAGTAACAAGTACGTAATCTGTACCGTTATCATCCTTCCAAATAAATTTGTTAACGTTCAATGTCATCCATCAAATACATTATAGGCAAAAACACACTATGGCCCGTTTCCGCTTGAAGGGGAAGCGGAGAGGACACATCGAGTTCAGTGTAAGCAGGGAAAAAAAAGTTGTAAAAGATATATTTTATAATATCTTAAGCGGCACATCATGCGGTCATCCTTGTCAAATTAAGCAAAGCACTCTTTTCAGAATAATAATCCACGCCACAGCTTTGTGTATGCCTGCCTCGTTACTTGACCGATTCCACCATTAAAAAATAGTTTTATCGGGTAATTATAGTATTTAAACATAGTAAAAATAAACACAGTCACAGTCACGTCGACGCTGACGACGCTGACTGACGCTTTCATCACTTTTCAGTAGTTGGGGGGCGAAAGAAATGGTCTCTTTGGATCTGTCACATCACAATCATAGTTATAGATAAGTACATTTTATTTAAAAAAATAAAACCGACTTCAAAACACTAAAATGCTAAAAATAATCCTAACACTTACTGCCAGCCGATGAGAGATTCAATGTTTTTGTTTGCACCGACTCCAAAAGTAACTGATTAGGTACTTAAGTGTTAGGATTATTTTAAGCATTTTAGTGTTTTGAAGTCGGTTTTATTTTTTTAAATAAAATTTACTTATTTCATCTATTTTTAGTGATAAATCCTAATCTAACTGCTGAACACCAATTTCATCCCCTATTTTCCTACCCTTAGGGGTGATTTTTATTTTGCAAACTTTTATCATATTATCTTTGAAGTATAAGCTATTCAATAAAACAAAAATCATCAAAATCGGCTCATATTTGTCGAAGATAGGTAACAAGAACCACAACCAAAATATTATCTGGGTATATATTTGATTTTCACAAAAAGTTCTAAATCAATTTCGATAAAATTTATATGGGACCACCTCTGAAGTATGATCTACCAAACAAAAAAAGAATCATTAAAATCGATGCATAATTGGCGGAGTAATCGCGTAACAAACATACAAAAAAATATATATATATACAGTCGAATTGAGAACCTCCTCCTTTTTTGAAGTCGGTTGAAAATGCGTACATCGTGTGAGCATGCGAGTGCGACTTCATTGTTTTTGCATCAATTAAGTAGAAAAAAAATTGTTTTGTTAATTTATAAGTTTGACCATGGGATAATAAAATTATGGGCCTATTATAGCCTGCGGACTCGTCCACAACACAACTAGATGCTTTCAGATATTGTTGAATTTTAATTTTAAAGTTAAACGTTATTACTCTTATTACTTACCTACGAATTACCCACAGTTATATCCGTGTGTTAAGTCCATTTAAATACCCTTTTTGATGTCCTAACTAGATACTGTTTTCTATCGCTCGTTCTTGCTGCGATATAATTGTTTTATTTTATTTGATTCGGAAAACAATACAGTATAAATAAATTCATCATTTATCATTTCAGCCATAACACGTCCACTGCTGAAAACAGGCCTCAACCAATGACTTTCATGGTGTGGGTCGATTATCAATCGCGCAAAAAACCTGCGTGCCAAGCGTGGCGAGCGCAGTTTTTTATAACCTTTCGCACGCAGACGCTGCTGCCCGTCTCGTGCTACAGGAATTAGTCACCTCTTACGACACGCCTCCTGTTGCCGGTGGGGAAATGTATTCATTACGGGCGTCCCCATACGGCACTGAATGAATAACTTAACTACCTACTAACAATTAAAAAAACTACCTACCATTTACATGTTTCCGCATATGATAAGCCTTGCATCGCTTTAGTGTGTGAATACCTACTCCTATGTAAAAACGCGTGTAGTAGCTATAAATAAATTGTGACCTTCTGCGGCTATTGGGCAGTTCTTTGCATAGTTGTGTGTTGTTCAGACTTCATATTAGTAGATATTACTTTATAATTTTATTGAGTAACAGTGTTTTTATATTTTTGGATAAAAAAGTCTAATTGACAGACCTACAAGTGTGTAAATAATAGTTACTTAAGTACATTATATTAAAACAAATATAAATAGAAATTTTACACGATTTCGGCACTAAAGAATAGAGGTAACATAGCTTTTTGTTCTTAATCTGAAGCACTCAGTGACGCCAATTAACAAAAAAGTATTGATTGGCATTTTTGTTGATTCACTATTGTCTTTATTCGTATCTATTTTAGTATCACAGGTTTTTCTTAAGTAACCATTAAAGTTAAGTGATGTCTCTGAGTGCGGAAGAATGTTATCAATATCTAATTCAGTCATATTATACTCGTATTGTACGTCTTTCTGTAAAAAACATGTGTAATTTACTTGTGTAGTGTGCAATAAAGAGTATATCTACATATATATTATAACATATAACGTATGTTAATGGCATACGTAAGTATAATCGAAAATGATGAATTATTAATGACGGTGACTTGGCTAATGCAGTAATACGTGTGTACCTTTATTCTTATGGCCGATTAATAGTACAATTTATAAATGCTTTTTAGAACAATGCCGAAGGTAGTGTACACATACGGAAATGTAAAGGCGTTGGGCGAGAGTGGCCGTCTCTTGCTCTCTTACGGGGGGCAGGAGTTTGAAGACCACAGACTGACTGTAGAGACCTGGCCGACGATCAAACCATGTAGGTATTTTTTTTTAAATCCATTTTACGTGAAGAATTTTTTTGTGAACAATCCTACTTAGTCTAGTGCAGGCCTGTCCAACATACAGCCCCCGGGCCACAATGTGGCCCGCTTATGTCCTTCATCCGGCCCGCGACGATATCAATAGATATTGCGCAATATTAGTTAATTCGATCATCTATCTATCGACATTTCTTTTGACCCGCTACGGTTACAAAAATAGTAAACCTGGCCCTCCACAAAATTATGTTGGACACCCTTGGTCTAGTGACTAGACTAAAGCGATTGACTAGACTAGTCAATCGCTTTTACAGTTTAAAGTTATTTATTTCTATTTGAGATACTTTATTTACCCAGCACTATGATAAAAGGGAATTATCTTATCAACTAGGATAAGTATTGTTGCGGTCAAGTGTAAGTTGGACTCGCACGCACCTAGTTGTAAGTAATTAGTAGGTATTATTTATTCTGGAGACGTATTTTTGAATCATGCGATTTCCAATCCGAATACGAAATTGCAAGATTCGCATGCGAAAACCTAAAATCACTATTTTTGAAAATTCATTCCGTGAATTCTGCAACGACCACTCGTTTTTGTTTTCTAAAGAAAGTACGGAAGAATTACATTGACAAGTAAACGTATGTTTGACAGAAATTTGACATAAAAACTTTTTATTTACGTTCGTTAATGAGTTTTTGCTTTATGGTTTATAATATTATCTGCGTGAAACAAAAATAGTCACAAGATTTCAATTTAATAGTAACACCTATTTCGAGTGAATCAAAAATGCGTAAAATCGTGAGCAATAGAAATGAATTTCATGCACGAATTGTTTTCGTGTTCGAATTTGAAATTCATTTCTAATGCTTCAAAAATACATCTCCTGGAGACGTATTTTTGAAGCATTAGAAATGAATCTTGAATTCGAACACGAAAACAATTCGTGTACGAAATTAATTTCTATTGCTCACGATTTTATGTATTTTTGAATCACTCGAAATAGGTGTTGCTATTTAATTGAAATCTTGTAACCATTTTTGTTTCACGTACAAAATATTATAAACAATAAAGCAAAAACTCATTATCGAACGTAAATAAAAAGTTATTAAGTCAAATCTCTGTCAACCATTATGTTTACTTGTCAATGTCATTGTTCCGTACTTTCTACTAGTAGAAAACGAAAAACGAGTGGGCAGGACCACTCGTTGCAGAATTCACGGAGTTAATTCTCAAAAATAGTGATTTTAGAAATTCGCATGCGAATCTTGCCATTTCGTATTCGGATTGGAGTTCGCATGATTCAAAAATACGTCTCCTGCTCTTCTCTGACCGAGGGAAGCATTCGGGATTGTTGCCGACACACTTACACTTAACCGCATTTTTATTATTCGTTGTTTGGATTCTGAGTCTGTATTAGATACTTGTACTATATAACGCTTCTAGATGTTAAATAAGACATTAGAATATGTACATATAATAAGGTATTTTATTTTTATTGGATTATTTATACCATGGTTATTTTTAATAAGACAAGATAAAAATCATTATCAGCATAAAATATGGTACTAATCAAAGTTTAAAAATTTTGCTTTGTCTTAGGTATATTGTCTAACACTAGTCTATTAGGATTTTTACTATATCTTCGGTAAATATCAAATGCTTGTTTGATCAGGTGACCATTTTTCTGTACTGTAGGTACACACAACGAATACACAATTTCAAATGTGTAAAGAGAATAAAACCAAAGATCGCTCTTAGGATTTTTTCTTATGATCGACAAATGGCAGCGTTTGACGTTACAATGTCAAGACGAGTCCGGAGCCGCGTCTGTCGCCGCTTGTATATTTATTTATTTTTATTTATATAAACTTTATTGCACAGACATTAAAAAAAAGTTGTACAAGTTGTTGTATATGTGCTACTAAATTGCTAAACTGTGGTAGGTACTTAAAAAAGTATTTTTGCCTTTGGGCCTTAGAGCATTTAACCAACGCTTTGGGCCCGTTGCTTGGTAGAAAACCCTAAAAGCTTAACTAATAATTTGTGAAAATAAACCCAGTCACGATTACCTCCACTAAACCAACAATAATAATTTATACCTACTCATGCGATAAACACAAAAAATTGCAGCATCATTCACGACGTCCATAATTATTTACGGGTAGGTATTTATTACGGCTTTATTTCTAAACAGATACCTAACTTAGGATGTACGACTCTGGAACGGACTTACCTTGAAAATAAAAAAATAAACTTCAAAATTCTCCTTCAAGAAGGCTCTGTGCAAGCATTTTTTGGATTAGCTCTTTTCTCTTTTCCATAAATTTCAAGCCATAAATTAAGAATTTTAAAAATTAAATTAAATTTGGATACACTCCGAATCGGCTGGATCGATTTTGACGAAACTGTTACTACCTGTTAACTAAGTACAAGGAGTACTTAGGTAACTTAGGTATTTTTTAATATAATTATAAATTATTTTTTTTTGCACAAAACAACCCATTAAATTGTGAACAAAATCCGTTTTAACTAAGGAAGTTTGTATGGAATTAAAAATACCCTATATTTAGTACTGGCTATTTCTCTGTTCCAGTGACCCCGTTTGGGCAGGTGCCAGTTCTGGAGATCGACGGCAAGAAGTACGCCCAGAGCCTGGCCATCTCGCGCTACCTCGGCCGCAAGTACGGGCTGGCGGGCGCGACCCTCGAGGAAGACCTCGAGATCGACATGAATGTAGACTTCATCAACGATATTCGCGCAAGTGAGTAAAGATAGGAAGATTATTAAATTTATTAAATTCCCTATTGTTCTTAATTAATAAGTCTTGTAACTTAAAATTTTGGACAATACACGTGTTATTAGTATTATTTAAACTTTATTGCAAAAAATTAAACCGTACATAAGGTGGGCTTAATGCCATGTGGCATTCAACAATCATAGCATAAACTACATACAGTATCAATGTCAATATATTATATTATACATTAAATAATAGAATACATAGACCACATAGATACATAAATAAAGTAGAGGGTCAAGGGTTCACGATAAGTGTTGACAGTTATTTTTACACTTCTTCTGTCCGTCTGTCAAAACCCTTTTCAATATTAGGAACGCGTGGATAAAATACTGAGTCTAGTAATAAAATAGTCTTGTAACTTAAAATTTTGGACAATGACAAGTGTTATTAGTATTATTTAAACTTTATTGCAAAAAATTAAACCGTACATAAGGTGGGCTTAATGCCATGTGGCATTCTACAATCATAGCATAAACTACATACAGTATCAATGTCAATATATTATATTATACATTAAATAATATAATATATAGACCACATAGATAAAATACATAGATACATAAATAAAGTAGAGAGTCAAGGGCAGGGGCGTGCATTGGTTTCAGATGGGGGTAGGCTGTGAGTGAAAATTGAGTACGTTTGCGTGAAACAGTAGGCGATCTCGCGGCAGCCGTATTGGTTAAATTGCACAGAAACGATCTAAGTTGCGCGCTTTAGTAAGGAATAAGTACAACAGTAACAGTTGAATACGTAATTAATAATTATGGTTAGCTGTCGGTTTTTTATGAAGGTAGGCTCTGCATAATAGCCTATATGGAATGCACGCCCCTGGTCAAGGGTTCACGATAAGTGTTGACAGTTAATTTAACACACACTTCTTCTGTCCGTCTGTCAAAACCCTTTTCAATATTAGGAACGCGTGGATAAAATACTGAGGTCTGCAATCCTTTGGAGCTGTGTAAAAATCAACCTCCTAAGTCAACGCAATCAAAAAGACGCAGGGTAAGGAGAATACACGTAAAAGACGTGTTTTTGCACAAGTTTTCTGGCGAAAATACTGGATATAGGATGTGGAAATTCATATATCATGTAACTTTATATGTTGAAGTTTTTCCTGATGTATCTAAATACTAGTTATTTCTTAATAGGTTAAAAAATATTTCAAAGTACCGCGAATACCGCAGTATTGTACACATTTATATTTGAAATGACGTTTTTAATTAGTTTGAAAGTTGGTTTTTGGTTGGTGGGTTAAAACATTCATGCCTTTAGGTAAAAGTTTTTTTTTTCAGATACTTAGTTAACAAATTAAAAATTATATAAAATTTTTATTTTTTTTTAAAATTAGCGCCTTCTTTTCTATGAGCGGATATTTCGCTCACAGTGATAATCTATTTGCACAGGAGCGCAAAGGAGGATGTTTAGTTTAGTCTGCGAGAACTCATTTGTACTAGCTTAGGCACGTAATAGATGTCGCGTAAGTCGACGCTAAATGCTCAAGGTCACTTGCCTTACGGAAACAAAAACTATAGGGTACCTACCTACCTACTTCTCGTTGACCTATAACCATGAAATTTGGCAAGAAGAAATGTCTTTAAAGGAAAAGGTCCGAAAAACGTACATTTATAGCTACATCCCAAAAAACTTTTTTACACGGAAAAATTGGTAACAATCTTCGAGGCTCGATTCCAGCGGACGAACTTTTACATACACTACAACTACAAGTTTGTACGGAACACTCGGTGCGCAAGTCCGCCTCGCACTAGGCCGATTTTTAAAATCTCTTGAATTACAAATCCGTAAAGCAGAAGATATAATAACTATTAGTGCTTCTCGCGTTTTAAAAATACTACATAATTAAATCTAATGTTAATTTTACTTACCAGAGTCGGCCATTGTTCACTACGAGAGTGACGAAGCGATCAAAAAGAAGAAGCACGAGGATTTCACTGAGAACGTGTACCCGGCTCTGCTCGGCAAACTAGACGAGATCATTGAGAAGAATAACGGACACATCGCGCTTGGAAAGGTACCAATAATTATATACCACAACGTCTGATTGTACGGTCCATTTGTTTCCAAAAAACACACTCATTAAAACCCAAGGTATTATAAGTGGAGTACCACTGCCCGTTGACCTATAATCATGCTCATGTAAGAAGCAAGAGCTTTTATTGCACAAGTAAAGAAAAAATTTATAATTATTGTAATTATTTTGCTTACAATTTCCGCTCAGTTACGCCGGCGTAGGCACCCCAAGCACACCACCTGCACCCACAGTGAACAAACACAAGCAAAATACAAAGAGCACCACCCGCCCTACCTCAAATTAATTTAACTCACCTATTAATTAACTTAGTAAAAGCTGTTCATGCACTTAAGATTAAAATTAAGTTCTTAGACCTGTAATGTACTTTTCTCTTTTTCCAGCTGACCTGGGCCGACTTTGTTTTCGCGGGCATGTACGACTACCTGAAGGTAATGCTGCAGTGCCCTAAATTAGAAGAGAAGTACCCCAACTTCAAGAAGGTCGTTGACCGCGTTTACTCCCTGCCACAGTTACAGGCGTACCTGGCTGCTGTACCCAAATCTGAATACTCGTACTAAGATTTAAGGACCAATTTCGTATGCGTGAGCCATGGAGCGTTACCTTATAGAGTAGAAACGTCATATGATTTGTTCGACAAAATTTTCCGCCATTTTTTAATCTGTATCTGTGCTGGCTATAGAGGGGCGAGCGTTGACAGGAGCTGTCATTTGATACTAAATGATAATGAAAAATCACTTACTAGTTTCAGAGAAAGATAGTTTGTATTCCTGCTTAAAGGGTATGTACTCGATAGCGTGAGCTTAGCGGAATTAAATATCTGTGCGATTTGAATTGAAAGTAATTGAAACAGTATACTTAAATGGCATAAACTGCAGCGAGCGAGAAAGTTAAAAATTCCTTCAAGTAAAACCGGTTGTATGTATGGAGAACCTGTTGTACATAGGCCTGTTTAACTAAATTTTTTTTAAATAATGTTGCTAGCTACTCCTTTCCAGTGTGCATGTATGTAAAGATTATTTAATTAACCACATAATTCATGCAAAAACTGTGTATTTTTCAAAAACTTGGGACCACTAGCCACTTGAAAAAAAAAGAATACTGTCCTAGGTACAACAAACCAGATGTACCTTGGTCCGTGTTCGTTCTACCTTGGACAGAGCAGGTTCAAACCGAGATTGACACTTATATAAGCTAGAATTTATTTATTTTCTGTTGAAATATAATTAGTTAATCATATTAGCATTTGCAATTAACAATAATAAAGTTATAATAAACAATATTTAAGTAAAAGTATTTTTTTTTTAAAAAGCTTCATCTCTATTTTATGGTGATTATTTTTGACAATATTTTGGCATCAAATCACGTAATTTTAACTCGAAACTTAATTTTTTTTTAACTTTTTTATCTCTTAACATTAAAGAAACATCCATTAAATTCGCTGGATTCAACAAAATTTTTAATGATTTAAAAAAACCTTAAGAAGTTACAACAAAAATAAACTTTAAAAATCCCTTTAAAAAATTGTCAACTCCTTTTAATCACTATTTTGAGATCAATTATAACTTATATTTAATAAAAATATTACATAACAAAAAATGTGTAAATTTATTCGCCTTTACTACATTAATTTACTGCATTTCGAATAAAAAAAAATTGCCGAGAACCATCGTGTACTAGCCGAGAACATATCTTTTAATTTTTTCTTGTTTTGTGGCATTTTAACAATAACTATGTCATAATTTTTTTTAATACAATAAGTACAATTGTACTCCTAAAAACGTATGTAAATAATTGTTGACCTATTTTCGAACAAAATGAAGTACTTTGGCAGTGACCGAGGTACAGACAACGGCAGGTCAACCTACCCAAAAAGTTAATGGTCATTGAATTGATTTTAAACTTTAAGTCCGACGCATAGAGATCAATATCAATTGAGAAAATTGGACGTTTTGTGGTAGGTTGAAGAGCTGTTGTCTGTACATCGTAAGTTAGGTGGCTAAGGTGCAACATCGCGTCAACTTCACGTTCATGAGACCAATGAAATTTCGATGGTGTGTGTCTCGTTATGTATGCTTAATGAGTTAATAATTCTTAACAGGTTAACACAGAATATCTAACTCTTATTCTACAATAATCGATTTTACGAGAAACCCGTAATAGGCCTTAATCGGTCAAGGAATGTAGGTACTTCCGTTTGGGTTTTTGTACAGAGCTAAGAGAGTGCGCGCACGGGAGACTTTTCTCGCTGGGACAAAAAAGTTTTTGTCTCTGTCGCGTCGCGTCTCCAAAGAGGGGTGCGCGCACGAAGGAGACAGAAACGAAACTTTTTTTAAAAATTCGAAGCGTCATTCGCCTAGAAGTATGTAGAATACGTGCTTCCAGTCATTCGCCGATATGAATTTTGAAGAAACGGTCGATGTCTGTGAACTTAAGAGACTCAGGAGAGAGAAAAAGCAAAAATAATACTGGGTACACCTCCTTTGGAGTGACAGGCTATTAAGTGGAAAGTTGTATATTATGTTTTCTAAATTACAAGAATATCCAAATATATTATTTTTAAATATTTTCGAATGAGTGTTAGAAATTTTGATGAATTAATTCGCACTTTAGGACCTGCACTAACATACAAAAATACGAACATGAGATTATCTATCCCAGCTGAAGAAAGACTTGCTGCAACTTGCTTTGTAAATCTGGCAAAACTGGAGGAGAGACACAATTTTGTCCGATGTTTTTCATTTAAATATAAAACATTGATTTTTATTTTAAAATTTCGAGGGTCTAAGAAAAAGTTGTATTTGAGCACCATAACAAGACACTGAGTATTTGTGTGTTTGGATTTAAATGTTGTTTATTTATTTTTATTTGTGAGGTCTCGAACCCAGAGCCGTAAAACCCAGTATTAAAAAAAAACAAAGACACAATTTTGTTACCCGTGCTGGTCGGCGAACAAAAATGTCTCCCAGTTGTTGCGTAGCAACGTGCGCGCACCTCCATACTTCAAAGAGGACTTGATATGAGAGACAAAAACGTCGCAGCGACAAAAGTCTCCCGTGTGCGCACTCTCTAGACTTGAATGGTTCTCCATTACGTTTTGTTCACCGCAGTGCACGGACCCGTGACTGCATTATTAAACCATACGGCAGAAACAATGCACGGCTATTCACAGCACAGCTAGTGCAAGGACTTATAACTAGAAAGTAAATAATATTAGTCTATGAAGTAACGATATCTGAATTATCTCTGTTTATTCACAGCCTAGGCCGACTTCGTACTCGCGCGGGCATGTAGATACGACTACCTGAAGGTAATGCTGCAGTACTCGAACTTAAAAGAGAAGTAGGGTACCCCAACTTGATGAAGGTCGTTGACCGCGTGTAATGCTGCCACAATAGGCTAGTTTCCTGGGTCAAAAAAATATTATTCTATTTAGTCCGTCAGTTAGATTATCAAAAATTATTGGACCCATATTTTCTCTTTTGTCAATCAAACAAACAATGAGGAAGATAAAGCACATCAAAGTGAGCACGTGACGACACGCCTTGCTAAAAAGTGCAAGGCGTGACGTTACGCGGAACTTTAACGAGCTATATCTTTATCATTTTTTGTTTGATTGAGAAAAGAAAAAATACGTGTCCGATATTTTCTGTTAATCCAACTGACGGACTAATTAGATTTTTTTAGGAAACTAGCCCATTACAGACGTACAGACAACGGCAGGACAACCTACCCAAAAAGTTAAATGTCATTGAATTGATTTTTAACTTTAAGTCCGACGCGTAGAGATCAATATCAATTGAGAAAATTTGACGTTTTGTGGTAGGTTGACGTGCTGTTGTCTGTACTTACCAGGCTGCTGCACCTAAAACTGAATGCTAAAACGTACCTATGCACGCACGGGCATAGCATACATTCAGTTCAGGGCAAAGAAAATTAATAAATAAAAAATTTATAAATATAAAGAAATCTTTGGTTCGGGGTGTATAAATGAATAAGATATTCCTTTAGACCACATAATCAGCTATTTATATACCTAGGTAGGTACAACAAAAGGAGTAACATCGAAATCATGAAAAAAATTGCCTCCGTCTTACCGTCGAGGTGGCGACTATTAATAATTCTGTGGTAAAGCGCTTTATCCTATTTATATTCTGTTGTAAAACGTTAGAAATATAAAAAAAAAACAAAATACTAAAATTTTAATTTCATTACCAAAATACAGCTTAAACAACCGTGGAGTGGTAGTACATTGTACATTAAAGAATTAGTTGTCAAACAAAATAGACATATTAAATGATAGAACTAATAAAATAAAATAAATACTTTAAATAAACTAACTTAACCTAAACTGAAAACTACCTACTCAAAAATAAAAGCGTGTCCGTGAGGCATGGAGGCGAGGATACATGGCAGCATTTCCTCGCTGAATTGCTAAACTAAGCCTTTGTGCGAGGAACGAACCAGCTTTTTTATTTCGGTCCCCACGAAACGACCCCCAGCGTTCGGTCCCCACGGTCCAAACGTCTCTACACCAAATGGCGCAAAAACATAGACATAGTCACTTGCAAGGGACTCGTATTTGCGCCTCTTGGCATTTTCTGCTGACTCTGCTGCAGACAAATAATGCAGAATAATTTAAGAAAGAACTACCCCATCGCGTTCCGCTTACCCGTGGCAGACCGGAAAAACAAGGAAAACAATGGAAAAAATTTTACGTGCCACGCGAAGGACACTTACTAAAATATTATGTAGTATGCATTTATTTTTATTATAGATTTACTGCTTGGCCTGGCAGATTGGAAAGTCCGAAGGGTAGGTACTCGTTTTAAAATGGGCCCGATCGAAGGGGCAAACCAGAATTATTAGAAACGTTAAATCATAATAAGCTGATGTGATCGTAGATGATTTATTTAATTAATATTCAGCTGTCAGATAAATTGTAATCAGTGTAAAAAACCAAAAGCAAATGTCGGAAATAAAAAATCCCATCGTAGGATCGTTATCGAAATAGTTAGATTAAGTTATTTTATGAGGGTTTTCCTGTAGTAATAACTAAAGTGCATTGGATAACTATTTACCTTACGATAGATAATAGGATCTAGGGAACAATAGAAAGAAGCGTCTTAATCGTTATTATTTTTAATCGTATGTTACAAATAAAAATAACTTTAAAATATCCGAAAATAAAGTCAATAGAGAGACTACGAAAACCGATTTTTTTTCATGAATAAGTTAAATTATCCATAAGTACGATTTTTGAAAAGAGATTGAAATAATTAAATGTGAAAAAATATTTGTTTGTTCTTAGCATAGTTCGATTAAGTTACTGATTCTGAGCCACTCCTAAAGATTTGGCACCCATTTGCAATGTAACCCTGTATAGAAGATAGGTATCCCTGAAAATACACTTACGGTTTGCTGTTGTAAATCTGTTTAAAGCCGGCTCCAGACAATCGCCCAACAGTCCAACTGTTTGTCCAACCTTCCACGTGTAGAGGGATTGTTCGTGCATGTTGGAGGGTGTTGGATCATGTTGGCGCGTGATCTGTCCGATGGCGGTAAAAAACATTTTGAAATGTTCAAAGAGACAAAACTTACATGATTTAAGAGTTAAGACACGTCATGGTTCATAACATTTATAACTAAGTATGTGTATTATAAATAAAAAAAAGGTTTTTCTATTCCTTAGGCGCCAACTGATATCGAAAATTTTATCAGAAAACCGGCATGATTTGCTGCTTAGTGTCTGATCGAACTTTCATTTCCGGCGCTAAGATTGAGTTGCAGTTTAGTTTTGGTTTCAGCAGTAAAACCTGTCAAAACTACAAATTGTCCTTCTTTCACAGTAGATGCAGCAACAGCTCGTCAAAATACCACAAAACCTAATGGTCAACTGGCAGGAAATACCTGCCTCGGGGCTTTAAGTCCAAATTTTTTAATCTGTGCAATCTGTTGATCTGTTTAATCCAATAAAATCAAACCTCAAGTTTTGTCAATTGATAATAAACTCTATGCGTGAAACAATAAGTTATAAAATCGGGCAAAGAAATTTGTCATTTTGTGGTAAGTTGATAAGCTGTCGCTGAACTTTGAACGTGGTGTCAAAACGAGATTATGGTATGTATAGTCACTGATTTGGTATTATAATAGTATAGTGCAGGGCAAAGATATGAAAATTCAATTAGACAGTTCATAGTTCAACATATTTATTGCGTCTATAATGTTACATAGGTGTTATTAATAGGTACATTGAACAGATCATTATAGATTATTGTATCAGTCTTTGGTACTCTGTTAATGGTATTTATTTGAGGTCCCGGGTTCGAATCCCGGTAGATCAATGTAAAAAATAACGTTTCTATATGATGTCGGGTCTGGGTGTTGTGGTATCTTCGTTGTTTCTGATTTCTGCAACACAAGTGCTTATGCTACTTACCATAGGATCTGAGCAGTGTATGTGATTTGTTCCTTATTTATTTATTTTAACGCTCTAGCGCTAAGGTGATCATTTGATAAAAATAAATTCAAAAAACTTTATTTTATTGTTGGAGTTAATAACTTACATATTATAATTATGTATTATAATTGAAAACATGAGCCTAATTCCGTGCGTGTTTTGTAGCACATGCACAAGGTATGTTTACAACAAATATGTTGATGTGTCTTTACCATAATGCGAAAAAAGACTACATCGGTATTACTGCATAGGCGTGGGAGCGCAATCGGGATTCTATAGGTGATAGCAGAGAGAATGCACTCTTTGGTCTTCAGTAGGTTCAACGAGCTGCACGTTACCAAACGTGCATATCGGTGAACCAACTTGATGATCAAATTTAGAAAATAAAATGAAAAATCTAGAACTTTTTGTACAACAACCAACATTGTAACCAAGTAGGCTAAGTAAGTAAATAACTTCTTCAATTACCTACCTAATACACTAATAACTATACGCAGTCGTTTGCTGTCAAGTCCATTCGCCTCTGGAATTCCTCACTTACCTCACCCTTATACCGGTGACAGAAGGCGGCGGACGCGGCTCCGGACTCGTCTTGACATTGTAAGGTCAAACGCTGCCATTGGTCGATCCTTGGGCTGGCGGAAGTTGTCTGAAGGATAGACCAATGGCAGTGCTTGACTTCACAATGTCAAGACGAGTCCGGAGCTGCGTCCGCCGCAATTTGTCACCAGCTTTAACAATCAGGCAATACGAAATGATTGCTATTTTTTTTTAAATTTTGACACAAACTGCCTTCATATCTTAAAATATTATTGGATACTGCCATGTTGGTCTCGCCATTTCCTCGCTCATATATCAAGTAGTATATTAAGTATGTTTAGTGTTTGTATGTACCTGTACATATTATTGTTCAGTATTTATGTATTTTTGTATTTATGTTTAAGTTACAAATCCAATCTTATATGTAGCAGGTAAATTTAAGAAATAAAGGAACTCTGCACCACTTTCTTCTTTCTCTATGGTTGTCCTCTACCTGAAGATTGTCTGGAAGAGATCGCTATTAGCGATAAGACCGTCTAAATTGTACGTCTTTCTGTAAAAATTATGTGTAATTTACTTGTATGGTGTGCAATGAAGAGTACTATCTATCTATCTAAGTTGTCTAAAATAAGAGATTTTAAATGTTTGCATAAATAAATTTATATCACCTTATCGGTCGAAGCTTTGGCACTCTTTGGGAGGCTAACATCCAGCAGTAAACTGCAATAGGCGATGATGATGATGATAATTGGTAAATAGGAAGGGGAGGGATAGTTGTTAATGATAAAATAAAAAACAAAAAGGCTTTCAACTTAAGGTGGCACCTATCAGCAACGCACTACCAACACGCATCGCAGTCAACGGATTAACCGATGGCCTTGCGCACCTAGCAGCACTCTGCGTAGTCCATCCGTCCGCAATATTCGCGCTAGCCACCCTATTCGCATCGCATCCTTTCTTTTTCTAACAGAATTTCTGTTCAGTGTTCGGACATGTTTTAATGATCACTGTTGGTGTCCTCATTTCCTCGTAAATATGAAGTAGTATATTATTTAGGTGTAAATATATTCATTGTATGTTTGTATGTATATATAGGTGCTGCGAATACCTATAGTGCACATATCATTCGCTTGGAGAGGGCTCAAAGAGCGGTGTTCAAGGTTTCTGCTTAGTAAACCACTGCGGTTCCCGACTATAGAACTTTATAATATCTCTGAAGTTTACTCTATTAGATTTAAAATCTGTTCATGCGTCCCTTTTTCTTTGACAAATCTATTCTACTTTCTCGAAATTTGTCCTGTCAGTTTTTTTTATCGACTAAATCCCGCTCCCTATGCAGCAGTGATTCTGCCAATTGTGCCAATTCTGCCAATATTTGTGACCGAGTTTCTTGCGCTGCTTCTTCTCGGCACTAGCCCACAATATTGTCCCGAAGCAGTGGTAGGGTAAAAAAATATACTGGGACGTGTAAAAGAGCTTAATTTAGGCCTATTTACAGAAATAAATTGGTTTTATTGGTTTTTATTGGTTTTATGGGAGTATCGTCAGTTCAGCTTGGATTTTTTATTTGTTTTGTAATAAAATACGAAAAATGACATATACTGCACAAACTTATTCATTATACAAAAAATCTGTTTTTATAACTTTATATTGAACTAATCAATTGAACAAACTATTGTACATCACTAGCTTAAATGTCAGTTAGAACTCCGCAACTCCGGTTTTGTCATTATATATTCTGTGGTTTCCTCCCGTCAGTCACTTTGACATTGACAGCCAGCTGTCGAAGCCAGCTGGACTCGGGCGGAAGTTTGAATTTATTCTCTTGTATTAATTTTTTAGAATTTTGTTTATTATATTTATTTAAAATAAACTTAACATAAAATTTAGTGCAGCCCACATATTGCGACTTAAAATGGCTCAAGTAGCAGTTGCTCCGCCGAAAGAGCGATATGTTCCGAATGGATTGAAATTTGCCTTTGGTGGCCTTGCTGGGTATGTTTATTGCATTTATTTTAAGATTACTGCTTGTCCTTTAACCCAGAATCAATGTCATTATCATTTAAATTGTGAAAATTTTAAAACGGCGCTTGTAGTTATCAAAGCAAAAAAAACTTTTCATAACTGATAGTAGGATAAAATTTTTTAGATCGAGATCATGCCCTTGTCAGCGCTGTATTGCTAATTATTTATCTCAACACAACTCAATCGCAGTTGCCATTGACCTTCGGTTTATTTCACATTTCTAATTTATTGAAAAATTTATGATTATGTAACTAGTGATGTAGTTTCCGTGCAGTTTCAATTACAATGACCATTCATGTTTGTTATGGTTGTATAAATAATGACTACGATTTATTATTATTTAAATAATTCTCGGATACAGTTTATGTGATGTCTAACTAATTCATAGATATCACAAAATATGGAATACCCATGGACAAACAATAAAAGACTTTATACCTCCATCTACAAAATCGAAGCATACCCAACTTTACTTATTTAATAACTTTATCCAAGTAATTTTTTCTCTGTAAATTTTATTACTTAACTTGGTAAATTGTAAACCCTACCCAGCTGTTTCTTTTAATTTTATGATAAATACTACTACACAAGAAAACAGGAATTAACATGATCATTAATAGGGACAAATTATACTTAAACTTAGATTTTGGTGTGTATTAATCATGCAATGTGAAAGTTTAAAAATAATTAGAAATATTACTATCGTGTTTTTTTTCGCATTTCTTAAAGCAACCATTTAGCTGACAGAGAGACACTTGACTAATAAAATATTGCACTTTAAAGCTCAATATAACACAAACGGATCCCTGAATCTATAAATAGTGTTCACAAACCCGCTGTATGAACGTTTTACTGAACGATACCCAACACCATTAGGATAGATGCGAAAAGTTACCCTTCCCCTAACAACACGATATGTGTTGTTAGGGGAAGGGTAACTCACTTTCACGTAACAAACATACTACTTTTTAGGCGTGATTTATATGTATACCCATGCGAAATTACAGCCTTTTAGCATTAAGAGTCTCTGAGCTAAGTCACGGACAGACAGACAGATTGATGACGGAACCCTAAAAATGATTAAATTTGAAGGTTGTGCCTATAAAATTGTATAATGTTACCATCGAAATATTGAAATAAAAATGTTAGGACCTTGCCTAATTTAAAATTGATTAGTAACACACACTGAATTTACACAAAATAAGTGTGTATTTTGTAAATCGATTTTCTCGACAGTATGGGAGACCCAAAATTATTTACATAGTTTAGCTAGGCTTTCTCCGCACTTAGCCTCATGATTGGGCCATTGTGCATTGTGTAATTTTGTTGACAGAACCATATCCTGAATTATGCCCGTCGAACCTTTATGTAACATGTTCTAATATTTTTATATAAGACTTAAATACCTAACTTTAAAATGATATTATTTTCGACTGATGCTGATTCTATGGTGTCTGGTGTAAGACCTAATGTTCATACGAGAGTCTTGCTTGATTTCAATTTCTCGATTAATTCGCACCAAATATTAAAATTTCTTTTTTGCTAGTCTATGTCGTCGTCTATGTAAAATTCGTTTGTTGTTTATTTATATGCTTTTGATGAACCATTTAGGTATGAGTGCAAACAGCGTTGGGCGCATTTTGGTCAAGGTGGATGGTAATCCTACGCTGCTGCTGGCAGTAGATGGAAAAGCCGAGGATCATGCTTAATCATGCTTAATTAATTGAGTCAGCAGTTTTGACGTCGCCCCTGCCTACTGTGAGTCACGTAAGCCGTACAAACTGGCGCTAAGCAAAATCAAAATTTGCGGACGTCGTCGCTAGCAAGCGACATACTGCCGCTATGCAGCCGATATTGACAGCATCCACCACCAAGTCGCAGGACATCATAGATCACATTAAGGTCAAGACTAATCTTCAATTAAGAGTTTATCCTTTGGAGTCATCAAGACACAATGCGTACGCTCTTGGAGTTCACGGGCTAAAAGTGACCCGGTCCTTTATAAGGCTTGCGTGGGGATACTGATGAAAGTGTTACACTGCTCGATCTAATCTCTAACTACATCGTGGGATGTAATCAGAGATTATCCCCAGCACGTGTACAGGAACTATTGCAGCTATTGACAAATTAATTGGGTTTATTGAAAGAATATGGAGGGACTGGGTTCTGGGCTGTTCATAGAGACAGAGACTACCGGTCACCTGCCTGGTTCATAGTCTCAGACTGAAAAAATTCTCAGGTGGTGACTCGCCGTCAACTAAATGGCCCTGGCCCTGGCGTCATGGGCCATGCAAGACCGGACTGAGGGGCAACACTGTTGTTGCCGGCTAAGAGTAGAGAGGTGGCTCTGGACGTTAAACGACGATCACGTGCTCCTCCTTGAGGGTCCGGCATCACGTGCCCACTCGCCACTTACGAACCACATCAACCTTTCGAGCATCATGCTCTAGCGACTCCACTGTGGCCAGCCGGTTAAGGAAAGCCAGAGGTGAGAGTCCTGCAGATCCCCTTGTGTTCCATTTCGGCAAGCCGAAGACGAGGGTCTTGCTTGGCCGACTCTCGGGAGCACTCGGAGTAACAACTAACCCCGTGGTGTCGCTACTTACCACAGCTCGCCACTAAGCTGCCCTGCGAGGTTTATTATTATTATTATTAATGGCAAACGTTGGCTGAGGCGGCGTTCAGCGGTGGACCGACGTAGTCTGAGTATGATGATAATTTTAATGAGACTCCACATTACGCACACCACTAAGCCTGATCCTCGGCTATTCATTTCAATCCACTGCGGTCAGCTTTGCGTACATCATTGATACAGTAAGCTATGCTTCGTTTTCCAAGTCATAGTCACTTAAAAACACGACCCAGCCCACTGCCACTTCACGCACTTGAGACATAATAAATACCGTCTTATCCTAACGTCTACGACTGGTTGCGGGCCGCGGAGCGCAATGCGGGCGTTTAAAAAGGCGGCATTGTTGGCATTGTTTTAGTTTTTTAGAACCAAATAGAATTTCCTGCCAGGAGTCGATGCGCAGTCCAGGTGATGCCAAATTGCCAAGGCACGTACCACATGCACGCGTATTGCCTCGAACTGTCGCGTGAATTCCTCACTAAGCTGCGTGACGTAACGCCCACGCCAGGTCAAAGTCAAAGTCAAAAATCATTTATTCAGTTTAGAACAGAAAACTGCCACTTATGAACGTCAATAATAACATTATTGGCCCACATGGGGCAGAACATGTCTCCTTATTTTTTGGGCCCTAATACATACATAAAAAATCCAATTGGCAAGAACGTATATTATATGAAGTATTAGTAGTACACGATTTTTGGGATAGCGTATGCGAATTGAAGTTATGATGCTATAAAACTAAAACGCTAAAAATAATCTTAACACTTACGTACCTAATCAGTTACTTTTGGAGTCGGTGCAAACGAAAACATAGAATCTCTCATCGACAGGCACCGACTCCAAAAGTAACTGATTAGGTACGTAAGTGTTAAGATTATTTTTAGCGTTTTAGTTTTTTGAAGTCGTTTTTTTTATATAAAATTAACTTATTGCATCTATTTTAGTAAAAAATCCTATTCAAAAGAAGTTGGTTAACAAATCTTACGAGTGCAAACATAATTTAACTGCTAAACACCGATTTAATTTTCTATTTTTCCACCCTTAGGGGTGAATTTTTTTCCAAAAATTTTTGATTATAGTATCTTTGAAGTGTAAGCTATTCATTAAAAAAAGAATCATCAAAATCGGTTCACATTTGGCAAAGATATTAGAAGATAGATACTAAAATCAGTTGGCGTGGTACGGAGTTCATGCAATGTTTGATGATTTTCTTATAGATCCCATCATCAGAATTCAACCAAATTAATATGGGACCATTCTGAAAGTATTACCTTTCAAACAAAAAAATAATTATCGAAATCGGTCAACGCAGTAACAAATGATCGCTGAACATTCATAAAAAAAAAAGATACCGACGAATTGAGAACCTCCTCCTTTTTTGAAGTCGGTTAAAAAATACGTATCATTGTCTATCCTACAAATCACGCACGCTGTCTGGACCTGGACTTGTCTCAACTAAGCAATATAGTACTATTAGGTATTCTGTGATATTACTACGCAGTATGTTTATAGTTTATAAAAGAAAACATTTTTTAATCTCGCAATGCCCCGTTAGTATACCACAGTTGTTCTCTGTACCACACGCCGCAAATAATGTACTTATAAAAAAAATCACCTTCTTGTAAATCTTATAAATAACCTAGACATTCGCAAGGACATTATTTCAGTATAAAAATGTGTTTATACACAAGCAAAAAATAAACTAAGTCTCCGTTAATAATTTGTTAAAAAACACGGTGAATATCCATTGGGTTCGGAGCCGAAAAACTCGCATTTTCCTGTTCAAATAAATGAATACAACAACTTTTTGTATAAGACCGACATCGAAATCTCAAAAAAAGAAACACTTTCCCATACAAAATAATGACCTATGGCTGAAATGATGATGATGATGATGATGAATTAACGTTTTGTTGGATGTATATAAATAAAATAAATAATAAATATTGGACAACATCACATACATTGCTCTGATCCTATGATAAAGTAGCTTAAGCACTTGCGTTACAGAAATCAGAAACAACGACGGTACCACAACACCCAAACCCGAGACAATATAGAATAGTTATTTTTCTACATTAACCGACCGGAGATAGAACTCGAGACCTCAGAGATAGCGACACCAAGTCCAGTATGCTCGCTCGCCTCTCAGCTACGTAGGTCGTCGTATAAAATTGGTACATCTGCTGGTTTTAATAAGTCATTCACACGTTTCTTCTAGCATGGCGGCAACATGCGTAGTGCAGCCCCTAGACCTGATCAAGACCCGGATGCAGTTGAGTGGCGGCGGCCGCTCGTCCTTCACAGTGGCCAGCGAGATCGTAGCCAGGGAGGGCTTCTTTAACCTCTACACCGGCCTCTCCGCCGGCCTGCTCAGGCAAGCCACGTATACCACCACCAGGCTGGGAGTGTACAACTACCTGTTTGATGCCTACAAAGAGTAAGTGTTCATATATGATTTTCAACTCATCAAGCATACGTAAACGAGACCCAATAAAAATGCCATTGTTTCGGTTTCAGGAGATGGCTTAGATGTTGTCGAGATATCTCTTGTAATGTAACTACCTTATGCAACTCACTTCCCGTATTTCAGAAATCCAGATACCATTGGCTGATTACTCATAAAAGCTCTGTTGTGGAGTCATTTTAAGACATAATATGAGATAAACTAGAACTAATATAAAACCACCGGGTAACATTTCGTAATAGCTCTGTTGTCAAGTCATTCTCCGTTAAAAGCCGAGCGGTCGCATAAGACCGCATAACAATAACATTTATATTGTGTCTAATTTGCTGGACTGGGGATAAAAAGACTCAACGAATTAGAAATGCTGCCCAGTGCCCAGCCCAGTTGTATTCTCCTGTGAGCTTCTCTCTCAAAGTTATTTCTACTTAACTGCAATGTTTGCCCGAGGTAAACATAGTTTTGATCAGCTTCGTAATTATTCCCGGAGTAACATGTTCATTGAACATAAATTTACTGAAGTTCATCCGGAGACATGCGTTGGCCTTGGGAATTTAGGATGATTAAGCTAAGCCATCTAGCATGTGTGCGGTCTTGAATAGTTTTTGCCTTGATAACGACATCATTTGTTAAATAAAGTATAGAATTACTCTAATTCTGCACCATTGCATAATGCGTTGCACCGGTCTAATAAGGTGCCATCGACTTTCGACCTCGTCACCTCTAAGATAACAAACCATTGTGTGCTAATAAGTACTGTTGGGACTCTGAGGTATAGTTTGTTGATAAAACTAATAATACGAAGCAAGCAAGTTATTAATACATTTATCTGCGATTGCGTCCTTTATTTTTATTTTACTATAAATAAACTTATTATTGTCGCATAACAAACCTTTTTAGTTTGTTTTGAAAACATTTAAAATAATCTAAATTCGAAAGTTTGGATGTTTGCTGCTCAATTAACGGGTTCACGGAATTATCTGAAAGGCACTAAATGTAGGAATATTTTTATATAGTTTTTGGGATGATTTTTAAATTCCTCTTTGGCTTAATACTTACTGAAATCCAAGCAGACGAAGTCGCAGGCAGAAGCTAGTTTTTGATAGTACTGTTTACCTTACCTTAATCGGTGGATTATTCCTAAATCAAATCCATAGATGGCATAGATTAGGTACGATTTTGATGGTTTAGTTAGGTATTATTTTGCGGCAACAGATTAAGACCCCCCGCACTCTACAGACTTTTATCGGCCCATAGTTTGATAATATTTGTCCTATATTATTATGAATACACAAGCGAAAGCGCACACTGAAACAATTAATTAATTAAATTAGTTAAATCGGTGTTTAAATTACTGACTGGCAGTCACAGACAGACAAATAAGTATCTGTCTGTCTGTAATATCCGCGGGCTCTTAACTATTTTCATGGGTTAGGCATAATATGCCTTTACAAAAACAGATTTAAAACAGGGCCTAGTAGCAGAGCAACATAACTAAATCATCAATATCTAGTCTAAGGTAAGCGACACCTTGCGTAAGGATTCTATACACAGGCTAGCTTAAGTCATGAGACTCGTTTATCTATCTAACACTCATAACAGGCTCTCGGGTTTCCATTGTTCAGTTTTAACGACTTCATTTAAATAAATTGGATAGCAGGAAATTGTGGTTTAAATTTAGCGTTGGCTATACATTTCTATGCATCGGTTTTGCAGTTGCAAAACTATCCAATACGTTTTTTATTTTGAAAATGTACGATTCCGATATTAATATCAGAATAAGCTATTTGACTGTTTTCTGAAATAGAGTTAATATTGTTGGTAATATTCAAATAAAGCGTCAACAGTTTTATTTTATTTTTTAAACCTTTGAAAATAATAAAAAATTGTATTTCATTCTTTACTTTTAAAAACAGTCTGCAAAAACGCCGTCTGCCGTCGATGTACTTGTTCGTGACGTCACGAGCCTTTACATACCCATTGAGTTATAAAGTACTAGAACAGGCATGTTAAATACCTTCGTCGACGGTCACACTACTGATACAATGTGCGAGCGTAGCGCATAATCTCGCTTGGGGATGTCAGTTCTAGTACAAAGTTAGTCAATGGTGACTTGCCTGTCATTGTTGCTGACGTTTTTGACAATGTAAAATACCGATAAAAATATAACATTCGAAAATGATTTTTTTATAGTAATCATGTATTATTTTTAATAACTATTAATATGTTTCGTTTCTATATGGTGCAATCTATTAAACTAAATAATTAGTTAAGTAAATTTTGGTACAAGGCAAATAGCCTATTCCGGTATTAAGAGTTAATATCGGAAATCAGTATCGGAATTGAAACCTTTCGAAGTTCCGATATTTACATGCCCTAGTCTAGAGCCTTCCGGTTATTACTTACCCTTGATAATTTTGACATCTGAGACATAACTTTTATTTATTTAAACTTTACTGCACAGATATTTTTAAAAAAAGTTGTAAACTCTAACATGTTAACCTTTCGTGCTGTAAGCTAATCGTTTGATGTTGTGTCTGGCAATGCGGCATACGTATATAAGTTAAATAACATAAAGTATATTTTTGTGACGATATCAGTAAAAGAATCACAGGCGTCAACATTGCTCTTCGACTTGCGAAGTTGCAGTGACATAAGGCAGTACACTCGTAGGACTGAACTGACTTACTTTGGGGAAGAAAGTTCTCGAGTGGTGACCTGGAAGTCGCAGCGTGGGTAAGCCTAAACGCTGACTCTGTCACTCTAGAGCCGGTTGCTGTTCTTCGAGAAAGGCCTATGTCCAGCTGAGGACTTCTAGAGGCTACATTTTTGTGCAGGAAAAACGCGGGCGCTGCACCAGGTTTCGGCACGAAAACCTTGTTGGGAGTAGCTGCAGGGTCCATCGGCGCGTTCGTGGGCACGCCGGCGGAGGTCGCCCTCATCCGCATGACGGCGGATGGCCGCCTGCCCGCGGAACAGAGGAGGAACTACAAAAATGTCGCTGACGCACTCTTAAGGTAACTTGAAAACATTTTAGAAAAAGCAGAAAGTTTCTCCTATCCGCTATGAGCTATGTTTTGACTTTTGATAAAAAGGATAATCGAAGCGGAGTCTGCTCGTGCCCTCTCCGCTTTAGTAGGAACCCACCCTCAGTCTGCGTGGCATGGGTTCTCCATCCCTCCATTAGTTGCTCTAAAAAAGACATACATCATCAAGTCCCGTGAATCGGTTTTTTTAATTACTATGTGTTCTAGCGAGAGCGGCCGACGAAATATGTGATTGTGAAATGTATTCTATTTTGAATTCAATGATGTAATAGTTCGATTTGTGCCTTATTTACAACTGTATTGTTTAGTGATTTACATTAGACTAGAGATGACGTGGAGTTGTTATGGCAAATTATCGGAGAAAAAGGTTAACGATTATTTGGGACGAGAGGCGATCAAGCGTTGCAGCATTACTATAAATAAATAAATATAAATAACAGACAACATCACATACATTGCTGTGATCTTACGGTAAAGCACTTGTATTACAGAAATAAATAAAAACGGTTCCACAACACCTGCTACTACTATGACGCTGTTTTTGAAAATTCTGTAACTTATTTAAATAACAAAACTTGTAAAAAAAAACAGGCCTCACAACTCCTTCAGCGCGATTTTGCAATCACACTAAACAATCTTTTTTACTATAATATGTATTGCTTGTGAGATACATTGTGTTTTCATGCGATGGCCAAGTCAATATATTTTATTTAAACATAAAATATTTTTAATATTAATGTGGTCACTATAAGATATTGTTAAATTAGCTAATTACGTAATAACTTAAGACAGAAGGTCCCTTAAGTAGAGACTGAATAAATCAACCGACTTGGTATTACATGGATCTCACAACTTTTTACGGTAGAAGAACGAGACTTGTTTTTTTTACAAGTTTGGTTTTTGATAGCATATTTTTATAGTGTTGCCTTAATTAAGGCTGACAATGAAACTGACATATACTTACACTTATTATCAGAGTTAAATCAAAGGTATGAGCAAAACCTATTTCTAACGCTATTTAATTCCTAATGGTATTGCAACGCTTCAACGCCCCGCTGCACGCTCCGCCGTTCAAAGTTGCGGCCTAAAGATGGGTTTCTACCTAAGCGAAGAAAAGAGGAGAGGATCTACCTGAAGGTTGTCTGGAAATAATCGTTTCTAGCGATAAGACCGCCTTAATTGTGATTTTACTCATTATTCACAGAGTAAATCGATAGTTCTGTGAACTCGATAAAATTACATATTTATGTAGGTATGCCAGGAAAGATAACTTGGATATGTATTTTTGAAGGTTTACTAATGTTTGGCCAAAAAATGTTTCCCAAAATATCACATCGCAAACTATTTTACGCAAATTTTCATTTGGCAAAAAAACGTCAAAACAACATATTGCAAATTTTTAGTTAGCAAATCTTTTTTTTTGGCATACTTTTGTTTAACAAATTATTGTTTGTATTGGCAATGTTTCATTTAGCAAAACTTACTCTTCCCAAAATATTGCAACTCATATGATTTACAAAACAATGTGAGTGGTGCATAGAATACAAACTAGCAAGCTTAAGATTACAAGAGGAGGGACAGGAGCATAACTTGATCATTTCACCAAAAGTATGTGTATTAGATTTCTTTACTTTATTCATTAACAATAGAGGCGATATAGCGCTCGGCGGCCGCGGCACGCTCACTTCGCTCGCCTTCGGGCGTTGATGGTCACTGTTCTAACCTAACCCAGATGATGTAACAGAGATATACTTTTTGTTTCAGGAAAATTCAATGTGTTTGTATTACTTATATTTGAAATTCCTGTATTAGCAAAAGAAAACATATGCATACTCTTTGATTTGAGTATCTACCTAAGTATGCGAAGTGATAATTTGTGAATTTTTTTTAAAAATTATTTTACAAAATAAAACATTTGCTATATTAAAATTTTTGCTAATAAAACTTGACTAAGTAAAAGTTTGCCAAATGATAATTTTACCAAATGAATTATGTGCGAAACGTACAGTTGCTAAAGGTTCATTTGCGAAATTAAACTTAGGTGACAAGTATTTTGCGAAGTGAAATTTATAAAATAAATAAATAAAAATAAAAATAAAAAGTGTTTATTTCGAACAACTGTACAGTTCATATTGTGGTTAGTAAATAAAACACCTTAAATGCTAATGTTAGTAATCAATTATCGCGTTATTGTTGATTATTATTATTATTATTTTCCAGGTAATATTAGATTGAATCAAATTAAATTAAACCAAATCAAATTAAATTAAATCAAACCAAATCAAACAAAATAAATTAAATCAAATTGAATTAAATCAAACTATATTAAATTAAATCAAATCAAATCCAATCAAATCAAGTTAAACTATCAATTTGAAAGCTAAACCAAATCAAAATTTTAATGCAATCAATCAATCAAACCAAATAAAATAAAATTTAATCCAATCAAGTTAAACTATTACTAATCATTACATTAAATCACCCTAAGCACCAGACACTTCCAGATAGGTGATGTATACCTATTAGCTAGGGTCTTGAGAATGCCGTTGTTACTGGCACGCAATCTGTTTATCAAGGATGCTGTCTTCTTGCGAATGATAGCCTGAAAGCCATCAACATAGTGACAAGCAAACATCCCTGACGCACTACAAAAGCGTGGCAGCCCCAGCAGCATTCTGAAGATGTTATTATATTGGATGCGCAGGGTATCCAGAGACCTTTTGGTATGACTGACCCAAAGACTTCCCGTGTAAAAGATCTGACAATATGCTTTGAAAAGCGTGATCTTGACTTCATCGGTACAACGGGAGAATCTGCGAATCAGCATATTTCCTCTAACAGCTAGAGCTCTACGTTCCCTCTCAATGTCTACATCGTCCTTGAGGTCGTCGGTAAGGAAATGACCCAAGTATTTGAACTTTGTGACGCGTTTTATGTTCAAGCCATTTAGGGTAATTGCAGGTGGTTCGTCAAGAGACCTACCGACGGCCCCAAAGACCATGTACTCTGTCTTTTTAACATTGTATACCAGGCCATGTGCAGCCGCGTAGCCTTCACAAACTCTTAACATTTTTGTTATGGCACTCACAGTAGGGCCGAGCAGCACCATGTCGTCAGCGTAACTGATGTTGTTTATGCTAACTCCATCGATCCGACATCCAACCCTCATGCTGCTCAGCTCGACTATGAGGTCATTCACATACAGATTAAAAAGCTTTGGTGACGTCAAGCCACCCTGCCTTACTCCACACTCCAATCTGTATGCGTCCGAACATGCATTCGCCCACTTAACTACATTAGTTTGGTTAGCATACCAGAACTGAAATATATTCAGAATATCATCCGGTATATGCCTGTCTCTCAACTTCTTCCAAAGGGTGTCATAAGACACGAGGTCAAAGGCCTTGGACAGATCAAGAAAACAGGCATACACCGGAGTCCTACGATCCGTATAATACTTGACAGCATGCTTGAGTCCCGCAATTGCACACTCGGTTGATAGTCCGGGCCGGAAACCGAACTGAGCGTCATGTAGGCCAAGATGATTGTTTAGGCAGGAGTCAAGCAAACCGTCAAACATCTTAGCAATAGTCGTAGCTAGAGAAATAGGACGGTAGTTTCCTCTGTCGGAGATGTCGCCGGTCTTGTTCTTCACTATTGGCACAACAGTGGTTCTCATTAAAGCGTGCGGCAGATATGAATGGCTCACGCACAGGGTGAAAAACATCGCCAGTACCCTCGGCAGATGAAACCCCGCATACCTGAGATGCTCGATACTGAGCCCGTCATGCCCCGGCGACTTACCCCCGCCCATACGCTTCATCGCCGCTCTCACCTGAGCAGCGGTGAAGCACGTGAGCGACTGCTCCCCGCGAGGACACCCGGGCCCAGCATCGGGCAGCCCAGTGCGAGGGCCAAGTGGAGACTTCACACTGAAGTGCTCTCGAAACATATTGGCTATCTCCAATGCATCGCTTTTCCCGCCAACGCTCACCGGAAGGCCAGCCTTGAGGTCATGCTTCCCAGTTTCCTTCCAAAATTTCTTAAAATTATTTGAGGATCTATGTTGTGCGAGAATGTCCATCTTTATTTGTTCTTGGTTATTCTGGCACCATTTAAGACGACTTTTAAAAATCTTTTAAAAATTTGACCAAATAATTTGGCCAAACGGAGGGATCCCATTTTTGAAACATTAGAAATGAATCTTGAATTCGAACAAGAAAATAATTCGTGTAAGTATGAAATTAATTTTTATTGCTAACGATTTTACGCATTTTTGAATTACTCAAATTAAGTGTTGCTATTAAATTGAAATCTTGTAACTGTTTCCGTTTAACTCAGAAGAAATTATAAACCGGAATGCAAAAATTCATCACCGCTTACCAAAGGCCACTGTAAATTCTTTGTGTGTAATTTGGTCTGTCGCGGATATGAAATACAAAGGATCACTCGTTTTATAGTATTGTAAGTTTTTTCGTTGCAAAAAACTGAAATGCAAAAAAAACATAAGTTTTAAAAATGATTGGTTATGTAATGAATCGCTTAAAACGGAACATAAATAAAAAAAATATTATGTCAAATCTCTGTCAACCTACTACTCTCCTCTACTAGTAAGAAACGAAAAATTAATGGGAATGGGTAGAACCACTGGTAGCTGAATTCATAGAATACATTTTAAAAAAATGTGGTTTAAGATATTCGCATGCGAATCTTGCGATAACGTATTCGGATTGGAATTCGCATGAATTAAAAATACGTCTCCTGAGCGTACACGAGCGGGCTCCGCTTTGGTTTTCATTTGTATGGAAACCCCGCTCTTTTCTTCTCGCCGCTTTGGTTTGGTTTGGAAACCTACTCTAAGATGTCACGTAATAAAAAAAAACACTTTTTTTTTTCATCAATTTATCTGGTCCCCAGACTAAGATTGTACATACAAATGCTCTTGATCATCACACAAACTCAAACCAAGGGAGCCCCTTGCGGGATTCGAACCTTGCGGCTTCGAATCCGGGCTGGCTTTGTAAACTGGAGTCCATTAGTTTAATCTAATTTATTGTAAACACTTAATAGTAGATACACTTATGACGCAATAAATAAATATGAACATAATCGCCAAGAGTCAAAGACCAGTCATCGCCAGTAGATACTATGAGTAAACTCTTATTAGGCACACAAAAAAGCAAATCTTGACCTCAGAAGCATAAGGTCTGATGTGTGATTGAAAACCTTGCACACATCAGACCTTATGCTTCTGAGGTCGAGAAATGTATACGTTGTTAAATGTTTTTTTGAACAACGTAAACATTTGTTTTATCAACCGACTTCAAAAAAGGAGGAGGTTCTCAATTCGACTGTATGTTTTTTTTTTTTTTTTTTTGTATATTTGTTACGCGATTACTCCGCCAATTATGAATCGATTTTAATGATTCTTTTTTTGTTTGGTAGATCATACTTCAGAGGTGGTCCCATATAAATTTTATCGAAATTGATTTAGAACTTTTTGAGAAAATCAACAAATATATACCCAGATAATATTTTGGTTGTGGTTCTTGTGATTTTCGTTTTATTGAATAGCTTATACTTCAAAGATGCTATGATAAAAGTTTGAAAAATAAAAATCACCCCTAAGGGTAAGAAAATAGGGGATGAAATCGGTGTTCAGCAGTTAGATAAGGATTTATCACTAAAAATAGATGAAATAAGTAAATTTTATTAAAAAAAATAAAACCGACTTCAAAACACTGAAATGCTAAAAATAATCCGAACACTTAAGTACCTAATCAGTTACTTTTGGAGTCGGTGCAAACAAAAACATTGAATCTCTCATCGGCTGGCACCGACTCCAAAAGTATCTGATTAGGTACTTAAGTGTTCGGATTATTTTTAGCATTTCAGTGTTTTGAAGTCGGTTTTATTTTTTTTAATATTTTTTTTTAATATTGTTTCGTTTTTAAAACCTTCACCTTTGCTCTAGTTGTCGACAGCATCCGTCTTTATACAAAGTTACAAGATTCTTAGTAAATTTTTCTCTTCTTCAAGAGAAAATAATGTTAAAAGTGTATATATTTTTGGAGTCGAATGTAGGTGCATAATAATGTGTAAATGTATGCAATGTTTAAGGTTGTTTTTGTGTGGTTGTAAGTGACAACTCTACGTCGGGATTTATGTAAGATTACAACGGAAATAGTACAAAATTAGAACCCGTTGCGTTTCCGCTTACCAAAGTCCACTGTAAATGTCTAATTTATTTCTTTGGTAACCAAATATTTAGTAAATTATATTTTTTAATTTGTTTTAATTGTTCTACGGATCTTGTGTGTATTTTTTTCTTAAGCATAGAATGCTTGTAAACCTTCAATTAGACGTGAAGATTTGATGACAACTTTGCTTATTTTTGGGTAAAAAATTGAATTTGATAAATTGAAATTATTTTATTTGAGCTTAAGTATGGACGCAAGAGAGTAGCAAAACGCTTCAAATATACCTTGTTCAATAGGTTATCTGGTACAATATAAGATTTAGGGCCACTTTCACCACTTGCTGATAAGTTCCAGATCACCTAGCTGTCAAATTTGACAGCTAATTGTATGGGTTATCTGTCAATACAAGTGCCAGATAGGTTATCTGACACTTATTAGCAAGTGGTGAAACTGGCCCTTAGATATTTTTTATTTTTTGTTTACGCAGAAAAATTGCGAACTTTGTTGGCATGTAGCACAAAAACAAAGCGAATTGGCAACTGGGAGTTTTACTCTTGCGTTCTTTATCTAAATGACAATTCGTATTTGAGCAGAACGGGGGAAAACCCGATTTTCCCGGTCTTCCGTGCACTGCACAACGTTATGGCCTGATCATGATGATTACATTTAAACCTTTTTTGTGAGTGTGTGGTTTTTATCGTGTGTTTCAGGATAGTGAAGGAGGAGGGAGTCCTCAAGCTGTGGCGCGGGGCCACGCCCACAGTCGGCCGCGCGATGGTGGTCAACGCGGCGCAGCTCAGCACATACTCACAGGTAATGGGGTGAATTGAGGCCTAATTATAGTCAAAATCCAGTTTCCACATACTCACAGGTGAATTGAGGCCTAATAATAACCAAAATCCAGTTTCTATTCGCTACCAGAAACAATTATACAGACAGGGTGTAAGATAAATGGTATATCAAGCCGAAACTAGCCTATGTTAACATATGCATATAAATACTATGGTGAAGTCAGTTTGATATCATCTTTTTTTATTTAAATTTCATACAAATCGGATTCTGAGAATTAAGTTTTGTATTTAAAAATATGTATATGTTATTAAAATTCTGACCTCACCATAGCATTTATATGCATATGTTAACATGGGCTACTTAAGGCTTGATATACCATTTACCTAACACCATGTATTTAAAACGCTGCTGTCGTAAACTCAGAATATGATGTAAAGTTAAATAAAATAACTCTAGGACAACATCACATACATTGCACTGATCCTATAGTTAATAGCCAAACCAGTAGTACACCACAACACCCAGACCCGAGACAATATAAAAAAGTTATTTTTCATCATTGACCGACCGGTAATCGAACCCGGGACCAATCAATATCTATATCAATAGATCATTATGCGACTGAAAATATTAACTAAACAAATAAAAAATCTTATTTTGGTTTGTTCTATTTTCAGTAGGATTACGAACTATCTTTGCAATTTTTAAGTTTATGGGAATTATTATTGTTCTTTATTAAATGTTTTTGGGGTTCTGTACCTCAAAAGTGAAAAAGAACAAGGGTTCCTATAAGGATAATAAGATCACTTCGTTGTTTGTCTGTCTGTCAAAACGCGTTTTTGTTAGGAACGCGATGAGGTTTAAATCTGAAGTTAATACTATGCATATACTCTAGTCTGCAATCCCTTCGAGTTGTGTAAAAATCGAACTTCTAAATCAACCAAAAAGATATGGCCATTTATGTCGCATATTTTGAGAAATTTATAATTTATTTAAATATCTATAAAAGACTTCGAACTTTTTTGTATAGAGCCTGGCATACCTCAAGTTGCCAGTAACCTTAAATAACGTTATTTTGGTGTACAACTATGAAACATACGTTAATCGAAAGAGAAAATAATTACAAACAACAAATATTCTTTGACAAAATGTCGTAAATTATATAATTTGTTCAGAATTTCAGTTTGAACACGTAATATTTATTTTTATCTACATGATCCAATTGAAATTCTGAACTATGTATATCATTTACATTTTGTCAAAGAGTTTTTGTTTTTTGGAATTATTTTCTCTATCGATTGATTGAATAATATGATTCATAGGTGTACACCAAAATAATACACTTTTATTTCATAGGTGTACACCAAAATAACGCAATTTCATCTTTAGGTATTCCTATTAGCTGCTTGACCGAAACTTTTCTGCAAACCGGTTACGAGCGTCACTTAAATCTAGAACACTTTGAGCTTGTGGCAAGCTATTGTAGAGATCAAAGGAGATTTGATCAGCGGAGCCTGTATTTTGGTAAAAAGGGGCCTTCTTTGTAAAGATTTAACATACCTAAAAAGCTATGCTAGTCCGAAAATATTTGAAGTCTGTGGAATTAATATCTTGTCAATAAAAACTCTAATCATTTGCGTATATAGGACACCCACATCTGACCCTAACCTATGTCTCGATAAATTAGACTGTATGTTATGTGACATTTACAAAAAATATAAAGCTAAGTTAAATATAATAATTGCTGGTGACATTAATATAAATACCTTGAAACGCGGAAAAGTGACGACACATCTCCATGACTTAGCGTACAATCATAACTTAAAACTTCATATTACAGTACCTACAAGGAAATTGTCTTGTTTGGATCATATTTTGAGCAACATCAGGGAGGCAACAGCGGTAGTGCTGCCCCTTCATCTCTCAGATCACGAGACGGCACAGTTGTTGTCATTTCCCGTTTCCGACAAACGGTATAAGCCATCGTGCCACACTATTTATAAAAGAGATTACAGTTGTGAAAACATTAAAAAATTTAAAGAATATCTGGAAAAATATCTTGGTCAGAGGTTTATGAAAAACCGGAGTCAGACATAGACACAGCATTCTCAGCTTTTCATGTTTTTTTTTGCCTTTTGTATAAACTATGCTTTCCAATAATAAAAATTAAAGTAAATAATGGTAACAATAATAAAAGAAAAAGAAAATGGATAAGCAAAGGGCTTAAGAGTTGAGAAGTTGTAAAACTAAACGAAAGTTACGCTGTAACTTCTACAAAAATAAGTCGATAGAAAATAAGAACAAATATATTTGCTTATTCTGGTATATTGAAAAAGTGTATTTTTAAATCAAAACAGAATTCTAATGCAAAATTTATAAATTCTAGTAAAAATAAATGCAAAGCGTCGTGGACTTTAGTTAAAGACGAACTTAATAATGAAAACGCTGACAAAAACATATACAAAATAATAAATAACAATTCAATAATTACAAATCCTAAAACAATAGCTGACGCCTTTAATAATCATTTTATTCAACTGACTCAAAAATTAAACAATGGAAAAAATACCCATTTTTTTTCTGGAAATGATAAATTACCTAATTCTATGTACCTTGGCCCAATGTTGGAAGTTGAAGTTAGAAAAGAAGTTATGCCATTAAAAAACACAAACTCAGAAAGATAAGACGAAATAAATACAAAAGTTGTAAAATCATGCTTTCCAGAGCTAAGTACGATATTGACCCATTTAATTAACTTGTCGTTCTCATTGGGAACCTTCCCAACATTACTTAAACGGTCTATTGTTAAGCCTCTTCTTAAGAAGGGCGATGGAAAGGATCTTGACAACTACCGCCCAATAACCTTGATACCGATTTTTTCAAAAATTTTAGAAAAGTGTATGTTAAAGAGGATAATCGAGTTTTGTGATAAATACAAAATAATAAAGAATGAGCAATATGGTTTCCAAAAGAAAAAATAGATAGATAGATAGATAACTCTTTATTGCACACCATACAAGTAAAATACACATGATTTTTACATAAAGATGTACAATTTAGGCGGTCTTATCGCTAATAGCGATCTCTCTATCAAATCTACTACACTTGCAATTTTTTCACTCATAGACATTATATTGACTAATATTAATAATAAGAATTGGACTACATGTTTGTTTTTTGACTTATCAAAGGCTTTTGACTACGTTTCACATGACATATTATTAAATAAGCTAGATGCTATCGGTATTAGAGGCCTTCCATTGCAATGGATATCCACCTATCTTTTAAATAGACAACAATGTGTCATGATTACTAATATCGACAGTAATAATGAAGAAATGACCTACTTATCATATTATAAAGAAAACAATAGGCTAGTTTCCTGGGTCAGAAAATGATTATTCTATTTAGTCCGTCAGTTAGATTATCAAAAAATATAGAACCCATATTTTGTCTTTTGTCAATCAAACAAAAAATTACGACGATAAAGCGCATCAAAGTGAGCACGTGTTGTCACGTCTTGCTAAAAAGTGTCGCAAGGCGTGACGTTACGCGGAACTTTAACGGGCTATATCTTCATCATTTTTTGTTTGATTCAGAAAAGAAAAAATACGTGTCCAATATTTTCTGTTAATCCAACTGACGGACTAATTAGATTTTTTAGGAAACTAGCCCATTGTGGAGTCCCACAGGGAAGCGTGCTGGGCCCAATCTTCTTCTTGCTTTATATTAATGACATCATTAAAGTATCCAACCATAAATGTATATTATTCGCAGATGACATCTCTATAGTTGTAACATCTGACAAAAAATATAATTCAATTAAAGACCATGAACTTGAGATTAAGCAAACAATAAATAATATTATTATATACCTTGACATGGATAATCTGAAAATTAATATTGACAAAACTGTTTATATTCAATTTAATGACAATAATCGAATACAACAAAATATTGACATGAACATAAAATATTTAAACGAAACAATAAAAAAGGTCACAGAAACAAAATTTCTAGGTGTCTTATTAGATCAAGAATTTTGAATTGAAAAACTCATGTAAATAATGTATCGGCGAAACTAAATAGATTTGTGTATGCACTTAGACATATTAAGAATGTTACAGACTTCAAAACGGCTATTGTAATATATCATGCTTATGTCGAATCTATACTGCGCTATGGTTTGATTATGTGGGGGAATAGCACTGATGTTTCTAGAGCCTTTACCAATTAAAATTTATTACCCAAAAAATGCATAAGAGCTATCTGCGGAAAATCACCTCGCGATTCTTGCAAACCTTTATTTAAATCGCTTGGTTTACTACCACTGCCTTCACTTTATATTTATGAAGTATGTCTGTTTGTTAGAAAGCATTCGTATTTGTTTAAGAGAGCCTGCGAAATGAGTTCACGTTTGCAGCGAGACCCTCACAGATTGTTATATGGCGTAGACCCGAAATTACGAAAATATAACATAAACTGTCCGGCTATGAGCATTAAAATATACAATAATTTGCCCAAAAACCTTAAACTATTAAATGACGTAGAATTTAAAACTAAATTATTTCAATGGCTCCTCAATAGAAACTTTTATGACATAAAGGACTATTTAACACAAAAACTGTAGTAAATTATTTAATTTGTAATTGTGTTCTAAATTTGCATGCTTAAATCTAATTAAGCAAAACATGTCTTAGAGCTTAATAATAATAACATCATGTAACACCATGTTTTAATGCAAATAAAGATCTTTGATTTGATTTGATTTGATTTAGGTTTGATGCCTTTTGTACGGAACCCTGGATGCGCAAGTCCGACTCGCACTTGGCCGGTTTTTGCTATATTAAAATAATTGAATTCGTTACCCAGGCTCGAGAGATATTCGCGGCGTACGTGCGCGAAGGAATCTTCCTGCACTTCTGTGCGTCCATGGTGTCCGGCCTCATCACCACCATCGCCTCCATGCCTGTTGACATCATCAAGACCAGGTGACGTATTGATCATTGATTACCCCTTTATAAGACAGCTTATTAATATTTTGATTTTTAAACCTTATCCCAAGTGAATAGGCTTCGAAGTACGGTGGTAACTTTATACCGTACCTTGATGATTTTCTTCTCATCACCAACCGATATGTAGTCCCGAAGCGGTGGTAGGGCAAAGCTATATTTTGGGACGTCTATAAGTGCCCGGAAGAGGCTCTATACATATCTTATATCTATCATATATATATAATAAAGTCGGGTTAGTTACACGATTTATAAGTCGAGAACGGCTGAACCGATTTTATCTTTGATTTTTAATATTTATCTCCGCTCCGAGTCGGTACAAAGTTCGCCGGGACAGCTAGTACTGTATGAATGACTAAGTATACATAATTAATATTATTATTATACAAAAAGTGCACGTGGTAGTAGTGCCGGAGTAGGCGGTCAAACACCGTTTTCGACTGTCTTAAAATAATGACTTATATGATAAATGTACTTTAAATGACTGAAAGCCAGATAAAGGTAGATTTTAAACGTTCTCTAGTAATGTGATGCTTAAGGATTAGGGTGTCAAACCATTTAAGTAAGAGACGTCAATTTGTGTTTTTAAGGCATCCTATAACATTTTCGATTGTGGGATCATTTTACAATCGAATTATTTCTATACTGACTTTTTTGCTTGATTGATTGACTTGATTCTAATTTTGTGACATTTGTTTGTAATTCTTTTTATTTTATTTTAATAACACAATATAATAAATGTGTAATTTTTGCACGTCCGCGAGCATACTTCTTTAAAACACACGCACTGTACCAAATTTTTGGCAACTCGTTATTGTCTGTGTTTTGTCAAATAAACGTTTGAACTTGAACTCGCGTCCGCCGTCCACTGTAGGTACCTACTCCATATCGTGACATTATAAAAATGCTCGTTTGTTCTTGACTTAGGTCTAACTAACCCGACTTTGTTTTATTTATATATAGATTAACCGTACACTAAATCTTTCGTAACATAAATATAGTAGAACGATTTGTGTTGTAACAATCGTTATCAACACTCAGATATTGAGTGATCCGTAATAAACAAATAAAAGTTTATCGGCCACTCACGATCCTCAAACAAAGTTAAGTGTGACGCTGACGCTGATAAAAAACATAAAATATGCAGTCTATTTTTATTAAACATTGTAATGTAAAATTCAGATGAAAAACATTGTCTTGATTGCAGTAGAATTAGGGTTATCAGTCCAGAATCAGCTGATTTTGAACTGGTAGCCCTTTTGGATTTGTTTATAGTCCTAATGTTACGTAACATACCATAAATTCCTTGAATAAAGTTACTAGCTGTTAGTTTACTTCAGTTTATTCATAAAGGATTTTCTGCGCTACTTTCTTATTTTTTTCTTTCATAAGAACTTTCTCCTGACCATAATAAACACAACAACAAAAAGAATTACTGATATTGATCCATCCGTTCGGGAAATAAAGATTCAATTTTAATCGACTTCAAAAAAAGAAGGAGGTTCTCAATTCGGTTGTGTTTTTTTTTAAATGTTTGTTACCTCAGAACTCCACCATTAATGAACCGAATTGAAAAATTCTTTTTTCAATTGAAAGGATATACCTTCAGATTGGTCCCATTTTTTTCAAAATTCAATTCTGATGATGGGATCCATGAGGAATTGAGAGAACTCCTTAAATATTAAAGGTATACATATAGCGATTTTAGTATATTTAACAACAAATCAAGCATTTGCATTCAAAAAGTATCATTTGCTGAGGTGGAACTGATGAAGGAGACCATAGTTAGCCACAATAGTCTTCCACGAGTAAGGTTCGCACGCCCCATCCAGTTAAGCCTTGCCATAGTCGACAAATCAAATTTTAATAAATGATTCTGGTGAGAATGATGCCATCAAACTGATCTGATGAAGAAGGCGGAAAGTAAGCACCGGAACTCTGTGATAAAACAATGTATCATAGCCGTGTTTGGACTTATTTGAATCGTCATGAGAAGCAATTTAGCTATAATTGCATCACAGATCGCCATTTAGAATGTAACAAAAACACTAAAAAACAGACAAATAAAAAAAATTATATAAAAAAACGACTTCAAAAAAGCTAAAAATTACTTTGAAACAATCATACCAAACAGTTATTATTGGAGTCGGTGCCAGCCGTGGAATGTTTGAATGTGGTTGTTGGCACCGACTCCTAAAATAACTGTTTGGTATGATTGTTTAAAAGTAATTTTTAGCTTTTTTGTGTGTTTGAAGTCGGTTATTATTTTTATTTTTTTATATAATAGATTAAAATTGGCAGTATAGTAACAAATATCTTTGACTGCTACCAGATAAAAAGAAGAGAGATGGTTCATGAAATCTGGGCAATTCGACCTGCAATTTGAATCAAAAGCGATAGATAAATCTACAAAACTGATGTGTTTATAAAGTATGTAGATTCATTTTATCTGAAATAGACAGATACTCGTAAAAGCTGGATTAAACTGGACTAGACTAGTAAATGATAATACCATTGACGGTAATGCCAATGACTAGTTAATATGACACTCGTCCCAAATTGTATAAATATTATCAGATTTATCAGACAGCGATATCTTAATGTGTTTTTGATAAGACCGAATATTGTTGTGGACTGAACTCTTTCGTTTATTTGCGACAGTATTTTTATAAATATTTTGACACACCAACAATATAAGACTGAACATCCGAAACTTAAAAAGAAATAATAAATATTTACTTCTTAAAAAAGCGCGGTTTGGACTCAGGCACTGAGGGTTTTCGAATGTACCATCATCTAATCTTTCGTGTAGTTCGCGATTCGTAGCGCGAGCCCGATTCACACTTGACATGTTTTAGAGGTTCATAATTGAAAAGGAACAAATGAAACCATTGTTCTGTCTGTCAATACCTCATTTCAAAGTTATGCATTCTAGTTTGCACTATGTTGATACCTACCTTTCCAACTTAGATAATGTATGTACCTAAATTATTAAATTAATGTATTCCGAAAAATGGAAAACTTACCACACCACCCATCGCAAGGAAATTTATGTAATTTTAAATCCTTGGTTTTTGATACTTGAATGAAACAGTTTTTGTTCGCCATAATAACATTTTACTAAAATGCGCTCACGGCGTTTTCATTGAACGACTGCCCCAACTATGCGAGTTCGTGTGGTGCGGCGGTGTGGCGCCCGCGCCCTTCCGCATCCCCCGCCGATTCTTCTTTAAGTACATACCGTACCCGGCGGTAAATATTGCACATCGGCAATCATCACATTTCCGAATACAAACGAATGCTGATTTCCATGTCCATCAATTATTCGATTTATCGTTTATTAGAATTTCAATTCAGAACTAAGTACTTTATCGTTGCTCTTTTTTTTCCCGCGTTAATTATATAGAGCTGTTAAAGAAACATTATGTATAGTATACCAACGAAATTATTAAAATATAAACACAACTAAAACAGTTTGGGGTTATAACAACTCTATGTAGTATCAACAACCGTCATGGTAGTGTGCGACACAGATGACGCTTTACGAAGCCGAAATTAGCCGATTGTCTCTTTCCAAAGGTCCTTTCTGTATCCATCGTTACACTAAGCTATAATGCATTGTTCGTCGTTTGTATCACGGAGGCTAATACACGAAAGTATGTAGCTTGTGGTTAATAATGGTATTTGTTGTTCCAGAATCCAAAACGCGGCCAAAGGTCAGAGCCAGCTCGGCGTAGTAACCAACCTTCTCCGAAACGAGGGCGTTCTCTCCCTGTGGAAGGGCTTCCTCCCATACTACGCCCGTCTAGGGCCGCACACGGTGTTAACCTTCATCTTCCTAGAACAGATGAACGCGGCCTACTTCAAGTACACGTAGACGGAACTTATTTATACAGGGTGAGTCGGGGTTGCCAATGATTTATGCATTTTGGAAAACTATTTTTGGGGCTTGTTGATTGATGTGTTGTTTATGAATGTAAGATTTGATGCTTCTCTGAGTTTCATGAAGTGCTCAATGGTTTTAGTGTCATTGAAAAATCACGGAAACTAGCAGTAGTTTGATACTACCTGCATAAATATAAAGATTTTTCCTTACGAGATATATTTATCTGGCACATATCAAAGATTATGTGATATGATAGGAATAATCATGCGATATAGTTGTCAGATTAAAAAAACATAAAAAATTGTTAGATTGACGTGTGGAGCTAGATCAGTCCGTTATCCATGTGCACTGCCAGATTTGCAAAAGAGTAGTTATTGCCGAATAAATCATAACAAAGCAAAGTAAAATTTACTACGCAGTGATCAATTGTGTAGTCACTTGTAAATTTAAGATAGTATTGAACCGTGTATTTGAAATGGCAATGCACAAGCGAAAATCAGAGATTCAATGTAGTTGGCAACCCTACTGTGCTAAGATTTTTGCTAGTTAATATTATAATTAACTTTGGATCGTCTTACAGCTGTGTGATATACTGTTGGTTAAATGTATACATTATAAATGTTTATATATATACATTGACGTGTATACATTTAGGCTCGGATTTTTTATAAGAGCTCATGCAAATGTAAGCAAATGTTTGACCATTTTAAGAAAAAACAGTCGACTATACTTTTTTTTTTTCATATTAAACATGATAATCGGTTGGTTTTTCGCCTGATTTACATTAAAATAATTAATAATATTCAATTAAACATTGTTTTTAATTGAAATAAAAACAATTTTTGAGCAATGGCAACATTGCATGCTTTTCTAAATGCATGTTAGTTGGACAGTGAAGGTGTTTTGTTTACATTTTTGATCTCTATTCGAAATCCAAGTTCATTTAAAAGTGAACCTCAGCCCCCTAGCATGAGCAGTAATGTGCACCAAAACACGGTATGAATAGCGATATATAAATATCGCCGCTAGATATAGCCGCCATGTTGCATCACTGTGACAGTAATGACACATGTTATGATCGCTGTTCCGATAAATCGCTATATCATATCGTGTCTTGGTGGTCATGCTAAGGCAGCATATTAGACTTTACATTGACTTAAAAATCTTAGCGCAGATTAAAAATCTTCACCACTGATTTTCGGAATTCAAACGTACACAATGGCCTTAGAAGTATTATACTATAATACTCGTATGTAGAGTTGTAAATTGACGGTCATATGCTATAAGCGTCCGTCATTTATGATAAATGCTCGGTCACATTGGACATTTATTGTCACGATGGTCACATATTTATTTTTAGTAAAAAATTTAAAAAAGAAAAATTTCACTAAAGTAAGTCTTAAATGTTAAGTATTATCAAAATAAAAACATACAATAAAACATGTAATTGGATCTGGAACTTTAAAAAAAACTCGTGCGTAACGATATGACAATTTTAGCTTGTTCGTACAGAAAGATTTCAGAAATTTCATTTCTTTATAGATCATCACTACTAAAGCCTGTCTCTCTTATAATAATGCACTTATTTGTGACCAAATGTTTTTTTTTTTTTCATATTTTGTCAATAGAATTGAATGTGACGTTAGTGACAACAAATGTCCAAAATGTCCGGTCACATTGAGAAAATATCCAATTTTCTCGGTCAGATTGGTCAGACATTTATAACGTGACGGACACTTCACAACTCTACTCGTATGACACAGATCTTTAGAAAACTGTGCCTTACATAAAACTGTATAGTTCCTATATAATAATAGAGGTATACATAACATTCAAGGAACCATTTTTGTTAATTAATAAACTATATTATGGTTTTTGTCGACAATAGTTGGATGTTGCCTGTTTATTATCTGAGGCCATTTTTGAATTCCGAACGATAAGTATATTTAAACAGTAGTTGATTAACGAAAGGCGTTCCCGTTAACCTTTAACTGATCAGGCATACGTAAATGAGACACAATAGAAATTCTAATGTTATGCGGTCTCATAAGACCGCTTGGATGTTAACGGGTTAAAACCATAGCATCCATACAAACAAAAAAATATATTTCCATAAAAAATAATTTTAAGTTTAAAATATCATAAAAAATCATAACCATCCTTCGTCTCGTCGTCTCTTACCGAGCGAGCGAGACAGAAAAGCGACGTTGCCAGTTTGCGCGGCGCAATTACGCTAGTTACTATTCCTCGTTATGATTTTGGTTTTAAACAAAGCTCTTCGTATTTTCTTTATTTAAAATGAATTTTAATGATTGTTTTTTACGTTGATATTTTAATTTGAATCTATTAATGATGTTAATAGGGAACGCACTGTGTTATTTCACATACTGTATTTATATATTTTTGTATGAAACATGTTAATGAAATTACCATAAGGCAGATACACTCGAAGAGAAATTGCTATTTAGTGTATTTAATAAGTGCGACGGAGAAGAATAATATGTATTGTATGACTGTGTGGTATGACTTATTACGGCGTATAGAGTCAAACAAAGTTTGGCTTCTGACAAATTATAACGAAATAAAATGAATGAAATATACACATCATGAAATGTGTTTCTGTTTGTAGATATTTTGTACTTGAAATAAGAATATCTACCTAGTTATTGTAAGAAATATTTCGGTAGGTAATCTTTTTTTTTTTTGAAAAAATAATCCATATTTCCTGGAATACATTGTATTTTTTCGTAGCCAGTATCAGATGCAGTTTTAAGTTATGGAAAAGGACATATTTACGTATCTTAAAAACGATTTGTGCGTCCCAATGATTTTTTTATATAAAAAATGTATTTATATTTTTGTAGATATTTTTGTAAGAGATTTATTATTTATCTCACTCCTGATGTGTATACTTCAATTTGTTTTAATTTTGAGAGCTTATGGTATGTTTTTTTTAACTTTTGCTTACAATATTATTAGATAGAAAGTGCCAAACATTTCATTTATATTTTCTTCAAGATTACAAAAATACTTTAAACATTCTCATAATAACAAATAACGCTTAAACAAATTAAAAATAATTTATTGGTCCAACTATTCCATAGAAATTCTGCCCTTTTTATTATAAATGCAGTATATCTTATTGGAAACATTTTGTTGTTCCATACATAAATAAGTAATCATTTTTTAATTATTTTTCTTAATTTTTATTCTGTATGAATTACAAGTGTCTCATATACATACATTCGTACCTAATATAACTTCGGAGTAAGTGACTAATACCAGATTTGTACAAAAACTATACCGTTTTGGATGTTTTTACATTATACATTATACTAACTAGATTATAGATAAGTACAGTTTGTTACAAGAGTTAGCACAAATAAAATAAAACAAAAGTTTAGTTAAAAAAATAAATTTTTGTTGCATGACCCACGAAGGAGCAGTCTTGTAATTTTAGTCGAATTGGAAACAAGATGAAAGCTGCTTAAGAAGAACTTCTAAACAGAATTGAAGGTGCGCTGGTAGCTGCAACGCAGAGTGTTGTGATAGTCAATCTCCACATTAAAAAGTAGACGTGCACATTAATATGAATGACCTTTCAAAATCGATGTATTTTGTATATGTTTAACTTTAAAGTGCAAATTAACTATGGGTACTTTTTTAGATAGCAACTTGTAGGGAAATTTAACCAATTAAAATGAAGTGTCAGTTTGACAAATTAAAAAGCCTAGTTACACTAATGCAAGCCATAAAAGAAAAATGCTCTAGTTTATGCCTCTGTATAGAAAGGGGGGGGGGGGGCTCAATAACAGTACAGGCTGTACAAAAAAAATAGAGCACTCCTTAAAACACCTACCTGTGAAGGTGGCATGCTAAAGGTAACGTTAGCTTGTATCATTCATTCATTCATTCATTCATTCGTTCGTTCTATTTATTTGTGCCAGCTCTTTGAAGCAAACTATATCGGTTTAAGTAAATAGATGAGAAATCACGGCACAATTATTTAATGATCTACGCTGCTAGCTCGCATTTTAGAATGTATTTTTGTTTTTGTGAATTGTATTTTTTTAGTTGGGTTAATATATTTAACGGTTACTTACATATAATTTTAACAAATTATGTACCTCATAATTTGCAGTGCGTATTCCATGTGATACCATGTTGTAGATTATATATTTTTATAGAAGCAATTTACTATGATTTGTGACTAACAAAAGAGATTTGGTGAAGTTGAAGGCGAGTTATTAAAGATTTTTGTTTTTAAAAAGTTTGTTTCATTTATTTAATTCTTATGATCACATCTACAAATAAGAGATGAGAGTATTTTTTTTGGCAAATGAAAAAATATAAGTATTATCTCAAATTGACAATGTTATAAACATAAAATGTTTAAATCGTTTAAAACAAAGTCGCTACCGTCCGTCTGTGCGCTTAGTTCTTCTCAACAGTTTTTTAAAAAAAATAAATATGAAACTATATTGAAAATCGTCTACGTTTGTAGAAATGGCACGACAAAAAGCATTTGCAAGTGGTTCGAAAAAGACCACAAATGACGAATTCTATCAAAAGTTACAGAGTTAAGTTTTCATTGTTTTTGAGACACTGTAATATAATCTGAACTTTTTCAATATTCCATAGCATTTGAACACTGAACATATAATCACTACGTCCATAACATGCATGATTATAGAATCTTAAAGAACAAAGAAGAATACAGATTTTATAGACAGACGTCATGTCATAACCATATAAAATGTCGTAAGCAGTCAAAATATGCTCGTGTAAATAAAATTTTCGTTTAAAACTTCAAAATCATGGTGAGCAGCGTCCAAAGAACTACGCCTCGTACCGTCGGTATACAACAACATAATGGAAAAAACCCCGACAGAGTTATTGATTAAAACACTCCCAAAGACCACTAAAGTTGTCCTTGGTACAGTCACTGGGTAAACACTTTATTATTCTGCAAGCTTTGCCCATGCGGCCTTTATTTAGCCCCCTTGGTATGGACTACAAAAGTAGCATTTTATCCTTCCCTAGGGTTTTAAGCTTTCTACGTACCAAATTTAATCAAAATCGGCTCAGTTTTGACTGATTACAGTTAAACCTTAGTATTAACCACAGTAGTTTGGTTATGTTAGAACACGCAAAACCTTTCCTATAGTAATAGTTTCGACCGATACCACCAGTCAAAATTGGTAGTGACCGGTTATAAGTTTTGAAAGCAACACCATAGTTTTAACAGAATCCAGTCAAACCCCATTTTTTTTGAGTTTTAACTGTTTATATTCTAATAATAAAGATCTTTTCAGTATGTTAGCCACAGCCCTCGTGCACCCACTAGACGTTATAAAGGTCCACCTACAACTCCGGGAAAAGAAACTTTCTACCTTAAATGTGGCGCGGCTAATCGTCAAATGTGAGGGCTTTAAGGCGCTGTATGCCGGCCTGACCGCGGGCCTGATGCGGCAGGCCACCTACACCACCACTAGGCTTACTACATACCATCTGCTGAACGAGTATTACAAGAAGTAAGCAAAGATAAAGGCCCGACTAGACCAAAAGCAGCAGTGCGTTCAATAAGCGAGGCAGTGCCGGATTAAGATTACTTACATACTTGATGCCCTAAGAAATCCATGCCTGTGCCCCCCTATCCATGTAAACTAGTAACGGTCTTTAAAAAATCATTTAATATAACGAGATAGATCATTACGTATCTTGAATATGATCTAAGACGAAAGAAATACATGGTACGTCATATGCTAGCAAATATATTTTTTTTGGTGCTGGTCATCTGGTGCCCCCCAAGCCGTGAGGCCCTAAGCAAATGCTTAATTTGCTTAAAGTCTAATCCGGCACTACATCCAGGGCGGGTATAGTATAGATCGCGTGGTTTAAACAATTGCATAAAGCGTTTCAGCCATAGTAGGACGTCTGCTGAACATAGGCTATGGCTAGTCCTATGGATGAAATTTTGAAACTGAAAGTTTAAGGTATGCCTATGCGCGGACCACGATCTGTAAGACGCACTGTACGCAGGCCTCCTAAGCGGTGGACTGACGACCTAGTCAAGGTTGCGGGCAGATGGATGCCAACGGCGCAGACCGCTCCCTGTGGCTTTTATAGGAGAAGTCTATGTCCAGCAATGGACTTCCAAACAGGGCTCGGAAACGTTACTTCTATAACGATTTTTAAAAGTTTCTAACAGATCAATTCACAACATTTTGTTCGAAACGAAGTTTTGTAGTTCCAAAGGCGGATGATAATGATGGTGTCCGTGCTTGGTACCCACTGCTTCAGGTGCGACGGGTACAATAATGACGATAGTTATAGGTGAAGGGAGTAGTATGAATCAAAGGATATTAAGCCTAAAGTGGCAGGGGGCTGGTCACACCACACTTGCCTTATAACCGATAATTGATGGGGGCAGACGCGTTTTTAAGTGGAGATCACGACTTGACAATTGCAGCGAATGGCAATCCAACAAGGTGGAGCAATGATATAATGGTAAAGCAGTAGGCAGCAAAAGAAGAAGAATAGCGGAATATATCGGACTTCAGAGACGTCCAGTGGTAGAGGCCAGCAGTGGACTGATGTAGGCTAATTATGATCATCATCATAAAGTAGAACGGTGTCGCGGTGCTGGCGCTGCTGCTTCGATGCAGTCATTGTGGTCCCGCGCGTTCACACCTTCCTTTGTGTCAATATTATTTGTGTCGTTGTTTAATGTCGTTGCCTTTTAATACAAGCCCAAAACGTGCTAGCTGCCGCTGTGTTGCTTTGGGTCTGCTCGAACCTTTATAACGTGTTAAATTGTACAACTGCCGTAGGTACATACAGCGCCATGTGGTGACTACTCTCAATGCTCATCTGAATGTTGACGAATGGCAATATTCGATTTTTTAGATAAGTGCTTCTTCTTTGTTAAACGTACCTATACGCTACTTTACGTACTTACTACCTTACGCTACGTCAGTTAAGAAAGTCAGACTTGGCTAGTTTTACCCAGTTTAGTTCGAGGGTCAAAAAAAGATTATTCTATTTAGTCCGTCAGTTGGATCATTAAAAAAATATTGAACCCATATTTTGTCTTTTGTCAATCAAATAAAAATGACGAAGATAAAGCGCATTAAATTTAGCACGTGACGTCACGCTTTACTAAAGTGTCGCAAGGCGTGACGTTACGTGGAACTTTAACGGGCTATATCTTTATCATTTTTTGTTTGATTGAGAAAAGAAAAAATACGTGTCTAATATTTTCTGTTAATCCAACTGACGGACTAATTAGTTTTTTTTACAAAACTAGCCCATTCGGCAGGCGGTTCGTATTAAGCACTAAATCACTCATATGTAGTATTTTATGTTTCTTATGTAAAGTAGCCCAAGTAGTACGTACAGTCGTACCTACAGACTTACCACCTACATTTTTGTTTGTAATGTTAGTACTTGGAAAAAACAAATTATATTAAAGATTATCAAAACAAGCTAAGTAGGTAATATTGACAAAACTGACTAATGGAAAAATAATACAAATGTACATTGGAAAAACAAAAATTAACTTGAAGGGAGACAATAACATCCAGCAAAACACCTAAGTATACAAAAAAACTAATAAACATGGGTTTATTAAATAAGATCTATTTATTTTTTTACTTCTATACCTTGTAAACTGGAACAGAATATTACACAGATGCATTTAATGGTTTCTCATAATTGATTTTGTGTGTACAGCAAATACAACGTACCAAAGGGCTCGAGCTTAAGCACGCAGGACAAGGTGGTGATAGGCGTGTACGCCGGGCTGGCAGGTGCGTTGGTGGGCAACCCGTCGGAGGTGGCGCTAGTGCGCATGATGGCCGACGGGCCGCGGCTGTGCAGCCCGTGCCGTTGCAAACGCCGGTACAGGAGCGTGTTCCATGCCTTATACACGTGAGTAGAAATGTTAAATAGCCCTGTGCGGGGTACAGGCTGGTGACACTAACAATATAGTAAGCCGATTTAGGGGTGTGGTCGTGTGGTACAGGTGATTGATAATGTAGTGAGCTGGTATAGGGGCGGGGTACAGGTTAGTGACAATATTAGTGAGCTGGTGTAGCTGCGGAGTACAGGTTAGCGACAATAAAGTGAGCTGGCATAAGGGCAGGGTACAGATTAGCGACAATATAGTGAGCTAGAATTAGCTAGGGTACAGTTTAGTGATAATGTAGTGAGCTGGTATAGGTGCGGGGTACAGATAAGCGATAATTTATTTATTAAGAATCATTGTATCGGTAGGTGACAATGTAATTATCCTAGTTTCGTGTTGCATGCCTTCTATAGATGCGTGGCAATGTAGTAAGCCGGAATAAGGGTACCTATGGTACAAACAGCAGGTACATGTAAATGACAATGTAGACAGGGGCGCTCAAGCTTCTAGTTACGAGGTACAATGCTGAGTATAGGGGCGTTCCATTTAAGTTAAATAAGAAATCCACGATAGAACACTGCAACAGAAGACACGTTTCCAAAAGGCTGCTTGTTAAAGTCTGATTATTCTCGTCAATCTTGAATTTTCCACAACGCGAAAATAAAATCGTTTTGCTAGATTGCATTGTCGGTCTTTCAAAAAACATATGATATTTAAAGACATTGTTCAGGGAACGTGCTATTTGTTACGAGGCAGTGTACTTTTCTCGATCATAAAAAAAACCCGAAAACAGCTTCAATGAAAATCTAAAACGAAATTTTTATTAATACAACTATACTGACTTTGCACGTAACTTTATGATGGGCAGGCCACATTGGTTGCAGAACAGGCAACCATTGGTGAAGAAAGTTTCTAGAGAATGTCCTGCAGTGGGCGTCCTTAAGCTAATTATGATAATGAAACCTATTTGAAGTATAGGTAATACATTGTTTTTTTATTTAAAAATATACATTGAAATTACGCTGTTATTATACTTAAAATCTTTGTATGTTTGTCAACACCCGGCGTTGTTACAGAATCGTGTGCGAGGACGGCGTACGCGCATTGTGGCGGGGGAGCACTCTCACTCTCAGCCGGTCGATGCTCGTGAGCATCGCTCAAATAGGAACCTATGCAGAGGTACAAACTTCTTCTTCATAACGCTTTTTCCCATTCCTAGTCGGTTACGTTTTGACCATGAAATGAAAAAAAACAACGGGTTGCTCTCCGGGAGTGCCGGCAGAAGTGAAAACTTGAACATTAACGTTGAAAACGCTACCGTTTTTTTTTTCTTCTTCACCGGCTGGGTTCGAACTCGCGGCCTGCGGAACATAGGTAGTCTGGTATTTACACCAAGGGCCAACGGTACCTATTGGTCCCGGCGAAATTCGTAATAGTTTGACGTTTGCGGTGAAGTAAGCTAGACGTCACACTCCGTCTTACGAATTTTCGATCAGGTCACATGTCCTGACGCGAGTTTACTTCAACTCCGTCTCACGAATTTTCGATAAGGTCACGGGTCCTTCTGACGCGAGTTTAAAATTTTTTACCCATCCCATAAAGTGCACAACGCCGCTAAAGGAGTTTTCACTTCAAAAATGAAAATGAAAATGTTTATTTGTTTAGATAGGTAAGTTAACATTATTATTATGATCATGACCCTAGATATGGAAAGTCTGGTTATTACAATTGGAGCGATTGCTATCAGACCACCGTTACCCTTAGACAGGGAAACCAGACCATTTTTGATCATAGTTACTCATGCAGTTATCTGAATGTGCAGGTTTCTCACAATGGTTTTCATCACCGCCAAAAAAATGGTATAAATCTGTAGACATTGATTTAAAAAAATCCAGAGGTATGTGCTCTAGGATGCGAACTCAAGACCTTTGGATGTAATGTGAGAATCCGATTTTGCGACCACTGAGCTACCACTCCACTAAGCTTCTACTGCTCTCCACTAACCCACCACTGCCCTTCACTGCGCTACAACTGCTCTTCACTGTCAATCAAAAAGCATAATATTTTTTATATTTAATAACACCGACTCACTCTAGATAGAAATGTCTTTGTTAAGAAATAAAGAATTTTGATAACATGTACACTATTTTAAATATATAAGTGTAAGTATATTTTTTTAAATTCTTATTCCGGAAGAAAATAAGCATGTATCTCAATAATTTAAATAAATGTAAAGGTAAAAAAAACAATATTTGAAAAGTACAAAACAAACGCCGAACACAAATAGTGATGCTTAATATCTGGACTTCCACAATTTTTTGGAACACCCAGACAACGATATTGAATACCGTAGATACACCGCCAGCGGTCAAAACATATCCAGAAAAAGGAGTGCTTAAACGCTGCTTAAGCACTAGTCCTTCGTCTTCTTGTTGCGTGCAGACCGTCTTTGATTCAGTATGCCGAAGTGCTCCGTAAAAAATAAAAATAAAAATACTTTAACTACTCTAAAAAGGTTGGAGTGTCCTATCTCCGGTAGGTAATACATCAATGTTTGATAATTAAATGTATTATTAGTAGAGTTAGTCCTATAATGTGCTGGAACTTAAGTTTTTTTAAAAGAAATAATTAAATACACGGCCGATTGCACAGCCTGTCTCTTTCCCTCGCGCTGCTTGGGAAAGAGACAGGTAAAGGATGGCGTTGGAACATAGTCGATTTGCCCTAATGGAGTTGCGTCGTCGTCATACAGTTTATTGTCTTTTCAAAAAAATATAATACAATAATACTATTTTCCATACCATTTCGAATTTCCGAAAAAACTAATTAAAAATAATGGCAGAAAAACAACAAAACAAATTATACTTCTTACCATTTGTACTAGAGCGATATCTATTTCAGAACATTTTGTTGACGACCTCCATAGCCGAGAGGCGAGCACGCCGGGCTTGGTGTCACCATCTCTGAGGTTCAGAGTTCGATTGCCGGTCGGATCAATGTAAAAACAAACTTTTCTATTACATTGTCTCGGGACGAGGTGTTGTAGCAGCGTCGTTATTTCTCTCTATCACACAAGCTATCTCAGCAAGTATGTGATATTGTCCAATATTTGTTTATATTACTTACCAAAACTAACTATTTAGGTTTAAAGCACACAAAGAATAAATAACATTATTTAAAAATATTAATATTTTTAACCTACCTTCTTTTATTCTAATACTTTTTTTCTATTAAGTTACTGTTACTGAAAGACGATGATGTGGAAAAAATGGCTAAACAAAAATATTTCGCCGTAACTACTGTAATATAAAATGTATATTTATCCCAAACACCATTACTGACCATGATCATTTCGCTTTAGTAGTTTAAAAGTTTATTCAAAGTTAAATTTTTCCACCTTAAAATTAAATTAACATAGTTCATAGTTAGCTATATAACGTTATGTGAACATTTCTGACCAATATCTAAATTTTTCTACCAAAAATATGAATAAAGAATAATTATTTTTTTTTACAAAAATCAACTATTTACGGAAATAAAGTTCTAACAGGTTTGTGACGAATAGACATCTAAATTTATAACCGTTTTATAGCCAAAATTTGTAATCACGAAAAATAACTTCACATAAGTCTTTTCGTGATAAAAAAATGGAAGTATGGAATATGCATTTAGGGCTCTTTGTGATTGTAAAAACTGATTTTTAGGAAAAGAATTTAGATACGATCTTTCGTGACATAACAAAATGCACATTTTTAAATCCCATCGTGTATTTAACTAAAAATGGCCATTTTTTTCGTGATTTGACCGACAATATGTAAATGTTACAGTAAATGCAGCAACTTTACTTATACATACCCTACCTCAACTAAGCTCTTTAATTAAGCGATCGAAGAATGTAACAACAACAAATTATAGAGATAAGTAATTCAAACTGCAAATAACAGACTCTAATGTTCTTAATTGACTAAACCAGGTGAATGAATTCCTGAGACGGAACAAGATACTACCTGGCTATACTACTGCCCACATTGTCACCTCCTTGGCGTCCAGTTTGGTGACCACGGTGCTGTCACTGCCTATCGATCTCGTGAAAACAAGGTACTTAGGTAGTTTAAAGGAAGTAGTAGGAATAATAACTCCGTTGACTGCTGAGTATGGAATGTTTATTTACAAAATGGTAAGCTATATTTATACAAAATTATTTACAAAGGAAAAGAGTATTTGACCAATTAAAAATACGAATAATAGCCAGTAGCGCGCAGTTATACTGCTGTCACTTTCCTCCACAACTTCTCGCTTGTTTGTTGCGTTTCCCCTCCCACCGCGCACAGATATCTGCGGGGGTCGAATGCAAGGGGCAGGGAGCGCTCGCGCGCACCGCGCAGTGGAAGGAGATCGCCTCAGCCAGCAGTCAGCCATTGCATCGCGCAGCGTGTACGCGTACACCGAGGAGTGCTCGTGCCGCGGCGTGGATGCCGCGTTCACACAAGACAGCTCTTCTCAGAGCTACCATTCTGTTTCGCGTTGAGAACAACAGCACATGACAGAGCTACCATCCTATGTCTTGTCTTGACGTAATTCTTTTGAGAACTGTTTGCTTCTGTGTTTCTTACGATACGACGACACGTGCTCGTTGACTTGTGTGTTGTGCGAGTAGATACAGTAGCGTCATCCCATAAAATACCATTATGCTGGCACTTCACATGGCATTGGCGTATTCGTCTAGTTTGATAAAGCTTTGACACATAGGCAAATATCACAAACTGCACGTCTACACATGGTAACCAATACCAAATTAGACGAATGTCATAGCAAATGTTTGTTATGTTGGCTTACTCATAAATGAGTTAGTGCCGACGAAGGCAAACGTGCTTAGGACTTTAAGTCAGTTTTTGTTTAGTTTTCTAATATTGTAAATAATCGGTACAGAACATCAGTGTACGAAATTAATAAACTGTTAGGATAAATGGAAATGTGTAACGATTAATTACAATAGTAGGTTATTATTTCGGTGTCATAAGTTATATTTTAATAAATAATTTCGTTATATAGGAATGTCAAAATTGTTTACAATATTGGATAAGCAAAGAAAAACGGACTGTACCTAAATATTATTTGTCTACTAGCTAGCTTGCTACATTAAACGCAACGTGGGCAGGTCACACGCCTCACACCCAGCGGACTGACAACCTAGTCAGGGTTGCGGGCAACCGCTGGATAAAAATTCTGCTCGCTGTGGCGATCTTTAGAAGGCCGAGAAGGTCTATGTCCAGCAGTGGACTTCCAAAGGCTGATAATAATGATGATGATGATAATGAAAGCTTCCAACCACTATTTGATTTGTGTCTTAAACACATTAGAATTCTTTTTGCAGATTCTAAATACATACAATACAACTATGCATTTGATTAAGCTCAATCAACTAGAATTCATCACTTCATTCCATTTTTTTCTCGATCTTATTCTTAATAGAAGGACACGTCCGCACAGGTCGACAGCGCGTGCACTACTGCCGCAATGACCAAGTGTGGACACACGACACAAACATTTGGTTATTGGCCGCCTTTGATTTGCGACGGAAAATCGACTCGCGATGGAAACGACATTTGTCAAGTTGGCCAAATTATGCCAATTTGGCAAATGTGTGTGTCTACACGTGGATGACATTAGACAAATTAGATAAACGTTTTGTGTACAAACAACAGCACGTCAACCTACCACAAAACGTCAAATTTTGTCAATTGATATTGATCTCTACGTGTCGGACTTAAAGTTGAAAATCAATTCAATGACCTTTAACTTTTTAGGTAGGTTGACCTGCCGTTGTCTGTACCTATCGCCATGAGAAGTGTCAGCATTATACCGCAAACAAAGTATCATTTCATTCATTTCATACCAGGCAAAACTGCACTCAAAGATCGCAACTACTTTGCTCGGTTTTCGTTTAGCTCATAGGATATGATACCCATATCCGTGTAATAAACGCCGAGGTCCATGGCGAGCCTATCAAACATAACCGTCACACTAAATATTGATACTTACCTATGTAAAGTTTAATCGGAAACAATAAAAACTAAGAATAAGCTAACCCTCATTTTTTTATCCATTCCGAAAAGTTCCGTAGGCTCTTTGAAATTATGAGATGGGTCCAAAACTAGAAAAAGGTTAAAAAAACCCTGGGTTAGCTTATTCTATTAGTCTCGAACGACTTACAATTATTTTTTTCTGTAAAAAGGAAACATACTTTATTATAACAGAAAACAGATTTTGAACACATACTTTTTACAAAGACGAAATTCTTTTTTTGTTAGCTGCACCAGAAGAATAATAAATGCAGTTCGCTCCTCGCGTATTCGTTTTAGGTGAAATTTTTTTGGTATTATGTTTTTTTCTTTATTAAATCATCATTGCTGAACATAGGCCTCCCCTAGTAACTTCCAGATTGGCCGGTTGGCCTATGTTCAGCAGTGGACGTCCTATGGCTGAAATGATGATGATGATGATGATGAAATCATCATTCACCTGCTTTCAGTTCATCTGAATTCTGGTATTTCACTTTTATCTATATTTATCAAAACATTTGAAAATTTTTATTACCATGAACTAAATACTTATTTAGAAAATAGTTTATATTATGTAAGGAACAAAAAGGTTTCCCACAAAATAAAACAATAAATATGGCAATCTTTGACTATTATAAAAATGTAATTAATCACGTTGACAAGACAACATCAGTATGTGCTCTTTATATAACACAGTATGTTAAGACGCAATCTTTTCATTATGACGACTACAATATTTTGATACGCAAACTCGAAGCTTATGATATTAGGGGTAATGTCATTAGTTAAATAAAATCCTATCTAACCGGTCGATGTCAAAAAACGGAAATATCCAGACTTAATTTTAGAACTAAATATGAGGAAGTTTATGCTTCCAACGAGTGAATTATAAAATATGGGGTTCCACAATGCAGTGTCTTGGGCACCTGTTATTTATAATTTATATCAATGATTTGACAACCGCGTCTAACCAACCCATAACATTATTCGCTGATGACAGCACTGTGACAATTAACTGTTATGACATTGACTCCTATAAATTTGACATTAATGAAACACTGACATCTATAATTACATGGCTAAATAATAATAATAATTTGAAAATCAATATAAATAAAACACATATTATGCATTTTGACCGTCATGGAGAGATACAGGATGAAGAACACGCCTCTGCACTTGCTCATTCTTGATTTGCAGAAGGCTTTCAACTGTGTTCCTCGAGTGGTGATCTGGTGGGCACTTAGATCCAATGGGGTCCCCAAGGCATATATTGACATCATCCGAGACATGTGCCGCAGCTCCGATTCTATGGTTAGGACCGCTGTTGGTGACACCAAACCGTTTCCTATCACCGTCGAAGTACACCAGGGTTCGGTCCTCAGTCTGTTCTATCCTATTTAGTGTGATATTAGACGTTATGTCAGACAGCATCAGAGACCCACGTGAGCAGCCACCATGGCTGTTGAGGTATGCTGACGATATCGCACTGGTAGACGCTGACAGGGGCAGGCTGGTGAGACGGGTAAACGAGTGGAAGCAGTCGCTTGAGAGCGGTGGTCTGAAACTCAATGTGGCGAAGACCGAGCCAGGTACTCGGTCCTGTAACTCTACAGATCCAACGTCCGTCCGCATAGGCGAAGATAAGGTCGAGCGCACGGACCAGTTTAAATACCTTGGATCTGTACTTCACGCGTCGGGAGACATCGATTGCGACGTCAAGGCACGTATTGCTCCTGCATGGGCCAAATGGCGAGAGGTGACTGGCGTCATTTGTGATCCCAGAATGCCGGTTAAGCTGAAACAACAGATACATAAGTCCATCATTAGGCCTGTCCTTTTATATGGCAGCGAAGCGTGGCCGCCACTTGAGCTCCGTGTCACGGAGATGAATATGCTGCGGTGGATGTGCGGAGTCACGCGGAAGGACCGTGACCGTATCTAGAGCCCCAAACTAAGCAAAGCTTGTACTATTGCTACACACTAGACTGGTCTAAATAACACATAAACGTACTTAAATACTTTTATAAACATCCATGACTTAGGTACAAACGCTGGTGCTCATCACATAAACATTTGCCCTAGCGTGATTTGAACCCGTAACCGCTGGCATTGTAGTCCGGAGCGCGAACCACTACTACACCAAGAAGGTGCGAAAGAAGTTCTATTCTGACTCAAGATATGGCATAATATGAATAAAACACACTGTATTACAGAATGAGACACAATCCTAACCTTGGAATAAACCCCACGTTGGGCGCCACTGTTTAAAGTTACTCAAATGCAACTTGAAAGTGACACGTCGTGTAAATTTGATATCTGGCAACAGATGGAGCTGTACGCAGTTGACTCGCGGTAGCATTACATTTTTTCCAAACTACTTTACTCCTCACTAAGTATATCAATTATATCAGCAGTGCCGATTCAATGAAATTCACCTCGCTGTACAGCAACTTAATGATGACCTCAGGCATATTTCTTCTTGGTCAGACCGTTTTGGTGTTGCTGTAAATCCTAATAAATGCCAGGCCATCATAATAAGCAGTCAGCGACAAATGTGCCAGATTGATATAACTTGCGCTTCTCCGGTTAGCCTCAACGGGGTCGATATTCCGTTTTGCTCGAGTGTCAAAAACCTTGGCCTTCACATAGACTCCACGCTTAGTTGGACAACACACGTTGCTGAAGTTTGCCGAAAGGTCAACGCTACACTACGCTCTCTCTGCAGACTTAAGCATTTTCTTCCGGTTAAAACTAAAATCACCCTGGTGCAATCTCTGGTTCTCCCTCTTATTGACTATGCCGATGTGTGTTACCCTGACTTAAACCAAGTCCTGCTCAACAAATTGGATCGTCTAGTCCAGCCATACTCTAAGTGTGTTCCGCGGAACCCTAGGGTTCCGCGATACCCCTGTCGGGGTTCCGCAAGAAGTTAGAAAAAAAAATCAAAACACCTCTCTCTGGTCGACCGTTCTGTCGCGGCGTATCACGATTCACGAACAATTTTACTATGCCGCCACCGCCGATACCTACTTGTGACCGCGCAATCCCTTTGATAAAAGCCGCCTTTGAAATTAGACGCTATAATTGTGAACAAGCGACTTTCGGCTCTAACTTCAAAACGTAAAGTCGAGATTGCTTACACCACATTTTTTGAATTTCTATTTTTATATCGGCTTTTTATTTATCAAAGACGCCGACTCGAGTATTTTTGAGAATGTTCGAGATTGAGGCTAGGACTATAAAAGCGATGATCAAGCCTTGACACTAGTCAGTCGACGATTAGCGTTCGGAGCGATAAGTACCTACCTGCTAGAAAAAAATTGTGTATTGTTCTACTGCTGTTTTCTGATTGTATCAGTTTTGTACATTTCTTCTTTGGACTAAAGTGCTAAACTCTTCTACGCAGTAACGACCGTGCATTATTTTAACCTCACCATCCTGAAAGAATGGAAGGTTGGCTTAAAGGCGTTAAACGTGTCGCAACAACATCTTCCAACGAAGCCGAATGTTCAAAAGCAGTCCGCGTGGAGTATACAGCAATTACCGATCCAGACGATGATGCAACGACGTCAAGTTCCACGGTTTCAAAGGCGAAAAAAAGGAAGTATGATGAATCATATATCAGTTTTGGATTTGTTGATTCCAACGGCTCACCTCTCTGCATGTTATGTAGTAAACTGCTTCCTAATAGTTCCATGGCACCTGCCAAGTTGCGCCGACATTTAGAAACTGTACACCCCGAGTCTAAAGACAAGAATAAAGAATTTTTTGTACGTAAAAAAGAACAGTTATTGGAAAGTCAAAAAACAATGATGCATGTAACCCAAACTATCAATGAAAAGGCCACGGAGGCATCATATTTAGTTAGCTATCGCATTGCACAAGCAGGAGAAGCGCACACTATCGCTGAGAATTTAATAAAACCATGTGTATTAGACATAACAAAATGCATGCTCGATGAAAAATCTGCAAAGCATCTTTCTACTGTGCCGCTATCTAACGATACTGTTTCACGGCGAATTCATGATCTAGCAAGCTACGTCAAACAAGAACTAGTTACACGTCTACAAAAAACACAATTCGTCTTGCAAATGGATGAGTCGACTGATGTCGCTGGTCTGGCTATCTTGCTGGTTATCGTGAGATATCCATGTGAAAGTTCTTTTGAAGAAGACATGCTTATGTGTTCACCTCTACCCACAAACACTACCGGAGAGGAAATTTTTAATAAAATAAATATTTTTTTTGAGGAAAATAATCTCAGTTGGAACGATTGCATTGACATTTGTACAGATGGGGCCAAGGCGATGACGGGTAAAACAGCAGGAGTAGTGTCACGAATAAAAAATAAAGCGCCTAATTGTAGTTCCAGCCATTGTATCCTGCATAGACAAGCACTTGCGATGAAGCAAATGCCGTCCAATCTAAAATTAGTTATGGATGAAGCGGTAAAAATAATTAATTTTATCAAATCACGACCACTACAATCCCGATTGTTCTCATTATTGTGTGAAGATTATGGCAGCACACATAAAACACTGCTGCTCCATACAGAAGTGCGATGGCTGTCTCGGGGTAAAACTTTAACAAGGCTATTTGAACTTAGAGCCGAGTTACAAATGTTTCTTTCAGATACTTCTTTTAATTTGAAAGACCGTTTGTATGATAAAACTTGGTTGTTCCGACTGTCTTTTATGGCGGATATCTTTCAGAAACTGAACGAATTAAATTTATCATTGCAAGGTAAACAGACAACAGTGTTCCAGGCCTGTAACAAAATAACTGCCTTCAAAAGAAAATTAGATTTTTGGATTATTTGCGTTGGAAATAGAGAAATAGAAAGCTTTACGTCACTCAGTGAGTTTCTTGGCGATAACAACTCAGAAATATTTCAAGATGATGTATTTGAAGAATTGGTCCAATATCTCACTTCGATGCGCGCATCTTTTGAGCAGTATTTTCCTGAAGAACAGAATACAAAAATGAAACTGAATTCATGGATTCATAATCCTTTTTTACCCAACTTACAAAAGCCCGAAAGTATGTCAAACGAGATATATGAATCTCTTTTAGAAATGTCATCTGACACAAGTATGGAGTCACTGTTCAAAACGACGCCTCTCAACGATTTTTGGTGCAGAATCCGAAATGAATATCCAATGCTTGCCAAAATGGCTTTGAATATTCTTCTCCCGTTTCCAACAACATATTTGTGCGAAACAGGATTCTCAACCTATGCAGCCACGAAAACAAAATACCGCAATAGACTGGACGCCGAACCTGATATGAGACTTCAACTGTCCTCTATGAAACCTGTTATCAACCAATTGATGAAAAATAAAAAACAGTTTCATACATCCCATTAGTTAGATTTTTTTTCTTTTTCAATGTTATATTTATTATTATACTTGTTATGTAAGTAAGTAATAAGTAACTGTTACATGGTACTCTAATTATGCTTATTAATAAAAAATACACTTAAAAACCATTGTTTTATTGTAGGGTTCCATCAAGTATTTTGCTATCCAAAAGGGTTCCGTCACCAAAAAAGATTGAGAACCGCTGGTCTAGTCAATAATGGTATTCGATTTATTTACTGCTTACGCAAATTTGACCATATATCCATGTACCGTTCGCAGCTTCAATGGCTTCCCCTCTCTCTTCGGCGCAACGTCAGAATTTTATCCGCTCTTTTCTCGATATTAAATGATCCTAATTCACCTTCTTATCTTAAATCCCAATTTACTCTTCTTAGTTCGACGCACTCCCGTCACTTGCGTTCTTCTAATAAACTGACTCTCTCCACTCCTTCTCACCGCACTGGTTTTATTTCCAACTCTTTTCTCCTTCAATCAATTCGGCTTTGGAACTCTCTCCCCGAAAACATCAAACAAGCCCCTTGTAAATACTCTTTTAAGAAACTTGCCCGTGCTCATTTTCTTTATAAATTGAAATCATCATCTTGAACCCTTAGGTATTGTAGTCTCATGATCGTCGTCATATTTATTTACGTATGTATTTTGCCTATATAATCTATGTATGATAGTATTTAGTTTATGTATATCGTTATTTACTGTATGTAGTTTATGCTTTTAAAAATAATTTCAAAATTACCTTTCATTTGAATTTGTATCGCCTATATCGCACCGCCCACAAAACGTCTCTGTTTAGCCTAATGGTCGACTGGTAGAGAATGCCTCATGGCATTAAGTCCACCTTTTGTATGATTTTTTAAATCTGTGCAATAAAGTCTAAATAAATAAATATATCGGTCTAAAGGGCGTGTTGTAAATATTTAACACATATTTTAATATATGTCTTGTGCGCGATGATTTTGCCTCAATTTTTGAATGGTTAACGAGCTTAAATGCTTGCTTTGTTGACCGTTTTAAATTAATTTCCTCTTATTTATTCCTCTAGGTCTTTGTATAGGTAAATAAAAAATGCAAATTATACCTTATTATTTGGTAAAAATGGCTTTAAACGATGCGTGATGCTATCTACTAAAATTTTCAGGCATATTTCGTATGCAATTTATCTGTTTAGGTAAAGGTTAAGGTAAAATTAATTTACCTTTATTGACGCCTTTTTTAAAGTTTTGAGTTCGCTTCACTAGCGGTTTGTCTTTTTAACCGACTGTAAATAAAGCGGTTTGGTTCTCAATTCGACTGCATGTTTTTTGTTACATGCATAACATACATAACGTTACTCGATTTATCCGCTTATTATGAATCTATTTCAACCTGATCTCTCAACTCAATTGAAAATCAACAAATATATTCCCAGATAATGTTTCGGTTCGTGGTTCTTGTATCTATGTTACCCAATATCTTTGACAAATTTGAACCGATTGTGATTATTCTTTTTTTATTGCTTATACTTCAAAGATACCTACTTATTAAAAATTTGCGGAAATAACAACACCCCTAAGGGTTTAAAAATAGGGGTGAATCGGTGTTCGGCAGTTAATTTTTGTTTGCATTCTAATGATTTGTTTTGATTAGGATTTATCACTAAATATACATAAAATATGAAAATTTTATTTGAAAAAAAAAACATACCTCAAAACACTAAAAAGATAAAAATAATATTAACACAAAGTACCTAATCAGTTACTTTTAGAGTCTGTGCCAGTTTCAATATTTTCGTTTGCACCAAATACAAAAGTAACTGATTAGTTCTTATATTAATGTTATTTTTTGCTTTTTAGTGTTTTGAAGTCGGTTTTTTTATCATTTTTTATTTAGATAACAGTAAATGAAGAGACAACATGTATGAAATTTTGTAAACACGTTTTGTCACTCGCTGCATGGGAATGATGCTAGCACGACCTTATTCTTACAGTTTGCTTGCTGCTACTGTCGCAGTATACGATAGGTATTGTTGCCGTTGTCGTGCCGTGTCAAGTTGATAATAAACGCCCAATATTTAAAAAAAATCGAGCTCGCTTTTCTCGCAGTTTTAGTTCTAGTTATATTATAAATATACTACCTTTCACCACCATGCTACTTTAAAATAAATACTTAGTCTGGCCATAAATACTGTTACAATTAAAAATAAACAAAATATTACATTTGAATTTAGAATCTGACATTTTTATATGATTGTTCATTGAGTTTTCTCATTTTGGTACCAATACCACATACATTGTACAATATTTTGCGATAATAAAATGGAGTGGGTTATAAAGAGAACCGAATCGTTGTGATTGCATTAAACAAAGTAGGTAAGGATCCAAATGCAATTTTTAAACGACCATGAACCATACGCTTGGTATTAGTAAAATGTTTGTGTATGCATTGATTAAAATAGTAAAGATACGGCTTACAGAACAAATCACTCTACACGTTTACCTTACATGACACACTAACGCCATCTATTAGAACTGCCCTAAACTGTGTCGTAAACGATTAAACAGCAACACACCATGCGTTGCTTTTTATTAAGCTAAAGGTTGAGTTTATCGAAATAAAATTTCTAAAACAATGTAAATAAGTTTCTTATTTAACATATTTTCGACTTACCTGTGATATTAAATATCATACTTTTTATTAGTTGTGCTTTTGTCGTAATGAACACGACAAATCCTATTATTTTCCAAATTTTAACGTACCTTCGCTCTTTACGAAAGCCGACAGCCGACTACGTCACTTCGGTCTAAAGAGGATCACTTTAGGACCACGTTAGTGGCAACAGTTTAACATGCGGTCCGCCCTGTCCTTACTATATAATAGGTACAATGATATCTCCTCTGTTTGTGACAGAAAAAGATCTGGCCTTCCACTTAGTATTCGTACGAAAAATGTGGTCAAAGCAGTAAGAGAAAGAATTCAAAGAAATCCTGTCCGAAAGCAAAAGATTTTATCTCGGGAGATGAAGATAGCACCTAGAACCATGTCGCGTATTTCAAAGGATGACAGGACTTGCAGCCTATAAGAGACGTACTGGCCATTTCTTAACTGATAATTTAAAAAAGAATAGAGTAGTAAAATCGAAACAACTACTGAAGCGGTACGCAATGGGAAGTCACAGAAAATTTTTGTTTACGGATGAGTTTTTTTTTACAACTGTGCAACATTTTATTCAACAAACAAAATGATCGGCACAAGTGTATCAAGATAACTATCATTTTTGAGAAGGTAATGAAGCCCCTTAACAACACCGAGTTCAATAACCAACAATGGTCCTTCCAGCAAGACTCGGCGCCGTTTCATAAAGCTCGGTCTACGCACGTCTTGGTTGGAAACGAACGTTTCGGACTTTATCAGAGCTGAAGACTGGCCGTCGTCTAGTCCCGATCTTAATCCGCTGGATTATGATTTATGGTCAGTTTTAGAGAGTACGGGTACGACTTACTCTAAACGCCATGATAATTTGGAGTCCCTAAAACGATTCGTACGATTGGCAGTGAAGAATTTTCCCATGGAAAGATTGCGTGCTTCTATTTATAACTGGCCTTAACGTTTAAAGGACTGTATTGCCGCCAATGAGACCACTTCGAATAAGCTTTTTATATTTTAAATTGTTTTATATTTATGTATTAAACTAACACACTAAAAAAAGTAATAAATGTTATTTGCAATAGATAAATATATTTTTTCTTTGTTTCAGTATTTATGGCAAGACTAGGTATATTAGAAACAAATTTTAATAAAAACGCAAAAATCTCGCGTTCTCTTCACTCGTGCGGCGACTTTGATGTTTTGTAACTTAAAGTATTCATAGATTTATTAGCGCTACATGCTAATAATAATAATATTTTAAAATTATTTAACTAATTAAGCGACTAACACTACGCATTGACAGTACAGCTTCCGTTAATTTTACGTGCCGTCACGTTAAAAAATGCCGTGGTTTTTTAATTTAAAAATCAATGTGTCCTAAGGCTCTCAGGACTAAATGTCCGGCTATACATATATTTATCCGAGTACGGCTTTGCAATTTTTAGGCCTAGCAACCCTATCCTTGTTACGTGCCCCAATGCTACTCTTCCCTTCGCATCACATGTCAATACCAAGGCAAACGATTTATTTTCATCTTTTCTGATACATGTGTCACTTTCATACTTCCTCGTTCCTTATCTTGTCCATACTCGTTCGTTACTCCACACTTCTAGTTTAAATTCCTTACGTTAAAGCATCGGGTAGCCAAAAAATACACGTTTATTTTCTGTCCTCAGGTATCAAGTAAGAAGCGACACCATGACCCAAGTTGACATACTCAACGACATATTGGACCGAAAAGGCGTTAGGTATCTTTGGAAAGGAGTGGGCCCTTACTTCATTCGAATGACAATCCACACCATTGCGACATTAATGTTCTTTGAATTCTTTACTGAAAAATATTATAGAAAAGAAGACAAAAAGAAATGAAAACACACCATAATAGGCACTTTTATTTGCCTAGAAAAACAAAAATAGGACAGAACCTATAAAAATCTGTTTTTCTAAAACGAATGTAACTAAATTCTTTAGAAAAAAGAAAAAATGAAAATGAAAATACACAACTTTGCGAAGTAAATAAAAAAAAAAAATTGTGGCAGTGGTTGTGAAATAAAATTATTTCTTCTATTTTGTTGATGTAGGTACCTATGACTCATTCCATGTATTATTTTTTTTAAATCGTCTTGTTTGTAGTAACATGTAATAATTAATAAGTTACATGTTATGTTAACGTAATAAATTATATTTAAATACATTGTTAATGTGTGATTTTATTTAGAAATGTTTATAGGTTAGCTACCTACTTTTATTCGATCTTTTGTTTCGATACATTTTCTGTTGTTTAACAATAGTCCAGATTAAAAGTTGTCAATTCATGATAAACGCACACATCATGTACTAGCTGTATTGGATTAAATACATAAAAGTCATAGATAGTGGACATCAGGGAACGCGAGTTGTTAAGTAGATGTGTTCATAGCTCGGCTAATACCCCCTTGTGTGGCTTCAATTAGCCACTATTGACACACTTAGACACGACATAGGCAAATTGCAGTCCTACGTATACACACCCCTCATTTAAACCGGTGTAATTCTCTAATTTTAATCCTAAAATCGGAAATACTTTGCCATTATTAACAGATCGTAAACGTAAAATGTGTGCTTACATTTTTATCGACTGTACAAATCAATAAGCAGGTGTGACGTGTGTGGAATTGCTATCAACAGCGCAGTTTCATGAAATACAGTCTGGTGAAATTTAAGTTTTATTTGCTAAAGAAATCGACGAAGATGTTCAACTTGTATCAACACATGAAACAAAATAACGAGGGCGGGCAGGAGCAAAAGGAACCCGAGTATACGGGACATGATAGGTTCTATCAGGAGCGTCCCAGGACGAGTTACAGGAAGAAAAAACGCCGTGGAGCATGCAGGAGAGCTCAGTCTGCTGCTGAGTTGAACCCTGAATCCATCGCAGCGGCAAATAAGAGAAATGCATTTCGAATACGCTCTGTCTCCACCGATAGAGAGGAAAGTGAAGGTATGTTGACAGTTATTTTTGAAATTCTGTGTAGCCTTTCTTTTAGTGTTAGGATTTTACTGCTGTTGCGTCCGATAGTATTTGTCTTCTATAACTAATTTGGATGCTTCAAGTGTCGTTTTTGCTGATCGCAGATGCTGGGAAGCAGGAAGATACAGACGCTTGTAGTTCAAGTACTCCTTCTTTCTTCTCTTTATTTAGTTTGCCAGTTTCTTTGTTTCCTTCTTATTAGCTCTATCTCTCGATTTTTCACGCATTTTCGCTAAAAGGCTTTATCATTATGTACGTGTTGCTGTTGCTATTAATTATTTTATCCCTTAAGGGGGATCATTCAAGGCAGCCCGCTAAATTATAACATTTCTTACGTTTGAATAGCTACTTTGGTTGACATTTTAGACTGATCAAAATGTGATTCGCGGCTATAGTAATGATACCTATTGTTATTGAATAATTATAACTTAACAATTCACCTTATTGAGTCGGATTTGGTCGAAAATATCATGCTTTAATCAATCAGTCATATTTATGATCAAATGAGACTGATTATTAAAGTGATTATTTTGATAAATAGTTACAGTGAACCAGTCGCTATTTGAAAAAAATACGTTAGTATTTAAAATTTCGCGGACTGCCTAAAACGATCTCCATTAATTAGAATTTTCTAAATATTTTAAAAATAAATACTTACTCAAACTCCATACAATCACATCGTTATTTTTGTCATTTGCGTTAACACAAATGTCGATTGTCTTTAAAATTAAATAAATATAAAAAACTGTTTAAAATTAAATGAATAAGCTTGCGCCTATTAAAACTAAAATAACCTCCTGCATCTCATCTTGTACAGGTAAGGTACTACATCTTAATAAACTTTATCTTTTATCCTTTGTGGTGTGTATATTCTAGAAGAGAACTCTGAGCGTGCGCCTCTAGTGGCACAGAAGATAGACTCGTTGGCTAAGCTGTTGTTCAACAAATCCCTGATGGGCATCGGATCTGGAAAATCTTCGCCGTCGGAGCCGCCGGCATCGCCCAGGTGTTTACTAATACCCTACACTACCCTTTACCACCCTTACCCTTTTTCTAGGCTATCAGAATATTTCTACTGCAAGCAGTTCTCAATTTGTTAAATACCTACCTTTAGACCTGTAGAACTTTGTTTAGAGTTGAAGCTACTGAGCTGAACAAAAAAGTGAACTTAAAAACCTTTCTCTGTCATTATCCTATAAGTAATTATACCGAAAAAATTATTAATAATACGTATCTATAAGTTTTATTAACACGATGGGGTTATTGAATAAAATCAAAGAATAATTTTAAAAGTAGTAAGTAGCTTTCTCATGGGTTTCACATACCTAGTTTGTTCCGCGATCGCAATTCGTCGTATTCGCAGTTGTAGTCCCGTTCGCATTTCGTCCTATTTGATGCTTGTCCCATTTGCAGTTCACCTCTTATACTTAAAGGTTTACTAGACATCAACCAAGGTTTTCTTCATCTATACGATCAATCCCGGTTGCTTCCAAAGCCATTGCTTGGAACCCAGGGTCCGCTTTCCTTGATTTACTCCTCCATTTCGCACCAAGGTCAGGGCCGTCTTTCCCACTGGGCACTCTGGGCACTTGCCCAGGGCCCCGCGATCGATGGGTCCCCCTAGTTTCTGCTTTATAGTATCCTCTGTCAAAGTCATAGGGGCCCCATTATCCAATATGCCCAGGGCCCCTAATAGGTTACAGATGGCCCTGACCAAGGTATGTTACTGAATACGCAAATTATTATTTTATGACTGGTATTTGTCTGAAAAATGCCTTTTAAAATAGTGTTCCACTCAATTTTAATGCAGCCTTCTACAGTAGGACCAACCAACTATAAGACGAATTCCCCAAAACTTTCTTCTTACTGAGATACTTGTAGGCTTTATGATTGTTTGTTCTAAAAATAATAACCAATATTTAAGTTTTCATGCAACGTCATTATTTGTTTATTTTTGTCAGAGTGGAACGTTCGATGGAGAGTTCAGCAGCATTAGCAATATGCACAGAATATTTATCACAAACATCTAGGTGAGTCAATAAGATCGATTCTTTGTTTGATCCATTGAAATCTTGTCTCCCCTTTCCTATTTCTAGTGTTAATTGTGTTCCTACATCAGTATTTCTTAGCACATGGTCTGAAGTTCGTTAGAAGTCATTAATAGTAAGATTTGTTGACAACCTGGTACTTTCAGGTACGATCTCATATCCCAGTTGGGCGCCATTGGTTCTCGTCCCAACAAGCATTGGTTCGCCATCCATGACAATTCTATCAAAACTGACCGTCTTCTCACCTTGGTAAGTTATTGGATAAATAAGTAAGTACCTAGGTACATTAAAAACTGCTGTAATTTAAAATAATCAACCACATACTTAAAACATTTAATTTACATATTAAACCAGAATCATTCTTGACGTATGTCTGATCATAGACAAAATAAATTTGAACATGGGACATCAACTATGAAGCGCTTATTCAAGAAATTGAATATATTGATGTAGATACGAGAACCTATTGAATCTTTACTAGTTCTTGATTTTAAGCATTTTCAGTGTTTTATAGCAGGTACCTAACCTGTTTGCTTGTGACCTACCAATACCACAATTTTTTAAAAGGATTTTTTAACTTCGATAGATAGATTACTCTTTATTGCACACTACACATAACAAACAGTACAGAGGAAAAAAATACTACTTATTCTGTCTTCAAGTTTAGTGAAAATCCTACTCCATTACATTGTAGAAAATTTAAAAAGGATCACTAACTGAACCCTTTATCAGATGCCGCTGACGAACAAATGCCCCGTGGAGCCGACTGAGCGATCTCGAGGTCTCATCATGGAGCTGTTCCGTGCTCTCCACCACCCCTATATCTGCCCAGTGTTGGACTTGGAGCTCTGTAATGGGCATGCCCTGGCTGTGCTGCCATTTAACTCTAGGGGTAGTTTGAAGGACCTCATTTATAAGGTACAGTTTTTATCCGTTCTTTCTTTTTTTTTAATTACTTATAAATGGTGTAGAGAGAGTATTTCTATTCACGCCATTAATTTGAGAAGCAATGGTTTCGTCACTTGAAACGTGGATTACTTGCTACTTTCAATTCTTGTGATGGTGACTACCGCGGATGCCGCTACGTTGCCTACTGAAGTACTGACCGAGTCGCTGCGCTAAACGCTTCTTAGATATCAACGCTCTATGCATACTTATGTACAATTAATAACAAGATCGTACAAGGCTCTGCATCTCTATCAACAAATATTTATCTGTCCAGAGCACATGGAATGAGGAATACCCTCGCAAGTACGGCTCGACCGGAATCGGGCTGCCAGCGTGGCAGGTGGCGCGCTTCGGCCGTCAGATGCTGGAAGGACTTATGTTCCTCAAGGAGAAGGGGTTCCCGCCCTTCCGGCATCTGCACTCCGGTAACGTCGTAGTCCAAAATGGAGTAGCGCGGTAAGGGATTTTTCAAATCTATGGTCAAACCTATTTTATTTATTTGGAGGATTGAAGTCTTCTTCTCGTGTCAATTATACTATCGTATCTTCATCGCCCTATTTAAATTCTCTGCGCAAGTGTTAGGTTTAGGGATCTGTTTTTCGTTCAGACAGATCACACTGTAGTTGTGACTAACATTTGTATCATTTTAGAGTACCTACAGAATGTAAGTATAGGCTTAAGCGAGAAAACGAGCTTAAAGAGGCAGCGTCAGCGCAGGCCTATTGGACTAACAACCTAGTCACGGTTTAATAATGCGCGTAAAGACATGCTCTTTTCCGATATATTCCATAATTTTCCCAGGATATGTGGACTAGAGAACACATTGATAGGTGCGCTCCCGCGCTGCCCGATCGCGCTGGCCGCGCAGACAGAGCTGGTGGAGGCAATGAGCCTCGGCGCCGTGCTGTTCGAGATGTGCGCGGGCGCGGAGTTGGACTTATCACTGTTACCCGACCTGGCGCCGACCTACCCCAATGTAAGTCCTTCTTTGCACTTTTAATGACTGAAAAAGGAAGTAGATCTTTTGGAATATAATTCTACTTCTCTCGCTCCCTTAGTTTCTCGTAACTAAAGTCCTTACTTTGAGACTATGATATTGGTGTGTTGTGTGATGAATTTCTTTTTTTTATTAAATTATTCGTATACGAATTCCCATGAATCGTATCTACGAATGCGTAAGAAATTTCATATAAGTCTTGAGATTACGTATTCAAATACGTCTCCTGGACTGATGTTCGTTGCATGCGCGCGCGCAGGTGGTGGAGATAATCGAGCAGATCTTCGGGTCGCGCACGCCGACGGTGCACGAGCTGCTGCTGTGCGAGGTGTTCCGCAAGATCGACCTGCGCGAGATGAAGGGCTCCTGCTTGCCGGTAAGGCGCTGAGCAGACGACGGGGCAGGGCGGGCCGGACAATTTCGCCACGAACGGTAGAACAATCATATACTGCTAACGCACACGGCGGTCAAAAAGACCGAAGAAAGGTCCGTGGCTGCCCGCTGTGGATCGCACAACCAGTACGAGTATCTTTGTATATGTCGTAGCTAGATCGTAAAATTAACCAATTCATGATGTGACCGATCATTTCATAAAATGGTGGTATTTCATGATATGGCCAACTAAAACTGACCATATCGTTTAAACGTCAACATTCGATGAAATGTCAATCCACGTTTGGCCATATCATTAAAATAAAAATATGTTTACAAGTTACGTGAATTTGTTTAATATTTGTAATCTTGGTCGATGGATAAATTAAACATTTTAAATAGTTATTGTTTTTAAACAAAACTAATAAATAAAAACACTTGAATACCTAAATAACCTAACTAACCTCTCAAATTACGTTCTTGATTTTTTGACGTTGCGCTCGTTTTTTGAGTGAAATTCATAAAAATCGCCTAGCTTGGTGTCGTAACGGTATTTCACTGCACTTTTACCTTCAATTTACACATTATTATTCACTTTTAGAATAAAATATTTGTCTGTTTTAGAATAAAAAAGCAACATTAGCGCCTCTACCGGTAGGTAATGTAACGATTTTACGATATGATCACTAATGTTTGACCATTTCATGAAGTAATCGTGCGTTTAGCTTTATATCGTCAAACGCTGAGTGTTCATTGATCTGGTCAGACCACATCATGATGTAGGCAGCGTGTTCTGTTCTATATCATGAAATACCACTATTTTATGAAATGATCGGTGACATCATGAAATGATCAATTGTGTTTGGTCCTTTTTTTCCGCGGAACAAATTCTTTGCACCTTCTCACCGCCATTCGAAAAGTATACCTACCCACTAAAACCTCCGCGTGTTCCACTATGCCGCTTTTAACCTACCCAAAAAGTTAAAGGTCATTGAATTGATTTTCAACTTTATGTCCAACATTTAGAGATCAATATCAATTGAGAAAATTTGCCGTTTGGTAGAAGGTGGGTTGACGTGCTGTTGTCTGTACTTGTAAATTATACACTGGGGGCGGCCTAAGTTCAGCAGTAGACGTCCTATGGCTGAAATGAAGAATACATTCTTAATACATTGCTCTGATCCTATGGTAAGTAGCCAAAGCACTCGTCTTACAGATATCAGAAACAACGACGGTACCACAACACTCAGACCCGAGACAATGAAAAGCTATTTTTCCACATTGACCAACCGGGGATCGAACCCGGGATTTCAGAGAGAGCAACACCAGGCCCTCGATTTAGAACTTTTCGGTAATAAATCGTCAACCGAAAAACCACGTGACACTATAGGATTTAACATTGGTGTCACGTGATTTACCGATTGTCAATTATGGAATGATTGAATGAATTATGGAATTAGGACAAACAGACAATTTTAAATAGACATAGGTATCGCTAAATACTTAGTACATAACAAAGTCAAAGGAATCGAACCCGGGACCTTAGAGATAGCGACACCATCCGGTATAGTCGTCTCTCGGTTACGGAGGTAGGAGGAGGAGGAGGAGGTATAATGATGATGATGTGTTGTGCAGAACTTCAGCCAGCGGCTGTCGCGGTCGTGCCTGTCGCTGCTGGGCGAGGTGGCGCGGCGCCAGCCCGGCGCGCCGCGCACGCCCACGCGCCGCGCCGCCGCCTCGGGGCCCGCCTCGCCCGCCTCGCCCGCCACGCCGCCCGCTAGAAGGTACACGACGTATGCTATGGGGGGTAGAGGTAAAGGGTACTATCTCGTAGAGCCAGTCCACACGGAGCGTTGCGTCTTTTTTTTATTTTTATGGACGGACCTATCGCTGAGTGCCTTTGAGGAAGATATTCTTCAGCTTAACCCGGGCAGTTGTGGCGTGCGCTGAAGGCGCAATGTCAAGGCGAAGGCTTCGGACTCGTACGTGTCGAGCCTCATACTAGCAGGCGTGATCGGGCCAAAGGAGCGTTGCGTCGTCGCAACGCAAATATTTTAACGCATTGTCACACAGGCGCTGCGCTATCGCAGCGTTACTACGACGCAGTCTTATCGTTCGGTCGTCATAGCGGCAACGCACCGTTGCGGCGATCTTTTTGTTAAATCATCGCTATTAGAATATCAGGATGAGCTTTCGTGTCTCAAGAGTCTCAACGCAAAAACAACTGAGCCCTGCCGTTCCGGTCGCATTGAGTACACCCCGCTTCGTCTCGGGGGCTGCAGTTCAGTCGTGTGTACGGTGCGCACCGTGTGACGTGTGTACACTATGATTAGTTAGTATGTAAAACGACGCAGCGACAGCGCTACGTCTACGCAACGCTAACGCAACGCGTCGTGTGGACCGGCTTTTACGAACGGAAAGTTGAAAAACTAAAGCAGTAAATAACAAGAGACGTATTTTTGAAGCATTAGAAATGAATTTCGAATTCGAACACGAAAACAATTCGTGTATGAAATTTATTTCTATTGCTTACGATTTTACGCATTTTTGAATCACTCGTAACTATTTTCGTTTTACGCAGAGAATATTATGAAACGGAATGCAAAAACTCATTGATTTTAAAAACCGGTAGTGAATCGCTATAAACGGAACGTAAATAAAAAGTTATTAAACTGATGACAAACTGCGACGGACGCGGCTGCGGACTTATCTTGACATTGTGAGGTCAAGCGCTGCCATTGGTCTATCCTTCAGTCAACTTCCGCCAGCCCAAGGATCGACCAACGGCAGCGTTTGACCTTACAATGTCAAGACGAGTCCGCAGCCGCGTCCGTTGCCATCTGTCACCGGCTTTATTTCAAATTTCTGTCAAACATATGTTTACTTGTCAATGTCATTCTTCCGTAATTTCTACAGGTAGAAAAAGAAAAACGAGTGGTCGTTGCAGAATTCATGGAATGAATTTTCAAAAAAAGTGATTTTAGAAATTCGCATGCGAATCTTGCAATTTCGTATTCGGATGATTCAAAAATACGTCTCCTGTTCCAAAACCCTCCAAAATGGCTCCAGCGTAGGCAAAGAGAATGGTATGAATGTATCAGTTGTTGACGGAGACGGACTGAATTATGCCGAGTATAGAGTGCCGAGTTAGAATTTTTTTTAACATTTTAGTGACTTTTAAATATAGAGAATTTAGTCATCCTTAAAAAAACATAACAATTTACCCTGTTGATACTGTAGCGTCATCTGATTTAACGCACTTTGACGGACACTTTTTAAAAACGAAGATAGTACTCCTTACCTCCATAGTTTAAGCTTGTAAGTAGGTAGGTTTTCATCAGAGCGGGGTCATCCACATATTATTTTACGGTCATGAGACGACGATAAAAGGTTCTTGTGGCGGCTTTCGTAGTGATTACCAAAGTAAAGCCATCTACGCTGCGGTTATAATTGGATGGGTGGTTTCTATATTGCCTCGGGACTCGGGTCTGGGTGTTGTGGTACCGTCGTTGTTTCTGATTTCTGTAACACAGGTGCTTTGGCTTCTTACCTTATGATCAGAATATGTCTAGTGTATGTTGGTATGTATACATATTATTGTTATGTATTTATCTACAGACTACAGATAACAGCTGCACGTCAACCTACCACAAAACGTAAAATTTTCTCAATTGATATTAAACTCTACGTGTCGGACTTTAGGTTGAAAATCAGTTAATAATCTTTTAACTTTTTGTGTAGGTTGACCTACTGTTGTATCTTGTGTTTAAGTTTGCCATGTTTTTTTAATGGCACTGCGCGGTGTGCGCCCAGCCAATGTCAAAGTAAAAATTAGGAATACGGAAGGGAAAATAAACGAAAAATTGCCATAAATTATGCATTTTTATTTGTATCAGTTAACGAAGGAATAAGAACTCTGCAGCACCTTTCCCACTCTCTATGGTTGTCCTCTACCTAAGGGTTGTCTGGAAGAGATCGCCTAAATTGTACGTCTTTCCGTAAAAATCATGTGTTAATTAGGTACTTTGTATATGGTGTGCAATAGAGAGTATCTATCTCATCTCATCATCATCATCAAGGACATCCACTGCTGAACATAGGCCTCCCCGAAAAGGGGGATTGCTAATACTCGCCACGCTTGGCAGGCGGGTTGGCGACCGCAGTTTTTTATAATATTTCGCACGCAGACGCTGCTGCCCATCTCGTGCTACAGGAATTAGTCGCCTCTTACGACACGCCTCTATCTATCTATGTATGATGTTATTACTTTGACTCGGACCACAAGATTCACTCTGTTTTTTTTACCCTGACTATTGTGACGTATATTAATTAATTATATCTGTTTTATTCTATTACAGGAGACATTTCCCAGTTGATCAAGATTATACAGAAGAATGGCAGTGGTGATACACTTTGAAAACAATATTCTTTAGTTTAAGAAACTTATAATGTACTTTCTTTGATATATAATTCTTTATATTTCAATAAAATATGGATTGTATGATATAAGACTTCTAATTTCTTAGCCGATTTAAGATAAGTTATTAGTTTGCTATTTTATGGCAAAGATAGAGAACCAGCATAATGCTTCTTTCTCGTATACAGGGTTATTTGTAACACATCAACAACCTCCTAGTGCTCAAATACAACAACTTTTTCTATCGGACCAACTTCGAAATCGCAAAACAAAATTTCACTGCTTCATACAAACAAATGTCCGCTGGTTGGCGGCTTAGTATGGGCGATTTCGTTGTTGGTCCCATAGAAAAACGTTATTTATTTATTTATTTATTTCAGGACAACCAACAAAGCATACACTTTACATTCAACAATATACAATATTAAACAACGGTTTATAGTGTTGCCTTAATTAAAGGTTGCCACGACATGCACATAAAAATGTATGTTGAAAACAAACTATGACTGACGTAACAATTTTTTAAAAATTTAAATAACAATTTAATACGTCTCTAAATGTTGTTGTTGTTGTTGTACTTAAGCACCAGAATCAGCCCCTAGGAGGTTGTCGATGTTTTACAAATAACCCTGTAAACAGGATGCTCGGAAAAGGGTTAGCCAAACATGTGGTGTGTAGGTAGAGCTATTTTTAGAATACAGATTCGCCCATTTGACCCTAGATGATTTTTTAAATTGTTTTTTTTTTGTCTAATAATTAAGACTAGCTGTCCCGGCGAACTTCGTACCGCCTCTTCATATATTTATTATTTTGTAATATTGTCCGATGTTTTACTAGTTATTCTGCTATTTGGAACGGATACGAATCCAACAAATCATAGATCACAAAAGTTCTTATATTTTATTTATTTATTTTTCTTTCTAGTTTTTACTTTTTTTCTGGTTCGTTAACATATGATTTTTTTTTAGCAATAGAAAGAGCATAAGTTGTTACAGATTTAAAAAAATCATGAGTGCTTTGAACCGCTTTTTTTTTTTATTGGAGTTTACGATAAATCTGTCGATTTCAAGGAAAGTAATAGTCTTGCATTAATATGAAATTGAATGCTCTTCAAGCAGATCATTCTGAATTTTTTTTCTGAGAGAGTGCAATGTCTAAGTAAGCACCTAAAATAAAAAATAATATAATTTTTCATTTTATAAGTAAATAAAAAATTATTAAAACATTAAAAGTGGTGATATTTCTAAAATTAAAAAAAGCATATCTTGTAAGCGGCTGACAAGCGATTTTTTTCCTGGCAGGTACAAATAGGTCCCTAAGCCGACTACCTAAAAAAAAATTGTTATATCCATCTGGCCTGGACCACCCTGTACAAATTTACGCTTTAGAGCCTTGCCGGCTGCTACCGCGGCACCTCTTGCTTCGCTCCCTCGGCTCGCGCATTTTGGTCACTTTTTCAACCTTTATTACTATCGCCGAAGAAATGCATTTTTATTCGTTGAATTCAAAAAATGGTATAAAATACAAGGCAGTAACTGACAGTAAAGAAATAGCATCAAGTAGTTAAAGAGAAAAAAAGACAGACTTAGGTAAACTTGGTTTTTTGTAATAAAAATAAACAGAACCCTAAAATCGAAGACAATGCCGAACTTAACGTTGTCGATTTATTGAAATAAGTTTTTTTAATCAAATGACAAATTATTACGCAATTACGAGCAAAACAAAGTAATGTCAAATGTCTGATGTCAAATGTTATCCAAATGCCAATAAGTATAATAGTCCGACGATATAATAAAAATGTATTTTTTGTCATAAGTTTGTTCAACAGTATTATTCATGCATAATTTACGGAGACCACAAAGACATCAACATGGCAGACAAAAAAGGCCCGACGGTAGCCAAAGTAATGCCGATGTGGGTCAATTTTGTCTTAGGCGGAATGGCTGGGTAAGATATTATTTTTTTAAGTTTATAATAATAATGTTATACCTACCTAAATCCAAGCAAATATTACTATACGGTATAAGGTGCTTGCTACCACGAACAAATCCTGCATCAGTAAAACCGAGGTATACCGTAGCTAGCACATATTAAAAGGAGTTTCACAATGGGATAGTGTGACCTTCCAAAACCAACTAGATTTACTTTATAATCCATTTGTTTGGTAAACGAATAATCATTTTAATTTCATGGTTTCAAAAACTATAAAACACACTTTAAATTCCCTCGTCAAACGAATTAAATGAGCGACAACACGAACGTACTAGTATAGTATTAGTAGACATTGAAGAGTTCTACTATCCAGCTTCTGACTCCATTTTCAGATCATCACGATGGTATTAATTACCTACTTACAAAGTTTCAAATCGATACAGACAGTTGGAAGAGGATTGAAAACTACTTCCACGATTTTTTATTTTTTTATTCTCTATATCTTTCTTAGAAATACTTAACACATATTATTATAACAGTATTATTCCAGACACAATAGAAAATTTATAAATATGACGCATACAGACGTATACTGTCCACCAATGTGTTGACCCTAAAATAGTTAATAAGTTAAAGCAGAGCGACGTATTTGACCTCATCTCAAAATATCCAGAATGATGTCAATAAGCTTAGTCCAGCCGGCCGACTTGCTCAAGACCCGCATGCAGCTCTTAGGCCCCGAAGAGAAGGGCAAGTCGTTCCTCGGCGTCGCCGGAGAGATCGTGAAGAAAGACGGGATCCGGGGGCTGTACACGGGGCTCTCTGCCGCTCTCTTCAGGCAGGCCACGTACACGACGGGCCGGCTTGGCTGCTTTAACGCCATAATGGATATGTACAAAGTGTAAGTACGTAAGCTACTAATTCTTGGCCACTGCTAGGCGAAAGGAAAAGCGTGACCAGTCGTTTTCTGAATCGAACCTGTGATTAACACTTTCGGCGTATTACTTATTTAAATTCGCCAACATATGTCCTACTACGTACCTAATGGACATGGTTCTAAGATGTAGCAAGGAGCTGGCAACATCTGTCGTAGAACCGATGAAAGGTGGAGTAAACGGGTTCTCGAGTGGAGACTACGCCCTGGCAAACGTAGTGCAGGACGCCCCTAAGCTCGATAGACCAACGACCTTAGGAAGATAGCTGGCAGTGGATGGATAAATAAACCGGGAGATCGTGTTCTTTGGTTCGGTGGTTACGTCCAGCAGTAGACTGCAATAGGCTGACAGTCATACTGATGATGAACTATGTCCTCTGTAGCGGTAAGAGCAGTCGCTCGGATAGCAAAAAGTCGTGAGCTCGAATCCTACTAGAGGCAGTTAAAAAGATTTTGCAAGTGAAAATATTACCTATCCCTGATATAATAATTTTGTATTACTTATTGACTATGTAAAAAAAAAACGTTAAATTTCCGGCGTTCTCATTCATATAAAGTAGGTTACTTTCACTTGTTGACCTTCAAATAGTGATTGCATGATGCAGCTCGTATGGGACCCCCGGCTTCCCTATGAAGCTGGTGATGGGCATGACCGCGGGTGGCGTCGGCGCGTTCGTGGGCACCCCGGCGGAGGTCGCGCTCATTCGGATGACGGCGGATGGACGCCTACCGCCAGAGAAGAGGAGGAACTACACTCATGTGTTCAATGCACTGGGCAGGTTAGTATTTTGGTCGTCGAGGTAGTGTAGATAGGTCTTAACATAACTTGTAACGTGCACGAGTGAAAGCACATTGCACAATTTGCACACAGCTTTATCGGAGCTTTTGTAAATATTATAAGACGCGTTAGGTATTCGTGACGCGATATTGCTACTTTGTTCTTGCTATGATGATGCGGCTACAGTATAGAAGCACAATTCCCATAATTTAAAAGCCACGATCAAGTTTTAATCAAGACCCAGATAGGTAGGTAGGTACCTAACATAAAAATAAAAAACGGTTTCTCGTAAACTCAAAAAATGCAATTGCAGTTCGTAGTGACTGGAAATAAAAAATTAAATTTTTTGTTCTATTTTTAGTCGCATTGCGAACCTTTTGCCAATTTTACATCTTATTATAAATTTACGAGAATATCATTTAATAGTAATGTTACTGGGACCGGGACCGGATCAAAACTTCACGGTCACTACGTTTAAATTACGGAATTTATGCATCAGGTTCATGTAGAACTGGCAGTAGTTCTTCAAATAAGCCGTCAGTTCACAGGAGCACCTAAGTGCCAATTTCTTGATACATAATATGCAACCAATTCACCCACAAGCTGTAATGGACAGACGACCTGAGGCCCAATTCCTGTAATTGGACAACAAACGCAATCCGGTGTCGAACCGCTCCTGTAACATTACGATCACAAAAGTTATCCTCGTAAACTTTTCAATTTGACGTAAAATTATTAAAACTATCCCAATAAGACTGAAAATTAAGCAAAAAAAAAAATAATATTTTGGTTTCCAGTCGCATTTGAACTATAATTGAATTTTTTGGGTTTACGAGAAAACCGTTTATAATCGTAATGTTACTATGAGCGGATCGACACCGGATTGCGGCAATTGTCTATTGAAATTGGTCCTCTGGTAAACGTTGCAGGAAGCCGCTGGATGCAGGCCGCTTCCAACCGGCTAATCTGAAAGTCATTGAGGGAGGCCTATGTTCAGCAGTGGACGTCCTTTGGCTGAAATGATGATGATGATGACATATCATGCTGCCATTGTGGTGTAGGATAACGAAAGAAGAAGGCGTTACGAAGCTGTGGCGAGGCGCCGTAGCCACGGTCACCAGGGCCATGGTGGTCAATGGAGCGCAGCTTGGTTCTTACGCACAAGTTAGTCATTTTTCTTCTTCTTTCCTCGAGAATTCTATAACAGAGTTAGGAATCATACGTCTAACGTCGACGACTTGGTTGTCGTATATAGTAGACGCAGCGATTCGATTTGAATGCAAAAAGGCCCCGAGTGTCAAGCTCAGAACTGCGTGTGCTAGAAAACGCTCCCGGAAAACACATTGTACCACCTCATAAGCAATGATAATTCTTTAGGCCTACGCCGCACTATGCAGCCAGCTTCAATGCGGCGCACCTTTGCAGCAGTATGTCTGATCATATAAAACATTGTACTTGTAGTTGGCTTCAGGATCCAGCGAGCCGTGCCGGTTCAACAAATCCCATTAGCGCACTGCAGCGGGATGAACGGGGCAATAGAACCGACGATAGCTAGCTGCATTGTGTTGAGGGTCTTACTCTATTATGGTCTCGAGACCAAGGATAATGTTATGGTGATGTGCGCTTCACGTCGGACTGCGGCGGTACATAACAGCACGCGACGTTGCCAATCGTGTTGCGCGCTTGCGCATCAATTGTAGCTCATTTGATATTGTCGGTCCACCTTCAAGGCAGCCAGCGAATTAAAAATTTGTTAAGTTTTTTTACAAAAAGCTATATTATCATTTTTTAAATGTAGGTGATTCGCGGCTGCAATAATAATAAAAAAAAACCTAAAAAATTCAAATTTCGCGGGCTGTCCTGAACGATCCTCACTTTGCCGAATTACAGGCTCGCGAAATGTTGCAGCCTACATTCGGAGAAGGAATAACCCTGCACTTCGCCGCATCTATGATAGCTGGGTTCATCACCTCTGTTGCCTCACTGCCGGTTGACATAATCAAAACTAGGTCAGTCTTATATTTATAGGAAATAGGTGGACAGGAAGCGTGATGATTGAAGGATGGATACTGAGATATATGCTATGGTATAATAATTGTGGTCTACAGGATAATTGGTAATTCGATACATTCTTCTCAGGAGATCAAGAGAATCAAAAATGCAACAACTTTTTCCAATAAACTAAATCTAAATAAAAAGCCGCACCTTTCAATTCATAGAGTCGCAAGCGGGCTTCACTACACTAACTTCTAATATGTGAAGTATGGGTATTCGTTGGAACAAAATACATACTTTTGTAGTTCTCATAAATAAACAATGGTGAAATCAAGAAAAAAAAACAGCTGTTCCATACTGTTTTACAGCTGTTTCTACTACTTGAATTTCAACTCCACGCCAAAACTAAATTGGCCACACTACCTCGACGGCCTAAGTGTTGCGTAGTTTGTTAAGGTTGACTGTACAAACACTTTATCATTTCAGCCATAGAACGTCCACTGCTGAACATAGGCTCTCTCCCCCTCAATGACTTCCAGATTGGCCGATCGGAAGCTGCCTACATCCATTTCAAAGGATTTCAACAACCCTTAATAGGTTGTCTGTGTGTACCTTGTGGCTGAACGTCCCTACGCTGTGCTTGATAGTTTCCGATTGAACAAATACTACTCATCACTTTTACCTCTTCCATGATTTAATATTCAAACATAATCAACCGTTGTTTTGTTCTGTTTTTTTCATGAAATCTTTTCGCACTACGTTACTCCAACAACAACTTAATTCCCCCTACCCAAATGTATGTGGAAGTCATTGGGGAAGGCCTATGTTCAGCAGTAGGAGTCCTATGGTTTAAATGATGATGATGTTTACATTGGTCTAACCGCTGGGTCGCGCATAAAAAGTCCAGACGATTATCAAACAGGAAATAATGTTGCCAACATTGCCAACTTGTTTAAGGGTACAATATTCTGCAAAAGGATCCACTCAGATGCAAGTCCTGATGAGCATCATCAAGAAGGAAGGTGTCCTGGCTCTGTGGAGCGGGCTGCTGCCCACTTACCTCAAGATCGGACCAATGACTGTCCTCACTTTTATTTTTCTAGAACAGCTAAACTCGCTATATTACAAATTCTTCTAAATTGACTTAACCTCTTAAACCTTAGAGAGTTTTAGACGCATTCAGCAATTGTAATCGATTTAGTTGAAGTCGATAACCGGAACCTTGCATGTAAATCATCATTACGTCTTTAGAATTTTGCTGCTGGGCAGAACGCCTCAGCTAGCGGCTCTGGGCTTTAACTAAACCTTCGGTCCATAGGGTGCAATTTGCTTCCAAATGTCTACCATCAGTCCGCTTGGTGGAAGGCCTTACCCACGCTAAGTTTTCCGGTTCGTAGTCGCCACTCAAGAACCTTTCCCCAAATGTGGTCAGTTCTACTAGCATGCACATTGCCATTTCAACTTGGCTTATCGAAGGGATTTATGTCTAGGGCCTAATGGATGAATCGTTTTAAGTGGTAGAGAGAGATATACTTACCATGTTTCTGTTGTTGTAAAGTTGTGTTGCCTTTGTTTTGTTGATGGATGACATGTAAGAACCACAAGCATTAAGCAGTGATCATTGTAACTTTGCACTAGAAAGTAGTCAGAGGTGCTCCACACATCGAGCGTTTTGACGTTTGATTTGTGTTAGCCGCACCGTGCGCGAATCGTAATGCAACCGGTTCACGTCGCCACGCACCACTTTTAGATCTGAACTGTCTCATTTATAAGCGCATACAAAATTGGACATCGTCGTCACCGCGGCGCTTGATGTGTGGAGCTCCAAATGGCGGGTATTTCCAGAGTATTGAAAATAAATACGAAAATAAAATTATGTATCATTTTACTAAACGTCTTTTTATTCAATTAAATGTCTTATTTAAACACACAGCCCGATTCACCTAAACAAATAATTAAAGTACTTACTAGTTTATAACTACTAACAAATGATTTAAACATTGAGGAATCATAGTCCAAATATTTAATTGCATTGGTAACACTAATACTGACTGGCAGTTATTTTTTAAAGACGGTCAAATAAAACGTTAATTGTATTATGAATACAAACCGCCAGCAGATCGTTATACTATTTAATATACCCCCATAATTAATTAAATACCCTAAAATAACAGGTATTACTAGCATATGATATAATAACTAACAGCTAGGCTCGCCAAATTCATGCCGGCTTTACCGGAGCACGTGGAAGCTATTTGTGTTTCTCACTAAGCAAATCTAAGGCCAGGTTATCACAGGGTATTTTTTGAAAAGTAACCAAAGTTAAGGAGGCGACTTTTTCTAAGGGAAAATCGAAATCATAAAAAAAAATGCTAGTCAATACATTATCATCGAGGGAGAATGTTAGTTCGTATGGACATACGAAAAAAAATTCGCCATTTCAGTGTTGACCCCATGGAAAAAGTTGTTTGCATTGATGAACACAGTCGCCTCTTTGAATTGGGCCACTGTTTAAAAAACAACAATATTGTATTTTTCGCTTATACCGACTGGAGTTATGCTGCGTTCCGAAACTACACCCACCGAGGGATCTCGAGGGATTTCGGTGGCAAAGACAGTGGGATGTCGTGTGTCCTCCGGTGTGATATGTTTCTGACCGATGTTTATGATGGTACCCGTTTGGTGATGTGACATTAGGAGAGTCTACATCGAATTCCTGTATTATTTCACCGGGTGGTCTTGTGACACACCAGTGTGTACCCCTGCGTGTTTCGGAACGGCTCACTTGAGGACACACCAAGCGCCCACTTGATTTTTTTGTGTACGGCTAGTGTGAGTGCCGATAGCCTACTACGAAAATGTTTCGTTCGGTCAGACGTATAAATCTTATTAAAATAACCATCTACTTGTGTCAAACTCGCTTGGAATATGGTTCGTAACACATTTCACACACTTAGGAGATGAAGTAAAAATTGGGAAGGACATACCTTCCCTAGGGTTCAAGCTTTTTCGTACAAAATGTCATCAAAATCTGTTCTTTCACTACAAAACTTAGCGTCCTTTTCCAAGCTCTAGTGTTTTCTGTACCAAATTTTATCATTTTAGCATTTATAATATTGGTAAGGTTTGGAAACAGCCATGTTTTACACGGCTAATTTCAGTTGTTCATATTTTGTCAAAGGTGAGACAAGTAGTTATATTTTATAGGTTTAACGTCCGAACGAACGAAACATTTTGGTAGTAGGCCTACTGTTTCGGAACGTTGCCTTAACTGTCGCAGAACATACGACGAATGTGTCACAACAATGTGCAACTTCATTCGGTACTAAAAAAAACGTGCCAATGTGAACGAGGCCTGAGGCCCTTCGCTAAAACACGAGCTAAATTTTTGCGTAGCTCATGTTTTAGCAGAAGACCAAACTAATGGGTCTGAAAATGGAGGCTGACCCCCTCTTGACATTGCTTTGACCGTCGACTCTTCGCTTCTTGTTCTGGAAGTGGGTGGAAGGATAGTCCAATCAGAAGCGTTTATCCCCACAATGTCAATGTCAATGTAAGAGGCTTCCGGCATTCGTTTAACAAGGGCTTAAGTACCCAGTTGGTTGGTCCGTGAAGAATTTGACGTAACCTTCTGCGAGGCTGACTCTACGTCGACAAGATTCCTCCACCAACCCTATATTTTGTAAAATCATAACCTAGGTTTATACTTTTAGGTAAATATTAATATTTTTGGTATAATATCTTTTTAAATAAAAAGAAATAAAAAATAAAGCAATACAAAATGTATAACCGATGAACATCACATTGATAGAAAGTACTGGAAGAAAATGATCTTATTTCGGTTAGTAGCAGAGCCTTATTTTTTATGCAACTTGCGTTTACTTTTAGATCGCGTGTATGTGTAAATAACTTATCTATAAGTAATTTTTAATTGACAGTGGTGAAATTAAACCGTTTGGGAAGTTAAGGTTTTAAAGTCAAAAACCTATTTATTACCAAAATGTAATGTCCCCTCATCGAATGGAAGATTATTTGCACCTATGATAATGGTTTTATTTGAGTTTAACAGTAACAACTCAGGATTGTTGCCATTTTGACCAGCAGAAATCGTGGAAAGTGACAACACTGGCAACTCAAATGTCAGTTTACTGAATCAAATTTAAAAATACTGACTCAACGGAAGAAAGATGAATCAAAACAATAATAATAAAGTATAATTTTAAAAAAGCTGGCACGAATGGAACATGGAACTAACGGGACTGTTTAAATCAGTTTGTATATGCATATTTTTTAAACCCACAAAGAGCAGTGGTGATAGAAACACCAAACTTTGAACTTAAACTCCTTGTGTTAATGTCGAAAACCAATAAAGATTTATTGACGCTATGCGTTATAAGGGGGTGCCTACATCATAATTCATTGAGTCAATGTAATTTTTTTATGCCTCCTTCTTTCAGGCTATAATAATTATGTACACCAAACGATCGACGTAAATAGACGGACAATACGAAAAAATTAAAACGTTAGGCTACGGAATCCGTGAAATCCGCGCGGTCACCCGTAGGCCACCTCTTCTACGATGGTCTCCCACGAGTCTGTGGACTCCTCTTCCCAGGAGTCGTCCTCGTCCTCGTCCTGGCCTTCCTCATCGTCATAGTAGGCCAACTGGGAACAAACGCGGAATTGTTAGGCTTAGGCCTTGTCAGAAATGGGCGAATTTGAAGTGAAACCTTCACGCGAAAAGGCTAGTTTCCTAAAAACATCTAATAGTCCAGTAGTAACAGTTAACAGAAAATATTAGTCAATAAAAAAAAAATTAAGATAAAGCGCATCAAAGTTTACGGACCACATGCCGCCACGCCTATACAATGATCGTCTCGTAAGATGCGCAAAGCGATCCCCACTCTTTCCTCCAGCGCTCAAGCTCCATACCGGGGATTGTAGTTTACCTCAGTCTCGTGCAGGCGGTGCACGGTGTGCACGCGGATCTGGAACATCCAGGCGCGGCCCAGCACGGCCACGGTGCCGCTCAGCAGCAGCGGCATGCTGTACCGGCAGCGCCACGCCAACCCCATCAGGAAGATGAACAGGCTCTTGCGGCCGCCCGTCATCACGCGCTGTGAAACAAATCACTACTACTTAGGGTGAGGTGAGGTGGAAATTATGGAGGTAAGGAGTACTATCTTTTACGGGCGGAAAGTTATAAAAGTGTCCAGCTACACGGACTCTTTTTCAAAACTAAGATGGTACTTCTTACCTCTACCCTCCATAGTGGAAATCAACCAATAGTCCCTTTATTCTAATAGGCAGCTCCGCCTCAATGGAGTTTGATAGCAGATCAATTTTGCAAGAGCGTTTTTATCGTATCCGTGGTTACTGGCTATAATGTTCATACAACATCTTACTTTTTCAGATCTGTTCTTTTGCTGCTGATTAGTAACGCTACGGATATTTTACAGTAAAATTTCTGATGATAGATGAACATGAACTAAAATAACATATTATTATCTGTCAGACTGTGTTGAGTAGGATAGATACTCAAAGTAAACATCACACCGTTTAAATTTTCTTGTATACGGAACAGAGTTGATCGCGTTCATAATAATAATGTGCAACCACAATTGACGCATCATGACAGCAAGACGTCATTGGAACGAGGGAGGGAAATACTAATATTAACTTTGTAGTACACTTACTAGAACTGACATTCAATTTTTCAAAAGCAAGATTTAGCGCTATGCACGCACAAGGTATGAGTGGACCGTCGGCGGAGGTTTTTTAACATGCCTGTTTTAGTTTGGAAATTACCCTCCCCTCGCACTCCTCAGTCGTGTCGTCGCTACCCCCCCCCCCTCCCTCTACACACCGCGCAGCTACCTCAGGAACCGATTCAGTTTAATAGTTACACTTATTAGTAGAACCTACAAGTGTCGACTGCTTCATATTTCTCCCCAATTGTAATGTGTTTCATTTCTTAATTTCTCGGCTTATCATTCATTAATATATTATCTTTTTTTTTACTTTCCTCTACCTAAAGGTTGTCTGGAAGAGATCGCTTCTAGCGATAAGACCGCCTAAATTGTACCATTCTAAATGTAAGTACTGTTTGTTATGTGTGCTGTGCAATTAAGAGTATCTATCTATCTATCACTCCTTAAATTTTTTGTGTTTTCTTGTGACCACATAGATCTGTCTATAAATTTAGTTCTTTGCTGTTTAAAACGCTCGCTCGCTTTTAAATGCAATTTTATCTCATGCTATAATTTAATTGGCCATTATCAAAGTTATCTTGACTTGATGTAAGCTACCTACTAAAATTATAAAATTTCCATCAAAGTATGTTATCTTCAACATTATTGACCTTAGATAAATCGGCAAAATTAGGTGTTACAAAGTAAATTAAATTATCTCTTAAGGACAAAATCAAGGAAATAAAGAATAATTTGTGTTTTATACAGGGTTACATTGCAAAGGAGTGCCAAATTTAAAAAATAAGATCTAGGGAACAATTTAAAAAAGCGTCTTAATCGTTATTTTTAATATTCTTAAGTTAATCTTTTAAAAATACTACTTTAAAATATCCGAAAATAAAGTCAATAGAGACTACGAAAGCCGCGCGGTCCAAGGACCTTACACAGTGCACATACGGTGCATTTTTTTAATGAATGAGTTAAATTATCCACGAGTACGATTTTTTAACAGCGGATGGTACTAATTATATCTTCGCATAGTTCGATTAAGTTACTGATTCTGAGTCACTCCTAAAAAATTGGCACCCCTTTGCAATGTAACCTTGTAGTTTTAAGATCCAGTATTAGGAGTATCTACTCTCATCTGTTATTTGATTATGTTATGACTAAGATAATTGTTAGATAATGGATGATTAGATTGATAAATCGCACATAGCTTACTGAGCTAAATCGCGTGCTAATGATGTTTTTAAATGATATTTTTTCTATTAACTTTAAGTATTTTTATTTTTTGTAATTTATAAAAATCGAGCATTGGCAAATAGTATATGACACAAGGTAAAGGAAAAATATAGGGTGCCTACTTTTTTCTCAGCACAACTATGAAGTTACCAGGTGAGCAAGCATAATAATAAATATCAAGTTTTTTACAATCACACCAATTATCTAGCACCAAACTAAGCAAAGCTTGTATTTCTTGCTTGTTTTTTAATTGAATTTTAATGAATGGTTATTTTATTCCTTACCGTAACAGTATAACGTTGCCTTAGCAACATTTGGTCATGGATGGATGAACCTTTCATTATTTATCATTATCATCATTTCAGTCATAGGACGTCCATTGCTGAACATAGGCCTCCACAATGACTTCCAGATTGGCCAGACAGTCGACCTAGTAAACGTTGCAAGAAACCTTTCATTTGATATAATAAAATCAATTAAATAACTAGGTGCTGTGGTACCGTCGTTGTTTTTAATTTCAGTAACACAAGTGCTTTGGCTACTTACCATAGGATCAGAGCAATGTATGTGATGTTGTCCAATATTTATTTATATATAACTGAATTTAACAAATAATAAAAATATTAGGGTAATATAAATAACGCTTGCTCACCTGTTTAACCTGGTGACTATGAAGTTATGCCGAGGAAAAAGTAGGAAACCTATATTTTTTCTATTCCTTGTCATATTATTGCTCGATATTTATAAATTTAAGAAAATAATAAAATGGTTGAATAGAACAATTAATATTGAACAGCATCTACGCGATTTAGCTATAGACCTCTAGGCAGAGGCGTCTTTACCCATGGTGCAGGGCGTTGCCCACGGGCGCAGCGGTCCTAGGGGGCGCCGAGCGCCGCTCGCTACTTAGTACCCATTCCATTTTGACCACGCAATTACTAGGGGCGCAATATTTGCACACCTTAATTCTAAAACTATCTATTGTCTAACAGATATTTTAAATCATTGTCAAATAACAGATGAGGGTAGATATTTCTTCTACCAGATCTCGTATTAATTATGTACATAATTGAAATATTATTTTGGTATAAATAAGGGCTATCGCGCTTGAGTTCGCCGCTAGTGTAGAGTAAGGTGTCAAATGTTAATTTTTATGGGCTTTTTATATTGCGCCATAAAAATAAGTTTCATTCTATAGTTTAATTAAAAAACTGATAGTGGTTTGGATACCCCTAGAGTTGCTCTATTCTGGAGAAAGACTTCTGCATGACAGAATTTTTGAGACAACCTGTATACCTATTTAATATATTTTTTATAGAAATGTTTGTCCATCAGTAAACACAAGGATATATTAAAAAACAAATTTTAGATAAACCAACTAGTGCTACAATGAGCACAAAAATGATAGCGCTATAAATTCACCGGATATTCCTCAGCAGATTTTTGTGTTTATCAATTTAACATTATTACATCATACAACTTGAGTTAGTAATGAATTCAATGACTTATGCAATCAATGATAATAATGATTGACAGAAACAAAAACATAATCGAGAAGGTCATTAGTGTCAAATAAGGCCTGATTAAAAATGAATGTAACTCATATTTCTAAACTAAAAAAAGGTTTAGGGTCACATTGAAAAGGCGATTTACTTCAAGCATTTATTAATTTGTTAGTAATATGAATTGCATTCATATAGTATATTATTCATAGTATTAGGCTGCCACCATGTTTAGCTAAGAAGAAAATCGACATGGAATATTTTACGTTAAGTCAACGGCTCATCCATTACTATAGTCTAGTATATTTGGACTGTAGTCTTAACTGAGACTTTTCGCCTTAAGTCTCTGCCACCCTTTTTTACCCAAAATATGAACTTAGACCGACATTCGGCTATGGGCTCCTTAGACGTTTTGTCGGCAAGGCCTAGATGTCAAATTTTTTAAATCTGTCATCCGAGTTATAGTTATCACACACCTAGATAAAGAGTAGCATAACTCGAAATAATACAAAATCGAGTTATTGCTATTATCGGGATCTGCGTCGAATCTACATTAACTCCAAAGACACGCACTTATTTTAGTTGTGCCGTCGCGTATTTTGAGTAGTGCTGCTCTTGATCTATGTGTGCGATATGTGACATGAGACCCGGCTGAAGGGTCTCAGTTAATCAACTGATATTCAACTTTATTTGTTCAACTTTAAGTCAGATATCAGTTGAGGAAACTTTACATGTAGGTTGTTAAGCCGCTGCCTTTACATACATAGTATAAAGTATACTATGTCATCTTCCAGCTAGCTTTTGGAAGCAGCCATAATTTACATACATATTGTATACCTAATTATTATAAATTACAAACATGACTGTGGAATGAATTTTGGAATGTTATAAATAATATTTGTATTTTTAATTTGTATTACATCAATAACTTATGGTTTCTCGTATGCTAATTATGTAGTTGTCAATGTTAGCATCTAAGATTAGTTCAACCAATCACAACAGTTTATTGTTAAGGCGACAGGTCGACTATGAAATCAGAGATAATTCAAGGTGTGGAAAACTGGTGGTCTGTATTTCACTATATCTTTTTCAATTAAACATTAGAAAAAAAAAAGATAAATGAAATGAAGATATTGGTTAGGCCATGATTCTCTGCTGCCATCATTCTTATTTTGTTCTTCTGTCTCTTTTTCTCCATAAAGAAACAATAGAGACGGACATAAAAATCTTTGATACAAGGCACCCTTAGACAAAAAGAATGTTATACCATAATGGGTAAAATTGATCCAAAGACATAACATAGCAAACAAAATTATTATTTTGACTGAAATATCTCCTATTGACATAAATCTATGATAGGATTAAATGGCAGGAACCAAGAGCCACAAATCTATAATTTTAAAAAAAACTGCTCAGTTCAACTGTTCCAAAATAAGTCTGCCTTCTTTTGATTCTTTAATTAAATGTAAACCTAAATTAAATTGAGATAGTGGCAGCAGAAATTCCAGCACCCAATTACTTTTATTGCAAATAATTACATTGATGTAGATAGACTAAGATAAAGTATTCAAATTATATAACAAAATAATTTAAAAAAAAAATTGTTACAATTGTGGTTACACCTAATTAAGTATAGGACACAATTACTATAGAATTAGATATGGAATAAAGATATGTTCTACGATAATATCATAACAATAAATACCATAAAAATTTGGCAATAAGCAGTTTAACAGTAAGAAAGCTACAACTACGTAGTCATTAGAGAGCATTCAAGGGTTTTTTGTCAGAATTACTCATCGTCAAAGTAGTCTACATGTTCTCCCGGCGAGAACTTGCCCGCCTGGAGCACTTTCATACATTTCTTAGCAGTAATCTCAGGTTTTAAAAGAGTGCCTTGGTTTTTGAAAGAAGTGAACACATCCTTAAGATTGTCATTCACAGCTTCACCCAAGACAAAATCAATCATAGCTGTCTCAACTGGGCCGGGAGAATAGTTTAACACTTTAACATGCTTTTTCTCCTCAGCCAAAACTCTAAAATACATCTCTCTGGCTGCCTTCCCACTACAATAATAGGCCATTCCACTCATAGGCTTAATCGCGCACAGCGATGTAATATTAACTATTACCACGCGATCTTCAACATCCTCGAACAACTTAAGGAACTGAGTGTTCAATGAGATTACGTTAAAAACATTCAGATCATAGTATTTTCTTAACTCCTCAACATTATCCATACGGCTTGTTTCCACAGCAAGATTGCCAAGGGAACCAACATTATGGAAAATTAGGCTGGTAGCAAAGTCGGTCACCTTGCGCCCTTTGCGTGCTTTATTGAGGATGTCTGTCATCTCTGAATTAGAAGCCTGAGAAAGGTCAACAGATTCAAATAGCACTTCAATGTTGTCTCTCTTGCAAAGATTAGCAGTGGTAGATAGCTCCTGTTTATTACGTGCCAAAAGAAGTACTACTGATTTTGACCCTAGAAGTTTTGACACTTCAACTGCTAATGCTCTACCAATACCCTGTGAGGCACCAGTGACAACACAGTAGGTAGGTCCGGACAAGTCAATGTTAGAGGACGAAGATGCCATGGCTACTTACAACAATTTTAAAGTTATTTTTATTCTTGCAACAGTTTCTCAGCCTCGGTGTCGCCGATTACGGGGTCTAAGTCGCAGCCGTCTCGCATCAAACGATTAATGCAGTCTTCTCTGTATGCAGACAGATTTTCCAAAACTTTATTTTTAGAACGCACCACTTGGAGTTTTCTTTCTGAAATGTAACAATAGCATTTGTAACACTAGTTAGGTTAACATTCAAGGTAATAGAAAGTGAGCAGTATTGTATTCCGCGGCTACAATGTAATATAACACCACTATCATGATTGCCGCTGTTTCCACTAACAAGTTGGGGATAACACTTACCCAAAACGGCAAGATATTCAGCGGAATCTGAGAGTTTTGTGAATTGTTGAGAAGGCGTAAAGTTGTCCTCAAACTTCGACACAGCAACGGAGATTTTCACTTCGCAGCCCCAAGGATCCATCAAACTGTAAAACGCAATTACTTTTTTAGCCGTTTACACGGAAAATTACTGTCGCTAGGTATAGGCGATATCACTAAGCGCCTACCTACTTGCTTAAAGGCTAAGAGCCGATTAAAACATATCAATCAAATAGGAACAAATCATATCTTACAAGTAAAATGCAAAATCAAATATGACAGGAGAAGCAGCAAGGCCGCGCCGACCGACATGACAGTTGCACTGTAGTGCTGCCGATCGATGGTCGACTATCGATGATTAATTACTAGACTATCGAAAGCCAACAATCGTGACTATCGACTATTGATTCTATCGATAGCTCAGAAAGAGTCAATACTATTCAATGAGTGCAATACTATTGATACTATCGATAGTATTTTTGCTCGCAAAGAATGTTGATCGTAAATAAAAAACTATTGACACTATCGATTGGTTTTAAACTATCGAAAATTTACCAATCATTTACAAAAGTATTGTTTACAATATTCAGGTAAAATAGTCAATAGTCACACTAACAACGAGTCGCAACAATAGGAATAATTGGAATACTTAAATTATCACAAATACAGGGTTACATTGCAAGGTAGTGACAATTTTTCAGGGACCACTCAGAATCAGTAACTGATTCGATCACGTAAAAAACAAACTCATTTTTTTATATTAAATTATTACTATCCGAAGTTAAAAGATGGTACGCGTAAATAATCTTGTCTCATTCATAAAAAAATACGCACGCACAATCTCTGTGCAACCTAGAACTGCAAAGTTCAATTCAATAATAGTCATAATGGCGTGCAAAAAACAAGTTTAGCCTTTACAACGTAAGGTACATTTCTAGCAGCAGGAGCGCCCGCGCAAGCTAAAGGTAGGCGGCGCCACATCGAGCGAAACGGACTCCATTTTAAACATTGTTAAAATACGTTTAAAAAAATGATTTGTCTGGTCGGCAATAATAAGATGATTTATTGACTGTCTTTGATTTATTAACTGTCTTTAATCGTTTTGTACCTTATGATTTTATAGATAGGTACTTAGTTTATTCAAGATTATGATTTTGTAAATTTATAGATAGGGAAAACTGGAATAATACAAACAACGTAGTTATGTTTGCATAATAACAAACAAACAACAATCGGATCGTGTCGATGAAATTGCCAACAAGGACCTTATGAAGTGCTTAAACGGTGAACGCACCGTATGTGCACTGCATAGGGTCGTTGTTGACTCGGCAACGGGCGCCGCGGCTTACCCCTGTTATTATATACCCAGCAGGCCACGTTATCGTTTTTCCCATTTTTTTAAAATAAGTTAATATTATAAATATAATCGTTTTACAAAAAAAAACGATGAGGACTCACTTTTATATTATTCTTATAAATCTTATATTTAAAATAGACTACCTTACAATGTAACCCTGCATAATAATCGGCCTATTATACCGGTGACAGATAGCGGCAGACGTGGCTCCGGACTCGTCTTGACATTGTAAGGTCAAACGCTGCCATTGGTCGATTCTTGGGCTGGCGGAAGTTGTCTGAAGGATAGACCAATGGCAGCGCTTGACCTCACAATGTCAAGACGAGTCCGGAGCCGCGTCCGTTGCAGTTTATCACCAGCTTAATGGTTCTCGTTTAGTTTTAAACTGGTGACAAGCTGCGACGGACGCGGCTGCGGACTCGTCTTGACATTGTGAGGTCAAGCGCTGCTATTGGCACAGAATAAATATTATAGCCATTGGTATATCCTTCAGTCAACTTCCGCCAGCCCAAGGATCGACTAATGGCAGCGTTTGACCTTACAATGTCAAGACGAGTCCAGCAGAGCCGCGTCCGTCGCCATCTGTCACCGGCTTTACTGTGAAAACATACCTTTTTTAAATTGTCAGACTATCGATAGGCAGATTTTTTAAAAACAAGCAACAATATTATCGATTTTATCAATAGTATTGCCCTCTCTCGATAATATTGCCTCGTTAAGTATGAGCTATCGGTGGTATCAATGGTATCAATATTCGATAGAGCAATTAATTGTTTGGTTTTTTTAATAAAAACTATCGATAGTAGTACTGTAGTGTAGTGACGAATTGAGAACCTCCTTCTTTTTTGAAGTAGGTTAAAAAAACGGGTGTGTAATGCTCCATATAAGTATTATTTATAGAGCTTTAATGACATCATTTCATTTAAGATAGCACTCATTTAAAATAAAAATTAAGAATTATAAAGCTCACTTAATTTAAAAAATATATGTATGTTGATTAAACAACAACATCACATACGTACGTTACTCTGATCATAATGAATAGTTTTAAGTTACATATTAAATTAACGTTTCTTTTAATTCAATTTCCTAAAGACACTTTCTTCTACAAGCATGCAAGCAACGATACAAGCAAGCATGCAAGCATGCATGTAAACAAAGAAGTCTAGCATGCCACATGCGAATATGAAGCATGGCTCGAATCCTTGCATGCAAGCATACGACCATAAAACAATGTATGAAATTGAATTTGCTCTTCTCTCTGGCGCTGCGGGAAGTGCAGTCCTTTCGCCCTCGCGTAAAAACTAAAGCCACACTCGTTTGCGCAGCTTCAGCTAGCTGCTTGACTTTGGCGACCAGTTTCCGCCACTTCGGCTCATCATAAGCAAGGGCTAAAAGAAATGACCTCCTTTTGACATTGCTTGACCGTCGACTCTTCGCTTCTTGTTCCGGATTGAGCATACATCGATTTCAGCTTACTAAAACTTGAATGTTTGCATTCTGTAATGGTTGTATGCTTCATGCTTGCATGCTTGCATGCTTGCATGGATGCTTGCATGCTTGCATAGATGCTTGCAGTAGAGTGTTATTAGGAAATTGAAATAAAAGAAACATAAGTATGTAACCTGTTTTACGTTTTAGCTAATTACAAATAGTCAGGCGTTAGGTGAAATGATAATTAGAAAAACTAATATTATATTAAATAAGCTTTATAACTCATAATTGTTATTTAAAATGAGTGTTAGAGCAAATGATTGTTATTTTAAATGAAATTATAAAATGATAGATTATATGAAACGTTAATTCTATGAAGTGAGTTATTATATGAAGAGAGATTATATTAAATGAAATTATATTATAACAGCGTTATATTAATAATATTTATACGGAACATTACTCTGTAACTTTAATGAATAGACCGAAAAACGATACGATTATCAACTTGGGAACATCACTAGTTTAGTTCTAAGTTCCGATGCGATGTCCTACAGCGCCAAAATGGCGATAGCCAAAAAGGCATGAATATAATAATTTGACAGCAGCCAGTCATTGCGTTTATCTTGACTTATCTAGTAGTTACGCTTGTTGCCCTATTGAAGAAAAAATACTGTGGTGGTTAGGTGGTTGTTAGTCGAATGGCGGGAAGAAGAAAAGTAAACTGAAAATGGAGAGTAGGTATCGGAGATCAGAGAATTTAGGGAACATAGTTATGCAGAAAGGTGAGCAGATATTAATTTTATTTTATTAATCGAAGTCAGAGGTCGCATATTTTATAGTTATTCTATCCTACTTAATTTTCTTAATAGAAAACCCATTGTCTTTGGACGTGACATTTAAATTATATTTTATGACTTATGAGTCTTATGACCAAGTTTTAAGAAATACAAAGTTTTTAGCGAACTTAAAATTTGGTGGTTATTATAAAATACTGACGGGGGACCCTTTTTGGCACATTTCTTCTATTTTTATATACTTGAATTGTCACTTAAGGAACAGTTTTTGTGCCAAATAAATAAAATTATTCTTATTCTTAAAATAAATTCTTATTCATATGTTATTATAAACAACAACTCAATCGGACTGGGCGCTGTTGAGAAGTGGGTACCAGCAAGTTAGTCCAAAGAGGTTTTAAAAGTAGGGTCAGCATCAAAAGTCGATGACCACATTCAGATTTACAAAAGCGCTTTACACCATATTTTACCTAAATCGAAAAATGCCAGAATTGGATGATTTATCATTTATGGCCACTTTTGGCGCTTGTCATGTTAAGCGATTTATTTTAATTAATATATACCTATGGTGGTACTGCCCCCCTAGCTTGACCACCAAAACACGATATGATATGATATAGCGATTTATCGATACAAACCGTTATTTTTTATTAATTAGGAAAGATATAGACGCCATGTTCAATTTTTATGATCGCTGTTTCGATAATACCACATGGCGCTATATCTATCATATTAAAAAAAACAGTTAATGTCGATATATCGCTATATCATATCGTGTTTTGGTGGTCATACTAGGGGGGCTGGTCCGACGACTCTCAAGAAGTGGAGGAGTAAATCAAGGAAAGCGGAAGCGAAGGCATTGGACGCAACCGGGATTGACCGTATAAATGAAGAAGACTAGGGGGCTGGTCCGACTGATGCTGACCATACTACGTTTAGTAGATCAGCAGAACTTGTATGGATGAGACAAAGAGAAGTCAGATAGATAGAGCCTAAGTAAGAGACACAGGCCGCACAGACAGGCTTATAGTATATGTCTGCAGCTATGACAATGTTATGTTACCTACTATCTACATTAGTAAAGTAGCAACAATAGGTAAGTAATAAGTAAGTGTAATAAGGTCGGTAAATAGATGTTATAGCAGGCACATAATATTGTCCTTTTTAATTTTTATGTTTGTTTACGCTTATTAAGGCAAGTATAGTCATCAAATGTAAACTAGCATGTGGTTTCAAAAGCTACTACCACTTTTAAAAATTTCGAATCGTCAAAATCGTCAAAACCTTATAGGTAGATAAGTAAGTACTTCAGAAAAAAATAATTGAAATCATTGAAAAAACAAAACAGATGCTAACCATCTTTCTTTTTTTAACTGCTTGACCGATTTAGACCGTTTATTTATACGTCGATTGATAGGCCAACTTGATAGCTATAAACTGTGCATAGGGTTTTTTTAATCGAAAAATAGCGTCCATGCAAAAAGTAAGTAAGTAAGTATTATTTTTCCTAATTTTCGCTACCTAAAGACGCAAAGATCTTTGTAACAGCCAAGTTTCATTGCGCGCTGTTATGAACCGTATTGCTATAAACTTTTTGTGCGATATTCGTACCAACACGTGTTGGGTCGCTAATTTAGGGGCACTACTCGCCTTAATAGCTAATAATACATATTAATCTATGTTCATGTGTAAGTAAAGTTACTTAGTATGAAGGTACCTACTTAAAAAAAAATAGAAATACCTAGGTAGGTATACCCCTTATAATTACTTACTTAAAAAGGTAACTGCAGTAGGCAATACTAGATGTAAGTACCTACACGTATTCAATACATTAAATAAAGGTAATTAAGTAGGAACCAACCACCATAGAAAAGTCGGGAGTTGTATAGTAAATTATACTAATATTACTAACATATTATGTAATTTGCTAATAATGCTACTACTATGTTTTAAATTAAAAGAAGGTAAGGTTTCCTTCCAACCGGCCAATCTGGAAGTCAATGGGGGAGGCCTATGGTGGACGTCCTATGGCTGAAATAATGATGATGATGAAGGTATGTACCTTACATACATATATACACATATATATATATATACATATATTTTATTATCTAATCTCGCAATTTATGTTACGGAGATATTTGTTTAGTTAAGTAAGTACCTACCTATTTTTTTTTTGTACTCTTCAATACTAAGAAAACAAAATAACACAAATGCAAAAGAGCGTGTATGCACCTGTTTCAGAAAGCGCACTTTACTAAACTAAACGTGTAGAAATTAAGATCGAATTCTACTTCACGTCAAATCACCTTGTAAAACAAAGTATGTACCAACCAGCCATTCAAAAATACATCATACTGTCGTTGCTTAAAGTGTAATTCGGCGCGTAACATTTACGAGTTAGATAAAAACAGTTTTCATGCGAGCGAACACGGCCGCAGTAGACGCAGCTGCCCCGTCCCGCGCACCGCGCGCCCTCCCCGCGCGTCTCGGCTCCCCCGCGCGTGTCGCGGTGCCAATGATGAGTACGACAGATGGTAAACCGCTCTAACTCATTTTCTGCATAAGACTATTTCGGCTCTGAGATATTTTTGGACTAATCATCATTGATAGCTAAGTATTAGACTGTGACAAAAATATATAATAATATTTAGTTTTGGTCTTAGTCTGTTACAATTAAAAATAAACAAAATATTACATTTGAATTTGGAATCTGTCATTTTTATATGATTGTTCATTGAGTTTTCTTATTTTGGCGCTAATACATTGTACAATATTTTGCGATATTAAAATGGAGTGGGGTGATAAAGAGAACCGAATCGCTGTGATTGCATTACACAAAGTAGGTATGGAGCCAAATGCATTTTTTAAAACTCTCCATACGCTTGGTATTAGTGAAATGTTTGTTTACCGGGCTATTAATAGGTACAATGAGACCTCCTCTGTTTGTGATAGAAAAAGATCTGGCCGTCCACGTAGTGTTCGTACGAAAAAGGTGGTCAAAGCAGTAAGGGCTTTCCCTTACTAATTTGAAGAAATCCTGTCTGAAAGCAAAAGATTTTATCTCTGGAGATGAATATTGCAGCTAGAACCATGTCGCGTATTTTAAAAGATGACTTAGGATTTGCAGCCTATAAGAGACGTACTGGTCATTTCTTAAATGATCATTTAAAAAAGAATAGGGTGGTAAAATCGAAACAACTACTGAAACGGTACGCAAAGGGAGGTCCGTATTTATACTCAAAGCTCTAAGGAAGCTTTCCAATTAGTCGACAGAGTGCAACGTGGGCACTATCTGACTTCAGTGATGGTTTAGTGGGGTTTTAGTTATGAAGGAGTGCCTGAGCCATACTTTTGTGAAAAAGGTATCAAAACATCGGCATAAGTGTGTCAAGATACCATTCTTGAGAAGGTAGTGAAGCCCCTTAACAACACCATGTTCAATAACCAAGAATGGTCCTTCCAGCAAGACTCGGAGCCGGGTCATAAAGCTCGGTCTACGCAGTCTTGGTTGGAAACGAACGTTTCGGACTTCATCAGAGCAGAAGACTGGCCGTCGTCTAGTCCCGATCTTAATCCTCTGGATTATGATTTATGGTCAGTTTTAGAGAGTACAGCTTGCTTAAACGCCATGATAATTTTTCCATGGAAAGAGTGCGTGCTTCTATTGATAACTGGCCTCAACGTTTAAAGGACTGTATTGCAATCAATGGAGACCACTTCGAATAAGCTTTGTATATTTTAAATTGTTTTATATTTATGTATTAAACTAACACACTGTAAAAGTAATAAATGTTATTTGCAATAGATTTTTTTTCTTTGTTTCAGTATTTATGGCAAGACTATGATATACTTGGTCCCTTGTTTTCTTGAATAAAAAGAATCGCATCAAAGACACTTATCTTTGGAAGGCTGCAAATAAAAATTTAAGTGAATGAAAATAACTATCAAGTTAATTGGATTCGTTTGTTATTCACTATAGTAAATTTTATAAAAAAATAAAATCGACTTCAAAAAACTAAAAAGTTGAATTGAATCTCTCATCAGTTGGCAACGACTCCAAAAGAAACTGATTAGGTACACTTAAGTGTTAAGATAATTTTTAGCTTTTTAGTTTTTTGAAGGCGGTTTTATTTTTTTATTAAAGTTACTTATTTCATTTATTTTTAGTAATAAATCCTAATCGAAAAAAATCTCAAGAGTGCAAACAAAATTAAACTGCAGAACACCGATTTAATTCCCTATTTTTTCCTTTCGTAATCTTTTTAGACGTAATATTTTTTCACAAATTTTATTATAGTAACTGAAGTATAAGCTGTTCAATAAAATAAGAGTCATCAAAATCGGTTCATTTTTGTCGAAGAAATAGGGTAACAGATTTAAAAATCATTTCACGTTTCGGCATGAAGTTCATGCAATGTTTTACGATTTTCTTATAGATCTCATCGTCAGAATTTGATTAAATTTATATGGCACAATTTTGAAAGTATTACCTTTCGAAAAAAAATAATAATATCGAAATCGGTCAACGTAGTAACGAATGATCGCTGAATATACATAAAAAAAATTAAAAACGGTTCCGACAGATTGAAAAAAAAATTGTACGGTTACTGAACGCTACCTTTAGTATATATTTTTTCGGTTTGCAGCATTGGTTGTCAATGCTTGCGTTTAGTCAGTCGCTGTGGAATCTACTTGGCATCTGAAGAGTAATATTCTGAAAACTTGAAAGTTTTTAAATAAAGTTGATTAGTACATAAAATACCCTATTTTTTCTGTGTCAAAGTCACCCCAAATATATAAAAACCTTAATAAATTCTTAATCCATTTTTCGTTGTATTCCTAACAGGGGATACTTTCAATTTCCGTTAAAAAAACAAGGGGAATCTAAGTAACCTTGACCACCGTTCAACTTTGATCACTCACATTTTTTTTCTACTAATATATTAATAATAAAACATATTTTATTGTCTGATTGGAGTAGTATAAACAAAACCGATATTGTAATTTTTCAACCGACTTCAAAAAAGGAGGAGGTTCTCAATTCGACTGTATGTTTTTTTTTTTTTTTTTTGTATATTTGTTACGCGATTACTCCGCCAATTATGAATCGATTTTAATGATTCTTTTTTTGTTTGGTAGATCATACTTCAGAGGTGGTCCCATATTAATTTTATCGAAATTGATTTAGAACTTTTTGAGAAAATCAACAAATATATACCCAGATAATATTTTGGTTGTGGTTCTTGTTACCTATCTTCGACAAATATGAGCCGATTTTGATGATTTTTGTTTTATTGAATAGCTTATACTTCAAAGATAATATGCTAAAAGTTTACAAAATAAAAATCACCCCTAATTGTAGGAAAATAGGGGATGAAATCGGTGTTCAGCAGTTAGATTAGGATTTATCACTAAAAATAGATGAAATAAGTAAATTTTATTAAAAAAAATAAAACCGACTTCAAAACACTGAAATGCTAAAAATAATCCTAACACTTAAGTACCTAATCAGTTACTTTTGGAGTCGGTGCAAACAAAAACATTGAATCTCTCATCGGCTGGCACCGACTCCAAAAGTAACTGATTAGGTACTTAAGTGTTAGGATTATTTTTAGCATTTCAGTGTTTTGAAGTCGGTTTTATTTTTTTTAATAAAATTTTTTTTCTGTAAATTTGAGGAGTAAAATGCAAATCTATTTCAAAATTAATCAAAGTCACCCCCTTCCTTGGTATTGAACGAAGTGTTAATATATTTTTGCGTTTATAGTTTACACACTAATGCAAATTATGAATTTTGAGATAGACAATTTGTATAATAATTTTTTTGCAATTTTTCTACTTAAATATTTTTTTAAAATTACTATTTTTAATAGTCAGGATCCTTGTGTTATAAGGAATAAGACTGCATTCATAACTCAATTTGTGGGTTAATTAACACACAAATGCTAAACAGCGTCCAGTTGTCCCAAACTAAGCAGTAACTAGATAACAGATAGATATACTTTAATAAATATAAATATTGGAAAACATCACATACATTGCTCTGATCCTATGGTAAGTAGTCAAAGAACTTGTGTTATAGAAATCAAAAACAACGACGGTAACACAACACCCAGACCCGCGACAATAAAGAACAGTCATTTTTCTACACTGACATACCGGGAATCGAACCCGGGATATGGCCACACCAAGTCCGGTATGGTCGCCTCTCGGCTACGGAGGTCGTCAATACATTTATAAACATCCATGACTTGGGTACAAATGCCCATTACACAAACATTTATGGCGAACGAAAAAAACTATAATTAGTTTAGAAAGTTGTTTTAGGCAATCATACCGTATTCAGACCTACTGTAACTTAACTCACAGGTATAGGTATATGAATAATTTTATTTAATGTCTTAAATTAATATATTAAGTAGTGTTCTACTTAAATTCATATTTTTTAATTCGTTGAGTTCGTTCGGGTCTAAAAGTACCTATTTTTATAAATTATAAAAGTAATGCAAATAATGAACTTGATTTGATCTGACAGGTCTGCACTCTATTTAGTGTTTGAGGCGGGCGGGCCGCGGTTCGCGCCGCCATTCTGGATATTTTGACGGGAAGGTCGGTCACGTGACATGACGGCGGGTGCGGGGTGCGGGGCGCCGGCTAGACTCTCCAGTAGCCGAGCCATCCGTCTGCTGCTTTGACTGCGGCCAGTCGCCGGAATCCACGCCCCGGCTTCAGCCGCCCGTGTCTATTACGTACTTATTCAGTTTTTATGTATCGCGTTAATTCTAACTGGAAAACGGCACCAGTTGACAAATTGGAATTCAATAATGTTAGCTCAGTGAATATTCGGTGGAAAATAGTGATGGTTCAGTGACAAAAAGTGGATTATTTGTATATTTTTGCACAGTGGTCGTGGGGCGACGGGGCGGAGACGCCGCAAACGGGCGGCGAGCGCTCGGCCCGGCCGTCGCGACGGCTCGGCAAGCTCGGCAGACATGTTTCGATCGCGGCCGGAGCGCGTCGCGCGTGCCGGCGCGTAGGCTCGCTCGTGACATGCGCCCCTCGAGGTCCAAAGTCGGTGGGGGTGAGCGAACATGGATGTAGTGACGTCCCATATCAACTCCGTGCTGAAGACCTACCAGGCAAGCGCACCACGCAGCCTGCAAGGGCCCGGGTGCGGACGAGCCGAGCCATGTAGCGAGGTGCCACCGCCGCCGCCGCCGCCCGCCGCGCCGCCGATCCTGCTCGCGGCGGACACGGTGCTGGGCGAGCGCGGCGAGACGCTGCTCGAGGGCGAGCCCATCTCCTGCTTCAGCGTTGGCGGGGAGCGGCGGCTGTGCCTGCCGCAGATCCTAACCTCGGTACTGACGGACTTCAGTTTGGAACAGATTAATCGCGTGTGTGACGAACTACAAATATACTGTTCGCGATGCACGCCGGAACAGCTCCACGAGCTTAAGTCGACGGGCGTGCTGCCCCGTTCTGCGCCGTCCTGCGGTCTGATCACGCAGACGGACGCGGAACGGCTGTGCTCGTCGCTACTGCACGGGCCGGCAGCGTCGAGCCCGCACAAACTGCCAGGGTTCCGTGTGTACCACGAGTGTTTCGGTGGGGGGCGCGGTGTGTGCGCGCCGGATTTGAACTTAGTGCAGTGTTTGGTATGCCGGTCGTTGTACACGCCGAGGCGGTTCGTATGCCACTCGCACGAGCCGGAGAACCGGACCTGCCACTGGGGGTTCGACTCGTCGCGGTGGCGGCGGTTCCTGCTGGTGGCGGATGAGGAGCAGGAGAAGGAGAAATGCGTTGCACTACTGGACGAGCTGGCGGCGCGGGAGTCGCCGACAGCGCCGCCGGTCGCTGTCAAGCAGCAGCCGCCTTTAAAACGTAAACAGGTACGTACAAAAAATAAGAACAGCTTTAAGGACACATGTACTATCATAAACCTCTGATCCTACCCACACGGAGTGAATTCAGAACGTGTCTGCCAGGCCACGCCCGCTCCAATCCAAAGTATTAAGTGAACAGGCCAGAGTTGCGGACAGAGCTACTTTTTCTATAAAAGCCACACTGGTTCTTCTAACTACCAATAAAATTCTAATATAATACATAACACTGTACCTAAAGTTGGAAATGATAAAAAATAATAATACGATTTTCTTACTAGATTCTTATTAGAATCATAAACAACGCTATTGACAATTGCACTTATCGACAAATAGGAAAGTAGTGTAGGATGTACACTATTTATTAAACACATTTTTCAAAAAATATAGTGACGCAATTTCCTAACGCCAATTTTGAAGTTCTCGATCAAAGGACAACGGTGATTGAAAACGGAATGAGAATTAAAATCCATTCAAGATCTAGTAGACAACTTATGGCATTGTGTAGAGAAGAAAAGAGAAACCAGAACCCTTTGTCATAGAGACGAAAAAGAAAGAAAAAGTGGAACTTATGGCAAAAGTCTAAATCAAGATACATTTCAAGAATATTCTTTATTACAAAAATTGTGTACCTAGCTAGGTACGTTTATTACATATTTATCAGCTCGCCTGCAAAAACACTTTATCAAATGTCAGATAAGAGTAAAGAATGTTTTTGCCAATGTTATCATGAATTATGTCTGATAAGAAGATATTTGTCTTGATGATTTTTTAAAACAGTATTTTGTTACCATGTCTAATATCATGCATCAGGCTGTTTTGGTATGCACAATGAAGTTAAGTCTCGTGTACGGCGTCGTAGGGTTTTGTTACGCGGCGCTACAATTTGGCGCCCTAAACGAAAAACTTTTTAGAGTTATGTTGTCAAAACTCAACGTAACGAGACCAAATGTTGTTTTCAATAGCTTAAACTATACAAATTTAAATATGTGCTTAGACTTACTTAAAAGGTCTTATTGTAAGTTTTTCATTATTACAGCAGCACAGCAGAAAGATTTAGGGTGCCAGAATTTTATGCACACATAAAATCGAAGAAAGCGATATTTCAGCTTACTGTACACTTTTAAGTACCTACCTACCCACAAAACCATATACGTTACTCGCAAATATATATAATTTATGTAGTCGTATGTAAGTAAGTTGAATTATAGACCGGCGGAGAGGGCCCGAGATCATTCCTAGAAACCTATTAGGTGGTGGGTCCCGCTCAGCGCACGACACTTCTCAGAAAACTTAAATGACCATACGGCCATCGGCAATGATGTGGATGCCATATTATGTCGTGAACTCACACGACTACGTGAAATTACTGCCTTATAAAGTAATCACAAACGTTCTCCTCTAAGAATTGCCGGAGTTGCTAAGCTATAAATTTGGGTTGCAATTGTATGATATTTACATTGACATTTACATTGATAGCAGGAACTCTCTAGAAATGATATAACGAGTACTATAATTGAAAAATTTTAAAGAGCAAGAGGATTTACAAAGGCCAGATCCAGATTTGTAAACAATGCATAATTGAATACTTGAATGCATCCTGTCCAGTCCTGACCCATATTCTGTCGCTATGGAATACTTTTCATACTTCATTGAGTTACGACGTTATGGATTGTTAAAAAAAAAATCTGCAAATAAGCCTTTACGACTTTTACATGCCTAAGATATCTTATTTTTGGCCATACCATCACTGCTTTTAGACAATTTTGGGCTAGTAAAAAGTAAGTACTAATATCGTCATTATAATTTACCAGGTCATTTGGAGTTAATGTCGCAGTGATCAAACAATATTTCTGCGCCAAGGAATTTTGATGGTATGAGGTTAATTTAACTTCTTACATCATCTCCAAAGCATTGAGATCGCTTTGCCAGGCTTCGAAGTTCTTGACACAAATCATGAGTAAACATCAAAAAATTCCGTTCATCGGATATGTTGTGAAAATATGTTGTTTTCCCGTTTCCGTTTGAGAAGATAAATTATCATCTTTGGTCAGTGGCCAATGGACATCAAAAGTGATAGAACGGTCACAAAGCCCGTGAGTCAAGCCGGATGTTTTGCAATCAACCTACCATAGGTGTAACCTAAAACTGGGCCATTCAATCTCATCTTTTGTTTCTTGTAAAAACAAACAATGTTCCTTTAACAGGAAAGACAAATTATGGGATAAATTAAGGATTTCTAAAAATAACTGATGTGCTCTTTTATAAAATGGGTAATATATTATTTCAGAAGATTGGTTGAAAGATGTCAACACATCCACATTTTACCGCATTACTATTCAAAATAATAATTGGACCACAGCCGAGGCATGCATACCTTGTATCTTATGAATTACGAGTGTGCGTTATTACATATAATTCAGCCAGGAGTGGGCATAAAAAATAAATTAGAATTCCAAACATTTTAACGTTTTTCCAAGAATTTTGACGGAACACTTGAGTTGAGAGTTGTATTTATTGCCAGTTTTGAAATAGAAAATGTAACCACATCATCCATGAAGAATCCTACAACTTGGTATTTAGAGAATTTGGCTTCAAACCGGAGTGGACAGTTCGTTACCCGCGTTTCTGCGTTCCAAGCAGGTGATCAGTCTCAATTCGAGGAAACTAGACGTGACACTCGATAAAAAGCCGTAATGACTCAAACAAAAAGCAATAATTCAGATTTGGGAAGAAAAAGGAATAGCAAGGATTGAATAGGGAGTTGGACAAGGTGGTACAGTACTATCTTTCTCAAACAAGGTGTTAAATATAACAACATACTCGTATTATAGCCAGTACGTAGTTTTGTCTTGAAAGCATAATAAATAGTGTCGATGTATACATACTCGCACTAAATTACGTATATAGCCAAACAGCATTTAATCTAAAACAAATATTATTCAGAATTAAAAAGATCTCGCTGGAAATTAGGAAGTACTAATTTTAAGATAAAATTGTATTTTTTACTTTTCTTTCATGTTCACAACTATGTGTGGTTTTGGAATAAATTATTTTATTCTTATTCTTATTCTTAAAGTATATTAAATCATATTAGTATTTAGAGCATAGGCGCTTTATGGAAGTGAAATGCACGACACAAAGAGACAAGGACATAAGGCGTATCAGATATAGGTTGGCAAAGAATGGAGAATACAAAAGGAACTGAAATGCAGTTGTATGAAAGAGTGCAGGCCGTGTAGGAAATGGTTCTCTCAACTAAAAGAACAAACCATCTAAAACTTGGCCGCCTGGCCTGATACGACACATTTCGCTTAAAAAAAAACTCAAATAATGGATTAGGAAAGGAGAATAAGGGTAAACAAGGAAGAACGTTAATGGAACAGATAAGGTAACTACTTGTTGGGTTGTACTCGTATCAGGATGTAACTTTTTGTATGGTGTACGTACAATAAAGAGAATCTATAGATCTCAGTCTATCTTATACCGATTACTCCGTCGATTAGAGCGCAGCTTCCAAATTAAGAAAGAGAAAGAGAGAGATGTCAATTCATAACACTTTCATTGTTTTTGCTTACATCATCGACAACCGATTGTACCGGCTTATACTCGTAACTCATGCACATGCTAGTTATGAGTATTAGTATTATTAAGTACCTTTTATTATGTAAATTTTCATTCTGTGACATAATTTGTTATTTAATTAAGCACCATAATGTTTATAAAAGAGTGGATTCATATTTCCTGTTTCTCAGCTCAAAACGATCAGCTCTTTACTGCATTAATTTTATGCAGCTTGACTTTTTATTAGATCCTTGTTGTCTCGATAGGGTTTCATTGTCAACTTGGCAGAGCGGCCAACATTCCGACATTTTATTACATTTGGCGGGCATGCCGATAGCAGGAGAGCAAGCATTTCCCTTTTTCCGAAAAGCTGAGTCACGCACGACATCATGACATGATATCGGCCCCTTTGTCGCCATTGCCAAATTGTTTAATATGAACAAAATATACTATCAAGGTTAAGCGATCTGTCCATTGATATTTGCAACGAAGAAATAGCTTTACTATGAATAATAAATTATAAATAAAATAAGCATATAAATAATATACTCTACAATTCTAAATCGTTCTACTGTGTACTGTACCTCGCCTATGAGAAGGTTTATAAGAACAGATCTAACTTTACCATGAGATTCCAGTGCAGTGACATGATGCATTGGCATAATCAAGCATATTTTAAAATGTTACTAACAAGCCGCTCCAAAGTCAAATTATTAAATATGTAATAATTAATTATCGACAAATTTTAAGCGATGAGCGATATCAGTCGCGGTGATTTTTTAATATCTTTCGAAGTACGGCCATACTAATTATCATGTTACTGACACCTCTAAATGGATTTTTAAAGTCTGCAATAAATGGATTTATTATTAATATACTAATGATAGACGAATTTAAAGGTGCAATAACAATACACTGTTTTCGCACCATTTAATCACAACACGAGCACAACAAATCATTTAGTTTTCAGCAGATTTTCATTGCATTCTACGATAATTTCACTCGGTTAGTTTTGCGAATGTATCGCTTGGTTTTGTACCTATAAATCAATGTTCTGCTGGTTTTCCGGAAATATTGTCACTATAAATTTAAAAAATTGCGGTTTCTGCCATAGCTACTAATATACTTAAAATACAGTTCTGACTACACATAAGAAACATAGTCACACAGTAAAAAAATATTCAAAAAGAACACACTTAAATTACCTATTTTACAAATGTTTGGTTACTCCTTAAAAGTTCAAAGTTAAAGAAGAAAAGGCATTGATATAATGATGAACACAGCTGAAACAGGACATAACCTTCGAGTAAATGTTACAACGGAAGCTGTAAATGGAAGTCCCAATCTGATCTTCGTCACTTATCGATCCCCAGACAGGAGTAAAAACAACAATTAAATTCCTAGAATCTAGATAGGCGTCGCGTGTGACTCAATATCAGCAACACGTGTCTGGTGCAGTAGGCATGTTACTCAATAGCTGCTGAGACGTTATCACAATATACACATTAATGACTCACGGCAGCCAGCCGATGGGTGGATGTCAAAACACGATTGAACAGGTTCATAGATGTTGGTGTAAAGAAATCCAAGTAATTTAAGTAGGTAACACATGCTTGTAAAGTACCTTTACATGTTCACCTGGTCTTGTGTTTCCCGCTCCGGACTCCAAAACCAGGCGGTTGCCGGTTTGAACCCCGCAAAGGGCAAATGTTTGTGTGATGAGCACCATCATGTACCTACACATGTACCTAAGTATCAACTTAGGATCCAATCTTCTTAATCTATACGGTCCATCCCGGTTTCGTCCAAAGCCATTGCTTTGGAGCCCAGGGTCCTCTTTTCTTGATTCGCGCTTCGACCACTTCGCGCGGTCTTGAGCGTCTCTAGTTGTGAGATCATTGGCACGCATGTCGGACAACTTAGGATCCAATATAGGAGATAATATCCATCGGGATATTTGTATGACATAAATTTAAGTAAGTACTTATTATGTTAATCCGTTATCTGATCGAAATAAGGTTTACTTGGTTGATGTTATTGGGAGAAGAATTAATGTAAAATTTTAGAAGAAAAATCTACGCCTTGCTAAAACGATAGGATACATTTTTCAAGCAAGCAGTTATTAGGTCTGACAGAATCTCAGAGATAAGTGAGAATAAACGCCAAAAAGGCTTCGATCACTTGAAGTTAAAAGCTTGTAGAATCGTAATGCAAATTGCAAACACCAAGAACATTATTTTTGCGTTGGAAACATAGCATGGTAATTGTTTCTCCTTGCAAACACGTTTAGGTACAAAACGCTGCCTGAAATGTGTTTGTTAGTAAATGTTCGTGACGGTGCACCTACGCGCGTCTAGGTTAGAGGCTAGACCCCAAGGCCGCGGCTTTGTTTAGCTAATAAAATCTGCGCACACATCTACGTGTATGCTTATAGATACTAACACTGTAATTAAAAGTATAAAGTAATTCTTACACGATAAAGCTGCACCTTAATTTATTTTTGTGACAATGAAACTAACTGAATACAAAAAGATTCCGACAAATTGAGAACCTCCTCCTTTTTTGAAGTCCGTTAAAAATTAAGAATGCTTACGAAATAATTAGAGTTTGTCCACAATATTGTCCTAAAGCAGTGGTAGCCAGGGGCGTGCATTGGTTTCAGATGGGGGTAGGCTGTGAGTGAAAATTGAGTAAGTTTGCGTGAAACAGTAGGCGATCTCGCGGCAGCCTAACATTGGTTAAATTACAGTAACGATCTAAGTTGCGCGCTTTAGTAAGGAATAAGTACAGGTAGACCAAATCAAACAAAATAGTTACAGAATATTTATTGTTTATTGTTGAATACGTAATTAATAATTATGGTCAGCTGTTCTGTCGGTTTTTTATGAAGGTAGGCTCTGCATAATAGCCTATATGGGATGCACGCCCCTGGTGGTAGCCTACCTTTATTTTACGCACTGGTAGGGTAAAAAAATAAAATTGGGACGTGTACTACAGCAAAATTCAGGCCTATTTGCAGAAATAAATTGGTTTTATAGGTTATTGGTTTTGTGGGTGCTATCACAACTTAACGGTTAGCTCTCGTTGGTATTCAGTTTTAGGATAGACATAGCATGAAAAATTTATTGAAATAATTTACCATTAATACTTAAATTATAGCAACTCGAACTAAAATTTACAATTCTAATCGTTATTTAAAAAAAAGTATTCATTACGTACTCGATGCCATGTTTAAAAAAAACAGAAGTAACCTTCTCAAGTGTAAGCTGGAAAGCTTGCATTATTATGACAACAACAACACACAACACTAAGGAAAGGTACTTGCATTGCACGAAACTGTTACCCTCAATTTGCCTCTGCGGTGTCTGTTATAATAATATTTATTATTAATATTATATATAATATTTATATATTAAATCATATTTATTTTTCTCATAATTTTATTCTCTCATAGTTATAGCTTTAGCTTCTGCTGTACAAGATATGCGGTGAACCTTTGTCTTTATAGATTGGTCATTCATACAGTGCGTAGTAAGGTTAATTTTTTGGGTCAATAAACATTTTGCAGAAATTCTAGAATTAATATATATTGTTCCTGTGAAAAAACACTTTTTTGCGGTTTTAACCATAATATTCGTACATAAATTTTGATTCTAATACCTACTTGATTTCAAATCTGCCTGCAATAACACGAAAGAAAATGACTCCACAGTCAAAAATATACACGAACTCTATGTATCAAATGAGTTGGTTTCTTCTCAAACGTAAAGAAGAGCAAATAATTTACGTATGCAATGATATTAGGAAAAGAAAAAGTTCGAAAGTTTCAACAATAGAAGGCCTATGATAAAAGACGTGCAGACACTTGGGCGGCCAGAACGTTGATCACTAAATAATTAGTCACGGCCCATCAACAGTGCTCGTAAAATAGGAGCGGCGGTTCTCATTAAAACTGATGATAATTCAGGTGTCAGAGTGACTCACTGAGCCTTGTGCCAAAGCAAATTTTTAAAAACAAACAGTCCACACGCGCCTCATCCACTGTCATTCCCAGTACAGTATTAGTATTAGTAATTACTTGGAACATAGGTCTGCTAACGGAGATTAGCGGCGTCTTGTAAGAAAGTACTGTACTTTCCTAAATTTAACTCTCGGGTCATCAAGGGAAATGTCGTAAGTTTGGAAATGATGATTGAAGGTGATTAGTGTAAACCTATTTCACGAATGTTTTGACTTCCGCAAGCATGATGATGTCATGGTACTATTCTGCTGAAATATAATTTAGTGACAGGCATATGTTGACCCTTCTAGAACGAAAATGCATCAGGTAACATGGTTAATTGGTGATTGACGTAAGTATTTCAACTTGGTAATTGCTCCAGTGCTAAGGGTGCCTCTCACTTCAGTGAGGTAATGATATATGAAGTTGGAAATAAGTTTCTTTATCATGTCATTAGTATGAATAGAAAGAAATATACTCGAATAAAACCATCAGGAACGGTGTTAGACCGTCGTAGGCAGGTGTTGTTGTGGGCGACGAGTGGTTGCGCTGGCCGAGGTCTTGAAGCTTCACAATAAAGGTCATTACGCGTGCACGCGTAAGTTTGCGAGCACTCGTAATAATAGCGACCAGCTGGCTCTGCGCCAGCGCACGGGTACCGACCCCACCGCGTTGAACGTTCTCACTGCGACACGAATGATTAATTAATCCCGGTTTTCTATATTCAACCTCTCTGACATTTGCGCGAAGCCGCGAAACTAACGCTATGGCTGTTGAAATCTAAGGTGCAGTACGAGAATGGGAGATGATGCTCAAAGCGATGCAAAACGATAATACATGAACTTTCTTAGTGAATCGTGGTTTCTTTTTCAATATCTCAAAACGAAAGAAGAATAGAGTGTATATTGGACAAGATACCTAAAATCAAAGTAACAGTTAACAGTTCCAAAAGTGCAACCATCAACCGAGTACCTACCTAAGTACCACACATTAATTTGCAAAGTCGGATCAACTTGATCATAATGATCATCTGACTTGATTCATTAGTATTTTAATACGAGTAGATATCCATTTCGAACTGTGTTGGAGCTAGTAATTTAAATAGTTTTATTTTCCGGAATAATACAATAACTCATTGACACTCGCTACTTTGTAAACTGCAAGTAAAACGAACGAGTCGGTTGAACCTATTAAGAGCAAAACAGTGTGCGCACGATCAGAAATAGCTGTACATTTGAGTCTAAGCTCGTTCGCATTAAGACAAAATGACAAATGGATTTAAAGCCTTTTGTGTTGGCCAAAATAGATGGCAAAAGGATCAAACCTGACATTGAAGCCTAGTCGTTGCCCATCGAAAGAAAAGGACCAGAGATTTTGTGGAAAGATTTTAGAAAGATTTTAAAGTTTCATCTTAATTCTATCACTGACTGATATAAATTATTAGGTTAGATCAGCGACTATTAATAAAACCACACAGCAAAAAATGTGTCTTAAACTCTTCTCATTCTTCCTAACCTTGGACAGGATAGACCAGTGCAAGATGATATTTGGTACCATCGGCAACTAGAGGTTGTTGAGTGTATAAAACGAACTGATCTTCTTTTAACTAGTAGGATTTAAAAACCAGACATTCTGGGTTTTAAGACGCATTAGATTGCATGCGTTTTAGCTAGAAAGCTCTAGCGATTTCTATACCGATGAGGTATTATGTATCAGAGCCACTTTTACTTCATTGTCCACTGCCTCAACTCTTCTATGGATTATTTCCATAAATTGTGACGCACCTTGTTTAATTTATCAAATTGAATTGTAATTTTCGCGGAAAAGACATCAATTAAATTTTATTTTCGCTCATTCATTTCTTCCAATCAGCGTTTCGCCTCAAGGAATAGAAAACCTTAACACAATGAGATAGTGACGAATATTTCTAATGTTGGTAAACAGTAAATTTTCGTTCTATTAGATCGTTTGAATGCAAATCAGAGGAATTTACATTTAAATTATAGAAATTATTTTCCAAAAGGTTGTTCTAGCATGGCGCCACGCATGATTATACGATTTTATTTTGTATCTCAATTTGTGGCTTAGAATTTCTGATGTCGGGTTCATCATTTTGAAATTCATGATTTTAACTAAAACTCTTTTCTCTCTTGTCTTTATCCAAACGTGAAAATGCAGATGCTCAGTTTGGAGCTAGATCCTAATTGGTCTCTGTTTGAAGAACTTAATTTATTTATTCTTCAATAAATAAATTAAATTTTCTAAATTAAGATTTTTGTTTTTAACAATTTAATTATGTTGTGTTAAGTAATTAAATAATTGTTTGTAAAAATACTTGTTAAAGGATTGATTTCGGAACGGTAAATTGAACAAAAAAGACCTAAGAAAAGTTGGCGTGACGATTTCGTTAACCTGGCGAGGGAATTGGCGATAGATAGAGATAGAATAGATATATAATAGATATAATAGTCTAGGGGAGACCTTTGCCCAGCTATTTGGATTGAATAGGTTGAAAAAAATAGGATTGAATTTGGAACGGTAAATTGAACAAAAAAGAAACAAAGCCTGTGCTTATTCTTATTATTTATATTTACCAATTAAATAAAATCAAAATGGAACATGATAAAATAATATTGATTAGAGTAGCAGAATTGATACTGTTTGCAGATAAAGTAACATTGTCCGGTTATCGTTGTTATTGGGGCGCAGTATCGCGGGTCACGCGGGCTGCGCGCGCGCGGCTAATGAACTCCAGTGGCGTCATCGCTCGTAGAAGGGGTAAGGGACTAAAGAGCCCGAAAGGATCGAGCTCCTTGGGTCTACAGATGCGGACAGAACTTACAAACAAATGGGACGAAACTCGTTCTCTCATTCATATTTGCTTTGTAGGGGCTCTTTTGTATTCTAATATTGAGGGCTTGTTCTTGATCTCAATCTGATACATGTCGGATGTCGTTTACGATAGAGTTTGCTATTCATGAATTTTTGACGACCCATTTGGTGTATTAGTGGGCGCGGTAATTCGTATTAAATTCAGAGGTTTTGATTCCTAGTACGATTCTATTCAGAAAACGACTATTTTCAATTAGTTTGTTCCTAAGCAGCCCTAGAGGGAGACAGCCCTAGCTAGCAAATACATTATTATGGAATCTCGTAACACGACGATGTTTGGCTCTGATAATATTGAAGTAATATAATTAAAATAAATCAACAAAAGAAGGTGACTTAGGTAGTCTCTTAGCCTAATACAATAACTACATCTAAATATCCTATTTATATTTCAATGTTGACCCGCACACTTCCCTACTTGTCTTACTATAAGCCAGACTTTTGGAAAGTAGTTATCTGAATTGACCCGACCGGGATTAGTACCAGGATTTACCGATTGCTTAGAGACCAAGATGAAGCCAATCATCGCATAATTCTGGTAGTCGATGACAGCATATAAGTACTAAGTTGTTAATTCATCAACCAACACCCATGTTAGGTAACACCAGCAGGGCTTGTGTAGGTACTCTCGTATAGTAGTACGTATACCTAATACGTAATCCTCCTTTAACTATCCGACATGAGTATTTATCAACGAACTTTTTTAATACGATTTTTATAATTACGTTACTTACCCTTAGGTACAGAAAACATTATGATTTAATTATTACCCTTAGATTACTTAGGGAATTTGGTACTGCAGCTGCAGCTTTCCCTTCTCGGTTAAAGATCCAGAGAAAGACCCAAGACAGATGGAAGAGTGTAGTGCTAAATGACACAAAGGAGTGCGAAGAGTTCCGAAGACGATGTCAAGGATGGAACGAAGTTATTAGCCAGAAAGAGAGTGGGCATTATGATTTTATTAAATAAAATTCCAGACAAGACAGCAGTAAAAAAGAGATGACGATTTGTTACAATAAAATGTTATCATAACAAGACAGCCAATTCAAAATAAGTAGGTACAAAAATAGCGCTATCGCCATAATGACGCAGTGTGTATTTGAAAATAGGTCGCCTTTATCTTAACTAAGTTCACTCAATACATAACATAGTAATAAATAATCCGATTTAAATTATTAGGTATTATTTTTGCTTAGCCTACACTCCTCTTCCTTATTGTTTTATTAACATTTTGTTATCTAATGTATGTACGCAGGTACGTCGATCTTTTTTTATTAATTTAAAACGTCATTAACTAAAATTTCATAGTTAACAGGAAATTAAATTAATCAAAATATGTAATGCGTAATAATTATTAGAATATTACGCCATCACAATGTACCTATGCATTATGTGTAGCTACACTTTATATGATAAAAATAAATATTTTTAATGTTATGTATTTTTTTCACAAATGCGCAATATAATACGGAAATTTTAAGTTAAGGTCTTTAGTTATTTTGTAATCAAATAGGTCATGATCGGAATTATCAGTTGAAAACTAAGTGTTTTTAACATTACATTTCCATCATATTGTATTAAAGCATCATTAGCAGCTGATATTACTTCGAATTGCGTCAGATTAAAGTATCAAGGAGATCCCTTTTCACTTAATTTATAGATTCCCTGTGCGATGAATCGCATGATGATGTGATTCATTGCACAGAAACACTAGCTGCAGCCCGCGACTTCGTTTGCGTGATCTTTCAAAACCATAGTTAGTCTAAACTAAAGAACACACGCGAACGAAGTCACGGGCAACAGCTACTATTTAAATAAATACAATTTACTGAACTCTACAAAACTATTAACCCCGTCAGGTCAGGCTACTGAAACGAAACAAAATGGTCATTTTATTATTACGTTGCCACATGGGGTTGTGGTTTTGACAGAAAAAGTTATTTCACAATTTAATGCAACATCAATATGACAAAGATAATTTGAATATGCGTACGTGGATACTGGATTCCACATACTGTGACATATTGGTAACTCGTAGATTGCCATTTTTTTCTGCTATTGTGTGTCCGGGAAAAAAGACTTCAACGCATTAAAAAAAATGGATTCGTTAAAGTCGAGTGGCGCTGCCACCCGAAATGTCATTCGACTTTAACCAAAGACGCTGGTGCTTAGACGCTACACGTTAACCAAATCTATTTTTGTATGCAAGTCCGCGTTTACGTTCTTCTTTAAAGACAGAGTAAATCTCGAAATAGGCCATAGGCAATTTTTTTATCCATTTCGTCAAACTCGTTTCCGTCAGCAACAAATGAATAGAATGACGATGAAAGTTGCTAAACAAACTCAAGCTTGCCAACATAATTGTTGAATAGAATTACAACAAATAATGCAAATGTACCTACTGTTCCCTTCAGCTACTCTCTAAATAAACTTTACTTGTCTATTTATCTTCTTAACCCTAAGGCCAAAAATATTTAGTATACACTGAAATATCAGTGTTTTGGGGTCTTTTTTAAATTTATTGGAAAACAATAGAAAACACAACAGACATCAGTTATACAAGAAATAGGGATATAAAAGTGTGAAAGGTATTTATTGATTGAACTAAATATCCTAAGGGTGTTTATACTATTGAAACAAATTAAGAACATTATTTGATAAAAAATAAATAATAGAGGAATTTAATTTGATGATTACTTAATCTAAGCTTAATCTATTAAAATACGAAATCAATAATAATAATTATTATAAAAATTCCGATTGGAACACTTAGTTAGTTAGCTCTATCAAATAGGTCGGATACTCATTATATTTTTCGTACGGACCTATCTTACATAAGGGTCTTTCCAGCTACGCCCAGCGAGAGTTGGCGAGCGCTGAAGACACACGTATGCATGTAGGTGCATCTAAGTTGTCACATTGGTAGTTTGAGGCTCTTCCCATTATGCATCCTAGTGTCGGCCAACCGTTTGTGACATACGAATTCAATCTATAATATCAGCTCGGCTTATTATTTATTCCGGTGCGGATCCGCATTGTCTTTAAAATGACCGACGTGTGAGCATCGCGCGCACGGAATACTGTTGCCGGTGTCAAAAAGTAACCTTAGTATTGATGAAAACAATAATTGTAGTTTGCAACTTTGCTACCTACCGTGCAGGTGACTTTACTTGGATTCTAGGGAATAACTAAGATGACTTTTTAATTATTAAAAAAAATAAAACCGACTTCAAAACACTAAAATGCTAAAAATAATCCTAACACTTAAGTACCTAATCAGTTAATTTTGGAGTAGGTGCAAACAAAAACATTGAATCTCTCATCGGCTGGCACCGACTCCAAAAGTAACTGATTAGGTACTTAAGTGTTAGGATTATTTTCATCATTTTAGTGTTTTGAATTCGGTTTTATTTTTTTTAATTAAATTTACTTATTTCATCTAATTTTAGTGATAAATCCTAATCTAACTACTGAACACCAATTTCATCCCCTATTTTCCTACCCTTAGGGGTGATTTTTAATTTGGAAACTTTTATCATAGCATCGAAGATAGGTAACAAGAATCACAACCAAAATATTATCTGGGTATATATTTGTTGATTTTCTCAAAAAGTTTTAAATCAATTTCTATGGGACCACCTCTGAAGGTCTATGATCTACCAAACAAAAAAAGAATCATTAAAATCGATTCATAATTGGAGGAGTAATCGCGTAACATACATACAAAAAAAAAACATACAGTCGAATTGAGAACCTCCTTCTTTTTTGAAGTCGGTTAAAAAGGTCTTCGCTTTGTAGAGTACGTTAGCAACTGAGCAAGGATTTATCCACAAATATACTACACATTTGTAAGAACAATTCTAACTAGTTAAATAAATAAGTAGCAATGTGGGTTTGAAATTTTGATTTAATTAAGAAACAAAAATAATTGCGATTCAAATGTAAGTGCAGTTGTGTTGCACTCAGGGGCGCGCATTTGTTTCAGATGGGGGTTAGGCTGTGAGTGAAAATTGAGTAAGTTTGCGTGAAACAGTAGGCGATCTCGCGGCAGCCTAACATTGGTTAAATTGCACAGTAACGCTCTAAGTTGCGCGTTTTAGTAAGGAATAAGTACAGGTAGACGACAAAATGGTTACAGAATATTTATTGTTTATTGTTGAATACGTAATTCATAATTATGGTCAGCTGTTCTGTCGGTTTTTTATGAAGGTAGGCTCTGCATAATAGCCTATATGGGATGCACGCCCCTGGTTGCACTTTAGTGCATAGGTGTGGCATTAGTATCGACCTCACAAGGACTAAAACAAACAAAAGTTGGCTCTTGTACATATTTATTTATTATATATATTTTACTAGAGCTACGTGACTACCGATGTATGTAAGTTGTTAGCAAGTCTAATGCTTAGTTAAATGTATTCAGTAATAGAAATGCGATGGTTTCTGAGAACGGATTATTTAATATTGATGCTTGGATGTCTAACGATTTGGCAAGTAATGAGTGCCAGTCGTTGCCAACACGTACTTATTGAAATTGTGGTATTGTACAAATCTAATATTCTCTACAACTGCAAAGCTTCTATATCATTTAGCTCTGCTGAACTGCATAGAAAGAAATTCTGTTCAAAATAAGGAAAATCACTGAAGCGTTCGATTTTATTAAAAGCTTTCCTGAAAAAGTCGAAAATTTCAACATTCAAATTAAAAAAATTGTTGAGAGTCTGTGCTACGGAGAACCTGCCGTCATCTGGGATTACTAAGTTGATATGTTCAGAACTAGGACGACATTACATCTTCTCCTTATTTCAAAACTCTACATTTAAAGGAGACTGGGAAGAAGCGTACCCACCATCCAACATTTTTTTATAATTGTCATTTGAAGCGTCTATTAAGAATATTTTTTGTAACGGCATCTATCAAATGAATCATTTAAATTATATGTATTACTAATTGTAGCCGCGCTTTGTCTGTCTGCCTAGCTTACCACATGGGCCATGCTTGGCCGTCATCCGAACGCGTTGTGTTTGTTCTCTGTTTATTCTCGGATGATAGCTGCAGAAAACAAGCGCCCGAAGGGAATCAAATAGAAGTCTTGACGAACTGTCTTTTGCTAGCTAGTGTTTGCAATTTCATCATTTATGCTGGCAACATAATGGGATTATTGTGAGCGTGCGTGCATTTTATGATGGAGTATTAGAATAAATAGTTGTTAAGCATGTCTGTATGCAGCCTGCGAAATGCATCCTGCCGCCTCCGCCAATCAATATTCCTATAAACACCCGGACACGGCGCGATCGCTCCACACTTCAATAAGAACGATATCTAGGAGCCGCCGGCGTATCGAATATAAATTACACAAAATTATAGTAGACGCATGAAATCCGCGCTGGTCTTGCTCGACTCGACTCCCGCCTCGTCGCCATTTTGAATTCAAGCGCTCGAGCCGCGGCGGTGTCGGTGCGGCGACCCGCTGACCGCGCGCCCATGGTCCATACTAATGCGTTGACCGCCCACTGCCGTGCTACCCGACCACGTTTATTCACTACTCAATATCAAAACCGGTCAAGTGCGAGTCGGACTCTCGCAACGAGGGTTTCGGGCTACGTCTTTAATTCCTGTCGGTATTTTTAACGCAAGCCCGATTCACGCTTAACCGTGTTTTTATTTTTTGTTGTTTTAATTGACAGTTTGCAATCATAATAATAATCACTCAGTTCGATCGATAACTTTGCCGGCCTATTACTTTATTTATGAAAATAAAAAATAAGTAATAAAAATACATAAATAAATAGCTACCTACGCGACTCAATGATAATCTTAAAAATTATACATAGGTAATTGAATTTCAAATTAAATATACCTAATTCAGTTTTGAGGTCAATATTCTACACAACAAAAACCAACTAATTATCGCATTGGGTATAATATCCTGCCTGTCATGATAATTGTAATTAGTGTGTAAATGAAAAAAAATAAATTTTATGCCTGTACCCGGGTTTCTGCTTTGACCTTTGCTTTGGGCTTCAAAGAATTAAAAATGGAGTGGATAGCAATAAAAGAACTCCGCGATACGGCCACACGTCGTGTGTCGCGGTCGCGGGCGTCGTCACTCGTCACAGACGCGTTTATTGCTTTTGATTTCAACTTTTTCGGGTGTTTACGAGCTGAGGCGAGGTCGCCGCGCGTCCGCTTTGAATTTCGTTTCTTTTTATGGCGATGCGTAAACGACTCATGTCTCGTCAACGGTATTTGGAAAGTTAGACGTATCTAATTTCTTGTCAGACTCGTCTAGCCGTTCGTGCTAGTCTGGAATCAACGACGTAGTAAAAATTTGCGGAAATAATAGCCACGTGACTATATACTTACGATTAAAAAATAGAACTGATAAGTACCTACTTGAATTTATCTTACATAATAAAACTAAAACCCCTAAGAATAAAACCACCTGAGTGCAAAATGACATCACTCAACAACAATGACACGAGGCTGTTTTGTTTCTCGCAGACGAACGAACGCAGTAAATATGTGAAGTATCCACCTACAAAAATGTTGACCGGATGAATGTTTCAAACTTACAATTCAAGAGTATATTAAAATGCACAAGACTGCAAACTTATTTAAGCGCATAATACATCAGTACACGATTGACACTAAGAGCTCTACAGAGTTTCTGCTTTGTATTTACCAACGTGTTCTCGCAAAGCAAAGTGCACTTTAGTTCTGTTTTCCGATTTGTAAACATGTTAGTTATTTCTCGCATTCGGATGCATGCATAGCAGTTTCTATATGATAGTCTCCTGTTCAGAAAGCCACGTATTTTACTCTCATTTTAGGTTAAATAGGGATGACGACTGGGTAAAGAAAATGAAATTCTATTTAGTCCGTCAGTCATTATCAAAAAAATAATGGACACGTCATATTTTTTCTTTTGACTATCAACCAAAAAATTGCAAAGATAAAGCGCGTCAAAGTTCGAGTGTGGGAGCTCGTAATCGTAACGACACTTCTAAGTAAAATTGTATCAAGACGTGACGTCATGTGACATTTCAAATCAATCTGTCTATCGTTATCTCTGTAATATTATGATTTAAAAAAAAAGAAAAACTACGTGTCTAAGGACTAGTTTCACCACTTGCTGATAAGTTCTAGATAATCTATCTGGCACTTATTTGACAGCTAATTGTATGGGTTGTCTATCAAAACAAGTGCCAGATCGGTTATCTGAAACATATCAGCAAGTGGTAAAATTGGCCCTAATACTTTTTGATAATCTACCTGATATAGATGAAGAAAAAAAGTTAGTTGCCATCACTTTTAACACATCACTGCTGCGATAACCACCATCCTTTTCTAGTTTCTTTTCTGCACTTAATCCAGCTATGTAAGTACATACAATGCTTTGGCGAGCTAAACTAATACTATTCAACAGTTTAACCTCCTTCGTTGGGCGTCATGGCTAAGCGAGCCAAAAAAACTGCTCAATAGCAAGGGCCGCTAACAAAACATTCTAATTTCAAATGGTGGTCGCCTTTCGAGGCTTCGTGTCGGCCGAGCGGCATGAGCGCACCAAGGTCAACTTTACAACTGGGACGTGGCCGTCTCATCATTGATTTCACTATGACGCAATTGGCGTCGCGGCGCGGCGCCGGCCCGAGGACCGTCTATTTGCCCATCCGAGTTTTTGCCCGTTCTGCCGTAGGCGTTGGACGAACGCCCTACGACTACGACACGAGCGTTGGGCAACCGTGACATTTTGCAGCATGCTGCGACGAGAAACATAACTCTATAATTGAAACGCATTGTAGGCGGATACTTACAACGTGTTAGCTGTGGAGCGGACAAAAATAATAAATTGCGTGTCGAAGACCTTAAACCCTATTTTGGAAAGAACATCGTGTAGTAACAGACATGACGCTATAAATACACATAAGTTATTGGACTTGCCTTTTGTAGTAAAATCTAAGTTTTTTTTTTAATACCTGGAGATACTTTAAAGAATTGGTAAGATTAACTTATGGATCTGTTTAAAGATAATAAACGAGCACGAACATAACATATCAATTGCAATTTTTCCCGAACTCGAGCACCTAACGATGTTCCCCTAACTAATAATGACGTCAGCGAATCGTTTATCCAATCGTATTCGTAATCTCCTTGAAGGCAGGGACATTTTTCAAGACAAATTGCAAGGTTGTCAATCGTACAAACAGTTAAGAATAAATATGGCTGAACATGTACAATATTTGAGTGATTATGCCCTGGTACTGTTTATTTACACGGCTACCCACTTTTAATGATCTACTAGTAGAGAAAATTCAATTTTAGATTTACCACGCTAAAGAACATCGAGTTGCAATTTTCCTACTAACGATGACAAGCTAATAAATTAGGCTAATTTCCTGGTATCATCATTCAAAGGACGTCCACTGCTGAACACAGGCCTCCCCCAATGACTTTCATCGGGGGGGATTGCCAATACTCGCCACGCTTGGCAGACGGGTTGACGAGCGCAGTTTTTTATAACATTTCGTACGCAGACGCTGCTGCCCGTCTCGTGCTATAGGAATATAGGAGTTAGTCGCCTCTTACGACACGCCTTCTGTTGGCGATGGGAAAGTGTATTCTTTACGGCCGTCCCCACACAGCACCTGGTAACAAAAGAGTAAAAAGCGAAACATCCAGAGACCTAGGGAGCTAGAGAGCTTTTGGGCAAATTTCTTTAAAGTTCTTAGCAACGGCCTATGGCATCTAAAAGAAGTAAATCTAATCCAGATAATTGCACCTTTTTTATGAATATTTAAAACAAATAAAATACTGCACCATTCCATCTTTGTATTTTATCTCGTGTTAAAAAAAACTCTGTTTTTGTCTAATCATTCTGTATGTGTATTAGGTCATTGTAATTTAACATTAAGTTAGTACTTAGTTTTAACATTTTATTTTTAAATGAAAGTACTTTAATGTTTCCGAAAACACAATATCTTCAAAATATTATGACATAAAAGCGAAAATCATTTGCAAAACGTCGATTTCGTAGTACATAGATTAATTAGAATGTTAATAGTTTTATTTGTATTGTTACTGCTGTTTCTGAGGGAACCGTACGTGTATTAAAAAAAAATCTTCAAAAATAAAAAACCGTCGCAGAAACACGCCATCGCGTTATCGAGGCATCGATGTAAAGTAGTCGATAAGTCGAAAGTTTTCGGAGACACGTAGAGAACCTCTTTTGAGGGCTTTCATTCAAAAATCCTGCGAACCGAAACATATTTCGGATTAATAATCAAAGAAACTATCACCGAAATTTCAATCGTTAATAACCGTGCGGCTGTGCCAAAATTCACGCGGTCCACTTCTGTCAAACGAGAGGCGAAAATAATGTCCGTGTATTTTTAGCGGGAACCCACAAATATCATTGGCTTCAGAACGATTCGGTTTATGCGTAATATTTATAATCGCTCAGTTGTTGCAGTGGCAGTTGAGCAAAACTGATGCTATTAACGACCCACTGTTTCACTTCATGGTGCAGAATTTTCCTGAACATCTGGAGGATTCATTGACCCGTCGCTACTCTGCATAGAGAAAATGAAAAATTCAAGACTGTACTTACACTCGTGTCTCGTACATAATGTTCATGCTCACAACTTAGTGCGTTTACTACTCTTTCACTTCATCACTTTTGCTGTACAAAAGCATTTGATATAGGTACATGTATATGCAAGTGAGAGACTTGTGCCTTTTGAATTCACCCCAGAATGAAACGTAGGAGTAGTACCAGGAGAGTGTAGGTACCGAAGGGAGAGCTTGAGAGTTCATAAAAGTGCTGCAATTAGTGCAAGGAACTGAAGCGTTAGATCCATCACACCCCAGCTGAGGGGACGTGCGCACACTTCCAAATAATTACAGTTTGATATACTATCTGCGTGTATGATGTCGACATTTCTGGTTTGCTTATTCATTCAAATGTGAATTGATAACAGCTATATTAGGTAATTTGGTTTGATACACCATACGAATAAAAACTTTAAAGACGTACGAAATTATAAAGATTACTTGCGTACTTTAATTTACGTTCTTAATAGTAAAGTTGATGCAATATCTTCAACCGTCAATTATTTACCTGACTTGAATAATTCAGAGAAACTGCCATGCTATAAACAATTTTTTTGCATACTTGTATTATTCCCCTGTCATTAAGTGAATCTCGTCACGAAGACATAAAAATGCGAATGTGGTTAAAATTACTGCTACAAATGTGTTTGCGGCTGTTGCATGGAATGAAAAAACTTCATAACAATGCTGAGTTCATCGCCCTTTAAAATATTCCAGAGATCTGTCGCCGCATGTCCAACGATGTCATTTTGTCGCTTTTTATTGTTAAAAGGCTAACAATTCTCGCAAGGTCGATGTACATGTAGGTACAAGTTCATTTTAATTTATATATTTTTGTTCACTTTACGAGTGCGCTTTTATTGCAGATCCAATCCAACGAGCGTTGACCTCTGCAATATTCAGACGTTCCCTTCTTTAGATCGTTATCTCCTTGCTTCAGTCAAATCTGTTATCTCGAACATACTACATGTATTATTAACTTAAACGAACGACACCAAAGGAAATAATTATTCAATGCATTCTCCTTTGTGGTTGTTATTTTGTGAAGATATGGTAACTGTTAACCGTCCAAATTCGGCCAGACTTTCACTGGCTGGTACGTTTGTAAGCCACACAACATTTTAGGAGATGGACAAGAAAGTTAGTTGTTTTGTTGGGCTTCTGACGTTTTGTTTGTGTTCTATTCATGCATAAATATATTTATATTTACAAATAAAAAGGTTTCGCCACTTTTAAGAAATCGGCGTGACTTTTTCTTATTTTTATTTAAGTTTTTAAAAATTCCTCGAGGACGAGAAATATTTTTTAAAAATTGGTGAAAATCGACCAAACCACTTCGCACTTTGTGTAAAAATAATGAAAGCGTAAGAGGCTATACGCGCAGAGGTCCCTCTCGGAGGTCGACGTCCTTCTAACAGCTGACGGGAAAAGGAGGTACGCCCCCATCGTGCGTTGAACCTCGAACCTTGCGTACCATTATAGGCTATTTACATGGCTCGTAGCCTTATATACTACAAACAACCCTTGGACTAGAACATAGACGTTAATTTAGTTACATCAGACCTGGGAATACCGGGTATGAAACAGGATCCTGTAATATACTATTCACTGAAATCTCCTTACCTAAAATACGCCCAGCTTATAGGCACAAACTCCTTTATGGGAATCAGCCTAAAATGAATTGCGAAGCATTCTATTAAATTAAGATCTAGGATTTGCAAATAACTTAAACATGGCACAATACCTTTAAAAATGAGAATTGAAGAAAAGAAAATAAGCACCTTATAATAACATAATGTTTTTTACAAAGTGCTAGTGACTGGTATTTTGAAATATAATGCTTGCACTTTTGGTTAAGTACGTGATATCTCGATTTAATGATAACACAATGTTTAGTAGACAACTAGGTATCCTAATGGAAACACTTGTTTTTATTTTGTAAACAAGCATGTACACATCACAGATCAATTGAGCGATCTCTGACGACCTAATTTGGCATGTTGCTAATCGAGCTACTATTCAAGGTCATTACCCCAGGCCATAACAAAGTTTAGCTCATTATTCGATTACAACGCAAATTTAAAAACATTTAAACAAATAAGAGACGAAACCTTTCTTGCACAAACAACTTGTTTCAATACCGGTTTTCATGTTGCTGTTTCGCTCACTCAGTCGATGAGTAATTAGAGCGAGCAGGATGGCGAGACAAGGTCACTGGTCAGCCGTTCTCCGTCAGACAGTGAGGCGCGCGGGAGGGGTGCGCAGGCGCAGACGCTGGCGGCGCGGGCGCGCTTAGCAGCAGACGTGACGTCACAGCCTCACGAACTTGCGCGGAACCTCTCATGCGTACAAAAACTGGAGGCGCGTACGCCGCACGATACTAAAATTTATCTAGCCAGATCTAGCGCATTTAATATGCTACTGTTTGTTTAGGCGCTGAGGTAAGAAATGATTCATGCTACGTCAGACGGAATTAAAGAACGCTTCTAATACGTAATCAGTCTAGTTCATCGAAATTTGTTCTTAGGTATCTAATTTTCTAAAAGTACCTAATAATATATTTTGTCTTGTATCATCATCACTGAAATACTTTGCAAGTAAACTGCAATTAATGAAAAGGTTATGATTTCATCAAAACAACAGATTTCTTATTATCATTTTATTTACCTGACATAGTTTTTCAACAATAATACATACGTATGCATACGTAATTTACGTTTGCAGATCAATTCAAGAAGACATAAATTCGAGATTTATTTAGTTTTTTTTAAAGGATTTATGTATTTAGTAAGTTTTGAACACTAGTTTAGTACGATATCTAATCGGCTATTCAGTTCATTGGTGAAAGTGCATAAAATAGTATACCTACCTAATGTATGTAGTAAAAACCAAACCAACCTACTAGTAAAAACCAACCGAGAAAGACGTTGACAAGCAGATATGATATGATTTAAGTAACTGACCAGAAATTATACTATACATATTTTAAATGGACAGACCAGGAAGATAACTATTTTACTCAAGATGTGATTTAAATACGGATGAAAGGCCTAAGCAAACACGCACTGGCATCGAACGCCCACTTGTTTCTCCCCCAGTCTACTCGCACGCTAGCTACGTCTGTACCCGCGCCAAATTTTATAATTAGACGAAATAATATTAGACACTTGTCAAAACTTCTTAGATTACGCAAGAGCGTGTCTAATCATAATTAACACTGATTACACCGCCAAAACCGGGATTCAATCAAAGAAGGTGCTCTAACTAGAAGTTAAATAAGGGAACGGGTATCTACATGTTCAAACATAATGCGGTTTTATTATTTTCTAATAAATCAGACAAAACGTAATAAAAAAAATAATTTCAGATTTTCGAAGCAAAGGTGGTAAGCCAACAGAGGAACAAGTGTGTATCTTATGTATTTTCAGCAAAATGTAACCCACCTACTACCTGCCTAAATAACTTTTTATTCCATCTCTTAATTTTATAGTAAAAACCGAACAAAAGAAAAACGGTACTTACAAAAACAAACAGTATTAATATTAAAAGTGCGAGAGTACAATAGCGCCCAAAACAATAGGTCGCCGTCACAAGCAACCTCCCTGGAGCCGTGTTAAAAGATGTCGGTGTGGAGTTTCCTAATTAGCAATACCTCATTAACGAATTTTATGCAGCCGAGCGGCACGTGGAAATGTGTCCCAGTGTAGTTGACCCAGATAGAGCGTTTCATCTCTCCCCGGACAAGAAGTTTTCGAACGTGCAGCTATGATGTTTTTCTGAAACATTTTTGCAACATTCAGCAATTAGTATTCCTTCATACGGTAAGTAACCTTATTGTTGTGCCGTTGTGCCCAACAGGGTCTATAATGATCTGATTAATGTACCTATTTATAACACCTATGTAACATTATAGAACGCAATAAATATATTGAATATTGAATATACGACTACTTGATCACAAGACACCATAGCAACCCTCATGACGTGGATTTTATCAACAATTCTGTTCATGATGGTCGAACATCGGAGTCTTTGTTCCAATGACAGACAAGTAACAATAGAAATAGTTTCTCCTGGCACCACATCTACAAATCTTCTTTTTGACATTATCTGATATTATGTATTGTCTAAAGAGTATTTCATTAATTAGAAATAAAAAAATATAATATATTAAGCCACGTGATACACGCCAACGCCTTCATTTTCTTTTAGCGTTCACCATTTTGCTTTGACGTCGCATAAAGACCCAACTACTGGTTGCCTAGGTAACTCAATAGCACAGGAGGCTGTATAGTACCTACCTATAGATGAATCCCCGTCTCCCGTCTCGTGCCTCCCACTCCCGGGTAACCGGGCCACAGGGTGGCGGCCCGGGCATAATAATTTTAGCTCGGCGCGCCGACATGGAAATGAAAAATGTGGGCTCTCTCACCCTGCTAACGCGTTCACCTGGCGGCTACAATGATATAAGTGTGCGAATGGACTAGCGAAGCGGGGCACAGGTGGCTAAATTGGACAAAATCGTTTTAGGACATTTTGTGAGATAAGTAGAAAGTTTGTGTTAGGCAAAATATCTATTATTCACTTAAAGCGGGTAAAGTGCCCAGAAAAAAAGTATCGATCTCCGTAAAGATTCGGTATTTTTCGGGTAAAACAAAGATCTATCCCAAGCACAGAATACCTAATAGTACTATCCCAAGTTATGCGTAGAGTATTACATGTATTATTCTTACTCTTGCTATTATGTAAGTTAAGCAACAGATCGTGGCTATTACTCGTATGAGGTTTAACAATTTGCAACAGCTCGCCTTTTTTATCAGAACTCCACTATTCTACCGCTCAGCAAATTTTTTGCTTAGAGCTTGGCATGAACTTAGGCTGCGACCTTATTATTAAGACAATGGCTGACACAATTCCGTGTCTTGTGTAGATTGACGGACTTGTAAATAATTATGTAAACTAGCTGTCCCCAAGCGGAACTCGCGTGGTGCTGGCAGATTGCGGGAATTGTTAAAGACGCTGTCAGAATAGTAAATACCCTAATGTATACTAAGACCATCGAGTACATACCCTATAGAGCAGCAATACGAACCATCTTTCTCCGAAACTAGAAAGTGATTTTTCACTTACATTTAGTATGAAATGACAAGTCCTGTCAACTTTCGCCCATACAAAAAAATACAAATACAGATTTAAAAATGGCGGAAAATTTCGTCGAACAAATCATATGGCATTTCTACTCTATAGGGTATGTGCTCCACCATGACTAAGACATACGGTCCGATCGCGCCCGCTAGGATTGGTGATTTGGTTCTTCTGACGCGAAAGAGCCTGACTTCGATGAGATTACGAAGGCCCGGCCTGTGCCCGAGGTTCCCGCTAGCCGGCTGCTTTAGTCAATCTGCCAAGTGCCAGGGGAGGTAAAGGTCAAGGTACCTAGGTGGTAAAGGCCTAAGACAAATAATCCATTTGAAAATGTTTGTCATTGACAGTTCTTTGTTTACCTCGAAATAATTGAAGGTTCGCGAATAGTAGTAGTTACAAGTCACCAATCTAACCTACCGCGTGTCTCCCGCAAACACATGACAATGGCAGAATCACTGCTCTATGTAAAGCCGAAATAGGTCCATAAAAAATAATAATAAATAAATAAATAACGTGTGTATTGTATTGTAGAAGTACCTTTTACAGTTTTGTGGTCTGTTAAACTAGAATAGCATTCCCTTTTACAGTCTCATAGACGTCATACAAAAGAAGAAGGAAAACAATAAGCCGAAGTAAGATTATTTCCTTTAAAGCCAACCAGTGGAAACATAAGACTTACGCAAGTTACCCAACATTTCTATCCTATTTGTTTTCTAAGGGTACTAATTTTAATCACCTTGAAACAAAAAATTGTATAAGTACTTACATATAATATGTTGTAACCACAAAGTGACGAATACAGAATGATATTCGAAACCAGGATTAGGTTAATCCGATTTAAGATGTCTGGGACATAATAGTATAATTTCCCAGCCATCCATGTCATGGGTCATGGCAAACATGACAGTGCCTGTACTGCCTTTCAAAGAGATAGAGAAAAGAGAGAGAGAGAAAGACAGGAAAAAAGCGTGACATTTTCCAAAATATTTTGATTATATTTTCCAAAGTATTATGTAGATGGCACATAATGGTCTTTTTTTATAGTTTCTTCCACAGAACATGAATGGATGCAAGGCAGTGCAATGAATTTAAGTAAATTTAGAATGTTAGTTAGCTAGTTCAGTTTAGTTAGTTCTATAAATTATCTTACACGAAAACACCAGCGCAGTCAACTCCTTGACGACAAAATTAAAACGATTCTAGTCTAAGTAACGGTATTCTAGGCACCAAATCCAAGCCGGATGCTATCAAATAGGTCATCGACATCACCCTAGGTTGTTTTCGTCTCACCTAGAGTTTTGACGCGCACGCGCACGTTCCGTCCGTGCCTCATTAGTCGGTTCTTGAAATATCGACGTTTGTTGTCGATATTTTATTAAGGTGATTATGAACTGGAAGTTGTGGTTTTGTGCGAGCTAATATACCTACAACGTTAGTAGTGTGGCAGTAACTTTCTAATAGTGCTGTCTACTGGCTAGAATTGTTTTAATCCTGAAATGAAACATTTAATTAATTATTTAATAATTTATAGAAAGACTATCCTATTCAGTAAGATAACAAATTAATAAATTTGATTTTAAAAAAATCGGATTCTAATTACTGATTTTTATTTAGGTAGGTACCTAGAACAAATTATCTGATAGATCAATATCTATTTCTGTTTTATCTTGATAATTTTAATCTGTTAATCCGATGATTACAGGATTAAATGATCAAGATATAAATAGAGATAGGTACTCCTTGAACACCCTTAGAGAGCCCATTCAGCCAGCAGGGGGTTGGATCAACGAACTTAGGCACGTGTCATCGCCTCGATCGGGTTCGAGACGGACTCGTATCGCCTTTTGTGAAGATTTTAATTAAGTAAACGATAACCTATTGTAGTTGGGCCGGGAGTATTGGTAGAGAAGACTAACCCTTAAACCTTTTCTTTTGCATTTGAAAAAAAATAATGACTATGTATTTAAATGTCTACATACCTAATAATAATTAATAATAATAAGCTCCATTCATTCACTCCATCTTTCCTATATTTGGATTAAAACATCCTTTCACTAAACAAAAACCACAATAAGCTAGAACGAAAGGGCAGTTCAAAAGCAGGCATGCTTTAAGAACTCATAGTCTAAGTCACGGTACGACATTTAAAACCAGGTTTAGTTTAAATCTCGTTTTGAGGTAATATTATGTAGGTAGGTAAGTAAGTACTCTATTCTTTAAATTTTTGTTTGTTCGATTTAGTCATAAAAATACAAAACAAATTAATAGCACCTGTCTATTTTTCGAATAGATAACTGAACGATGTACCTATCTCGTTACGTTTTGTTCATTACAATTTTATTACCCGTTCTTAATTAAAATTTGTACTGCGCGCGTAACATGGAGTACGCAAAAACGCTAATGAAGTAAAATTCAATCGCAAAAAATCGTTCACGGTGTGCCCTCACAAGAATTACATTTAAATCTGAGATTCCTGATATATCCGGTTCGCTAGCGGTATTCTGTGAATCGAAATTCTCAGTTTAAATATCAAAGGAACGAACGACCACTAAAAATTGAAAATAAATATTCTAGAAATACTTAATTTAAAAGAGTAATACTTAGAATTGTATGGACGATAAATTTTTATGCACTCGGAATCAAATAAACAGTGATGTGTCGTAATTAGAGTTAGTTGTCTTAAATTGGAATTAATTACTTCAATTGTATAGAATAAAATCATAATCGCAGCGTGCGGTAAACCTCAAATGGTTATTGCTTTTGTAATTAGAAATAAACAATTATATTATTCAACACCAGTTTTAAAAATAAGTAACGTCATAATAATGGTAGAACATAAGACATAATTAGTGTACTAACATAGGATAATCTGATACTGGTAGCTAAATAATTTCGCTCGAGCAACTGTCATAATATCGCATAAACGTGAATTTTTGTACCTTCTGCTACGTAGTAGGTAGTACCGACACATTTTTAGAGATGGGCGGCAAGGAAGAACATGAAAGATATCTTTATCTCTTATCTCTTAAAAACTCTAGTATTTAATTTACCCAAAGTAGGTAAGTACTGGAGTTTTTAAGTTTACCGAAAACCATTTACGATTTTGGTGTCATGATGCGTGTAAGTTACCTTTTGTTGAGGATGAAGAAATTAGTTAGTTTAAAGTATTTAAATAAAGTAAGTATAGTAGCTTACTAAATAAAATAAATAAATAAAAACTTTATTTGTAATAAATGTGGTACATTATTAAACCTGTGAACTATCTACTATTTAATCTGTGAACATTTTTAATTATTTCTTTCGGATATTGCTTAATAATAATCGGAAACAATGGCGGTGTGGATGCAGCATTAGAAACTCATTATTACATCCAGATAGCGTCCCTGTGCACTAAATGATCTTCGGTCAGTCAAAAATATTTTTGTAAACAATCTGATCATAATTGAGCTGTCGTCAGGGCAATTTTAACACTTCACCGTTAAAATATACACGTACGGAAGTGTTTAATTGGTCGCCTGCTGCTTTTAATGGCCCTTCGTAAATATTGCCCATTTATTATCTTGGCCACTATCTTTTTTTTTGCAAATTATTTTAAAACTATTTGGCCCTTAGTAGTTTAAACATAGGTACCTATCTTCGTGTTCATACTGCGTTGGTAGATGATATTATAATTAAAATTAAAATCTATATTAATAGCAAAATGCATATTGCGTTAAACATCTCACAAAAAATCACAACATCAAAATATATTTATTAAATTAATACCTACAGAGAAAGATTCTCTCGGTTTCTGCACTTTCAATTGTTATTTACGCGCCTTACAAATTATATTTAACAGAGACATAAGTTCAAAATATTCTCATACAGCAACTCAGATCTTATGTCCAACTCTCCATCTTCCATATCACATAGAGATGATTTATGACATTATTATTTTTGCACGAAAAACATAACATTGCGTGCCAAGAATCCCATCGAGGAATTCCAAACATTGGTGACGCAATTTCGCCATCCATCCTGGAATAAACTCCTTACTGATTCTTGTATTGGTTTTATATGATTCCACGTAACAAATATTCTGGAATCCTTCTTAAACTTTGTAGGTGGGTAGGTACATAGAGCGTGAAATACGGTCTGTTTTGATCCAAGAGCTGGAATGTTTGCTTCGGAATGCGAAGGGTATTTTCAGTACGTGCTACGCAATAAGGTGTCAACAAACGGACTACCCGATCCCGTCCTTATAACGATAGCAACAAGACCTATATTACAGCTAATTAGCAATAACTATGAGATACCGCATTTGCGTACATACGACACGTCTCGCTTCCTACTTGTTTAAATTATGGTTTTATAGATTCTTCGAATGAGTTTTGCAGCTAATAAATATTTTGATGTGCAAGAAATCGTACTAGGTAGGTAATTAATGTTGTAAAATTTTTCTTTTAGGTTTTCATTTGCGTAAATTATTTTGATTATATAAACATTAATTTGAATTCGAAAACTGTAAAATTACGAGAAGAGATTTTGTAGAGTCGGAGCAGAGAAATACAAATAATGCTTTTATTATCATAGACACACACACAAACAGCAGTACCTATCAACAAATATTGCATGGGATAGGTAATCCGCACCCTTTGACGAAATTGCCGTGACACCAACTTTTGGCTGATTATTTACAATTACCTACCTACTTAAAAGTTTCAATTTATTCTGTTACAAAATTTTAACTTTTTTGCTTACTGTGTTGAACTGTGGGGAGGTTTGTGGTTTTTTTTTTCATGCAGCCCTACCACAGCAATGGCTGCACCTGTTAAAAAAATTAGGCGGTACCTTTGAAATACTTAAAAACAAGATAAAATAAATTGATCTATGAATTCGTAAACTAAACAAAGAATTATGGTACAAAATATATCGCTTTAAATGGTCATTGGTCACTTACTCCCTGAAGCATATTATTTGGCATAGCCCCTATTCTAACCCACCCCTGCATCTATATTCTACTTCTCAAGATTACAATTACTGAACCCAAAGCAAAGTCGCCATTGCGTACACGCTTACCACGTTTGCACGTATCGTCTGCTGCAGATTTCAGTTCCAGCAATTCAGCATGTTAATATGACCTTTTTCGTATTTCAAATGCACAAAAGAGCGCGCATAGGTACGCAGTACGCACTGTTATAGCATGACTGCACCTAAACTTTTATCGGCCACAATTAGCTAAGATTCAGTCAAGATGATTGGCGACAAACTGAGAAAGTGCATTTCAAATTTTAAGCGGATCTAGGAGTTTCAGACCTCGCACTTTCAGGATAATTAAGCCTATAATGTCCAGTCTGCGGCTAAACATAGGTCTTTCAAAGTTTGGTATAACGTTTGAAAGTTGTACCATTAATGTACTTAATCCTAGCAGCCCTAAAAATGGCATTGAATCTTTCTGTGCCTAGCCTAAATATCTTAAATGCCATGTCCAAGATATTGCGCGCCGTAGAAGGGTAGAAGACAGCGCTCTGCCATTGGGCCAGACCAAAGGCGCGGCGAACGCTTACTTCTCACGATTAGAAACGATTGTAGAGTTCACTGCATAGCAGCGATCGACACTAACGTGTTGTTAAAAACAATGACCCTATACATCGTTCGTTGAAGGAAAACTGAACCAAAGTAAGACTAGATTCACCAACCAAATTAGCCAACAGAGATCAAGTCAGATTGGCTGTACCTAATTACTTACTGTTTTTTATGACTTCTATCTATATCATTCTGTATCTACGTGATATGCAACTTCTGATGAGTTAGGTACACCTTACCCATGGAGCACATACCCTAAGACTAGATATGTCATATGATTTGTTCGACAATATTATTATTATTGTTTTCCGCCATTTTTTAATCTGTATCTGTCTGTTTTTGTATGGGCAAGAGTTGACAGGATTTGTCATCTCATACTAAATGTAAGTGAAAAATCACTTACTAGCTTATTTATTTATTTAGACTTTATTGCACATATTAAAAATCATACAAAAGGTAGACTTAATGCCATGAGGCATTCTCTACCAGTCGACCATTAGGCTAAACAGAGACGTTTTGTGGGCGGTGCGATATAGGCGATACAAATTCAAATGAAAGGTCCGTGTGAATTAGTATTTTCCGTGTGAATTATATAGTTTCGGAGTAAGATGGTTCGTATTGTTGCTCTAAGGGTATGTGCTCGATGACCTTACGTTACCTTATCACTTACCTTACCTACTACCACAAAAAAATCATCTATCTCTCTCAACTCTCTTTAAGTAAGAATATTCGATGGGAAGAAACATTGTTTTTAACATGTCGGAAGAGATTCTGTAAGACTCAAGTTTTCCGTGTCCAGTCTACAGAAGCGCGAAAAGCGTGTCATAATGTGTGATCTTGAATGCTAAATAATCGCGATTCGCGAAGGTCAGACATGCCATGAGCCGTGGGAACTGCAACAGTGTGGCGAAGCGAGCAGGTGGGACACGAAGGCCGGTGACGTGCGGTGCAACCGTAATGAGCGGGACGTTGGTGGCGGAAGTGTTATGTCTCAAATAAGTACTTAGATAAAAACTGACCATGATAAAGACTTCCTTGTGCCTGGAATCTAGTTTGTATCCCACATTGACAAGATATAGCCTAGTATTACTAAAAATCTTAAACTACTACTACTGACGATCAAGAAGAGATTGATATTGTATTCCTGAGATAGGGTAGGTAGGTACGTAACTTAAGTTTGTAAAATAGTATTACACAAAGTTCGACTGCCTCAGATAGGAACTAAACGCACTCTTCTTTGCTAACCGGGAGACTGCTTTATAACTTTTCTTATTTATTTCTTACCTAAAAAAAATACCCTTTGATGTCTCAAAGATCTTTGAAACAAAACATTATACATTGTTGGATGGTAGATGTAAAAGAGCCTGATCCTAATAAGTGTTTTTTTTTAAATGATTAATTTTCATGGACTTTTGCTTTTAACCGGCCATTCTTAGGAGGCCTATGTTGAGCAGTGGACGTCCTATGGCTGAAATGATGATGATTTATTTTGTTTCATTTCCACATTTGACCTCAATTGTGTTAGAAATACACATCCTGTTCAAACTTGCCAAGAAGATCTTAGATAAAGTGCTCTACGCAGAGAGGTTTTGTTCCACAAAATATTCTGTTTAAAGTTTAAGCGTGATATAGATTTATTTATGAGTTTATTGTTGTGACACAAATGCGCCCGCTTGTATGCCACAAAAGACGAGTCGGGACAAGATAGTATCTGTGTATGAGTTAACAAGACAATATGCCGTGTACGGAGCATGGATCACATAGTTAGATCGCTATCTTAATGCTGACGATGTGTACGACTATCTCTGAATGTACTAGACGTGCTGTCCGGATGCTTCAATGGCATTGTAAATTTTTATTCTTCATCAGATAGGTAAGTTATTTTTAGCCAAATAGTTTTAGTAACGGTTCACTTGTTTCTGGAAACAAAACAAAAGTATTTAAGTATAGGCTAATCACCTTACTCATGGCGTACCTTTTACCATTATTAATAACATTGTAGTCTCATTCGCGTAGTTTAATATTAGGTAATGTAAGATGGTAAGTAAGCAGTTTAGTTAGGCACAGTTGAAGGCTAGCTTACCTAAACTATAGTAAACTTATAAATGGTACCTCATTATGCGCTTAGCCACCTAGATTGCCTAAATTCATCTCCTATTAACCCTAATTTGCGAGGCTTGAGAGCACCGCACTATTCAGTTTTAATTTAAATAAGTAGTTTGTTATTAGTGCTGATTTTGAAATCGGCAGACCGACGAGGTCAAAAAGACTGTAGTGTGTGGATACAGTGGTCACTTCATTTTTACGAAAGAAAAGTCTACATAATCTTTTTTACAGTCTTAAAATTGAGAATTGACTCTAATGTCTCTTCCATTTGAATCATGCTAGAGCCCAGAGCAATTTATAAGTAATATTGGAAAGCAGGGGCGTCGTCGTTCGTAGTCGAGGTAGCTGCGCGTGCGTCGTTTCCAAGCGGCTGTCACGCACGCGTAATTGCACCCTTGCGCTTGTGCTGGTAGAGTCTGCAGAAAAGCATCTTTTCGTAAAAAAAAACGTTAACAAAGCTCTCCATCTAAATTTAAAAATGAGTACTAAATCATTTCGCAGGCAGGTTAAGCAACCTAGAGCATCAAACATGTTTACAACACAGGTTTTCCAATCGGCTAAAATAAAAAAGACAAGACAAGCTGTTCTTCTCTTCATTTTAGTGGTTGATGCATAAATTAGGTCTTTCATCAATAATATATTTTCGCAAGGATTTTTCATTACGTGTTTTTTTTTCTAAAGTTTCCCTTTACGGTCCAAGCTGCTACGTACAGGTGAAGCAACCTGAGGCTATCCGAAGGTGTAATTTAGAGATACGATGCATTGATATACTCATGTTACGGTAGCAAATTGCCGCCGCATCGCTCCAGAAACAAGTAACTGTGTTTTAATCTGCCCGTTAGGTACTAACGAGACGAGGTGTTGTCGAGGTTACTCTTTGTTCAAGTACCTACGTACGACGTATTTGGATAGCCTAAGCAAACCAAACCATTGTAAGTACGTAGCTTTATTTCTTAAATAAGTAAAACATTTAGCTATATAATTTAAAATATAGGGTTTTGAAACAGAAAAGATTAACAGGGAACTTTAGAATTTTCTCAGACACGCCCTACGGGGAAATTAATGCAATCAAGAGATATGTCCATTTGTGTCACATATTTTGATACTTGCAAACTAACTCATCAAGGCGTTATTTTGTAGCATGATTTGGTACATATTATGATTTTACATGGATATTACATTACTTGTTGTGGGGTTTAAAATGATAATTCATGAAGTGTTAACCCGTCAACATCCAAGCTGTCTTATGAGACCGCATAACAATGGAATTTCTATTGTCTCGTTTATTGGTTGATGGCCATACCATATACCATACATACCTAGCGGTATGGGTGATGATGACTGATTGATTAAATCTAGCAGGGCTACTGTTGTAGGTACACCAAACTAAGTATTTATAGTGTAAGTACATTTATCGCGAATGATCTATGAATATATCTAGATTATTTCATAGACTTAAGGAGGAGAGTTAACAATCGCTCGAGCTGAAAGCACGAATGAATCAACGTCACAAAAGAGACGTTTGAAGACTGGTCGTTTTTTACGAGTATATTTTAACGCAGATAAGATCTTCCGCATAAAAGCTTTATTCGATTCGTTGGCAAATAGGTAGCTCATTTATCAGATAATAATAATATCAAAGATAGCGTCTAAGGGAAACAGAATAGTGTGAAAGTCATGACATTTAGACTATCTGAATTGATCGAGGATGGCAATTAATATCATGCAACTTATTTTATCGGCTTAGCAATAAAATACCTTAATTTGTACCTATAATATTCTTATCAGCCATTATCTTAGGTAGCTACCCATTAATCTTTGTTCTTGCGAGCCTTTTAATTACCTACCCAATAAAATTTTATTTTACGTGGATTTGGGTAGGTTATCTATGTCACGTTTCTCTATCTTTCTAAAGACAGACACAAAATTAAAAATTATAATAAGTATTTAAATAATAATAAACCTAGGCTAAATATTGAATGAATGAATAAAGTTCTAACATGACTAATAATGCTTCAACGCTGAAAGAAAAACAATGTGTTTTCTCGCTAAAATAATCTTTGTAAGTGCTATAAAACTAATTACACTATCGTAAACTTACCTCATAACGGTAAGAACTTTGATAATATGAGAGAATGGCCTGCGTCACTCGGTCGGTAGGTACGCCCATTTTGTTAGACGCTGAATCCATCATCAATGTCTTCCATGAATAAGATGTCCCAAGTAAGTTGGCATTTAGAAAATGGCAATGAAGCGCCGCCAGGGACAGTTCTCAACCTATACATTCTTACAATACTAAGTATACATAATTCATACGAGGACTCATTGATTGCCCGGCAGACTACTACAACTATACCCACACTAGGACAAATGACTTGGAACTTTCAATTTTGGGACTATTGTCATAAGACGTACAATTCCACGGCGAAAGAAAGAAAGAAACTTCGATTTCGAAATTATATTCTAAGTAGTTTGCGTAGAGTGTAGTTTGGCTTGGCGGGCGTGAACGTCTGATGGGTTGACCTTGGTCGTTTAGGGGTGTTGCCGGGGCGTCTGGCCCCATCCCCCGCAGGGTGCGATGCGTCGGCCCGCGCCCCGCTTGCGTAATAGATATTTTTACACTGTATCTAAGCAAAATTAATGCTAACTCTCTTCTAAAGCATTTTTTAGTACGATCGCATTGTCTATTGTTGCTGGAGGTTTAAGAAACTGTTAAAATAGGTAGTAATCCAAATGAGAACATTTTCTATATTTTTGTATAAAACTATAAGCACCGCAGTCATTACTCGTAGTAATTAGAGTAGGTAGGTAGGTATCTATCCCTGGGTACAAACCTACATGTCGACTTTTGTGTAGGTAGTTACTTTGATTTTATGGGTTAGTTTAATTAAACTAAACACGAGTGTTTCTTCAAGCCTAGGTACCGTACCTAGAGTCTAACTAAAACCATCCTACTGGCAATAGTGTTTGTAGGTAAAAATGTTTGATCTTAAAGTTATTGCTATTATGTACAACTAATTAGACCACATCATAAAACCGTAATTAAGTTGTAAAAAGCGGGGAAAATCGCAATAAAAAGAGCGAGTATAAAGATTGGGATAACAATAGTAGCTGTCCATTCTAAATGAAGAATGCGGCATCGGTTCGCGTCGTTCCGTTACGCACTAAATCAACAAACATGTTTTTAATTAAATCGCGGATGATCTGTGCATCATGGCGGCTATTCGCGCCATTTCTCGTGTGCTGTCAAAATAAATACGCATTCATTGAACGCTAGGTTGGTGCAGGGTTGTCATGGACATACTGTTATGATATTTTTTACAACTTCAGTAGATAGACCGTACGATTTTACATGCGGTTCTATCGGTTACCTTGCGAATTATAAGTGTCCTACATAATCGCACCGTCTTTAGCACAAGAATCGACTAAAACTTACGTTAGCACTGTTACCTAATGTTTATAAAGCCGTACGGTAAAAATATATGTTTAAAAAAAAATTAAAACACTGATTCATTACGCTTAACAAAAATTATTAAGTTGAATAAAATGGTGAATTATTGTATTGTTAAAACTGCGACTACTTATCTTGTTTTGGTAGAGAGGCCCCTCATGTTATGACGGGTTTGAGAAATTACAGACGATAACCTTATATATGATAACTTCAATTTGCTAAGTAAACAAAGTCGTTGTAAATATGTCCACGCTGGCTATCCGATAAAACTAATGCCTAAAATAATTATTAATAAGTTGTCTACCTACCGCGAAGTCTTTTATCACGGCTTTACGTCAACGAATTAATGTCACCTTAATGGGTAAGTGATAACTTTGATAACAATTTACAAGCCCCTCTTATATCCTCAGTCTGGTGGATGAATAACTACACATAGTGGTGGTATAGTCTGTCAGTCATAGAAGCTCATTTAGTAGGTAGTATTTAGTACATTTGAGGGCCTCTATCACAGAATATACAATAGGATAAATCCTCTATCTATGTGGCGTATCGATTCGAAAGTAGGATTCAAGGCTTTGTAAATAGTAGTAGAAGTTTGATATAATATGCCCCGGGGTATGGGACCATATAAACGCGGCCATTTGAGCTATTCCACAAGCCAATCATGAAGACAACGGCATTGTAGTACAATAACATTTCCATTGTAATGGATTATCTTTATTTACACAACTTCGAAAATTGCTTGACTTAGTGGGTTGGTTTCTCAAATAAATATTATAGAAAGCACTTTACTTGAAGGAACAAGCCTCAAGCTATGTGAATGGAGTAGGTAGGAAACTACCTAGCTGTAATCCAATTCTGAGCGTTGTTCCTATTGAGCACCTACTTATTTTGTTCGCAAGAATTCTATCCGGTGGTAGCCCTCACTTCGTAACGCTAAATTACGATTGGTTTGGGCGTAATGGACGTTTGGCTGAAATGTTTTGTCTATCCCACGATGTTTGCTTGAGCAAGCAGGCCGCTATTCAATTTGCCATTCTTTCCAACGTTAACCGGACTGTGAATTGGAAGTTGGTAGAGTCGATCTTTTAAACATTTTTATGTTAATAATTGGCATCAAATAGATCTCAAAATATCTTGTCGACTATGAACTACCGTATACATTTTTGATGTCATTTCTGAGGATGCTAAGTCTGGGAACTGTCACTCCTACTCCTACCTCTAGAAATTACAAACTTAGATGATATGATAATTTACCATCAAATACAGTTCGTATAGTGTTTTACATATTACACCTACAATCTAAATAATGTATGAGCTTGAAGATTTTGAATACCTATTTCTAAAATTTCTGAGCCCCACAGCTCTAGTGTTTTCATGTACAAGAACCTAAATAAGATGCATAAACTGGGAGCCCTTCTTTTACACTTCAATGGCGCCTACGGCCGTAAATTACGAAACTTAGAAGAAAAACTCGCAACGTTCCATTACGCGCATTAACACGGCACATCTCGCTTCCATAATGAAGGCACGTGCTAAATTGCCGGCCAAGTAGGCCGGCCGACCCGCACCCACGCGCCTACTCTGCCATGACCCCCGAGTTCCCATTGACCTACCTCCACCGCGCCCTTAGCGGTGGGCGGCGACAGGGCACGGGGGCGGCGAAGAGGCTCAACACATACTGGTCGCCGGCGAGCTCTGCGGATGAGACTCCTGCCTCGTACCTTTTTTTTTTTTTTTTTTTATTATGGACGGACCTATCGCTGAGTGCCTTTGAGGAAGACATTCGCCAGCTTAACCCGGGCAGTTGTGGCGTGCGCTGAAGGCGCACGGCCTAGGTCCGCCCCGCTAGCGGTCGCCCGACCCGGCCGAGTGTGAGGCTTCGCGCAGCGAAGCCTCAGACTCGTACGTGTCGAGCCCCATACTAGCAGGCGTGATCGGGCCAATGTGGAGTGCAAAAGGCACCCTACCAAGCGGCGAACCCGCTAGTGGTGGCGCCGACGGGACCGGAACTGCCGAAACAGGCCGGACCGCTGCCGGGCTCCTTTCTAGCGGGCCCGATCTGGGGGTGAGTCGGACTCTGGCCTCAAGGGCGCCTCTATAGGCTCGGACCTCGGCTTGGGCCGTCGTCCGTAGGGTGGGCAGGGGAAAAACGGCCAGGCACATGTCTGTGTCGGCCGAAATGAAATACGGGACCTCGCACCCTTCGGCGGGTGCGGTGATGCGAACTAAAATGTTGTGCAGTACTTGAAGTGCTTAAGGCGGTGTTGGCTGTTGTTCTACAGTACGCGGTGTAGGAATCGTCAGGGTCGTCCAAAACGTGCCGAGGCCGACGGAGTCGGGCAGCGACATCCTCCTGGGGCGTGTACGTGGCGGCTTTGACTATGAGCGGATTGGAGTGATTTTTTGCCTTATCAAAGAAGCGCTCAGACGCTTCTTTCATATATTGGGCTACTGAGGGCATGTCGAAATCTTTGTGGAGATTCTTGCGGCGTACGAACCACGGTTGACCCGAGGCTCTCAGCAAGAAATTGTTTTGGAAACTTTGCATTTTCTTAATGCTGTTTGAAGAAGCGTGCCTCGTACCACGAACGTCAAACCGTTACTTAGGCAATATTATTATTTCTACGCCAAACTACAAAGAAAAAAAAAACAATACACTGTCGCTGCTTTAGATGGTGGTAGACCCCCGCTGTTCTCTCATTATAGCCATTGTGCGTGGAGGTGTTTCTGAACTGCCGCTGTTTTTGTGAACATATTATAGGTACGAAGTTTTAACGATGAAACTTAAGACGTAAATAAACGGATGTTTTACCTGAAGGAGACAACGTTTAAATACGACGACTACATAAATCAATAAGTTATTCTGGTATAGGTGGGAGGCGAGCGAGTTTCAGCTTGTGCCTAGCGAAAATTGGGAATCCTTTCTGATTTAATTATCTAGGTCATTTTAGATTAAGTGATAGGTTATTTTATGCTTCAATATTTACAAGAATGCTCGCCATGAAAGCTTTATCACTGGTAGTTTTCAAACTCTGCAGAACCTTTTTTCCTACCAATTTAGAAAGGTGTTACTATAGTCAAAATCAAAACAAAAACTGCACGAATATATAATGAGCCCTATCATCATATTTAAAAGGTCCCATATTTTAGCTGCCCTATTGGCTGTGTCGCCAATATCTTTGCCATAAACAAAAGTCCCCGATATTCGGTACGTACTCGTACACGCGTTTGATTAGGGCGAGGCCTGTCTCGGTGTCGTCTGCTCCCGGCCGCGACCTACATCCCGCGTGCCGGGCGCGGGGTCGTCTGCCTCCCCTAGCGCCTACACGGTCCACCCCTACCCCGGGCCCACCTGTATTACGTAAGATGAATGTGCTGTGCAGATAATTCAGGGCATATAGCCTATTTGCACAACATTTAAGGATAGATTAATCCTTCTTAAGAAACCCCTTTTTAGTGAAAATTACCTACCTACTACTTATTTCAGGTTTATTAAAATGTTTATTACAATTTACGAATCTGCTATACTTACTTCGGTATACTACGCTCTTAACCAAAGATCTTTGGCTCTTAACAGAGCTAAATTTAAAAAATGATTATTAGTCATATATAACCACCGTGAATGAACTTACCCTCTTCATTGTTGGCGATTCTTTTAATGCTGCTAAACCAAAACTACAACAAATAGATTTTCAAGTTTCATTCAAAAAATTTGTTTATTACGACTAAGTAGTCAGTTTATCTGGATAATTACAATTCGCGATGTTTGCCAAAAGATAAGCGCTGACGTCAGAGAAGGTCAACATTTATTGGACATTTACGCAGAAATGTCTTGGCATAGAATGTTTGAATTAATAAGAGTCATGCAACGCTTCTATTTTAAGCAGTTCGATTCAGAGATATCGAGACTAAAGATTCGGTTTTCTCCATTCCAGGTGGTGGAGACGGTGACGTGCAAGCCGGAGCCTCCGGATTCGCCGCCGAAGAAGGCGCGCGGGGAGGACTACGGAGGGTACGCGCTTTACCTGGATCACTACGCGCATCTGCAGTACCGGTCAATATCCGCGTTCAGGCCCTGGGGCAAGAGGGAGCCGGTGTTGCAGAACCCGGAGCGCGTGGTGCGGGTCGCGCACTGCACGAGCTTCGAGAGGGATTACCAGCCTAATGTGGCTCTGAAGCCGCTGACGCCGCCGGTGGACGACGTGACGTCGTCCACCTCGCCGCCGCCGAGCGAGCCCGAGCTGGCGGCGCGGCTGCTGGACGCGGAGGCGCGGCTGGCGGAGCGCGCGCGGCGGCTGGACGAGCGCGAGGCGCGGCTGAGCGAGCGCGAGGCGCGACTGAGCGAGCGCGAGGCGCGGCTGAGCGAGCGCGAGGCGGCCGTGGTGCGGCGCGAGCTGGACGACGAGGGCGCGGCGGAGCTGCCCGCGCCGCTCAAGCGGGAGGACGGCGAGCCGCCCTGTTGACCGACGCGAGTGATCACCAGGCTGCGTCGCTAACTCGCCCGCGCGAACGCTCAGTGACATTGCGTGTTCAGAGTACAAAGTTTGCGAGGTGCCGGACGATCGAGCGGCACCGTGTAAATAATCTTCTTTATTTTCTCAATATTTGGGATGTTGTTGCTCTATCGAATCCTCAATGAGAATTATATTTATACTCTTTTACTATGCGTTGGGGATAATTTATGTGATGATTAGTCTGCGGTTACAGACGTGCATAAATTATTCAGTCCGACGTCGATTTGCCACAAATATACAGTAGATGGAACAGAAATAAGATACAGTACAGTACTAATCATATCAAGTACAGTTTTATGAAGTAATCGTTTTGTACATTATACATACAGTGTTGTAGTCTCTTTCGTGTGCCATTCTGGAGGTACCTCTGTTACCTTTCGAGTAACCTCAGTCTGTGCTTTTCAATAATTAACAAAATACTCACAATAATATACATAGTGAAATAGTTATACGTTTACATAAGCATAATTTATACAGGGTTATTTTTAGGTTTTTATTTGCGATATGTACATACAGATAAGCATCTCTGTGTATTAAGTTTTACTACTTCAGCTTTACCGTATACTCAACATACACCAACAAAAGTACAGTGACCACGTCACAATGGATTTTATTAGTTTATTTTTAAGCTAAATAACTCTGTATAAAACCTCAACCATACCAAAAATAATGAAATAATTAGTGATTTCACACGTGAACTCAATAGATACATGTCTCAATCAACGTTACTGTTAATTAAGAAAGAGGTTTGTTAAAACTTGAAAATACAACTTTACAAACTGCTTCTGAAGTTACGGCACATTTTAAACATAGTACCTATTTTTTGAGGGTACATTTAATTTTAGTAATCCCTAAACAGGTTAATAAATTAAGAGTAATAAATAACGCCTACCTGCAGTTCAGCTGTCTCATAATAAATATTATGTATCCTTCCTTAATGTTAAATTCGATGGTAAATGATGATTATTTACAATCAATGCAGTAAAAAAAATATGGGGCTGAAAATAAAACCTCTATTTGACCTCCTGCTCGCACACTGTGCTGGGATTGGTGAGAGGCAATGCTCTGGGAATGTATTTTTGAAGTATCAGATTCAAATTCGAATACGAAATTAATTCGTATGCGGTTTCCTAGAAAATTACATAGATGCTAACTGGAATTCTAATGATTCAAAAATACATCTGGTCCCATACTGTTTCTGCGGGTTGTAGTTTACAAGTGAATTTCCAATTTCTTGATAAAAAGATTTTGTTTACTGCTGCGAGACGGCTGATGTTTTAACAATATTAAAAAGTAAATTCTACATATTGTCCTGGCTGACAAATTTAAAATAAGGGGGTTATCCCAAATTCTACCTCATTGTAAATAAAAAAATATTTGGCTAAAATTAAGAAATTTCGAGTTAAGCTCATGGTAATTTAGAGTTTCGATTTGCATTGAGCCTATATACTGAAGCAATAATTTCTATTATGTGAAAGAATTAACTCACTGCCTGAAGTTGTAACATTTTTAATTCTTGACGATAATAATGTAGAAGATGAATAGGATTACTCTTAAACCAAGATGAGTGTTAGGTAAGAAATACTTGTTAACGATACAATCTTTGTAACTGTAAAAAAATGGTCCATTTAAGTTGATCGTCTCTTTCAGATCCTATTCAGACTTCTCAATATTCTTTTTGTCAGTGCTAGTTTACGTGTGTACACCTAGTGATTTTTTTTACTATAAGTAGGTACTACTCGGCCACACGATATTTCATTAAACACTAGCTTATTTAAGTGACAAATGATTTGCAGGTTAACCCTTTCAAGATAAAATATGTTTTTCCTTTTATTCAAACTTAATGAGAAATGACTTCATTTACTTCATAAAATTAATTTTGTCCATGCCCTTCTAGTTGTTTATTAACAATTTGAAAGAAAAGTTTTAATAAAAAACTACTTTGTCCTGGCCTTGCAGAATCGCTCGATAGATAGCGAACACTTTGCGACCGATCGAAATCATGATAAAAATATTTGAAAGTTACCGAGCTTTGTCGATATCTTATTTGATTTAGGGCCGATTTTTCAAGAGCCAGGTAACTTTTATACGTCGAATAAGTTTGACATGTTGACAGTTTTCGTATAGAAAATGTGTCAAACGTCAATTCGTCGAATAAACGTTATCTGGCGTTTGAAAAATCGGCCCTTAACGGTGAAGAATTTCCAATAGTACACAACAAAGTATCGAAAATTGCGTTTTAACTTAATTCGGAGATGCCTCGACTGAACGTGGTAGCAATAACAGCTAATTGAATGGAATGAAGTCACGTCTCAAACTGTTTTCGATTAAATATTTTAGACGATTTATTCTGTATCGTGTCAGAAGTATCCGCGGTTGCGGTTTTAGCCTTTGCCAGTAACTGTGCATTTTTGTTTATATTTTGTAACTAAGCAAGATTCTTAAACGTAGCGTGTCGGCGGACACAAAATGCGAATGGTAACATTCGACGTGATTTCGTGTGATTCTCATAGCAGTCTATTTAGAAGGCTTCCGTTGTGTTAGTACCAATCTACTTTAGGTAAGTATCTTATGATGAAAATATTTTAATAAATTAGAATTGGTGCTAGCGCCGGAGTTTTATCGATACTTTTGAGTTTGATAGGCTTTTAAAATAACAAAATTAAATGAAAGCGGGATTGTAATGGAAATTCTTGTAGAGTTCAGTATAGTACCACCACTATAATCTGTTTTCCTAGCGAATAATGTCAACAACGTCTATAGCTTCTATAATTATTAGTTCTGCTAAATATATGAGTTTCTAACTTAATTCAATTGAATGTGTATTAATATTTAAACAATAAAAAAAAAATAAGTTAAAAAAATGGGTTAGACTGCTATCGTTTAAAAAATATAGGTTAAGTTGATTCATAGTAAATTTACGAATATATAAGGTTTTGTTTCGAAATCCCATTAGTTGAGTGAGGTAAACGTCTTATAGTCTGTTTTTCAAGATGCATTAGGATTACCATCTACCTGCTTTGTGAAATTTGTGAGCTATGTCCGGATCAATGGTTTGTTTACATTATTCGCTAGCTAAAGAAACAGAATATAGAGTGCTTGAAAGTAGTCAACACGTACTAAGTTTTACAGTTTCAATAACAGATTTTCAACTTCAAGTCAAACTTATAATAGAGTTCAATAATGGCTAATCAACCAAAAAAAATATCTATTGATATTGAATTTAGATTTTTTGATTAGCCGTTCCGTTGACTGTATTTCTGTCATCTGTGAAAGCAACAAGCAAACTATGATGTATCGTTAAAATTCTGAGGCCCAAGGAAGTTGTTTACCGATTCGGTAGTCCGTGTATAACGCAATAAAATTGTGAATCGATTGTGAAATCTAATTTCACAGACATGTGTGACTGTTTTAATATTTTGGCAAAGCTCAAATTGTAGAGAAAATATTTTCTTTTAATGATAATTTTCCTTTCAAAGAGTGCTATGTTACATTATAGTTAGGTAGTTGTTATAAGTTCAGTTCTAGGTTAGATTATATCTCTAGTCAGAGACTTTTTGAGAAAATAAATTACCATTTACTTATTAATATATTATTCAAATAGGTATGTATCATAAGCGAGTGTAATAAGAATAACTTATTGTTTAAATAAATAAAAATGTAGTGTAGGTATATTAGAAACGGACTGTAATGTCTATACACATAAGTTACAATTATAATTCAGAAACTTTTCTATCAGTGCTGTTTGTTATATACGTATTTTGGTGCTATGATATTTTTGGCTTGGCTAACTTAGTGTTTAATTGTATAAAAGTACTATTTTTAGTGTATTGGCAATTATTTGTTTTATTTAAAATTGTTTACGATGTTATTGTTTGGAGTTATTGAAAATGACTTATTTTAGTTTGCAACAAAATTTATGGCTTAGCCATTTCAAAACTAAAATAATGCTTTAATTATTAGCATAGGCTGTAACTATATTATTGTTGTGTTGGTAGAAAAGTTTCTAGAACAAGGTCGTCTCTCACTGTCTTCATTGAAATATAAATATGAAATGGTGCTAAATAAATACCTGACAAACGAACATGGCTTTCTTTTCTAAACTATTGAACATGCTCGGTAGGTTGTATCGTATTAATGAGTGGTTACGAAGCAAAGATATATTTTGAGATAAAGAGCAAGAGACAGTGAGGGGCCGATGTGTAAATATTGTTTGTCTTACAATTGGTGCAACGAGCGCGCCAGGCAGGGCAGCGGTATATTCGTCGCGCGCAACCATACTGTCTCAGTTACATAACCCAATATGCGGCAGACATCACTCACACCATCGACTTGGTCTCGTATTAAAAAATAACATCCCTGTGTTACGAGGTGCCAGACAATGAATTTTGCCAAGCACACCTAGACGCAAGTCAATTCACAAATGTCTCTTAAGTACATTATATTTTTAACTTCATTGTCCGTTCGCATCAAGAGAGAATAGTGTAGTTTCTTTACTTTTAAGCGATTAAATAAAAGGCATAAAATAAGGTTTCTTTATTTAGCCGCCAGGCAGCGCCACCTTAGTTAAGAAAAGTAAGTTTAATACATTAGTGGACAGTAAACACCTATCCGGACATCCGTGATAACAATAAACTTCTTTTATGCCTGTGATACTGTCCTACGATTGTGTTAAGGGTAGCATTACTAATAGATCTCAAAGTCGATTGCGCCAAATGCTATACAAATTCGCGTTGACTTTTTTGATAGCGTTAAGAAAAAAAAAGTCAAACGAGACAATTAAACAAAAACCTAATAACTAAAAGGAAATCGCATTACTATTAGATCTTAAAGTCGATTGCCGGCTCGGAAAAACGGCTTGTGTCAATAATTTGCACCATCAATATCAAACTGAAATGTGAATGGCTGATCATTAGTTAGCTGCTTAATCTCAACGAGACAATGTACGATCGTATTCTAATAAAATGGGACTTAGATGCTTTACTTAACTAGTCAAGCAGCGGTCGCCAAGATACGCGTAACAAAAAAAAAATGTCTCGTTTTGCTGTGCTGAGGGGTTAAATTAAATCTTTGAGTGGTGGCGCCACTGTTCTATTAATATGATGAATTAAGATTTTTCTACTGCGCCGTCTGGTTGCGTGCTGTGACTCGCCAGGAAGTAACACACTCCTGTGATCTCAATGTAAGGTTGATATAAACAGGCCCTAAGCGCCAAGTGGCAAGCTAATGTGTTCCATCGTCTAAAGACGGATTTTAATTGAAGATAAACTTGACATCGCCGCCTGAATTCTGTGTGAGGGCGCCACTGCTATCTGTCAAAAATTTACATATTTCGCCGCATCGTTTAATATACTAGCGGATTTATTAAAACAGGTACAAAATATGTCAAATTTAGCTTCAATAAAAGTTCCGAGTTCTGACTATGTGTCCGCCATGATAATATCACAGTCTGTTGTATTGATATCGGGATATTTTCTCTGTACACACCAGCTTACGTCTTCGAGAAAGAGAGCGCATGATAGATAGGATATTATTCAGTTTTGCCCTTTTCTCATCTTCTGATCATATTCACTTGTTGGCTGTTAATTTTAAAACAAACTATAAATATTATAATTATCTAAAAAAATATATGACACATCTATGTGCGTTACTCCAGTAATATATTACTGTACCTTTCAAGAGTTGAATGATGGATGAAAATCAGTGTCCCATCTGAAGTAAATGTGTAACCGGTCCACTGCCACTTCAGCTTGCTACATTTTAGAACTATGCCCATTTCTTTGGTCTTTTTCCGGATAACCTCGTTGCGGTTTTTAAATTTATTAATTTTGTGAAATAATAAATTATTTTAACAATTACACCCATCTAGCTTCAACCGAAGCAAAGCTTGTGCCTTGTACTATGAAATTAAAGAAAGTAACGTTTTGCTGCGGTAACTGTCTCGTTCACACACTATGTATGTATATTATAAACCACTTTTAAAAAAGTAACTTCTGTTTCCACCTGATGTAATTAACTTTTTTCCAAGAGAAATATCTAATAAAATATTGATCAGCAGATGAGATACTGGGACTTACATTTGGTTTTATTTTGAATTTGGAATAGTACCTAATTTTGTTAATTTTATACCAAATTGTTAATGTATTAAATTTGTTAAAATATCTTCATAATAAACGAATTGAATGAAGTCATGTATCGTGCCAATCATACAATTTTATATTATAAGATAGAGAAGAAACGATCTCGGAGACGTTTAAGTGTAGGTATTTCTCAAATTTTTCTTTCTAAGTTTCAAATGTGAACAGATTAGCAAAATAACCTTCCCTACAAAATTATCATCTATGTAGACGATACATTAAGAGAAGCATCTACACTTTTCAGAAAGGTTAATGAACTGACTGTACTATACGTAGTTGCAAAATATTAACTTTTAATTAAAAGGTAAAATCTGTTCATACTTGAAATTATCACCATGAACTTGATAACCGAGTGTTGTGTAATATCCAATAATATAATTTGTATTAAAATATCTTTATTTATACTGATGATGAGTTTTAAAATCGCGTTCATAAAATATTTTGAAGAAATTTCAATGCCCGAGGAAATATATTGAATTTATCTCTTAAACAATGCTTTTTATTTCAAATACCCTTTTTTTTCCTTGAAACTGTTACAATTTGTTTCAACTGTCTATGGATGGACACAAATAATTATATTAAGGAACTTCAGATTTAAATTGTTTTTTTTCTTGCATTTACAATAATGCTAGTTTATTATATCAAGGAAAATATTGTTACTTGAAAAATTTGTCAACTGCCAAATCCAACCTACCTCCTCAGCATGAGCACTAAAACACAATATGATATAGCGATATATCGACACCAACTGTAAAAATATGATAGATATAGCCGCCATGTTGAATCGCCGTGCCGGTGACGTCACATATTATGATCACTATTTCGATAACAATTCAAAATGGCGGTTATATCTATCACATTTTTACAGTTGGTGTCGATATATTGCTATATCATCATATCATATCGTGTTTTGGTGGTCATGCTAGGGGGGCAGAGGCAGTTGTTTTTAAGTAAGAATATTTTCCTTGATCTAATGAACTGCAGATTAAACTCGACGAGAGCATATAGGTAGCCAAGATTTTTGTTTTTTGCATTGAAAAGAATTTTCTTGAAGTTTTTTATGTTGGATAAGTATCTATTTATGTAAAAATATGGTTTATTATTAACAAGCTATCCCGGCGAACTTCATACATACATTTATATACTTTTTTTTCGTAAATTTTCCGATCTATATTCTGCTATTTGGGGCAAATCAAATAAACCAAAGACCATAAAATCGGTCCAGCCCTTCTTGATTTAGAAATAGTATAACTAACCCGACTTTTTTCTAAAAAGAAAATTGCAAGCATCACATATAAAAAATATCAACAAATGGCGTTAGCTAGTATCACGCGCGGTCGATGATTCTAGCAAAACATTTAGGTATACCAGAAATAACATTAAATACAGTTTAAGCTTATCTTGAAGAAAATACAGTCATACAACGTTCTTGAAATCAAGCAGCGATGCAATAGTTTTGTCTTATGTAATACGTTAATTTTAGTCCCACATTTAGCCACTGGCTTCGTGGCGCTGATAGCGGCTGTAAGTTTAGTTCCTTTCACTTCTATGACTCCGAGTTTGGGATAAACAACAGGATCGTAATAATTATACTTTTCTATTCTTTTAAGAGTAACAGTAAAATATTAAAACCTACATAATAACGACGCAAATATAAGCTAAAGATGGTTTGTTTTAATAAAGAAAGTGCTACGAGATCAGAATAAACGCTATATTTTGAGAATACCTATTCTAGACCGTCTGTTCTAGTGATTCAAGCTTGACCTGTGACGGGTTCGAATCGCGCTAGGGGCAAATGTTTATATGACGAGTACCTAAGTCATGGATACCACCATATTAAGTATAATAATGTATTATAGTATGTCTAACCCATATGTAGCTTTGCTTAGATGACGCTAGACAATTGGTGTGAATGATAATTTAATTTATTATTATGTATAACCTTAGATCTTTGACTCTCAGAGTGAATAAATAACAAGAATAAATTACATCTACAAAATAAAGTCTACTGAAAGTTTCGTATAAAACTATTTATTGACAAAATAGTGCTAAACCATTTCATATAAGGAATGATAAAATCATACAAAATCATAAATAAAATATAATGTCGATTTCATACTCTTAACGATAACAACATTGTACATATTGCACCTACATAATTAATCTGTTTAGGTATTTAGTACAGGACAATATTATAATAGCATATAAATCTGGCATCGTATTCGTTACAAGTTTTATCTTCATTAACATAAATGAAATGAAACTACCAGTTATCCACATATTATTATTTCAAATCTATGTCCACAAATATTAATATATATCTTGTTACCAAAAAAATTCGGAGAAATAAAGACAATGCAAATTCAACTAGCATAGTCTTTTACTGCGTTTCATTTAAAACAATGCCAGATATAATGTTGTCCGTACTATAATCATCACATTAATAGAGTTTCGTGTAGTTATTAATTATAAAATGCCCACGCACCTCATTTCCGTAACCATAATGATAATTTCGGCGTCTACCGAGACTTGTCCAATTACAACTTGGAACGAATAGCTTCGATTCTCCCGGAGGCTTGGCGCTGTAGGTCTGTCAGTTTCATCGCAAGACCCATGTTGCCCTGAATCTTAATTTTACCCTGGAAGAACGCTTTCTGCGGGTTAAGTTTCCCAGATATAAGATCAGCGACATCTTCATCGTTAATCGTGAAGGTTACGTCTGGTTTCTCTTTGCCGTCGTACGTGACCTTTCCTTTTCCTTCCTTGGCATTGATGACCCAGTAGGCTTCGCTGCCGTTGGGTCCATTCCTCACTTTGAATCCGTAGATGCCGCGGACTTTCTCAATGAGCTTGTCTTGGTCACTCTCCATGGCTTCCTCGAGGATCTTCAGGTACTTGTAGACCTTGAAGTCCTCGGGGTTGGCCGCGGCGACCTGGTTGGCGACGGCGCCTTCGAAGCCTTTGCGGTACATTGTCACGACTACTGCTCCTCCTAGGCCCAAATTGTGCTGCAGAGCTATCCTGGCGCGTGGCACCTGGAATAATACACATAACAATATAAGTACTCTTTATTGTAGACCATAAAAAACAAACAAAGCAACCATTGTAGATGTGGCGCTGTTGAATATTTGTTAAAATAGGCTAGTTTCCTGGGTCAAAAAAGTATCATTCTATTTAGTCTGTCAGGTAGATTATCAAAAAATATTGAACCCATATCTTGTCTTTTGTAAATCAAACAAAAAATTACGAAGATAAAACGCATCAAAGTTTGGACGTGACGTCACGCCTTGCTAAAAAGTGTCGCAAGGCGTGACGTTACGCGGAACTTTAACGGGCTTTATCTTCATATTTTTTTATTTGATTGAGGAAAGAAAAAATACGTGTCGAATATTTTCTGTTAATCCAACTGAGGGACTTATTAGATTTTTTAGGAAACTAGCCTATTGTTAACATAATGTTCTAAGCTTGAACTCATTACTTCGACTTTTAATTTTTAATTCGCGGATAACTGATAATGGTCTTACTTGGTAAACAATTTTATGTAAGTAAATTATACTGTAAATAGGCTGTTGTTATCCCTAATGTATGAATAAATAAAATAAAGTAACAGGAAAAATAATCATCTAGAATTGCACAATTTAGGCAGTCTCATCATTGAATTAATCGTTCAGGAAACCTCAACTGGCATGCTTCGTGTATGGTAAGTAATTAATTGCATAAAAGTAAGTATTAAACATTACGGTACGAAAACACATAAGTGTTCAAACAAATTAAATAAATATTATAAATAAATATTCGATATTTTATAGAGCAATAAATGTATTCTGATTCAGTAACATTTAAACAAAGATCATTAAAAGCACGCAATAGTTGAGACTTTTAGAAATATATTCTCGAATATAAATTGACATAAAGACAAAGTCCACACACAAAACAATCGGACGAACAATAAATAACAGATAAAAAAGAACAAAGTGCGACAAAGACCCACAGTAACGATGATCACAATAAGAAAATCAATGAATTCATGTCGTAAAATGCAATGAACACAATTCAATTTTGCTTTGGCAGATTTAATGCAAGCTATGTTTTTTTAAACAACGTACTATTTAAAGTAAGCGTCAGCAGGACAGGTTCGCGGGTGTACTTCTCAAAAAGTACATTAACTCACATAATAGTCATAATTGTAATACACAGTATAAAAGAATGATCTTAACGAAGAGTTACCACTTGCATTACTAAATATATATTATCCGAGACACAATGATTTAAAATCGCATGAGGTCATAGTCATTGCTCAAACCGCGTGCTCTTTGACTTTCATCATTAGAGTCAAGGAGAGATAATGAAAAAAATTGCAAAGCTGTCTCACATCAGACATATTAGAGCTTGGTGTTATTAAGGTCACTAATTAAGTATTTTTCTTAACCATATAAAGTGACTAAATATTTTGTTTTTTGGCAGAGCGTAGTGATGACTTATCCAAAAATATATTACTTATGTTCCGCGATCAATAGTTCAAAAGTTATGTTTTTTCAGTCATCAATTTGTCTTGTTTGAAAACTATATTGGTGACGTAAAATTTTGTATTAAAGTAGAGAAGTCATGTGGAAATCATGCAATGAGCGTTTTTGGGTTTATGTGTCTGAAGTATTTTGTTTTCATACATGTATTAGAAACTCATCATAACTTGTAAAGAATAGATTTTCGTGGTAGTAATGTATAAAAAATACAATGGCATCTATATATTTGTGCCGTGTGGAGACGGCCGTAAAGAACACACTTCCCCACCGCCAACAGGAGGCGTGTCGTAAGAGTCGACTAATTCCTGTAGCGCGAGACGGGCAGCAGCGTCTTCGTGCGAATCTTATAAAAAACTGCGCTCGCCAACCCGCCTGCCAAGCGTGGCGAGTATTGGCAATCCCCCCCGATGATCAGATATTGGGGGAGGCCTTTGTTCAGCAGTGGACCTCCTATGGCTGAAATGATGATGATGATGATGATGATGATCTATATATTCGACCACTTTAAAAGGTTACTCTATATAAAGGCACTGTGTTTTAGTGATTATGTATCGTTTAGAAAGACGAAATAAGCAGTCCTACGTAGGTGAAAAGGTTACTACTATTATAAATTATGATACAGAAGAATCGCCCACGTAAACACACTAAAACAAGCAGGAGTGCAGGAGACGCCGGTTTAACTTAGAAAGTAGTTTTTATTACTGAGCCGACTGGTTTTATGTACACTTATTTAACTGGCGCCGTGAGGCGAACTGAAAAAGTTTTAAAGGAGTAGATTTGTGAAAATCTTATAATTTAAGTCATAAGAAAAGTACTTCTTTTAGGTAAAAGGCTAATTTAGGCTTTTGCCCTGTATGTTCGACGGACATTGGCCGTCCCGCCATGTCACATTGCAGTCACAAAATACCTACCGAAAAGTCCACGATTATTAATTTTAGCTGCAAATTTAATAACTTAGACTAGACATTTTATTAATGTTAATATACGTTTACGACTATTTCGAAATCGTATTGAAATCTTATAAATAATTTAAGGCTGTATCAGACTGTAGTCCAAATATAATTTTATAACAGGATAAATCTAAGATGTTTGCAAATATTTTTAAAAACATTTCAGATTTTATTAATATCCTTTTGTTAACCTGACAAAAATAAATAGTACATTAATATACATTCTATTGTCCTTCTTCAGTTTATGTAATTCGTGACATCGCGGAACTCTTTGGTAGGTATTTTGCGACAATGGCATAAGGGGCATAAGCCTTCATCTTTGTTAATTTACTCGTACTTAAACAACTTTGTTAATTTATTCGTTCTTAAATATTTTATGACTGATGGCAAAGATGATTAAACAATGGCCTTGTTTACTAAGGCACATACAGTACGAAACAAATCTATAAATAAATGATCAATCTATCAAAATAAGTTTGAATTATCAGCACATCTTTGATGCTTCGCTAGTTAAGCATGCTAGATTTTTATAATTTTTTTTAGCTTGCCAATATTTGACTGTAATTATAGATAGGTACTTTGAACACACACAAGTCTCTAAGTCCAATGTTCGATAACACAATCATTGTTACAAGTACTAAAGATATTAGGTAGGTAGGTGCTGTTTAGTTAGATATGGTACTAATAAAGTTACGTACACGCGTATTAAACAGATACGCTGATAAATGAAGGCTTATTTGTGTCTGATATAGGTAAAGTAAAGGTCGATAAAAACCTGTTTTATTAATTTACTGCAAAAGCCAACTCCGCTAAAAAAAAATATGAGACCAAATACGATTCATGCGCAAACTTAGAATATTTTATTGCTATATTCCTGGGTATAATCACAGAATATAGGTATAATAGGATAACTCGTAAAATATTCATAGGATTGCTTATCCCACTAAGTTTATAAAAGGAAAGTTTGTCCATTTACGCAATTAAAGCATCAACGGCTTTAGAAATTAAATAAAATTTGGAACAGAATATACCCGGACTTGGATTAAGCGAATAATAATTTAGAAATTAGGCGACTTTTTATCCTGGGAACATACAATATTTATAGATGCATTATAACGTATTTCTGAGAAAACCAATTGAATTTCACGCAGGCGGGCAATTTCTCGTCTTAAATAAACTATCCGAGGCAATAAATAGCTGTAGTAAGCAAGATACCACTTTGGACTGGTCACTTTCAGAATGGTGAAAGTACTGCCCTCATCGAGTGAAAGGGGAAGCACGCTTTTGGCGGACTCCTAGTTAAAATCAGCATTGTCTTACATACTATTAGGCTTGTAAGTCGAGATGCGCCGAGTAGCACTTTTGCCGAGTAACGAGTACCGAGTCTTACTCGGTTATTTTTTTTCCAACCGAGCACTCGACGAGTAACTCGGTTCAATCAAATTCCTGTTTCGGGTGCGTAAACAAGTACAAGATTGTGTGTAGGTGTGTAGTACCTGGTGATTGTTGACATAATGAGTTCATGTAAAAGATCACGAATTTGGACAATGTACGACGAGTTAAAACCAAAGTGAAATGTACCTTATGCAATTCTCTGATTTCAAATATTGGTGTTGGACGAAAGACTTTTACGACGGCAATGTTAAACCATGTTAAAATAAAACACACCAAAGAATAAAACTGTTGTTTTAATTATATCTACCAAAATATATTCTTTTACTTAAACCGAGTATACTCGGTATTAAAACCGACCTATTCGGTCGAGTACCGAGTATTAACAGAGTACTCGGCCCATTTCTACTTGTAAGTATTGAATAACGGCACAAATACGTTTGGCATCACCAGATGCTGGATGGCACTTTCCTCGCCGCATTTATTTTTACATACATCGTGTAATATTAAGGATTAGCCATCTTTTAGGGCATGTTGTGTCAATGAAACTAAACAAAGAAACATGGGGCGAAATATTAAAAAAAAGTGGACCTTCCATACTAAATCGATCAGTTGATTGTCCCTTTAGCATGGCTACCAAAATATGATATGATATGGCGATTTAACGACACCAACTGTTTTTTTTATGGAGGTCATGCTAGGACGGCTATTTGTATGGAGTCAAAATTATTAATGTTACACGGGTTAACCCATTATACTGGTTACATTAAATACTCAGTAGTGGCAGCAAAGCAACCCACCAAATTCATATTTTATGAGTAGAATTCGGACTAGGCCTAGGCCGCGTTTCAGTTCGCCATCGTATTCGTGTATTTTAACGCTCATGCTACAACGCTTGCTTTTCGTCATATTTGGGGCGATGACCAGAACGTTGATAACCTTTGTATCGCGAATGCAATTTCAAGTAACCATTATGGGCAAATATTGTATTATTACAATATTTATTATCATATCATATTATGATAAATAATAAATACATTTTGGACATAATCACATACATTACTTTGATCCTAAGGTATGTAGCTAAAGCCCTTGTGTCACGGTAATCAGAAACGACGGTACCACAACAGTGATAGGCAAAAAAACTACCTACTTAACTAAACTTGAGACTTCTATGATGATGTGGCATTTTGGGACACAATATATTTATATAAAAAACAAAAGATGCCCAAATGCCACCATTGAAAACAAAAGATGCCCAAATGCCACCATCGCAACCAGAGACGACGCAGGACAGGATACACCATACTAGAAAAGTCGCTCTTATAAGTGAATGAGATCAATGATAGGCAGAGAAAGGGGTAATAAATTTTATGTTTACAATTAGGCTTTGAATGATGCAATTAAGAACTTATTCAACTGATCTCAATAGTATGGAGGGTAGAGGTAAGGAGTACTATCTCTTATGGGCGGAAAGTTGAAAAAGTGTCTAGCTAAAGCAGTAGATAACAGTTCCAAAACCCTCCAAAACGGCGCTAGTGTAGGCAAAGGGTATGGTATGAATGTAGCAGTTGTTTTGAAGTTGGATTGAAGTATGCCGAGTTGGAACATTTTAAACATTTTAGTGACTATAGAGGATTAAGCCATCCATTAAAAAAACATTTGAACACTTTACCCTGTTGCTATTGTGTTGTGGTTCCACCTAATTTAACGCACTTTGACGGACACTTTTTCGAAACGAAGATAGTACTCTGCAATGGAGGCTACATAACCATCAAATTCTAAGATTTTTTGCTAATCTTGTAAAATAAATTTCATTTAAATAAAATAAACAGTTTTTTTTTACCTACTGTCCTCCATACTTAATAGCTAGAATCACCAAGTCGAAGTATATCATGTATGTTATAGTGTTCAATCTGTTTAGCAGTGGTGACAGATTCTTCTACACGCGAAGTTATATTACGTCTGTCTGACTTTAGTTAAGAATTAACATGCGTCTGTTGGTGGCGCGCGCACATTATAAAGCTTAACTTTTGATAAGTACTATAACTTTTTTATTTCTTTAGTGGCTGAGGCATGAGCTGAGCATACGCTCAACCTAACTGAATGATGATGATGACTGATGCATTCATGCCGTGCAGCAAACCTTTTTCAGCAGATTTTGATAAGCTTATCTAGGTACTTTAGATTAAATTGCAAAAAAAAATATTTGCTTCTGCTTCTGCAGCAGTACCTACATATTATACAAAAAGCTGCATATGAACAGCCGATATTACGTATGCATGAAAGACACATACTCCCTGAAAGAATTGACGTATGCAGAACGTAGACCGTGTAGAAGTGGGAAACCAGTCAACCACTTCTAAACATTGCTACGTTCTTAAAAATAAAAAAGGACCGGTAAAATGTCACATAAAAGTTACTATATCAAGCCTATATAAACACAGGTAAAGTATTACAAAATAAATGCCCTTGAATTCATGAAAGGCAAGTTATATAATTATCGTATTACTGATTGAAACCTATAGACTATTTGAATTGTAAATTAACAAAAACATTGGAATAGCGTATTTACTGATTTAGATCTACAATATACAGGGTGTAATGTACACCCGTAAGCCGGTGGTAGCCGTCGTAGTGCCTTTAACAGCTACTAGATGTTTACCCCACCTTTATTAATAGATGTCTGACCTAGGGTGGTCTATAACGGCATCCCGTAGGAATATCGGCAGATGATAAAACCGGGAATGAAATGGCAAATTTATTGCATTAGGAATTGCAGTATGTATTTAGGGTATTAAAAAATCTGTCTGTTATTTATGTGCTTACATACTATGTATGTGCTCGATAGGTGCCGGGTACTGTTTGCGAGCACGGTTTTAACCAAATACAAGGTTACATAGCAAAGGGGTGCCATTTTAAAAAATAAGATCTAGGGAACAATATAAAGCGTCTTAATCGTTATTATAATAGTCGTATGTTATGAAAAAAAAAATACTTTAAATTTTCCGAAAATAAAGTCAATAGAGACTACACAAGCTGTTATTTGCATAGTTCGATTAAGTTACTGATTCAGAGCCACTCCTAAAGATTTGGCACCCCTTTGCAATGTAACCCTGAATACAAAGGAGCTGGTCGGACGATGACCGGTTAAAAACCATGCATTGCTCAAGCGAAAACCGGATTTAAAACGTCTCGTGGAAACGCGTCGCCATATTTGACGTACAAATTTAAAAACAATTGTATGATATCGTATTCAAGTGTTATTCTAAAAGGACATTACGCCTATGGCCTAATGTCTGATTGGTAGAGAATGCCCAGCTAATTATGTATTCTACTAAGTACCTAAATAGCTCAAAGCACAAACACAATGGCGGACTATACATCCTATTATCAGCGGCTTGTGGTACAAAGGTCGAATGTAATGTTGCTTTGTGATTGTTGGATAAAGTGTGATCTTACGGTGTAAATCATCCACTCTAAAATAATCTTTAGCAGAACAAAGATACATGTCAGTTTTGTCTGTTTTCAGTGTAACAAATAAGCTTGTCATGCTCTGGTAACATCAAGTTTTAAATACACTCAAAACCAGATTGAACTATTAATACCAATTACCATTCTATGGAATTTGATGTCCCGTCCCTTCTACCAACATTATGACATATAACACATACCCACAATGCAACCCATGGAAACTTGCAGAAGTATTGTCTAACTCAAATATGACCATGTATTGCGTTCCTTTCCTTGACATTTGTACACAAAGTAATCAACAGAGATAATCATGCCGAGGCATTGGCAACATTATTTAGATCATACTTCCTACTATACTTTTAATACTATCAATGTATGTAGCTTAAGTTCTTATACTAAATAAACTTTTACTTTACTTTACTTTATAAGAAAGAGTATGTATGTTTGTTACTCTTTATTGCAAAAACTATTGAACAGATTTTGATGAAATTTGGCATACAGATAGACCATTGCCTGAATTAACACATAGGACTTTTTATCCAGGTAAGGTCAACACAGCCGAAGTCGCGGGCAAAAGCTAGCCTAGAAGAAATGCCCATTAAAGGGACACTAATACTATTATTTTAAAAAAAGAAACTGATCAAACGTACATACGTAAACGAGACACAATAGAAATTCTATTGTTATGCGGTCTCATGAGACCACTTGGATGTTAACGGGTTAATTTCATATGTTTTGTTTTGTGAGTTTTTGAATTAATATTAAATGCTCTAGGAGGAGAACCACGAATGCTAAGTTTGTCTCCATAATATACCAATGAAATTCCAAGAGTATTTGCATTCCTCTACTATCTTTCAGCCAAGTAATATTTGCTGTCTAAATGTCAAAGCAAAGGTACAGTTATATCATACTCAAGTTAGACAATAACCTAGCTGAATAAAACCAACCTGTCTATCTCCAGCTTCCCCACGGAGCTGCCACACTAGTTCAGCGCACTGGGCTAAGCCCGTAGCCCCCAAAGGATGGCCTTTAGCTATCAATCCACCACTCGGGTTCACTACTACTCGCCCACCGTACGTGTTGTCCCCAGCGTCAATAAACTTCCCAGCTTCACCCTCCCCGCACAACTGTAAGCCTTCGTATGTAATCAACTCATTAGCTGAGAAGCAATCATGGAGTTCCACTACATTTACTTGCATTGGTGACACACCAGTTTTCTCATACAAACGTTTGGCAGCAAACGCTGTCATATCTGTGCCAGCTATTTTCATTAAGCTGTTTTCGTTAAACACAGCTGGAGTATCAGTTGCCATTTCCATGCCAATGATCTCTACAGCCTTATTCTGAAGGCCATAACGTTTGACTGCTTCCTCTGACATCAGAATGGCAGCCCCTGCCCCATCACTAGTAGGGCAGCACTGAAGTTTTGTGAGAGGGCCATAAATCTTTCTAGAATTCAACACTTCCTCAACAGTGTACTCCCGGCTACTTTGTGCTCGGGGATTCTTGGCACCATGGCGATGATTCTTGGCAGCTACTTTGGCAAAGTGTAACTCAGTTGTGCCATACTTTTTCATATGCTCAATTCCGGCATTGCCAAAGAACTGTGGGGTCATTGGTGCTGCAGCAATGTCAGTCAATTCAGCCATTTTAAGTATATGCCTGTCCATGGGGTTCGTTCTGTCTGTGAACGCACCAGCGCCTAAAGCGCCTGGAGCCATTTTTTCGAAGCCTACTGCTAATATGACGTCAGATATACCACCTTCGATGAGCTGTTTGGCGAGGAACAGAGCATTGGAGCCCGTGGAACAGTTATTGTTGACGTTGTATATCGGTATCCCTGTCATACCAACTTGATATAGTACTCGCTGTCCGCAAGTTGAATCACCAAACACATAGGCGCAAACCGCTTGCTGCACATCGTCGTATTTTATGCCCGCATCTTTCAGTGCGTCTAACACAGCCTCTTTGCCGAGTTCCGGGTAATCTTTTCCCGAGCCAGGCTTAATAAATTTTGTCATTCCAACGCCAACAACATACACTTTTCTACCCATTTCGGAAATTTGTTAATTACCTCTTGATTTGAAGACAACAGCGAAGGCAGAGTTTTGAAGTCACAATGAAACAAATCCAACACTGATAGTATCTGTTAATAGAATTGATAAAATTATCGTAGATAACAGTAGTAGAGAGAATGAACAGCAAAGTAATTACGAATTTACAATTATTTAGTTAGCTTGATTGCAAAACCTGCTTTCGAAATGAAAGGAAATCAAATGAATGAAAGTAGGGATGGAATGGATGGGATGGCAATCTGATGAAATCGATTAATCGAAGAATCGATTTCTAGAGCCAAAAAGATCGATATGTAGTACTGAATCGGTTCAGTGAATCGATATATCACCCTAGAAATCAACATTAGATTTTTTCTGCTTTAGTAAAAACCATAAAATTATTTACAATAAGTTAAATGTACCGGTAATATTACGGTGTCGGTGGTTAAAGGGTTATTATTACTCAAAAACTCGCGAGATGGCTGTGTTCTTATTTTCATTCACCTCTCTTTAATAAATAATAAAGAAGTTACGTTTGCCGTTTAAAATCGTTGACTTTTTGTATTTGTTATAGCTTTGCCAGAAGGTTACTTTTGTAACCTTTTAGCAGGGGGGTGTCACTCCGCAGTTTAGGTATATTCAGGCAGCGCGCCGACCGAAATGCCATGCCAGTGGGCTCAGTGATGCCACATTGGGTATTTTTCTCGCAATTCTGGGTAAAAATTTGGCTCATGGAGAAATTTTGGAGAAAAGGAATCTTTGGAGAAATGTTTGGAGAAAAATTTCCCCAAAATTTAATTTTCCAATGTTCCACTGACCTTTCATACCCTGGACTGGCTGCAGTGGCTGCTGACAAATTTAATTTCTACCTATTTGATTATCGCCGTATTGGCGCTGTGTGCCACTATATAGGCCTTACCCTTTGAGTATCTAGTACAGGCAGATCAAGGAATGTTTAAGTACTTCGTACAGTACTACTGTTCGGAACAGGGCCCCGATCGCACTAATTTTTACGTAAGCGGTTCGAACGTAAAACGTATCCAATTCGAACATGGCTACGATTCAATAACAATGCAGCCGGAAGCAAAATCCGTATTGTGCTAAATGTCATTAGTTGAATCGTTACCATTCGATAAAACTTTGTTTCTGTAGGGACGGCACACCTAGTATTTTTGAGTAATATCTGTGATTTGTGTATAATCGACACTCGATTAAGCAATTTGTTACTAGCCGCACTAGTCTTGTGACGCAAAAAAAAACTAAATGTCATTTAATGACAGCTTTCCTTGGACATACTCTGTCGCAAAGAGGAAATTAATAATCTGTGCAGCTTTCAGTCAGCTGTTTGTTTTATAGTTTATAACATTAATTAAAACTTAAAACATACATGATGCAAATGCTGCTCACGAAATACTGGCAGGACAATGTTACCACGGCGGTAAAACATATGTTTATCGCCCCTGAAAAGTAGAAGAACAATAATTTGGATTTAGCTTCCATTGCTGACCTAGCTATAATAAAAAAACCTTACTTATCTGAAGAAAACTCATCAGCCAGCAGGACTCAGGAGACTCCCTTAATTCAAGAAGTAAAAATGTGTAATAGTGTACCTACTTAGTGTGAGCAAACAGAGCAAAGATGCTTTAATCTTTGGTTAGTTTAAGAAAGTTAAATTATGTGTAAAGCATAGGTTTAATAAAATAAAGCTCTTTGTTTTCCTTATAAACTTGTTATTATTTATATATCTGTACTGTTTATTTCCTTATGTTCTCATTTTACTTGCCTATTTTAATTTTAAATCATTGTTTTTATAGGGGTTATTCCCAAACTATTTAATGATGCTATGAACTATGTAATCATAACAAGTTACAAGCTTTATCTTAAATGCTATTTCAACTCCAAAGTCTTAACTCTATCTAGATAATTCAGGTTTTTTATTTTACAAGCAAGTTTAATTTTAGTGTGCCGATAAATTTCTGAATTCTTCAATGCTAGTATGCATTAAGGAAGATATTACATCACTAATTAATATAATAATGTAAGTATTTACCGGTGGTTCTAATTGAACATTTTACATTAACATTACAGGAACCGAGCTACTTTTGACTATTCTGTAGGAACTAAAACAGGTAGTTAAGATGGGTAGTCTGGATGGTAACGGAAGACTTTCTAAAATAACTGTTTTAGGTTACATTATTTACAACTTGCAAATGCAAATGCTGCTTACAAGATACTGGTCGGACAGTGTTACCCCGGCGGTAAAACATATGTTTATCGCCCCTTAAGAAAAGTAGAAGAACAATAATAAAAGGATTTAGCTTCTATCGCTATACTAAAAAAACCTTACTTATCTGAAGAAAACTCATACTCTGGAGACTCCCTTAATTCAAGAAGGAAAAATGTGTCACATAGTGTACCTACTTAGTGTGAGCACACAGAGCAAAGAAGCTTTAATCTTTTGTTAGTTTATGAAAGTTAACTTATGTATAAAGCATAGGTTTAATAAAGTTCTTTGTTTTCCATGAAACTTGAAATGAAATTATTAATACATCTATTCTGTTTATTTCCTTATGTTCTCAGTTTACTTGCCTATTTTAATTTTAAATCATTGTAATTGTAGGTGTAATTCCCCAACTTTTTAATGATGCTATAATAGTAAGTAAGCATAACAAGATAAAAGCTTTATATTGAATGCTATTTCAACTCTAGTCTTAACTCTATCTAGATATTATAGGTTTTTTGTTTTACAAGCAAGTTTAATTTTAGTGTGCCGAATAAACTAAAACTTTTTGATTGACATTTTAAAACATTATTTTTACTGCATATTTTCGACTAGTAGATTAAATAAGTATTATCTATTGTTACTACATAGTATTAGTAAAAAATTTAATTAATAAGATACATAACACAAAATCCCAAATGGCAAACCAGTTTCAGCGTACACTAGTTAACAAACTTCAAGAGTGACTCTTTTCATTGTATCTTCCATTTAGTATAACCTGTATTGGCATCTATCTATATTTCTCAACAATTTATTGCATTAATACAACTACACATCTGAAATCTTAATAATTGTTTAACATTCCTGCCGCAGCTAGATATATTACTGAATTCCTTATTAGTAGTATGTATTTCATTGATATATTACATCATTAATTAATATAATATTAACCCTACATAATACATGACTGTCTCTATAATTTCACAGAAAAAAGTTATAATCATCTCATCTTTTCATCACAACAAAAACCTTATTGATGACCGGTGGTTCTAATTAATTTTACATTAACATTACAGAAACAGAGCTACTTTTGATTATTCTGTTGGAACTTAAATAGGTACCTAGTTAAGAGTGGTGAATAAGGGAACGGAAAACTTTCTAAAATAACTAATTAATTACATAGGTATACATCTTTAAATGACTATATCTTGTAAATATTTTTGGTGTTATAGATTATGATGTATTCCAGTTTTCTGAGTAGATAGCTTGGGATTTAGATTTTAAGATATGTTAAGATGAAATATTTTGGAATAAAAACAACTGATTATTGTATTCTTAAATTATCTAATATTTACTGTTTATTTACAATGTTTATCACTGTAATCACTGGGTGAACACTATTTTCTTGAGTGAGACCACTTCAAAGTAAAAAGGTGGTGAAAGAGTTTTCCAAGAATCCCATGGGATGATGGGAGTGTTATTGGCGTCACACACAACACAACATTACACTTTTTATTTACACTAGTTTATGTAGTTTGTAAGGCATATACACGTCTAATTAGTCAAATATTTCCAAAAATGGACGTGAATGAGGTGTTTTTTTGATCAGAATTAGGTAAATTTACTCAAACGTTTGAACTTTGGTTGATAAAAAGTTGCTTTTTTCAAACCTTTCATTCATAGACATCTGACAGCGGTAACGGTTGGGTAGTGGTTTGGAAATGGCACGAACTTTTTTAGCGCGATACCAAATGTCTCAAACGTAACGGAAGTGGTGTGGTAATGATTCGATTTTATTAGCGCGATCGGGGCCCTGATAAGCTGATAAGAGGACCGCTTTACTATTACATAGGTAAGCTGCTAACTTAACATTTACTTACTTAAGAATTTTCAAAATTATGTTTTTGTTTGTTTGTTTGAAATTATGTCGATTTTCGAATTAGGATATTTGCACTAAGCTACATTTAAGCAAAATTTTTGAATTAACAAGGTTGAAGGTCATTCCCCCCAGTTATTCGAGCCAAACATCTGTGCGTGCTATGAATGAATTTCGCCATCTTTGATGTTTGTCAAGTCTTTCTCGCTCTGTCTATGGGAAGGAATAAGACAGATGATCACAGATGGTTATACGTATTGAAGATAGGACGAGTTTATGCAATGTGAAGTCGATGTTGTTATTTTGTATTTTTATTTTGAACTTTTTTAGTTTTTATGATACTCATTTGAAAGTTGGTTTTTATGATTGCTTTTCACCTATATAGTCACTGGTTAACGGGATGTACACTAATAAAATAGGAACTTATATATATTGACGTTTAGGCTTAATAGAAGACATTGCGGGTCAATTTGCAAAAGCCAAAAAAATTTTTTCGAGTATGCGCGAGCGCGACGTGATCGCGTCTGTCGTGCGAACCGAACGACAGCCAGATGCGATTTTCTATTTTTCTCCATATTTATAGTTATTTTTCTCCAAAACGATACTATTTTCTGTATTTTTACCCAAAGGCCAAGACAAAATTTTTGCTCGTAGGTCTACAGTGTATTTCGACTGGTAGTACCAAAAAGCAATGTTTTTTGTACGCGACGGAACGGAAAAGATGCATGCGTTCAGGAAGAGAGGTTGTTTGTTTGTTTGTTTGTGTGCACTCGAATGTTGCAATTTCTCCGAAACGATTCGACCAATTCAGATACAATGTGGTTTTGTAAAGAGTTGGTGTGTGTAGTTTGACAAAATAACAAATTTTATGATAACTCGGCGTGTTTAACAATTCTATCAACTTTACCTGCAACGATTGTTTCTTTACACGACTATTTACACTACAGGTTTCAGTTTATTTACACTAAAATAATCACTGTTTACACTAAGTTAGTTGCACATGGCGTCCATTTTGCGCGATACACACTGCAGTACGTCTATGGGCATGCAATCCACCACGCCGCAGTGCTTCACGATCTCGGCGCATCACACGGAAGGCGCGTATACGACGTCTTAAATTGTCCTTCGTCCGTATTTCGTGGCCATCGTGTCCATACACAAGGTCTTTTAGACGACCCCAGACATGAAAGTCCATGGGCGTTGTACTGCTCTCAAAATAGTCCGCCGGGATGGCAGAACTCCTCCATTTCTCTCCACAAACATTTCTGAGGCCGCTGTAAAATTATAGCCGGTCTCATTGTAACAGAGTACCATTTCAAGGTACTAATGATTAGAGTATTGGTAGGGCATCATAATTGAATAAATCGAATCGATCTCACACGTCTTGTTAGTGCAACTAGATTTTCGATACTAAAATTCAGGTGAATCTTTAACTTGACACGTGCCAAACATTCTTTGAATTAGCCGCCTTGTCGGCAAGCGGTGAAAACACTTGCCGACAAGCGGCGAAAACACTTGCCGACAAGCGGCCCCTTTGTGCTAGATCGTTTGAGATGCACCGAAAAGATCGACTAAAATTTGACCAGGAGCTAGTGATCTTATTTAGCTCCGAGATCCTTTACCTAGGCAAAGGCCGTAAAAGTTCCCATTCGCACTGGATGACTCAAAGCATCAAGTACCTAGTCTCTTAAAATTTTGACGTATTGCCAGGGCTCATAAAATAATAATATTAATTATTATTTTTATTCCTATCCTAACTACTAGATTCCTAAGTTTGATTTTGTCTTTTTATCAAATGTTATCTGCAGGGGCCAACCTCTGCCCGAAGGCGGTTTAGCGCTATCCAGGTTGGCCAAGGCTGTTCGTAGCCAGAGTGTAGGTGTTCTGAGCGCGATATAAAGATATGAGGTATGGCGGTCTTTTCCTGGTACAGTGCATGGTAATTTAAGTCTTTAGTTTATGAATTGTGCTGATTTCCTGTAGATTTTTTTTGGCCATTGGGTACCGATTTATTTATACCAATTAACAATCGAACATACAACGTCAGTTGAGAAGTGCTTTATCCACTTGACTATTGCGTAATTTACAAAGAGGCTGTCCGTATCTTCTTGTATAAATAACATCAATGGAGTGGACCGAGAATCAAACGCAAGACCTTAAGTAGGTAATGCATGCAATTATTTAGTTTGACCAAATTAGCTCTAAGCCTATGCCAATAAAGTTGTCATTTTTGCAGACAACTAGGGATGAGTAACAAAAGATAAACATATCGATATGCAAGACTATTGGCATTCACCTCGCTATGCAATTGATATCAATGTAAACGTTACAATATCAACAATTACGAGTATTATAAAATAGTAATTTTGCTTACGATCGATTTTTTAAAGAGTAAATTTGTATTACTTTTCGATCGATTTATGCGAGACGGTTGTTTTACACAACTCCCACCAGGCCCTCTGATATAATAACAAGACTGTATTACTAAGAAATAACATTATTTTTATAATTTTTTCATTAAACGTTTTAGCAGAAACAAAGTGCAGAAAGGGCACGTTCTGTGGCCTTCTCTATCAGTCAATCTTAGCAAAAAAGTTTAAAATAACCAGAGCTGGGCTTACATTTACGCCACCCGTCATGGCAGTAGGTAGGTTTTAAATTTCAAAAGCAAGAACTCAAACGGCTACAAGCTGTCATCCCGTGGCATTATTAGGATTATTGCTATACCCGGCCCTACACCACTTGAATTGATTTTGTAATTTACATAAACAAAAATGTTATTGAACTACTATTACATCTATCGAAATAGGTGACTAATTATTTAAGTGTTATTATTAAAAATAAATGATTTAAATGATAGCGTATCGATCCGCGCGATCTCGATAGATACTACATCACTACCTCGTCATCAGGTGCCGGCCGGCGCAGGCGGCCGCGCTTTGACCGACCGCTGCGCTTTCTTTCTTTTAGTTCCGGTCATGCGTCTGTCGTGATTAGATGTGTAATAGGATGCGCTTCCGGCTTCTGCGCGCGTCGTAATATCGAAAAATTTACATTTATTAAAAACAATTCGTTCTGTGATAGTAAGTCAATGTAGAACTATCCAAAAGTCAAAATGTGAGTGTGTGTGTTACTAACTCAGTGTCAGTGTAATAAAAATGTAGGAACTAGAATACCTAAATCTTGAATTATGATGATGATGAATGTACCTAATCGTTTTTATTTTTAATCATGCTAAGTTCGATTTTTGATAATAAGGAACAGTATGTAAATAAACCATCGCTGTAGAGAGATGATTCAAATTTTTAAACACGCCGAGTTATCATAAAATTGTGTTATTTTGAATTTCATTGAGTTAAAATAATCTAACTAATCGTTTTCGTTAGATTTAATTACCTTTCTCGATAATAAACTTGCATACCTAATACACTAAATCTTAACATGATTTTGGATAGCTCGTCAGTCCACAGCCTGAGAAAGTGTGATAGAAAATTTGAATTACTACCTAGTCTGGAAACACACTCCCCTGTCAGGGAGGGAGTCCCTGAAGATCAGTGTAGGTTACCTGATAAGCTGATAAGAGGGCCGTTTTACCATAGGTAAGCTTCTAACTTAACATTTACTTATCTAAGATTTTTCATTATTATGTTTTTATTTGTTTGTTTTAAATGATGTACCTTGATTTTCAAATAAGAAAATTTGCACTAAGCTAAATGTAAGCCAAATTTTGAATTAACAAGGTTGAAGGTCATTCCCCCTCAGTTATTCAAGCCAAACATCTGACCGTGTAGGTATAAGTTTATGAATGAACTCTGGCCATTTTTCACGTCTGTTAAGTCTTTCTCGCTCTGTACAAGGGGAAGGAATAAGATAGATGATCACAGATGGTTATACGTACTAAAGATATGACGAGTTTATGCAATATGAAGTCAATGTTGTTGATTTTGACTGTGTTTTTTAACTTTTTTAGTTTTTATGTTACACATTTGAAAGATGGTTTTTACGATTGCTTTTCACCTATATAGTCACAGGTTAACGGGATGTACACTAATAAAATAGGACCTTATATAATAATCCGTATAGAAGATATTGTTGGTTTTACGGTTGTCTGAATAAAACGAATAGTGAATCAGAGCTAACATTTTGTTAAATTTCACACGATATTGAAATATTTATTCTTCTTTAATTTCATGTCCATAATAATTAGTAATAGTTAAAATAAAAATCCTTAATTAGTTATATTAGCCCCGAAACAATATTAAGAATAGGATAGGATAATGTTTACAAAGGAATACCTAGACCCGTTAGGAATCGAACACATGACATTCAGATGGAATTTATATGTTTACAGAATCAACGTTTGTAATGCTTAATCTACTTATTTTAATCGTAAAACTAATAAATCAACTAGGTACAAAAACTTCTCAAGTGACAACTCCGTGCCGTCGTTCGCAGCTCGGTCATAAAACTGGGGCGCGCAAAGAAAATTCATGGTTCGCGCGCAGTTATAAGTTTCAATTTTGCTTGCAGGCGGGTAGCTCTGGCGAGTCTAGGTATATTTTTATACCTAAACCTGACTTGTTAGGTAGTGAATCTTCTGTACGGTAGTACTACTAGGTATTCTGTGCTTTTAGGTTACTTTTGGCACTGTCAGGTTACTTCTAGGTTTTTTTTTGACAGTGCAGCTGACTGTCGGAATGGCTACAGGCGGATTGCCCACTACCAATGTCGAGTAAAAAACGGGAAATCGAGAAAAGTTAAATAAGACCTATTTACGGAATTTGGAATTGAGAACTTACAAGGATCAGAAGTTTAGGGTAAGGTTATAATACAAAATACATTTTATGCATCTGAGGAAAAATAAAAATTATATTAAAAAATATACAGTGTGAGTCTTCATAAAGTGCACATATTGAAATATGGCATTCTATGCTTAATTTTATCGACGGAAAACATATTTAAAAAATCTAAAAAAAATCGCTATTTTCGGTGACAAAATTGTGTCTTTGTTTTTTTTAAATACTGGGTTTTACGGCTCTGGGTTCTAGACCTCACAAATAAAAATAATTAAACAACATGTAAATCCAAATACTCAGTGTCTTGTTTTAGTGCTCAAACACAACTTTTTGTAAGACCATCGAAATAAAACCAATGTTTTTTAGTTAAATGGAAAACATTGGACAAAATTGTGTCTCTCCGCCAGTGTTGCCAGATTCATAGGTTAAGAATTATCCTAGTTTTATTGCAAAATTATCGTGTTATCGCATCCCCAGTTAACAAAACTACTGTATTTGTAACTACCGAATCTAGATTTTACTAGTAAAAGGACAGAATATACAGCTCAAAAGTTTAAATTCAAAATTCAAATTCAAATTCAAATTCAAAATATATTTATTGTGAATCACAGGTATAAAGGTCATAAAATAAAAAATACAGATCAGCTGTGTTCCGCCGCACGGGCATACAATGTCAATTAAATGCTATTAAAATAATTTAAACAACAAAATAGAATAATTTTCATTAATAAAATCGGATTACACGTGGTTTAGAAACTTTGATCAGTCAAAAAATCATTTGTCTTATAATAACATTTATCTGTAAGGAAATCGTAAAGTTTAAATCATGTTACTTGATTACTTTTTAAAATTACAAGTTTTTGATAACTGAATTACTTCAGTACTTACTGCACAAGCATCGAGCACATACCCTAAAGAGCAGCAATACGAACCATCTTTCTCCGAAACTAGTAAGTGATTTTTCACTTACATTTGGTATGAAATGACAACTCCTATTAACTATCGCTTAAATAAAAAAAGTACAGATACAGATTTAAAAATGGCAGAAAATTTTACGCTAAAAGTCTATCTCTTTCGTAGTGCAAAGAAATTATATTTACTATCCTGCTGTCAGAATCAAAGTTGTCCAAATAAAGGTAAAATATATTCAAATATACATATTAAAGTTTCGTAAAATTATCTTTTACTTAACTGAGCAAAATGTCACTGATTTTCGTAGATTTATCGTGCGATACATTATATTTTTTTCTATTGCATTACATTCCAAAATATCGTGAATCTAGCTTATTTATCCCACGTCTGGCAGGACTGCTCTCCAATTCTACATACTTGTAAGCGAATGACGCTTCGAATTTTTAAAAAAAGTTTCGTCTCTGTCTCCTTCGTGCGCGCACCCCTCTTTGGCGACGCGACGCGACAGAGACAAAAACTTTTTTGTCCCAGCGACAAAAGTCTCCCGTGCGCGCACTCTCAATCTCTATGAACTGTGCATGTAAGCATAAAATACAGCCTATACAACCTAAAGTTAAAAATTTATGTTAAATAAGTTATCATTAAAAATTTCAACTTATAATTAAAAATCTAAACTGATAATTTCTTAGTTTCTAAGTAGCTTCCGAGAATGCGCTAGACTTTAAGCTTTCATTATAATAAAATAAAAGTAGTACGTCATAGGCTTAATAGGCTATTTAAAAAAAATCGTAACTCGAAAATCGTAGAACATACAGAGGGGTGATTCAGATACCTCTCAACACGAGGCACCTAAAAAAAATTTTTGGACGTCACTTTTCTGGCCAACCTGTATCTAAAAAAACTTAATTTATCGCAATTTTTGTAGATGCGAGAAGACGTTCGTCTACTTTTAGTAGCACACTGGTTCGTAGCACCATTACTATTTAAACTAATTAAACTGTCTGTATCAGGGTGGGATTCCTCCGCATCCTTGTGTGAATGTGAAACGGTCACAAAATTAGATATCTGAGGACCCTACACGATCTGTCAGGAATAATACTCAAATGTTGTGTCCTTCCTTTGTTGTGTCTTTCAGTAACTTTGAGTCTTTAGGTAATTAAAGTTTTTTTTTCCTGTGGAAACATTGTCGAACAGCTTGCTCACTACGGTCTCTCATGCTGCAGAAGTGCTGGAAGAATGCCAGTTTAAACAACGTCATCCGTAGGGCGCTTGTCAGCGCGCCTATTCCGGCCGTTCTTAAACCGAACGGCCTCGCGGCTCGCACGCGGCGATGGCAAGCGTGAAGGCTGTAACATCCGTGATCACAGCGTTGAGCGCAGCGACAAAGCGTATGTTAGAGAATTGCAACGACAGTGACCCTCGTTCCATGAAAGATGGGTAGGCTCTTAGTGTGGGACGCGACTTGCGTCGACACGTTAGCCCTTTCCCATCTTCCATCGACTCGCAACCGAGCGGGTTCTGCAGCAGCTTCTGCAGAGGCCCTAAAATGGCGCAAATATCAAAGTCTTGGCGAGACTTACATATATGAAACATTTAGGTTGGAAACTTTGGGACTGTGGGGACTGAGCCCACAAGCTGCATCGTGAGTTGTCTAAGCGTTTAGTTGAGACTTCTTACGATCCAAAGGCTGGCTTATACCTAGGCCAACGGGTTAGCCTAGCAGCTTAGCTATCCAGGGTGGTAATGTTGCCAGGCTTTTGGGCATCTTTCCTTTGAACAGTGATCTTAGTCAGATATTTTTTCTTTCACAGAAAAGAGCGTAGCGTGTCTGTCCTGTTTTGTGGGATCTTTCCTATTATATAAAATATCTATCTTTGTTTATAGAGTTTAGTTAAAGAGTGTATATATAATTAGGTATTTTATTTTTATTGTATCACTTATTTGTAATTTAATTATTCTTATGATGAATTTTTATTTATTCCTTTGACTATCTATCCCTTTATATCCTAATTTTCAAAGATTTATCCTTACCTATCCCAAAGATAAGTAAATAATCTATGGTTGTGTCGTGAATCGTGTTCGTGTCGAAATGTTGAGGTTTTACATTATTTAACACTGGCTACTGATTTTTTTCAAATATGATTGGCAAAAATAAAAATAAAATTGATTTCTAAAAACAAAATAGTTTTGTCATAAATTTACTTTATTGAAATTTTCTATAATGTCTAAATTGTGAGGTTATAAAATTTATTGTAAATCATAAGAAATTTATAAATTATTGTAGGTAGTAGAAACTAAAAATGTCTTTAGATAGGGAAAGAATATTGAATGAATTAGGTAGTGTAGTGAATCAGCTTCAGAGTGCGGATTGGTAAGTCTGAACTACATCCTAGGTTTGCGTGTACTGGTGGCTAAGTCGTGTGGCAATGAAGGTATACGAAGTTAATTAAGAGTGCGCGCACTGCCGAGCAGGTAGCACAGCAACTTATCATAACTTTGAAAGCCATCTGCGACCGACCTAGCCTCGCGACTTGGCCGCAGTGTAGGAAAGCTAGAGGGGTGGGATATTTCCTATTTTTGTTTTCTTAGTTAATTTTATTTTATTTTATTACAAGATCCACAGCTCTCATTACAATTTAGATGAACTTATGAACCAAACTTACAGCCAATAACGGATCTACTTTTAAAATTTTGTATAATCTTCCGACAGTCGCATTCCAAATTACATAAAGAAAAAATGTAAGCAACATCGTTAAAAATATAACTAACTATTACCAATAAACACATTTTTAAAATCAAAAATTATTTAAACTTGGTAACCTTCACATAGCCGTGCATCTCTCTCTCTGATGTGATGAATGATACTTGTTTTGATCAAAAATATTTAATTTCCAGTGGCTGTATGGGAAAGTTGTTCTCAAATCAAGGTGCATCAATGGGTAGCCCAATGCCTAGCCAACCAACTTTTGGAGGTTCCCGACGAGGTTGCTGTCACGGGCATGGATTCAACTTCGACACTCCCTGCGCTGGCGAGCCATACTCTATGCAACACGCTGTAAACCGACCTTGTATGGGCCAGTGCAACCCACCCAAGCTCTACGCTGACACTTACAGCTATTTAAATAATAACCTAATGCAGCCTGTAATGAAAGAAGTTTACGATGATCTTAAGAGTATTAATCCAGGCAACACAGTTATGAATAGTCCTTTAGCTAATCAAATGGGTCTTCCTCAAGGCAATTCAGGTGCTACTATGCAAGCAAATGTCCCCAATAGTGCTGTGGGCATGCACAATATGTCCGGAATGGAAAGTAGTAACGCAAACTCGATGGCAATGCAACAGTCTCGGCAACCAATGAACGCTATGGGTGGTATGGGCCCCCAAATCTTGAATATGGTAATGGGGAATAGTGGTGCGAAAGCCAGTAATGCTCCAGGATTGCAAGGTGGGCAATTAACAGGGCCTACAATTATCGATGCGCCTCAATCTCCTCATGGTAAAATTGGACTTACTCCAATTAACCCTGCGGGAGGAAATCAAAGACAGAACAGTGGTAATATGAATAGCGTTTTTAATCAGCAAGGTCATATGGGTTCCAGTTATGGTCAAAATCCAACGACGCAATTCATGACCCAGCAACCGAATATGTATTCAGGGATAAATGGACAAGAAAATAATATGATGGGCAATGTAAGCCAGAACGCTGCACTTCAAGGAACGCAACAAACGGGAAACGTAAACAATGCAATGATTTCAGGAAATCCTCAAATGAACTATGCAAATCCCGCTGCTCAACAAATGACAACAACAAATGGTCAATACGGACAACACACTCAGGGCGTAATGAAGTTTAACCAGATGTTCCCTGGTGTTATGCAAGGTGGAGACTTAGGTTTCGACCCAATGGCGATTGCAATTCAAATGAACCCAGCTAATCAACAACAGGCCGCCATGGATACTATGCAGAAATTAATGACGGGTAGTCCATTAAATAGGGCTGCGGATCAATCAGTAATGAAACCTATTATGGACGCAACAAAATCTGCTGTTCAAAGTATAAATCCATCTAATACAGTCCCAGTCACTCAAAATCAACAAAACGTTACGTATGCAAACCAAATTAGCAATCAACAAATGCCTAGTGGTCAACAGAACAACATAAATCCCCAGCAAACTACAAATCAACAAATGATGTCAGGGCAGCAACAAATACCCACTCAAAATGCTGGATTAAATAATTATCAAACAAATGCAGTGCCACAACAACAACAGCAAATTTACACTGCTGTCACTGGAGCAGATAATTCCAATCAGCAGCAATTGCAACAACAACAAATGCAAGCTTACCACCAACAATCAAATCCTCTGCAACAAAACCAACAACCGCAATCAAATCCCATGCAACCATATCAACAACCTCAGACTCAATACTTTACTGATCCGAATACAGGAGCCACCTCGAATCAACCAATTATGCCTGCTGGATACAGTGAGGGCACGGTAGATCCGAATGCTCAGATGCAACTACCTCCATCTGATCAAACAGCACCTCAAAATATGACTGCTTCACCACAATCAATGATTAAAGAACCAATATTTCCCGCAGATACTTCGAGAAATCGGCCCTATACTTATCCAAAGCCAGTAAAGAATGTAAATTATAATACTCTTGGGCAACCTATTGAGATGTTACCTGCAAGAATGTTCCACCCGCCTGAACCTGGTCTTCCTCAGACTCTGTCACCGCAACCTGCAACTAAACTTCGAAATGATTACAGATTCAGCAATGTTAAATCGACTGTTAGTAAGACCTCTTTGATGGGCAACAGACCCGTAGGCAGAACTCCTAGTAAGAGTCAATTGCAGCATATTTACAATCAATACAAAGGCTCTCAATCTTTCACGCAACAAAACGTTCGACCTCCTGTTCAAGGAACTACTTTCTCTGAAGGGAAATTGAATGTACTTCCTTCTAACACAAATCCTTCCCAGCAAATTCCAATAGAGAAAGTCGGAGGTGACACTGCTGCGAATAATCAAATAACTAGTAACCAAATGCCAATTAAGGGACAATCAATGGGACATAACATTATAGGAGATGTACCTGTGCCCAACAAACTACAAGAAACTGTTCCTATTAAGGTATTTTCCAGATTTTTGTATTTGTTTTAGGCGTAATGTTAAATAAACTAACTGATTGCTTCATGAATTTATTTTTAATTACAGCCATCCTCTCCCGTTCCTTCACGTCAAGCTAAGTTGAGAAATGGATTACAAGATGTAGTTTACACTTCCTACCCTTCTTCAGCTGCGTGGACCTTTCATGGAACGAATACCTATCGCCCCGTTGCTTCTGTAGGTTATCGTTTTCGGGATTTCAGGTAAAAAATCACCTTAACCAGTATCCTAGTTTTCTGCTATGTGTTAAATTGTCATGCGTCTAAACAATATATTCAAAAAAAAATTGGTAATATGTGTTGTATAAGTTTTATTATTTTTGACGGTAAGGTTGGTTTGTAAAGCGAGATCGTGTTTTTTTGTCGTGGTGGCATAATGTTTTAAAAGTGAAAATGTAAAAAATAAATGATTTGCAACGGTACTAACAATTTTTTATTTCAAACATTTCATACATGGAATAAGTCCAACCCTTTCGGTGCATGTTATCTCACGCTTTAAATGTCATTTTCCCAAAATGTAGAAGTTATGTATGTATGGGCGTAACTGGTGGGGGGGGGAGTGCAAGGCTCCTCCTACCTACCTTAGAATCCTCTTGACCCACCCTAGATTGAAATATTAGTTATTACTAGGCGTCACTATTGTCTCTTTTAGGTAAAATAAGGTAAATAACTAAGCTAAGCTTGCACTATGGCGACTACATAACGGATAAACATACTTAAATTTTATAAACATCCATGACCTAGGTACAAATGCTAGTGCTCAACACACAAACATTTGCCCCTTGCGGGATTCGGACCCGCGCTGGCTTTGTAATCCAGAGCGCTAGCCACGTTACCAGACGGTGGTCGTCAGCAGCACCGCAACATCCGCACGCCACTGGCATCGGATTTACTGATGGCCTTGCGCACCTAGCCACATCACACCTTCAGCAAGCGTCGCGCTAGCCACACTATTCACAGTATAGCAGGCACTATCTGTACAATCCACATTACATTTTCTTAAGGATTGTATACAGGGTGATTCATGATATCTATTCATTTCATTTCTCCTGACGGAGAGGAGTAAAAAAACATATTATAAGAATGCACATTTCTATACAATCCCATGCTTTTTTACTACTCATCATCATCATCATTTCAGCCATTGGACGTCCACTGCGAAACAGGCCTCCCCCAGTGAATTGACAGTAGCCGGTCGGAAGCGGCTGCATCCAGCGGCTTCCTGCAACCTTTACCAGGGTCGTCTGTCCACCTTGTAGGTGGACGTCATACGCTGCGCTTTCCGGTACGTGGCCTCCATTCCAGAACCTTTATGCCCCGTCGGCCGTCAGTTCTACGTGCTGTGCTCTGCCCACTGCCACTTCAGCTTGCTAATCGTTATGCTATGTCAGCGACTTTTGTTCGTTTACGAAACTCCTCATTCCTGATTCGATCTCGCAAAGAAACACTGAGCATAGCCCTTTCCATAGCATGCTGAGCAACCTTGAGTCTTCTTATGAGATGAGGCCCATAGTGAGAAGCTACGTTTCAGTTTCATTTGTCATCACTCACTGGTAACACACCTGGTTGTAGACTTTCGTCTTTAGGCACTGAGGTATTTTGGACCAGAAGACGTTGTGGTTGGTTGTAGTTTCCCGAACGCTGTCCAGCGGAGTTGGATTCGACGATAGACATCCTTTTCAAAATAATTGGACCTACCCAACTGGATCACTTGTCCCAGATAGACATTTTGTCGACTATTTCAAGAATAGAGTTCGAGAATACATTATGTAAGCAATCCTTAAATCCATGGGGTATCCATCCATATACAGAAGATAAATTAACGAAATAATCGTCTGGGCGTACTGAACGTTTTCACCCTGTATAGTCTCTCAGGATATATACATCATCATCATAGCGGCTCGTCCTGAAGACATACTCTGTCTAATCTGTGTCCTGAAGGATGACTTCAGGAGACGTATTTTTGAAGCATTAGAAATGAATCTTAAATTTGAACATGAAAACAATTCGTGTACTTAAAATAGTTTCTATTCCTTCCGATTTTACGATCACTCGAAATGGGTGTTTCTATTAAATTGTAATCTTGTAACTATTTTTGTTTCACACAGAAAATATATTTAAACCGTATGGCAAAAACTTATCGAACGTAAATAAAAAAATATGTCAAATCTCTGTCAACCATATGTTCATATTCATATTCATTTATTCACTTTATAATGTAAACCAATAGCAGTACAGTTAATAGGCATAAAAAGATGGTAATAAAATAGTTACATTATAACCTCTATGAGGCATTCGTGAACTCAATTATTTTGTGCAAATAAACGATTTATTATTATTATTGATCGTTGTACACTTTTGTGTCTCAGCTTTCAGCTGGTACTTCAGGGAAATCACGGGCCTAAGCCAAGTGAAATCCCATTACTATTATTATTATCATTTGATAAAATTAATCTTAACAATATACAATATTATCATTCCATTTACAATTATTAAACAATATTTATTATTTAAGCTCCTAAATTATAATAATTATGTCAATAGCGTCACTTAGTGTTATATCAATAGATTGAATTACAAATGTCAAATAAAATTAAAAGTTACAATTTATAACAAAAATATCAACATAATTAAAATTCTGTATAATGTCAATTACTTTAAAAATTATAATAAACTATAATTTGTCATTAAAATATTCACTTAAATTATAGTACGTCTTTTCAATTAATAATTTTTTCAACTCTTTATCGAATTTGATGCCTTGGAGGGCCATAACAGAGTCTGGCAAATGAGCATGCACTTTGACGGCCATATAGTACGGACCGCCCTTATAAAGCGCAAGTCGGGCTGGGGGTAGTACGAAATCATTTGCACGGCGCGAGGCGTAACGGCTTGATGTATCGTCAAAGTGTTGGAAGTACTTACGGTTTTTTCGAATAAATCGACATATTTCGTATATATACGCAAGTGACCGTTAGTATTTTATATTTAGCAAATAACATTCTACACGAGTCTCTCGGCGCTGTAAACGTTATTATCCTAATACACCGTTTTTGCAACACAGATACCGCAGATACATCAGTCGAGTTACCCCAGAAAATAATTCCGTAACGTATCCAGGCAGCAGCGTGGCTGTAATAAGTAGTGAGAGCACACTCCTCATTTGTACTTTTTCAAAGTTCTCGCAGTGCATACGAGAAACTACTCAGCCTATTCACCACGACTTCTACGTGTGGTTTCCACGAAAGTGTCGAGTCTACCGTTATACCTAGTAACGAGAATGTATTTAAGGATCTATGCTGGCGCCGGAAGGCCTTCTCCAGCTTCACCGGGCAGATTTGGCGAGTACAGAAAGTACTCAGCCTAGAGAGCGGCCGGCCAGCGGGTACCTCGTGCGCGGGCCAGGCCTCGAAGCGAAGCCTGAGGCTCGTCCGCATCCGGGCCCCGTACTAGCGGGTGCGATTGGACCGTGCCGAGTGCTAAGGGGACCCGGCCAAGAGGTGAACCCGACTAGTGGTTGCACCGTCATGATCCTTGCTGCGCTACAGACTAGTTTGTGAGCGCAGGCTAGACTATACACGTTCCAATCTAGTTGGCCCGATCGAAGAGTAAGGACTAGGCCTCAAAGGCGCCTCTGTCTGTAGGCTCGGACCTCGACTTGGGCCGTCGTCCGAGGGGCAGACAGGTCGATAGGTGCGGGGTTACCGTAATCGCACCAATGCTTACCATAGACAACACTAATCGATTGATATTAGGACTCTTTTGATCGCAGAGAAACAGCACTACTACGTTAAGAAGAAAAACAAAATTGTCATTGGTTGGTTAGTTGTCATTTACTTGTGTGGTTTGTGAAATGAAATTTAAGCAGTTTGCTAGAGATTTCGATTAGTCTAAAGCTTTTTAACGCGAAATTGGTGCCAATCTCAATTATTAACATCGTTAATTAATTCTGACTGCGTTATTATATCTCCGTATCAACTTCCAGCAATGTCTCTTTTTGGATCGTTGATGGGCGACGTGGAGGATGATCCGTTTTTTGGGTGAGTTTTTGCTCTTAATTACTTTTCAGAATACCCATATTTATTTGATTATCGCTTATTTATCCAGATTGATCTTGATTAACACAAATACCCTCAGAAATTGCGCGTTATTTTGTCTCGTAAGTGCGTCGTTTATATGGTGATTTTCTTTCAGTTCCCACATGCGCCACATGCGTCAGATGAACAACATGATGAACTCGCTGTTCTCAGACCCGTTCGGCATGCTGGGCGGTGGCGGCCCGCTGTCTATTACGGGCCCACGCCATGCAAGCTCTCTGATGCCGTTTATGCCGCAGATGCCATCTTTGAACAGGCTTTTCACAGGTGGATATACCTTAATATTGTCTAGAATAAGCAACGAAAACGATTAACCTGCTTGAGCTAGGTTATTTGTGTTTATCTGTACTAGCTAGTGTTAAATTGCAGACATCATAGTAATACAATAACCAGTTTCCATTTAATCTGTCCACCACTACCTAGGGTTTTATAGTTGCAAAGACATTGCGCACAGCAGCTTTTTATACTGACCCGTTTGGTGAACTCAGTACTTAAAATAGGTAAATGCCAAATTCCTGGTGACTTACATTAAAGTTTACAGGAAAATAAGAAATAGAAAATTGTGCACCAAGATATGGTGATATGCCTAAATTGTATATTTGATAGATACTTTTTATTGCACACTGAGTGTGTATGTTTCATACATCCATGTTCGCTCGGCCGACTCGTCTGCAGCGTTTTATTATGTACCTCCTAAATGTTTGTTTTTAATGGTGACATTGAGTATTGAGTCGAGTTAGCAGTTGTATTGTGTTGTATAATTGCGATGTTTGGGCTGTGTAATTTTTGTTTTCATATCTTGCCTCGATTAATTAGTAAATGTTTGCATGTTAAAATTTCTTATTAGTTAAATATGGAAAAGTTGATTATGCTGTGTACGCTCCTAACGCTCATTACCTATTATTACAATAGTGTTTCAACTATGTATGTCCAAACGATTTCTCAGTAAGTGAAATGTATATTTTTTATGAGAAATAAAGTTCTTCTAAACCTACTTACGATGTTAACAGAGATATACAATTTAGGCATATCACCATGTCTTTTAAATACTTTTGACTGTTAACATCGCATATGTATAAGTTTCAAAACTTCCCAGCATCTTGTAATCATACTTATTTCAAAAGAGGCTGATTTTATGATTTAAAAAGGTTTACCTATTAATTTCTGATGTATATTTGAACTAGATGTGTTTCATTGTACAGCAGATATGGATGGTCACATGAGCGCAGGATCCTCATTTACCAGTAGCACAGTGGTCATGTCCAGTGGACCAAATGGCAAGCCACAGGTAAAAACCTTTAATTATAAACTGGAATACCTTCCAACTTTAAAAATATGTATATATGCCACTCTCTTGTTTGCTATGCCCTTGCAGGGCGTCACATGTATACCTTTATTTTTCTAACACCGCAAAATTGTAATGTGACATGCAATAAACGTTTGAATTTGAATTTGAACTTATTCAGTTTTAGAATACAATAAATAATAATTAATTTTTAAATCAGGATCTGTAATTCAATGGGGTAGGCCTATGTTCAGCAGTGGACGTCCGTCCGTAATGATAATGATGATATTTTTAAACTGTGGCATTGCCACGCACTGATATTTTACAAAACGCCACCTTCTGAAACTTAAATCAGCACAATGTACTGATCAAAACAATTAGGTACAGGAATAGGATATTGGGACCAATTTATTATATTAAATAAGAGAAAACCAATTAATGAAATAACATAACACTTGCCAAAAGCAAGTAGGCACAAGCAGAGGAAGCGAATGCATACAAGTGTCAGCACTAGAGTTGTAAATAGACGGTCATATGCTATAAGCGTCCGTCATTTATGATAAATGCTTGGTCACATTGGACATTTATTGTCACGATGGTCACATATTTTTTTTGTATAAATTAAAATAAGAAGAATTCCACTAAAGTATGTCTTAAATGTTAAGTATTTGACAATAAAAACGTACAATAAAACATGGTATTGGATCTGGATCGAACTCAAAAAAACTCGCGCGTAACGATACTGACGATACGACACTATTTAACTTGTTCGTGCAGAAAGATTTTAGAAATTTCATTTCTTCATAGATCATCACTACTAAAGCCTGTCTCTCTTATAATAATGCACTTATTTGTGACCAAATGATTTTTTTAAATAGTTTGTCAATAGACATGAATGTGACGTTAGTGACAATAAATGTCCAAATGTCCGGTCACATTAAGAAAATGTCCAATTTGCTCGGTCGTATTGGTCAGACATTTATAACGTGATGGACACTTTACAACTCTAGTCAGCACCCATATGTCTCTATACAGATGTTACTTTCTATGACTGCTTAACTGGTTCCAGGTTTGATTCCCGATCGGCTCGATGTAGAGCTTCTTACCTTAGAACCAGAGCAAAGTATGTGATGATGATGTCCAATATTTATTTATTTATTGACATGCGCCAAATTGATTTGGTATTTGTGGTCAATTAATAAAGCAAGTAGTCAGCGGTGATTACTTTTTTAAACTTTTGCTCACACACCGACACAAAGGAATGGTGAATTCATATAAATATATGGAAACTGATTACTTGCCACTGCAGCGTTTAGTGGCTTTTGCGAATCGCCAGTATTTGGGGAAATATGAGAATACCCAGGTCTTTTTATGTTGACTTCAACCGTATATTATTAAGCAATAATAAAACTTTATTTATACTTTATCTATCTTTATTTACGTTTTCGTTGTTAGTGATGTGCTGTTAGTCTTCCTTCAGAGATATGGGTAAAAGCCTTTTCCATCATTCTCAATGTTTTCCAGTCCCCATTCAGTTGTTTCCTACAATCTTTATCAAACCTATCTTTTCTTTGTCTTTTTTTCTAGCCCTTTTTATTCCATTCCATTTAGCCACCAGAAAGTCCATCTCTTATCTGCCCATTGCCAATTTGAAGACTAACAAATGCAGTGTTCTATACCCGGTTTAGATTAATTTAAAACACTTTAAAATTGGCTTATATTAGATATGGGTGTTTTGCGTCCCTTAACAATGACTGGTACCGCTTTCACAAGGATATTAGTTCGTACTTGGAAACTATGATAATATGTGTCCTGATGCCCGTCTGATATTCATTTAATGCTAGCTGTGTTGCGACAAACTTTGTACTGTCCCTTCATACTTCTTTTTCGTTGATTTTTCCGGTATTTTAATTGTTATTCTGCTATTGGGGGCGGATACAAGTAGATAATCTATTTTAGCAAATTTCTTTAAGTGTCAATTCGGGATGTATCCTATTATATATTCTGTGCTTTAGGTTAAGATAAGATAAGGTTGGCCTGCCGTTGTCTGTACCTAATCAGTTACTTTTGGAGTCGGTGCCAGCTGATGAGAGTTTGAATGTTTTTGTTTGCACGCACTCCAAAAGTAACTGATTAGGTATTTATGTGTTGATATTATTTTTAGTTTGTAAAGTCGGTTTTTTTTAAAAATAAAATTTTAGGAAGTAAAACATTGATTAAATATAAATAATAATTTTTTTTAAAGATTAATTGACAAGCTGATTCTCTTTTGTTGTACTTTATTCTAAATAAACTATTTGCTTCTTACTAGGTTTACTCATCTTCAAGCAGCACTAAAGTCGGACCAAATGGTGTTAAGGAAACACGGAAAACATTGCAGGACTCTCGTACTGGCACGAAAAAAATGTCTATCGGTAAGTTAATAAAATCATTTAGGGTCCGATTTTTCAATCGCCAGATAACTTTATTCGACGGATAAAATTGATGTTTTAACACAATTTCTACACGAAAAATGACAAATGTCAAATTTATTCTTCAAATCAAATAAAAAGTTATCTGACTATTGAAAAATCGGCCCTTATTCAAACTATTTTTTATAAATGACAAACAGGTAATTCTGGCGGACGTCTGTCTGAAAAAGAGTTATGGAGTGTGTCAGGGGTCATATGACTAAGAAGGGAGTGAAATTCAGGGCTTGAAATAACGTCTAAAATAAATAGGGTATCGTTAATTCGGCTCGATTCAGGTAAAGATACTTATACAATTAATATTTTATCCTTAAATCTATGCATCGAGTACATACCCTATACAGCAGCAATACGAACCATCTTTCTCTGAAATTAGTTAGTGATTTTTCACTTACATTTAATATTAAATGACAAGTCCTGTTAACTCTCGGCTCTCGCCCATACAAAAACAGTACAAATACATATGAAAAAATGGTGGGAAACCTTGTCGAACAAATAATATGACATTTCTACTCTATATGTGCTTCATGAATATAAGTAACGTCAAATATCTTAATATCGATACTTTTACCGTTAAGTGTAAATTACGTTACATGTATTTTAAAGTCAGGTCGCGTTAGACTGCGTCGACACTTAAGCTCGGACTTCAACTAAGTACACATTTGGAATTTTTCGAATCTGCCAAAGATGTCCCAATATTTATAAACAATATTTTGTTTCTTACGCCTTCTTTCGCTTCAAAAAACAGGTTATAGAGGTGTCGCTAAAACAAATATACTGCAGAATCAATCGGATATGGCAACGTTGCTATCGCCACGAGAGAGCCAGGTAGAAATCGTAAAAAAAATACGTTTAAGGAATCGATACTTTCAGCATGAAACAGTATTTTTTAACGTTATAATAATACTATGTCACTAAGTATCGCTATCAGATATTACCGGTGACGGACTATCATTCATTACGAAAGTACCGTATAATACTATTACTTTTAGTGTGAATTGGTAACGTTATCAAGCCTTGTAGTCAATAACTCGATGACGAGTGCCAGGATTGCATAAAAGAGAAAAACATACTGCATCGGATGACCTGGAAACAAATGATGATAGTGACCACCTTTTTTTAAATCTTGTGTAACAAAACAGTTTTAAGTTAAGAAAAACTTTCTGCTAATATAAACGCTTTGTTGGAATAATAAATAAACAACATGTTTTTAGGGTTGGCACTTAGTTGTTTTATTTACATTTTCTCTCACTCAAATTGAATTTGTTTACTAAAATGCTTACTTATTAATTTGTTAATTACAATGCTTATTAATTATTAACCTGGCAGCTACCAGCAGCAGCAGAAACATTGAATTCGTATTTACAAAAACAATAAAAATATAAAGCATGTTTGCCTTAAACAGTCTTAAAGTTTTTTAACTCGTAATGAAGCCATTTTGCCTTGACTCTTTTTTGAAAATCTCCTATTTATAACTTCCTTTGTTAGTTTTGTTTCACAGTTAACATACAATTCTTAATTTATTTCACGAGTCCCTTCCCGTGTTAAGAACAACACAAAGAAGGAAAAAACCGGACAAGTGCGAGTCGGTCTCACCCACCGAGGGTTCCGTACAAATTTGTAGGTCATAGTATAAATAAAAAAATCTAAAATCTAAAAAATCTAAATCATTTATTTTGCAAATAGGCCATTAAAAGCACTTTTACACGTCCCAATATATATATTTTTTGCCCTACCACTGCTTCGGGACAATTTGTGGGCTAATATATATATAATAAAATAGTTCAGGAATCGAGCCTCGCAGTTTAATTACAAATGAATAGTTTTCTGATTTTGCCCAGTACTTGTAGTTTAAAACGATATTACTTGCCATATTTTCATAGATCTCGGTCGACGGAAAGTACCCTATACATTTTGATTTCCTTGAGAAGTCAAAATATTTGTTTTTTGCGGCATAAAGGGCAGTATCTTTTTTTTACGTTAACTTAGAAGTTGTAGACTTGAGTAGGTATATGGTTTTAATTTCAACTCGATACCTCCACGCGTTCTCGAGATATAAGGTCTTGATAGACATACGGACAGACAGTCATGCGGACAGACAGACAGACGGACAACAAAGTGATCCAATAAGGTTTTTAATTTTTTCCTTTTGAGGTACGGTACCCTAAAAACACCAAAATATCGTTAAAAACCGTGAAAAACTAAATTTATAAGGTTTTCTTAAACATGCTTTTATCAGCATCACTTGTAGCTATCTGTGTCAAATCTTGGAAGTCGAGTTTGACCTACTTACTTGATTACTGCTGTTTTATCGATTTGAAACCTTGTATTAAGGTGACATGCTCACGGAGCAACTTTATTCGACGCAACTGTTAACTTTTATTAAGCAGTGGCCGGTTGCGGTGACTAAAACCAGCAACAAAGGCCTAGTACACGGCTGTCGCAATTTTAATCTTCTTTTTAAAATCTGTGAATCTATGAGGAGTATTGAGGAAAGGGTTGCTTGCCGACGATACTCGTTGCCGCTCATCATAACTGGTACAAATTTGTCAAGCTGCTTGTTCTCCCAATTGCCGCTAGAGCAACAAATACAAACATTACTAACGGACACGAAATCTCGGAACGCTATGGCTTCTGTCGGGAACTACTGTCTGAGTTTTCCGAGATTTCTTGTCCTTGAGCGATTACTATACGAAGCTTTACTTCTGATACCCATAACTATTATTCATTCTGTGCCTTGATGTTGCGTCTTGCGATTGCCCGTGATTCCGCCCGCGCGCTATTCAGTTTGACACATATTATAAGGGGATGGTATTTCTGTCCTTTTCGTGCCTTATTATTTAGTACCAAAATCTTGTTCTTCATTTAGTAAAATTCGTTCAACCATTGTAAGGCAATGTCATTATGCACTTTAATTATGCTTTATTAATGCACACAAACGTTTTGCCAAGACACGATTGAGTGAGATGAACGGCAAACACGGATAAAAAATTGAAGAATTATAGGTTGTTTTTTTATTATCATAAATGATATTAATTGAGTAATTGAATTATAGTTTTGTGTGCAAAGCAAATGTGTATTTTTACGCATAGATTTAAATGAAAGGTTTTAATGTCTGATTGCTTAGTCGGGTTCAAGTGAGGCTTTAGGATTTACTAAATTGGAATTAAATAGATTTTCATAAATATTATAGTGTGCGAGGGTCTCTGTCTATAATTCTGGGCAGTTCTCAATATTTCTGGATCATAGCCAATTTAGACAATTCAGTCTAGAGCATAGTAGGCTGTATCAGTCGCTCTCACGTTTAGATTATACAGGGTGTAACGAAAAGGTGAAATACAACTTTAAGGGGTTATTCTACGGCTAAATTACATTAACTTTTTCCATGGGCCAACATCGAAATCTCAAAAAAAAAATGACGTTTCCATACAAACTGATGCCAGCTGGTCGCGTTTTAGTATGGGAAAGTTTTTTTTTTTTGCGAATTCGATGTTGGTCCCATAGAAAAAGTTGATGTAATTTAGCCGTAGAATAACCCCTTAAAGTTTTATTTCACCTTTTCGTTACACTCTGTATAATACCCAAATCCAGATTCAGGAGAATCGGTCGGACATTTTGTATTTGTGTTTTTCTTGTTTGAACCATAGACAAATTAGTTTTTTTTATCAACCAATTAATCAACTTTTGTTTGCATAAAACACGGTATTAACAAATGTTATAAAGAACAATTACCTACATGCCTGCCAAATTTTTAGCATGCAAATATTATAATGAAAATAAATTTAATTACTATATAACATGCAAAAAAATTTGGCCAAATTAAGTCGATAATTCATTTAAAAGGTCGAAATTAGAATCTACTGTCAATTCTGGTGCTCAAATACAACAACTTTTTCTATCAACATTGAATTCTCAAAAAAATTCTCAACGTTTCCATAGAAACTGATGTCAGTTGGTCGCGGTTTAGTATAGGGAAGTGTTTTTTTTTTTGCTGTATTTAAGCAGTAGAATCACCTCCTAAAAGATTTTGCGTTATTTCGTTAGCACCTTGTATACAACTTAGCCTTAAAATCTTCTAGAGTCAGATTTTTTATGCCAATGAGAACTTTATTGTATATTCGGATACACATGGATATACAATTCCCTTTGTAAGGGTAATGTAAGGGTTAATAATAATTAAAAAACCGTGCAGCTGTGAAAAAGTCAAACTTCTAAGTCAAAGCAATCAAAATATACGGCTGTTTATGCCGCATTTTGAATATTAGCTAGGGGAATCGGTAGTATCGATACCTATCGTTGACTTAAAATCATGAAATTTGGCAAGAAGATGTCCTATAGCACAAGTTAATAAAATAGGCCGAAAACCTTAAATTTGTAGTTACATAATTATTTTTAACAAACTCGAAAAACTCGGTTAAAATATGCCTTACTCGAGTTCTGCTATGGACGAACTTTTCATATACCTAGAAGTTTTTACGGAACCCTCTGTGCGTGAGTCAGACTCGCTCGCACTTCACTTAACTTCTTATCTGAATGTGTAGGTTTCCTCACGATGTTTTCTCTCCCCGTCGAGCAAGTGGTAAACAAACCCGTACATAGATTCCGATAAATCCAGAGGTATAAAGATTCAGTCACTGTAATTGCAAAATAACAAAATCTCCTTTTTCCGCTCCATCAATAACGAAGCATGGGAGTCATTCATCTGTTTGCGATGGCATGATGTCATGTCGCTAGGCGGATAGGTTGTTTTTGCGTCTGTAAAAAATTGCTTGCGTCTCATTAGCATAATTACATAGTTTATTTTAGATTTATCGACGAAAAGTTTAACTATTGAGCAGTAATCAACAATTTCACAAATCATCAATATAAGCAATATAAATTGTACGCACAAGACATGAAACCAGCGGTCGTGTTATCGAAATTATTGTTTATTAATTGGCGAAAATAATATCGATAGTTTATCGATAGCGACCGATGCCAAGACTATCGAGAGTAGCTATCCTATTAACGAAATAAATAATTATTTCACCTCACAACATCGGAAAGATTCTGCATTAGAAATCTGAGTGTAAAAGCACAGAATAAATAATATAACAGAAGCGACACTTAAAGACATCTGCTAAAATAGATTATCTACTCTCAATGTGCGGCAACAAAGAGTAAATTAGCTTGCACCGGGCAATGTACTCTCACTTTATAATAGCCTACAAAGCGTTACTGCAAGCGATAATCCACCGAAACGCCACAAGTGAGAGCTCTTTTTACTTTGTTCTGTCAGCTACCGCTCTCTCGCAAGGGCTGCGACTTGTGTTTGTGAATTTGGTCGATACCTAACCTACGCATGAAATAGCGTGTAGATAATTAGTAATCATTTCAATGAAAATATTACTTTTCATTCCGGTATATCGATACAATTAATTTATGAAAACACCCTGATATACCCTACACCCTGTATAAAAATGTCGTACCGTAGTAAGTACCTACCTAATGAGGACTTAAAATATTATAAAAGTGGTTTATGGACTTATTATAATATTATGGTAGGTCTGCTGGAAATCGAGACGTTAGTATTTTCAATCACAACGAAGCTGTCGCGTCGCTGCTACTAATGCTACCGAGCGACCCGGTGGCAAAATATATAACCCAGCGCGCGCGCGTGACACTCAACTGATTTTAGCCTCTTCGAAGGTGCGCGTCGCGTAGGTATTTATCTCGACCGAAACGCGGAGTGTCATAGGCCTGGTAAAAGTGCATTTTGTCTGCTAGCGTGGAAAGAGTTTTTAAAATTCGAACCTTTCTATTCCATACTTTTCTATACCGCAAGTCCACTGAAAATTACATTCACAAGGAAAAAATGTCCTATCCAATTCAAATACAAGCTATACGATAGGGAATTAAAGAGAGTTGACGAGGTTAGAGATTTGGGAGTACAGTTGGATAGTGGATTGTATTTTAAGTCACACATCAATAAGATAACAGCCAAGGCGTATAAGCTGCTAGGTTTTATCTTTCGTCAAAGCATTGATTTTTAAAACGCAGATACGCTTATATTACTTTGTAATGCTTATGTTAGGTCTCAATTAGAACACGCTTCTACAGCATGGAGTCCAATGTATCAGAAATACATTTGCTTGTTAGAAGCCTGAAGTATAGGTTTAAAAATTATGACACCAGTCGAATTGAGCCTTTGGTGACTCGATGTGAGCATAGGGATCAAATTTTACTATATAAAATTATTAATAATGTTGTCGATTCCCCTTACTTACTAAATAAATTAACTTTAAAATGTCCAAGATCCAACCCACGGCACAAGAGTACATTTGTTACACCCACCTGCTCGACTAACTACAGAAGTAATAGTTTTATTATTAGAGCCTGCAAAAAGTATAACAGTAGTTATAATCATATCGACATATTTCACGAGAAACTGATACGCTTTCGTTGTTTGTTACGAGAGCCATTCGATGTAGTTGAGCCCTAGTACAAGTACCTACAACTAGTTTATGGCCTGTTTTGTTGTTTTATCCCTTATATTAAATTTCTAATTAAACTTTTTATCTCGTCAACATATTACTGTAAAAACTATTGGTGGAAACTTGTAATGCTTTAGTACTATACATTATTTTGTAAACGAAATGTAACATTGATAGCTGTTTGTTTCCTTAATAAAGAAAAAAAAAATGCATTAAATACTTATTTCATGTCAGTGAGCCAATCTCATTTTTTTAAATAATCGCACTGGCAATATAAACTGTGTCACTGGCCAGCCACAGGTGGCAGCACTGGACTAATTGAAAAAAAAAAACAATTACCAATTGCAGTAATTTTAATTTGTAAGATGAGTAAATTTAATAACTAAGCTGTTTTTTGCCCCTTGCATTTTCGTCGCTGCAGTGAGGTGAAAAATTGTGCGTTTCACTCACCAGCAATGTTATTTTGCATCTTGTTTGCAACCTGAGGGTTGCAAACAAGATGCAAAATAACATTGAAACCTGAGCGTAGTGAGCTACGCTCAGGTTTCAATACAAGTCCTCGCACCAAAAACCAACTTTGCAGCCTTGCATAACAAATAACTATTTTGGGTGCATTGTTAAGAGTTATCTGGTCCAATGGAGTAATAAATGGGAGCCAAAAATGATTGATAATCGAAAACTATAGGAGATGTTGAACAACTAACCGAATAAAACTTGTAGCAAATTTGATCAGCTTTCATTTTGTTGTAGTACTCATGTCGCTAGGATGCCTAGTTTCCAAGATATAAGCAAAAAATAGGACCTTCAAATTTTCTCCGGCTCAAGAGCTAAAGGCGGGGACTTTTGTTATGTTCACCTCCTAACTAGTCCATACAAAGTTACGAAGTCTAAATTGTGTTCCAAGTATTTCCATACCATTTTAGAGCAATCGTTGCATAGCCTAAATAGATGTGTAGCTTCATAAATAAATAAATTTATTTTTGTAAATAGGCCTAAATTAAGCACTTACACGTCCCATTTTTTTTACCTTACTACTGCTTCGGGACAATATTATGGGCTAGCGCCGAGAAGGAGCAGCGCAAGAAACTTGGCCACTGTTGTCAGTCTGTACACAAAAAGTAACAGAGTATTCTGTAAGTAACAAATTTTAAAATAGACCCAATCAATATTATTTTGTGTCGTCTCCAGGCCACCACATCGGCGAGCGCGCGCACGTGATCGAGCGCGAGCAGAACGTGTACTCGGGCGACGCGGAGGAGCACCAGGAGTTCATCAACATCGAGGAGGACGAAGCAGATGACTTCAACAGGTCAGTGCAGTTGCAGTAGCTGAGCCTCAGGGTGTATCTACATCGACCAATCGAGGGCGACGACCCGAATTGGGAATATGCACTTATGTTTACTAGCTTCTTCCCGCGGCTGCGCCCGCTTGGAGTTCGATCTCTCACTTAAAGTATTTGTCAACGACTCATGTCACTTCCCAGCTCAAAAAGATACAAGAAAAAGCGACGCTAGCACCAATGCACTATTTTGGAACAAATTTGATTATCATGCATAAAAAAGGTTATAATGATCAACCCGAAAAGACAGATGTATGCTGTTACGGACTTTTAGAGGAGGAACATCTCCGTCATACATGACTTGCGTAACTTGAACCGTTTACGCAACGCACGCAACGGAAGCTCTCAAAAGTAATATTTTTTACCGTTTTTGCAATATTTTTCATTGATACTCCGCTCCTATTGGTCGTAGCGCAATGTTATATAGCCTAAAACCTTTCTTGATAAATGGACTATTCAACACAAAAAGATTTATACACTTCGAAACCGTATTCAAATTCAAATCTTTATTAGTGACAACAAGGCCCAATTTGTTAGTAACAATAACTTAACCTATGTTAGTACTTAATTTCTAACAACGATTTGGTACGTTTAGCGAGATAAGCGCGTTCAACCAAACAAAAAAACAAACTCTTGAGCTTTGTAATATTAGTATAGATTTGTTATTAAATAAATATTACTTTAACTTTTCCTTTAAATGTAACTTTGTGTGGTTTCTGAATAAATTATTTTATTCTTAAATCTTTACATTTTCTAATATTTTTTTTTACAGAAACCATCATGTATTTTTTAACGAATGCCAATGTTTCGATTCACGACAGTACAAACTATCAAACTAAACCAATAATTTGGTAATGTTGGTACAGGAAAATGCCTAATTATTGGTGTGTTATTTTAACGTAATACATTGATAGTAATATAACCATCTTTCGTGGCATTGTTATCAAATGTGTTGCGGTTGTATATTTATCAAAATGATTGTTGTTTTCATAACGTATCTGTTTAGTAGAATTGAATAACTATTATTAAACGAGACTGCTATAAACAGACATCTTATCTTACAAAACAAAATGCCTTTAGGTATATGTTGACGTTATTATTGCTAAAGTAATAATTCAAATAACTTAAAACCTTCGGGCTGATCCTAAGATGAAGTCAGGTGAATATTGAATAAGAATAAGAATAAAATAATTTATTCCAAAACCACACATAGTTGTGAACATGAAAGAAAATATAATATTTTAAAATGAGTGGTTCAGAAATGGTCTCCACTCAGCAATATGTCAAGGAACCAAAAAGGTACCTTAACGCTGATCTTCCGTGTAACTAGTAAATATTGTAACCCCTTACTAGCTATTAGGAAAAACCTTCGAGTTTGCGCTCATTTGATTCGGTTTGATAAGTCCCATAATTATATTAAAAAGTGTTTTGTTCCATTAAGGCAAGTAGTGCCCCGAAATCAGCGACTCGGCGCGTGTTGGTACAAATATCGCACTAATACTCATTTCAATACGGTTCATAACAGCGCGCAATAAAACGTGGCTGTTACGACAATCGCTGCGTCTTTTGGTAGCGAAAATTGCGGATAATAATAAAAAATTTTGCATGGACTCAATTGTTAGATTAATATTATTATAGTTTAAAAAACTATAAACACACTTTGGTATGTATTGTCAAAACGAATTAAGCCCAAACACGAAGGCTTTACTAGTAGTCATTAGAGAGTTTCTTCTGGCTCCATCATCAGATTAGCACTACATGTCAAATTATTGTCTGACAATATGAGTTTAAGTAGCTATGAAACTACATGCTAGTTATCATTTGACGACTATACTCTCGTTAAAACTAAATTAATAAAATTGTGTGGTTCCAGAGAGTTCCAAATAAAGGCCGGAGCCAGCTTATAAAACTACATGATGGTTTACATTCGACGACTATTATATACTCTCCTTAAAACTAAATTAATAAAATTGTGTGGTTCCAGGGAGTTCCAAGTAAAGGCCGGAACCCCGGCGGCGGCCGGCCGCGCCCGCCTCGCGCTTCCCGCGCCGCCCACCCCGCCGCAGCCCACGTGAGTCATCATCATCATCATCATTTCAGCCATAGGACGTCCACTGCTGAACATAGGCCTTCCCAAGGACTTCCAGATACTCCGGTTGGAAGTGGCCCGCATCCAGCGGCTTCCTGCAACCTTTACCAGGTCGTCTGTCCACCTTGTGGGTGGACGTCCTAGCTGCGCTTGCCGGTACGTAGCCTCCATTCTAAAACCTTTCTGCCCAATCGGCCGTCAGTTCTACGTGCTATGTGCCCCGCTTTCTTTCCCTTCGGCTTACTAATCCGTTGAACTATGTCAGCGACTTGTTCGTTTACGGATCTCATTTCTGATTCGTTCTCGCACAGGAACACCTAGCAAAGCCCATAGTGAGAGGCCACGTTTTACGCCCAAGATAGCGAGTCATCATCATCATCATCATCATCATCATCATCAAAATTTCAGCCATAGGACGTCCACTGCTGAACATAGGCCTCCCCCATTGACTTCCAGATTGGCCGGTTTGAAGCGGCCTGCATCCAGCGTCTTCCTGCGACCCTTACCAGGTTGTCTGACCACCTTGTGAGTGGACGTCCTACGCTGCGCTTGCCGGTACGCGGTTTCCATTCTTTCTAGAATTTTCTCTTTTTGCCCCATCGGCCGTCAGTTCTTCAGCTTGCTAATCCGTCGGGCTATGTCAGCGACTTTAGTTCGTTTACGGATCTCCTCATTTCTGATTTGATCTCGCAAGGAAACACCGAGCTTAGCCCTTTCTATAGCACTCTGTGCGACCTTGAGCTTGACAGCAAGTACCGACACTTATTGATGTACTAGGAGTTGCCCGCGATTTCGTTTGCGTGGTCTTCAATTCAGTTTAGAAACCCTTCCTGGCTGTTGGGCGCACAACAACTTACCAATGTTTCATTCCAATCTGGTCAATGGCGTGGGAACGAAAATAGGACAAACATACAAACATTAATTTTAATTTTTATATAGGTATTTAACCCTAACCAGGCCGTGGGAAAATAGTGACTATATTTATTTAAACACTTGTCATACGAGCGGAAACGATAAAAATGTTTAATAGCAAGGCCTGGTTAAGAGTTCAACTTAATTGCACAGATTAAAGGACCAAATGCTTTGAGACTTTCTCTGCCAGTCACCGTTAGGCTAAACAGAAACACACTTGCTACTTGCTGTCATTAGTGATGCACAAATGCACAACTATCGATTGTTTTGCTATGCTATAAAAAAATCACTATTGTTCGTCTCATGATTTTTGTTATATATCTAATTGGTTGATACATAAGTTTTATTTAAAACACGAAGCTTCCATAGCAGACTTGCGCATTTGTAAATGATTTCTTCATATGGACCGCTACTTTGCCGCAATACAATCGTCACCTTTTTAACAACACTAACTAGATTCTTCAACTATTTCTTGTTCGTAGCCACTTTTAACAAGAAAAGAAATTAATAGCCTAAGACAAAACTATTGGCAATAAGAAATGTCAAGTATAAAACAGAACTGTGACTTATATAACACTATTCTCTATCGATAGGTCAGTATGACTTGTTCAAATTTAAAAGTAAATTTACTACCAAAGGTGCTATAAGAAAATAAAAATAAAATACATATCTAATCACCCGTGACCAATATCTAAGGTGAAACAGGGAAAAAAAGTTTGTATAGCTAGGCAATCCGATGAAGTCGTGATAACCTACAGTTATGCTATTTCTACTTCAGAAGGAATTATATTGCCAGTCTAGGCACTACTATATACTGGGTGTAACGAAAAGGTGAAATAAAACTTTAAGGGGTTATTCTACGGCTAAATTACATCAACTTTTTCTATGGGACCAACATCAAAATCTCAAAAAAAAATTGACGTTTCCATACAAACTGATGCCAGCTGGTCGCGTTTTAGTATAACTAACCCCTACCTTTACCTTTTTGTTACACACTGTATAGTGTTTTTATTTATTTTACATAGAGCTAGTTATGCATGGATGTCTTATCACTCTTATTTTGCACCATTGTAGTCGCTTCTACAGTATCTATTTTTCCTTATTCATTTTATTCTAGGGGATTGGTTAGACGGATTTAATCGTTAAACAAAACATTGAACCTCAGACTTTAGTTAGTATGCTTAAGCTGTTTTAATAATACACCAAACAAATGCCAATTTAGAACACGTACGTCGAAAATTATTCTAAATTAGCAAAATTATTTTGCTATAACACTAATTATCCACAACCATTTCTCAATTTTAATCAAACTAAATTTGCACTTTTGCTATTGTAATTACGTTCGCGTGTCACATGCCTACTAAGATAACTTTTTTTTTATCATAAAAAAAATATACATTCGCGTCTCACATGCTTGCTAATCTATGCAGATAACACATGGATTAGTTGTATACTAATTACTTTTACAATGTACAGTAGCTGGCACACCTATTGCAGGTTAGATTGGCTTACAAGGCGGCTTTTTGCAGTTTCATTTTCTTTATCAGTTGATTTATTAAACTACTAAAATCAAAAACACGTTGGTACTGTCCATGTTATATTCAAATTTAAATTATAGTAATGAATTAAAAGGCATCGAACCTAATTGGCATGCCTAAAGTTGCAAAGAAGGAATTTTAGGTACTTGCAACTTTAGGTACGCTTGGCTCCATATAAAAAAGTTAGAAGTCTTTTATGTTATTATATTATTGAGTAAAATACCTACATAAATAAAAATCTTGTTTATCTTCTTCATCTGAAGTGTTGAATTAAATCAGTAATATTTTAGTTAGGTAATGACATGATTGTATTCTTATAATGGTTAACTCAGTAACGAAAATTACTACTTTTTGATAAAAAGAAATCCGTCTCCCCACCCCATGGAGGCTGGAGCACATACCCTTATAGAGTAGAAATATTATTTTATCATTTATTTTGTTCGACAAAAATCTTTGACTGCACTATTTTAACATGGGCGAGTGTTGATCACTTGACCAGACTTGTCATTTAATACTAAATGTAAGTGTAAAAATTACTCCCGTGTTTCGGAGACTATGCTCGGTTGGGTATGTACTCGATGCCCCGTATCTGTATAAGTACATTAGGTACCTGTAGCTAGCGGCACGTATATGTATATTGCAGTCCAAGTAGCCCGCGCCGCGCCGCGCCCCGGCCCGCGCCGCGCCGCCCGCTGCGCGCCTCGGCCAGCCCCCTGGCTCTGCCCTCCAGGTAAACTGACACTCTGACATCTACCCTCATCAGCATCGATCAAACCACTGCTACTTCAGAACTTTAACCATACACTTAATCATTTATTTGAATTCCATGATGTTACAATGAGACTTAAATGTAGTTTTTCCAATATCAATTTGTTTATTGGTAAAAAATTACTGAGCTACCGATACTTTTTTTTACCTGTTCAATCCCACTGCTAGGCAAAGGTCTCCCCCAGACTCTTCCATAGATCCCTATCCGTCGCCAAAGACTCCCAATCCCTCGTCAGGTTAACCAAATCGTCACACCATCTTTTCTTGGGTCTACCTCTTCGGCTACCGCCGTCTGTAGGTACCCACCGAGTGACGATTTAGGTCCAACCTATCCGGATGCAGTCTGCACACGTCCTGCCCACTCCCATCGATCGATACTTATACCTACATATAATTTATGAGCAAGCAATACTATGGATAGAAGAAATTACCGACAATAGTTTCGTACTGACATAACTATCGAGTTATCGATGCTATCGATACTTATACATATAATTTAGAAGCAGCAACACTAACGATAGAATAGATACCGTTATTAGTATTTCCACGTTCCTAGAATAGTAGCGGTCACCATCGATAAGCCTATCGATAGTATAATTTAGCTGTTATAGTAGTACAATTTCGATAGTCCTAGTAAATAAAAGCAGTCATACTCATAACAACAACATAATCGGAACTATTTGCTATTTTTTTAAAACGTTGCAACCTTCTTAGTAATAAAAAAAAACAATTGGCGGGAAATGATTTGTCAATTGTTTTTTATTACATATCAAAGTTTTACGTACGCAACGAAAATGGAATTGAGTCGAAAAGATTTTACAGCGATGATTTTTTATGATTTTAAAAGTTCTCTCTCTTCGCAAGACTGTGCCGCTCGTCTTCAAAATGCTTTTGGGAAAGAAGCACCTTGTTTGAGCACCGTGAGGCGATGGTTTGCTGAATTTGAGAGAGGTCGAGTTTCTTTACATGACGAATTTCGTGAAGGGCGGCCTTCAACTGCCGTCAACGAAAATAATGTAGCTACTGTTAAGCGGCTAATTGAAGAAAACCCGCGGATTACCTATACGACAATTTGAGGACTATTGGGGATTGGTATGAGCCAAATTCAGAAAATATTACACGAAGAATTGAAAGTTCGGAAACTTTGCTGTCATTGGATCCCTCATGAACTGACAGCGGAGCAGAAGCGGGCTCGCGTGGAATGGAGCTCACAGATGCTACTGAAGTACGACCACGGACATTCTAATGCTGTTTATCACAATGTCACAGGAGACGAAACGTGGATTTATTGTTTTGAACCCGAAAAAAAAACAGCAATCTTGTGAATGGGTGTTTGAAAATGAGAACAGGCCAACAAAAGTGAGGCAGGCGAGAAACGTTGGTAAAAAAATGATCGCGTTTTTTTTCTCAGCTACGGGTCCCATCTGTACAATTCAACTTGAAGATCAAAAGAGTGTTAATGCAGAGTGGTATTCTACAATTTGTTTACCCAGGATGTTAGAAAAAGTTCGCGCAAGACGACCCAAAAGCCGCGTTCTCCTACATTATGACAACGCTTCTTCACACACGGCCAACAAAACAGTCATTTTTAGCTTCCGATAAAGTACAACTCGTCACCCATCCTGCGCATAACCCTAACCCTGACCCTGTGGTTTCTGTATTTTCCCCAAAATCAAAGATTTGATGAGAGGTTTTACTTTTACCAACTCCGAAGAGGCGTTCAAACAGCACGTAGAAAACATGCCTTCAGATCTGTGGTCCTTTTAAGTTACGCAAAACTTATAGTGTGACCTACGTACACGGACAGAATGAAGGAGTCATACTTATAAAAAAACTAAAACGCTAAAAATAATCTTAACACTTAAGTACCTAATCAGTTACTTTTGGAGTCGGTGCTAACGAAAACATTATTCTCTCATTAACTGGCACCGACTCCAAAAGTAACTGATTAGGTACTTAAGTGTTAAGATTATTTTTAGCGTTTTAGTTTTTTGAAGTCGGTTTTTATTTTTTTTATAAAATTAACTTATTTCATCCATTTTAGTGATAAATCCTAATCAAAACAAATCTTACGAGTGCAAACATAATTTAACTGCTGAATACCGATTTCATTTCCTATTTTTCCACCCTTAGGGGTGAAATTTTTTCCAAAAATGTTTTATTATATAATCTTTGAAGTATAAGCTATTCATTAAAAAAAGAATCATCAAAATCGGTCCACATTTGGCAGAGATATAGGTAAGATAGATACTAAAATCAGTTGGCGTGGTTCGGAGTTCATGCAATGTTTGATGATTTTCTTATAGATCCCATCATCAGAATTTAACCAAATTTATATGGGACCATTCTGAAAGTATTACCTTTCAAACAAAAAAATAATTATCGAAATCGGTCAACGCAGTAACGAATGATCGCTGAACATACATAAAAAAAAAAAAAAAAAAAAAAAAAAAAGATACCGACGAATTGAGAACCTCCTCCTTTTTGAAGTCGGTTGAAAATTGACTGATCTTTGCTACGATTGCATAGCGAACTACAATATTTTGCTCGCTAACTAAACAATAAGGGATGTTTTGAGCAGTCGCGGCTAAAACGATATGGAAAAATTCCGGCATTTTGGGCATACATTTTATTTTCTCGTGATTTCCGCCCAATCATAATTAATTAAGGCAAATTAATATGATATAGATATATGAAGTTTTTTGTTTGGTATGTAAAACAGTATAAAATGACATTTTGGTATGGTTAAAGTTCTGTTTCCTAACAAATGTAGATCTAATTTTGTTTCACTTATTTAAAAAATTAATGTTTTGAGCAAAGATATTTACTTAAAGAATTTGATTTGTTTTTATTGTAGTTTATAATTTAAAAAAAAATACACAACAAATTCATAAAATATTCCGGTCAGTTCCAGATACTGGAGGAGGAGTTACCACTATTAATGATATCGTAATATTTATTTATTTATTATTTACAAGCTAGCCTGTAAATATGTTTGCTATGTTGTATTCACTCTTAGAGCTGTGTAAAATATCACTAGGAAAACTGCTTGTCTTTTTATTGGCATGTTTTATTTTTTCTGGACTCTTTTTTATTGCTATCTCTTTTATTTACTTATTTTAATATTTTTTAAAGCATGACCTATTTTTATAAACATGAAAATATATGTTTTTATTATTAAGGATATTTTTGAATGGGTCTAGGAGAGTGATCGGTGAAAACATTACCTGATACCTTTAGGCAGTTCAATCTTTTTCAGTGCATGTTAGAATTTTTAAACTTCTTTTTTCGGTTTATGGTATCTATGCACACTATGCATAGGTACAAAATCATAAAGGTAATTATATTATAGAAGAATAAATTAAGGTAATAGGGGTAACGTTCTGATATTTTCTTATATGCGCCAGTTACTGGCATACACGACTTGCTTGATATAATACTTACAAACATATTAAAAGTAAAACAAATCACATCCAAAGTTTGACGAGGTGAATGAGGAAAAATCAATATGATTTTAAGGAAATTAACGTTATTTTGTACGCTATGAAAATAATAAGCATAGTGTCGTTTTAGTACGGTGTTAGCCTTAATAAAGCAGTTATATATAAGTCTACCGATGCTTGTCCCACAACATCACCTAACAATCATTCTTTAACTCGTTAGTCTAAAGGTCGAACCGCACTTGCGTTGCACTGCGCCACTCGATGCGGTGGCTAGTCAGAATATTCTTAATACGAGTTTAAACGATGCAAGACGCGCTCAAGGGATGCAGGGAGCAATGCATACAAGGGAGTTGTCTTGCAATATTTATAACCGGGTTATGTTATACATTTTTAGTAGCACTCAAAAAGTAACATTTCTTAAAGACCTCCGATTTCAAGAAAAATCAATTTCTTAATATTTTTTTTTATTTGTAAAACATAAATTTCGGGCAAACTATTTTTACAAAATTTAAGCTCTAGAAAAATAAAATAGTCGAAATCCGCCAGTGTGGCTATGTATGTACTATTACATTGCTTTTTCTGTTGTGAATTAGCTTTACCTGTCTGTCAGATACAAATGTCATTAGCACTCATGTCACATGTGGACTGTTAAAATTGAATCTTTTGATGTCAATAACGTTAGTTAGTTGACAGCACGGATAAGAAATAATAGATTTTTTATTGCTAATCATTAAATATAAAAAAAAAAACTGAAACGGTGGTGCTTATAATAATATTTATGTAGTTCCAAATGTCATATTTTGTAGCTTAAAGGTATAATTTTATTCTGGTTTAAATTTTCTCGAAATAAAAACCAAGTTCTTTAAAAAAAAATAATGTCCTTTACTCGTAGCGTCGCCACGCGCCGCGCAACACAAATGTGTTCAGACCTTAAAACTAAGTAAATCTTAACCGGCTATAAGTCTAAAGCGCAACACACACAGAAGGCGTGAGCGGGCCTGCAACAGATCGGGTCGGTAGAAGCCCATTCAACTCATCAAGCATTCGTAATTGAGACACAATAGAAATTTTGCTATGCGGTCTCATGAGACCGCTTGAATGTTAACGGAATTAGGGTATATTATTACAGCCGCCGTACTACCGACCCGACCCGTCGCGGTCCCGCTCACGCTTCTGTGCGTGTTACGCTTCAATAAGCGTCATTCGGGTACAAGTCGCTCTGTAACGGTTGCAGCACCCGCGTGCGCGAGCTGTACGGCGGCGCGCACCCGCAGCGGCACCGCCCGCGCCACCACCGCGCGCCGCGACACTCGCCGCAGGAACACTAGGCGACACGCCACACGCCACACGACACACGCTACTGTGTCGGGGCTCAGGTATGGGGCACAGTCGTCACAACATTTTGGGGACAAAGTTACAGAAATCGCAAATTCCCTAAGCCAGTGTCAGGTATGGGGCAAATTCGTTACAGCATTTTAGGAAAAAACTCACAGACATCGCCTAATCTCCGAGCTAAAGTGTCGACAGCTAAACACAACACACCGGTTGCTACTCCAGGTATAGGACACGTTCGTTGTATATTGAGGATAACGTGTCAGAAATCGCCAGTTTCCTGCGACAAAGTGGAGGTTTGCTCGTTGACAATAGGGATAATGACTTAGATTATCAAAAAATAATAGACGCTTATTTTTTTCTGTCAAACAACCAAAACATTTTAAACATAAAGCCCGTCAAAGTTCGGGAGTCGGGGCTCGTGACGTCACGTCTAAGTAAAAATTGTACCAAGACGTGACGTCATGCGACATTTCTAATCAATATATTTATGTAATATTTTAATATTTAAAAAAAAACGTGTCAAATATTTTTTTGATAATCTACCCGATAGACGAAGATAAAATAGTCATCCCTATTAAACAATGCCTGCTGCTATAGCCCCGGGGCTCAAAGTTATAAGGCAACTTTGGTACAGAAGTTTAGGGAAACGACAGTAGTTGCGTGCCGGCAACTGACTAATTAGCCGTTCCAAGAAATATTCTCCGCACGGGGAATGTTCCCGGAAACGGCACGTCTCTATGCCTGCTGCTATTACCTCGGATTTCCGATATGGGATGCGTTTGCTACAAGGTTTAGGGATGAAAGCACGCTGACACCTAGACACCGGGTGTATACCAGCCATGCCTGATGCTATTGCCCCGTAATTCAGAAACGGGGCATATTTATTACGAGGTCTCGGGGATTCTTTGACCCCAAAAAATTGTGACGCGGTAATGTAACAAGGGCTGCCTTGCACGGCTATTTAAGTCTATGACATGAAGTGCGGCTAATATCCTAAGAACTTCGGACATCATTTGGGGCGATAGCGACTAACAATTACTCTTTAGTAAATAAAAAAGGTCAAACATGCTCATGTAAACGATACTTTAATTTCCGATACGATTGACAACTTGTAAAATTTAATTATGTAATGGATCGCATGGATCTAAATCAGTTCCAAGTTGACTTCTAGTCTGAGACAGGAACAGGTAGGTCTTGCTGCATTGTGCTGAAACATTTTCTGTATTAGAACTTGTACAAAAACTAATTGGATCGATGTGGTCTATGTATGTTATCAAACAAAAGCAAGTTATACTGCAAGCCATGCTACACTGATGATGACTGTACTCGAGTATACCAATTGCGTACAGTCAGCGATATTAGCCCAGCAAGTCGCCTACTCACGTAATCAATCATCTGATAAATTCAAAAAATCAAATACAAGAAGCGAAGAAAATTAGTTCCTTCTTTGCCTATGCGCTTTAAATTATGATGAAAATATCGTAAGTGCGTCATGCGTGCGGACAGACTTCCGAGACGGCACGTTTTATGTTCTATTACTATCAAATCTATTGATTGGGTTGGAGTTTTATTTTTTAATACCAATTAATTTTGATGACGACGATATTTAAGTCATCGACAAGAAGACCGAATATTATTTATTTATTGACAATCTAATCAAATTTATTGATCGTATACAAGAAAGGGATGTTAGATATAATTAAAAGTAAAAAGAAATATAATTTAATATTTTTTCTCTATTCGAATCTTTTTAATTTTTCAGACTAACACATGTTTAAGTGGCTAATTGTCGTCTCTCTTCGTCAACTGCACGATTACATCAGTTAAACAGGGACAAATGTTCTAAAATAGCCATAAACCACACTATTTGTATACTGGTTGCTTCTGTCGCAATGCGACGCTCCGCACTTGACGAAGTTAGTTTAAATCAGTTGTTGTTTACGTGAGACGCTACTTGTTTATTTACAATAGATTATTATTAAATAAAACGTGTTAAATAGGGATGTTTTCGTGTGAAATAGTAGTATTTTAAAATTTCTAGTTTGATATTATAAAGGTAATTTAATTCTGTATCTTATCTTGATAAGGATGTATTTATAAGAATGGATTATCAGTATTTTCATTTCATTTTACACGTTTTTTATTACCTATGTAGAAAAGACGCAGATTATTTGTGAAAATATTCCGATGTTAAACAGATATTTATTAGTGTTTATAAAATGTTGGCTCAAATGATTTTGAATAAAAACTACTAGTAATTTTTTAACTAGTTTGTTTTCATATTGGTCCTGGCTAGTTATTTTGTTGGTTTTCAGTTTCTAATAGTAAAAATAAGTTTATTTATATATAATGTTTATGAAATGTCTTTAGATAATAGCGTTGGATAAGTTAATCTTAAACTGTGTTAGGCTAATCACGTAAATGTAAAATATATAAGTAAGCAAGTAAGACAAACATGATTGCGTCGCTATCGCCCAAATTGTAAACATTACTATTCTTGATAAACATGTAAAAACATCATCTACATATTTAGATTCAGCATAGACGCTAAAACTTAAAGTTAAGTTGTAGTTACTTCTTCCTCATAATTTTAATATGTTAGTTTTTAATTTCCCACCTCAGCTCAGTTTATGTTAAGGTATTTTGGCAAATCAAATAGTTTTTGATATTTTGGGTTGCATTCAACTAAAGGGTGTTTTCAGAGCAATGCGTATGGTCCGTGTTGGCCGTCTCTCTGGTAGACAACTTAGCATACAATATTGCTTTAAATCGTTCAGATCATCTTAATGCGGACATGGCTAGTTGCGGGCTCAACGCGAAGCGCGATTTGAAAGCCTATTCCGGGTTATACTCGGTAGCATTTGATGACAACGTACGCGAATTTGTATGTGCAAATGTGCTTTCGTTAGCGTGACACCAGGCGGCGATATCCGGGTCTCAACAAATTCACGTTTAGTTTTCAGTCGGTTTTTCAGTTTAAATGCTCACACTAGACCCTCTGTTGAGATCAACCTACTTCACTGTATAACGATGCCCTGACGCCTCACGTGTGTCCTTGCTTCGGAGATCCACACAACAACTAGCGGCACCGATCTTGAGTGCTGGGCTGTGTAGTAGACCATTACGATTACGTGATTGGACAGTCGCGTGCCGCGCCCGCAGCGCCGGCCGGCATTGGTTGCTTGCTACGCGCACTCGGACGCGTCTCTGATACAATGATCGTCTCGTAAGATGCGCAAAGCGATCCCAACTCTTTTCTCCAGCGCTCAAGATCCATGCGGGGGATTGTACAATCTCTACAGACCGTACGTATTGGTTTGAAGCCTGCCTTAATATTATCTACCTATATCGGCATTTTATTTTTTACAACTGTACCGATAAGATTGTAATGTATAAATGTTAGCAAAATCACGAAATTTTAAACATCTGATTGACTCAGACTTGGAATTTTTAGTTCCATAATTATTGTGTAGGTTAGTTTAGTAGTTTATAAATGTAAACAGAGAAAATATTATATGGGTAATTCCTGAAATATATAATTGCAACATGCTGCAAATGACTGACATAATATGGCCATCCTAGAGTTTTCCATATAGTATTTTCAATGTTGACGGGTAGCACCAGCCCTACGTTCCCACTCAAATAAGTAAATGGTGAATCTAGGCTACGCATATATATTTATTTAAGTGTACTTATGTAAATTCTCGTCCCCCGTGAAGTCCCAGTTGGAGTCAGTATAACATTCGAACTTTGCACAAAATTTAAAAGGTGCTGGATAAAACGCCCATTCCTCCAATAAAATATTGTTTCTCGTATTTCTTGTTTTATTCATTTAAATAGATATGATGTCCTCCTAAGTACCTTTGCAATAATTTAATGTCAGCATGGTTATTCAAAAGGATTCTGTGTGATTAAGAAATAATACAAACATGTAGATTTGTCAAATAATTATATATATAGGAAAAAATCAACTTCAGTAAATAATAAATTGACCAAATAGTCCATAATAGACATGAGAAATTCAAAAATATCCTTATCCACTACAAAAAGTAATGATTTAAAAAATTAAACCCAAAAATTTGCCCCATTACCAATTAATGAATAAATAATTTTAACGATTAGACAAAGCTTACAATGTTTAAGAAAAACTAAGCTACAAATTAAGTGACAAACGTAAAAAATTAGGGCACAGTGTCGCCTGGTTTAGTGGCGTCTGTTTTGGCGGCCATTTTGTCGTTGGCGCCATCACGCGGGCGCTGTCAGAGGCTCACGCGGCAGATGTCGTCGTTGATCTCCAGCATCTGTTCTATGAAGCGCTGGTGCGACATCACTTTGGCCACCTTGCAGATAATCTTGAGCAGTTCACCGTCTTTGTAGTTCATTTGCGCGTTACATAGCTCGATTTCCTCTGATAGAGATTCTGGAATCTGTAAAAAAAACAAATGAGTTGCAAGACAAATCGTTGACTGTTAATGATTTAGAAACTACCTACAATTACTGTAAATGATAGGACCACTTAAAACTAAAAACCATATAATAATCCTTTTCAAACAGTCCCATAATTACACAGGACAAACTATCTGAATATTTCAATACAAAATTAGTTGTCTAGAACCGAAACATGTCATAATTACATAGGTACTGAAAATGTGAACTGATTGTTTGTTTACAATAGATATGCATTTAGATTTGACCTTAATGTCAGCCGCATAAGGTCAAAGTAAGAAGGCGTAGCAAGCATGAATAAATCACGGAAATATCATGTTTTGTTCCGACCTTGTTTTCAATAATCACATGCTACTCGTTCGGCCTAAATGGCAGTGCTAATGTGATATTCAGGCACTGTGCTTCAATTATTTACTCTGATGTCATGTTGCTTGCAAATACTAAAGCCCAATTCTTACTTTCCTATGGCATGGTCAAAAACAAAACGTGGCATGCGTAGTTATGAAGGATTTGCCACCAGACTAAACAAGATCATAGTAGTATATTACTATGTTGATTATGCAATGAAGTAAAAATATATGCAATTACCAATTACAATTCAACTATGTAGCACGAAATTCTCGATTAGAAATAATATCATATAGGATTTGATTTTAAAGAAGTATAAACCAGTGCTTTGTGTAAGAACGTCCACACAAGAGTTCGTCATATCTTTTTACTTTGTAGATGAATGCGGTGGTTGTATCATCGGTTGGCCGGCTGTCTGATTTCATGCCCACCACATCACCTGTTCCGCTGGCCTGGGTATATGTTTGTGTCATCAGAGGTAGTCCATAAGATGAACAACTTTTACCTACTAATATTCTGTGTTCGAGTTTCATAATACGAATTATCGGTATGGGGATACGCGTAATCTCGCCAGCAGTATCTGGATGACCTGACTAAAAGACAAGGACAAGGAAGAATCATAAAAATAGAGTAGTTTACTTACGTCGCCAGAATCCAAGAATGTGCTGAACTTGTGCTTGGTCTTTCGCTTCTCTGCGCCGCTGTCGAAGAAGAGTGTGAACTGCGCGTCCTTGCCGCGCGCGCCCACGGGGAAGTACAGCCCGGCTGTCAGGTGGCCCTTCTGGTCGCGGGACAGGAGACTCCTGGTAAACAATATTAGAGTTAGACGAAGGAAAGACAGAAAACTAAAGTAATCGATATAGCTATAAGCATAGGTAAGCAAACTGAAGTGGCAGTGGGGTGGTCACATTTGCCGTAGAACCGATAACCGATGGGGTAGATGTGTTGTTGAGTAGAAACCGTGACTAGGCAAGCGCAGCGTGGGGCGCCCTACGACAAGGTGGAGCGACGATATACGCAGGGCGGATAGAAAAGAATAGCTGAGGATCGGGCGCAGTGGCGTGCATTGGGAGAGGCCTATGTCCAGCAATAGACTGACGTGGACTGTTTATGATGACGAAGAAAATTATGGAGGGAGAGGATACCGTAGATTCAAAACAATAATAGTCTAGATCACAGAACATAGAAATGCCGTATGGGCAGGGCGGGATGATAAAATTATGAGCGGATTCTTATAGTTTATGAATGCGTTACGATCATGCTGTTTAGTCGCCCGCGGCCACCGCGGCATTCGACGCAATCAGTAGTATTAAAAATGCCACCTTGTGCAACAATAACTTTCAGAGCAAGCATTAGACATTACTACAATTACCTACAGGTTTCTCACATTTGTTGTCAGTTACTCACTTGAAGTTGTAAACAAGGTTCCTCCTCTCCGTAACGTTGACGCCGTCCTGGTAAGGCCTGGCGATGAACACGAGCGAGGTCTGGCACTTGACGTCCCCTCCGCGCGTCTCCCTCTCCTGCCACTCCACGTAGCTGCTGTTCTGAGGGCTGAGCACGTAGTTGTACTCTTTGCGGCAGTGCGACTCGTCGGACTGAGTGAACCAACCTGGGGTAAACGAGGTTTTACAAGATTTGCCAAACACAGTGCATGAATGAATAATGATCAGTGCTGCTGAGTAGAACTCAGATGGTTGTGATGGTTACCAGTGCCGCAACTAGTCAGTATTTTATGCGCTCGGTGCCATTCTCTGAAACTGCGTCTATGTATGACCCAAAACATGGTCTGGTCTAGACATCTGCGCCTCTTTCTTCAGGGTCGGGTTATGGGCCCTGCTGTGCCTTGGCACCGCTAGCACCGCCCTAGTTACGGTAGGTACTAATGGCTACTAAAACCTGTTCAAGATCTTTATTAAAGCAAGGATGCAAGAGAGACAATCCTCAAGGCTTTTATAGACGCGTGAGACTTCTCAAGACAAGCTCACTTTATCATAGACAAGCAGGTGAAAATGTAATCATTGCCCATCAAATTGTATATTTCTCTAGGGACTAGCCCAGACTTCCAAGCGACAAATAGTATTTAAGTACTATGACATTTAATATAGCCTGTCTATCCTAAAGGTTCATTGTAAATATTGGTCAAAGAAATCTCCAAATCGAGTAGGTAGTTCACGTCATTACCTGCTGATCTGACGTTTAAACTTATCAACTACTTACCTCTTATAATGTTAGTTCAGATAATATGGCATTTTCTAGCGGTAAAGAGAAGGTAAGTATAACTATTTTTTCCTTGTGGGTGTAAGGGGCCCAACCAAGACCTTTTGGGCCCAAGCCAACCTCACCTGCCAGTCGGTGCACCTGCCAAACAACGGACGAGGCTCTGGCGCAGGCTTTCCTTTCGGGGTTGGGGGGTCGGACGGCAGTCGCTCCTGTAAAAGCCAACCCCGCCACACAACATGGTACGTCATTGTAAAGTAATTGTCACCGATAGGGCGCCGCCGCAAAACGGCGCGCAGGAGCATCGCCCGACTTCTGTGACAAGTGGGCTAGGGCTACCGTGTCACGGGCGGGCACGGCCAAAGACGCGAGCCCCACACCGGAAACTCCGCTTCGCGACTTTAAACATTGGCACGCTAACCGGACGCGCGAGGGAGTTGGCCGACGTACTCTTCAGGCGGAGGGTGGACGTGGCGTTCCTGCAGGAGACTCGGTGGAGAGGCAGCAGATCCCGGTTAATTGGGAATGGCTACAAACTGATCTACACGGGTGCACCTGGTGGAGCGAATGGGGTGGCCGTGGTCCTCTCCGAAGGATTGCAGAACGACATTCTGGAAGTGAAACGCTACAGCGATCGGCTGATGGTCGTGGGGGTGCTTGTCGAAGGGGTTGTCACCCACTTGATAAGTGCTTACGCGCCACAGGCCGGTTGTGGCGAGGCTGAGAGAATGGCGTTCTGGGGTCTGCTTGGTGGAGTGCTTAGCGGTATCCCGTTGTCGCAGGGGATTGTTGTGGGTGGCGATCTGAACGGTCATGTGGGTGAACGGTGTGAGGAGTTTGAGCGTGTTCATGGTGGTTATGGGTACGGTGGTCGTAATGCAGAAGGTGGGGATATCCTCCGGACGTGTGCGGCTGCTGACCTTGCCATTGTGAACACGTATTTCAAAAAGAAAACCGAGCACCTTATCACCTACAGGAGCGGGAGGCATGCCACTCAGATCGATTTCCTACTCACCAGGAGACACCACATCAGTAAAGTGGCCAACTGCAAAGTCATACCCGGTGAGAGTCTCGCTGCACAACACCGTCTACTTGTCATGGATCTCCGCGTAAAGCCCAAGATCAAGCGTATCGAGCGCTGCCGACGCCAAATCAGATGGTGGAAGCTTGATAAAGACACGTCCCAGAAGTTCGCCTCAACTATCGGCGACAAGTGCGACGGTAGTGATGGCGAACCAGTCCAAAAATACTGGGATAGGATTCAGGCAACCGTCACTGATGCAGCGAAAGCGGTGCTTGGCTTATCTCAGGGCGGTCGCAAATGTGACAAGGAGACTTGGTGGTGGAACGACTCAGTCCAAGAGGAGATTAGGGTGAAGAAAGCCCTCTTTAAAAAGTGGCAAGCGTCCAGATCTCCTGAAGACCACGACGCGTACAAGGGTGCAAAACGCGCTGCTAAGAGAGCTGTAGCCAGAGCCAGGCGAGACCACTTTCATACGCTCTATGACAAGTTGGAATCGTCTGAGGGGCAAAAGCTAATCTATAAGTTAGCGCGCTCCAGGGTCAAAGCGGCACAGGATATTTCCCAGTGTCGCTGTGTTAAAGACCCTGGGGGCAACCTTCTATGCGAGGACCTCGCGGTGAAGGAGAGATGGCGCTCTTATTTCCACGAGTTGCTGAATAAGCAGCACAAAGAGGTGCAGCCACCGGACCTCCCTCCGAATCAGGGACTAGTACCACCGGTAACGCCTGAAGAAGTCCAGTTTGCTCTTCGCCGCATGAAGAATCGTAAAGCTGTCGGAGCCGATGGAGTCCCAATCGAAGCCTGGAAGGCGATGGGCCCTCTTGGTGTGGATTCGACATCCTAACCTACCTTTACAACCGCATACTCTTAAGCGGGCTGATCCCGAGCCAATGGAGAATGAGTATTATTACTCCGGTCTTCAAAGGCAAGGGATCAGTGCAAGAGTGCAGCAACTACCGCGGTATAAAGGTCATGTCCCACACCATGAAGCTCCTTGAGCGGATTGTGGACTCCCGGATCCGACAGGAGTGTGATGTCTCGGGGTGTCAATATGGGTTTCGTCCTGGCAACAGTACTATGGACCCTGTCTTCGCCCTAAGGACCGTCATGGAGAGATACAGGGCGAAGAACACGCCTCTGCACTTGCTCTTTCTTGATCTGCAGAAGGCCTTCGACTGTATCCCTCGAGTGGTGATCTGGTGGGCACTGAGATCCAAAGGGGTCCCCGAGGCATATATTGACATTATTCGGGACATGTACCGCAGCTCCGATTCTATGGTTCGGACCGCTGTTGGCGACACCAAACCGTTCCCCATCACCGTCGGAGTACACCAGGGTTCCGTCCTCAGTCCGTTTCTGTTCAGTGTGATATTAGACGTTGTGTCAGACAGCATCAGAGATTCACATGAGCAGCCACCATGGCTGCTGATGTATGCTGACGATATCGCACTGGTGGACGCGGACAGGGGCAGGCTGGTGAGACGGGTGAACGAGTGGAAGCAGTCGCTTGAGAGCGGTGGTCTGAAACTCAATGTGGCGAAGACCGAGTACCTGGCCTGTAACTCTACAGATCCAACACCCGTTCGCATAGGCGGAGACAAGGTCGAGCGCAAGGACCAGTTCAAATACCTTGGATCTGTACTTCACGCGTCCGGAGACATCGATTGCGACGTCAAAGCACGCATTGCTGCTGCGTGGGCCAAATGGCGAGAGGTGACTGGTGTCATTTGTGACCCCAGAATGCCGGTTAAGCTTAAAGGACAGATCTATAAGTCCATCATTAGGCCTGTTCTTTTATATGGCAGCGAAGCATGGCCGCTACTTGAGCGACACAAGCAGGAGCTGCGTGTCACGGAGATGAATATGCTGCGGTGGATGTGCGGAGTCACGCGTAAGGACCGCGTGAGGAACTCGCGCATCCGCGGTAGCCTCCGTGTCCGTGATATTGCAGACAAACTGCAGGAGAGTCGCCTACGCTGGTACGGCCATGTTTTGCGGAAACCGGCAAGCTACGTAGGAAACAAATGTCTGGCCATGCCGCCACCGCCAGGTCCTGGCAAAAGGGGTAGACCCAAGAAATGCTGGCTTGACGTTGTGAGGGCTGACATGCGTGCCAATGATCTCACAACTAGAGACGCTCAAGACCGCGCGAAGTGGAGGAGCAAATCAAGGAAAGCGGACCCTGGGCTCCAAAGCAACGGCTTTGGACGCAACCGGGATTGACCGTATAGATGATGATGATGATGAAACATTTTTTCCTTGTCACCCGTACGAGATAGTACTCCTTACCATTACCCTCCATAGGAGACCCGACGTGACAAAGACAAAAACTTTTTTGTCGCAGCGACCAGTCACCCGTGCGCGCAGGCTCTTGAAAGTCGCGTCACGCAGTATCTAGCAGGTGTTGATTGAGTTTCGCTACCTACTAGTTAGAGAGCGAACTAACCGGTGTGCGGATACGCGCGGTCGGCCATGACGGTGACGACCCTCGGCACGTGGTAGCCGGGGTCGGCCAGCAGCAGGCCGGGCCGGCCGTCCAGCCGCACCTGCACGCCGACCATCACGTGCTCCTTCTCCGCCGCGCGCACCGCCGCCGGGCTGTCGCCGCACGACACGTACTCGCGGATGTCCGCCACGGCCTCTTCGCACGACAGTAGCGCCGTCGCGCCCGCGAACCCAGGAAATTCCTGCCGAGATTCATCTTTATTTATTTAGGCTATGACATGGAGGAGACCAAAGCGTTTCAATAAGGGATTTTCGAGAATCTATCTGGAAGATTTAATAACCTAAACCCTGGAAGTCTACTACGAAAAACGAAATACGATGTTTCGGACGAAACGAAAGATAAACGATACGCAAACGATAGGCTTACTACGAAACACTTTCGGATTTTGATGCTTCAATCGGATCCATAGACATATTTTCGGAGCGACTTCGTGAATGAATGACAAGGGTGTTAAAAAGCGTATTATTTATTAAAAACCGAAAATCATTTTACAAATAATAATCGCTACGTTTATTTCTGTTTTAGAACTTAAAATAAATATTTATCTAATTTATTGTAAATAACAATCGCTTCTCTTAAAAAAATCCTAGCAAATAAGTCTCTTATTTTGGTAGATGTGGGCTCAAAAGCCTGTAGCCCAAGTTTTTTAATTTTTTTAAAATCAAGTCTTTGTTGACTCATAGAGTTCTGTCAAGTTTGTTTACTTGGGCATTTCATGAAACTTTCTAAAGTCCGACGTCAACCAGAAGATATTAAGACAATACTTACTAAATGCGGCTAGAAGAAAGGAAAATTGCAGAATTAGGAGGCCTACGGCAGAAATCATTCACTTTATAATTTTTTTATTGATCAATGAATTCTTACCTTAACCGTTTCTTTGTCCCTAAATGTAATAAATAATTTAAGTTCGGGTTTGGTTGAGTGTTTATGTTAAAGTATGGTTAAAGTGTAAATGACTGTAGCAATAAACAACATAGCCTTTTGCAATAATAAAACAGTTAGTTGTAATGTAATTGTTTTATTGTTATTAGCCCAACCGTAAGGTCTTTGTAAAACAATGATAATAGAGTTCACTGTGCTAGTTCCCTCATACAACAGACACTAGGTCTTTTTTTCTAGTCTTATGGTAATAAATAATATGTTGTGATCATAACTTTCTAAAAAAGTTTAATTTTCCTTCTTTTGTCTCTCGTCTCTCCTGTCTATTCTCTTCTTCTTAAATTGCTTCTTCACTAGTAGGCATCGCAAAATTACATTAAAATGTTATTTTAATACATCCACCGAAGCTAAAACGATACGGTCAGGGCTATCGTATAATTTGAGGTTAATTTTCGAAACGAATTACGTCAAAAAACGAAATATCGTCTGTCAGTACTCGTTTCGTAGTAGCGTTTTCCGATACTAAACGTCAAACAACGAACTTCGTCTCCGATATCGGATCCGAAGCGTTTCGTAGTAAGCAATCCGAAAAACGATTATCGTATTGACGGATTTCGTTTTTCGTAGTAGACATCCTGGTTCATAGGAGCGATTTCAGGTTTCCAAAGACAGTGAAGGGCCTGAAAACCTTTCTGTCTGTGATTACCTACTCCAGATAATCACATCATCATAGAGTGCGCTACCTTATAACGAAGTCTTGGCGACTGTACTTATGTGAAGTCGTGGGCGGTCATTGGCTAAACAGGATGTCTACTACGAAAAACGAAATCCGTCAATACGATAATCGTTTTTCGGATTGCTTACTACGAAACGCTTCGGATCCGATATCGGAGACGAAGTTCGTTGTTTGACGTTTAGTATCGGAAAACGCTACTACGAAACGAGTACTGACAGACGATATTTCGTTTTTTGACGTAATTCGTTTCGAAAATTAACCTCAAATTATACGATAGCCCTGACCGTATCGTTTTAGCTTCGGTGGATGTATTAAAATAACATTTTAATGTAATTTTGCGATGCCTACTAGTGAAGAAGCAATTTAAGAAGAAGAGAATAGACAGGAGAGACGAGAGACAAAAGAAGGAAAATTAAACTTTTTTAGAAAGTATTGATCACAACATATTATTTATTACCTTATTATGAAGACTAGAAAAAAAGACCTAGTGTCTGTTGTATGAGGGAACTAGCACAGTGAACTCTATTATCGTTTTACAAAGACCTTACGGTTGGGCTAATAACAATAAAACAATTACATTACAACTAACTGTTTTATTATTGCATAAGGCTATGTTGTTTATTGCTACAGTCATTTACACTTTAACATAAACACTCAACCAAACCCGAACTTAAATTATTTATTACATTTAAGGACAAAGAAACGGTTAAGGTAAGAATTCATTGATCAATAAAAAAATTATAAAGTGAATGATTTCTGCCGTAGGCCTCCTAATTCTGCAATTTTCCTTTCTTCTAGCCGCATTTAGTAAGTATTGTCTTAATATCTTCTGGTTGACGTCGGACTTTAGAAAGTTTCATGAAATGCCCAAGTAAACAAACTTGACAGAACTCTAAGAGAGTGCGCGCACGGGAAACTTTTGTCCCTGCGACGTTTTTGTCTCTCATATCAAGTCCTCTGTTATGTATGGAGGTGCGCGCACGTTGCGACGCGACAACTGGGAGACTTTTTTGTTCACTGACCAGGACGCGTGACAAAATTGTGTCTTTGTTTTTTTTTAAATACTGGGTTTTACGGCTCTGGGTTTTAGACCTCACAAATAAAAATAATTAAACAACATGTAAATCCAAATACGTGTCTTGTTTTGGTGCTCAAACACAACTTTTTCTAAGACCATCGAAATTTCGAAATAAAAACCAATGTTTTTTAGTTAAATGAAAAACATTGGACAAAATTGTGTCTCTCCGCCAGTGTTACCAGATTCATAGGTTAAGAAATGTCCTAGTTTTACTGAAAAATTATCGTGTTATCGCATCCCCAGTTAACAAAATTACTGTATTTGTAACTACCGAATCTAGATTTTACTAGTAAAAGAACAGAATCTACGGTTCAAAAGTTTAAATCATGTTACTTGATTACTTTTTAAAATTACAAGTTTTTGTTAACTAAATTACTGCAGTACTTACTGCACAAGCATCGAGCACATACCCTAAAGAGGAGCAAATACGAATCATCTTTCTCCGAAACTAGTAAGTGATTTTTCACTTACATTTGGTATGAAATGACAACTCCTATTAACTATCGCCTAAATAAAAAAGTGCAGATACAGATAAAAAAATGGCAGATATTTTTACGCTAAAAGTCTATCTCTTTCGTAGTTCAAAGAAATTATATTTACTATCCTGCTGTCAGTCAAAGTTGTCCAAATAAAGGTAAAATGTATTCAAATACACAGATTGAAATTTCATTAAATTTTCTTTTACTTAACTGAGCAAAATGTCACGGATTTTCGTAGATTTACCGTGCGATACATTATTATTTTTTCTATTGCATTACATTCCAAAATATCGTGATTCTAGCTTATTTATCCCACGTCTGGCTGCTGCCAGCTGCAGTGCTCTGCTCTCCATGTATTCTACATATGGCTTATAAGGGCTGGAACCCAGAGCCGTAAAACACAATTATAAAATTAAAAAAAAAAAAACTACATACAAGCGAATGACGCTTCGAATTTTTTTAAAAAAGTTTCGTCTCTGTCTCCTTCGTGCGCGCACCCCTCTTTGGAGACGCGACGCGACAGAGACAAAAACTTTTTTGTCCCAGCGACAAAAGTCTCCCGTGCGCGCACTCTCTAAGAGTCAACAAAGACTTGATTTTTAAAAAATTAAAAAACTTGGGCTACAGGCTTTTGAGCCCACATCTACCAAAATATGAGACTTATTTGCTAGGATTTTTTTAAGAGAAGCGATTGTTATTTACAATAAATTAGATTAATATTTATTTTAAGTTCTAAAACAGAAATAAACGTAGCGATTATTATTTGTAAAATGATTTTCGGTTTTTAATCAATAATACGGTTTTTAACACCCTTGTCATTCATTCACGAAGTCGCTCCGAAAATATGTCTATGGATCCGATTGAAGCATCAAAATCCGAAAGTGTTTCGTAGTAAGCGTATCGTTTGCGTATCGTTTATCTTTCGTTTCGTCCGAAACATCGTATTTCGTTTTTCGTAGTAGACTTCCAGGTCCTTGATTTCACGGTAGAAGAGGCCCGTCCAATCTTTGATGTCAGCAAACCATTTGTCTTTGACGGTTAAAGCAGTTTTATAAAGAAAATAAGTTGATACTGCTTTGTCAAGATGTTTCCAATTAAGGCAGTTTGTATTCCGGGTTCTTAAGATGTGCAAGATATTTTACACCTTTTTGACAATTCGAAATCAACGCGGTCAGAGGCATTGGTCTAGGCCGGTGTTGAAGTAGAGGCACTAACCTTATTGAGCTTCCTCCACCTCTTTATCAGCTCGAACCCCAATCCGACACACGTGTGTTTCCTCGCCCTGATCGGCGGCGAATACTTCTCGTAGACATCGTACAGCGGCTCCGAGGAGTGCTCGAACGCGTCGAATAACGAGACGAAGTTGTTGACCGAGTCGTAGTTGTCTGTGACAAGGAGTCGCCGGAGAATCGCTTCTGCTTTAGTTGCGAGTTCCTCGTGAGTTGCCGGTGTGAGGTCGAGCGGGCGTCTGGGAGTGCCCCACCGCGCGGGCGGCAGGGGTAGCCTGGTCACGTCGCGGCCGACTGGGGCGTCGTCCCGCGCGACCGAAGCGAGTCAACTCGGCCACTCGGAGCCCCACCGGCCCACCGCGGGGGAGGCCGGCTCGGCCTCGGCCTCCGCCCCGCACTGCTGGCGCGCATCGTCGCGAGAGCGCTCGGTAGCGGCCTCGACGCCCTTAGCGAGCGCCTCACGCTGCCTCTCTAACACCAATGATGACGGTTTTTCACGCTCTGCAAAAAATGATAAAATTAAAATCGCTTGGATGGCTTTTTTCGAGTATTACTCGATAGATTTTTTTATGAAGCGTATCACGAATTTTGTCTGACCGAATAGCTGCTTGGTGTCACGTTGACAAAACTTATCTATGTAGGTAAGTTAAATTGACACTCCAATTAAAAGCTATCGAGTAAAATTCAGTGCTACCTACTGGACAGTGAATGTGGATATGGATGATGGAAATCGCAGCATTGATTCTCCAGTATCGGGTCTTTAATCTTACGATGTACAGCGAGTGGCGGTGAAACACTATCAAAATAAGCTATTTAAATCAAAACATATAAAAAAGATTGGTCAGCAGGCTTGCCAGCCAGTTTCCATCACTAGGATTTCAGGACCATTGTTTGCGCATGACTTCGAGTCTGCCATCCTTAGTAGAACGAATAGGGTTACGCACCTACGCAGTTAGATTTTTAAAAAAATGCGGTAAAAAGTAAAAAAGAACAGACGAACAGTGTTCAATTGAAAATTTCTTTATTCGCAATACTCAGATACAATTTCTTGCACTGTTTTCCACATTAGGTTTCCCTGTGTCGTGGAATACAGGCTCTTCCTTAATTATATAGTTTTTAAAAAAAATATTAAATTGGTGACATTGATTCTTAAGTTAGAAAATAGGTAAGTAGTACGCACGTATCATAACGAAGAAGGACTGCACCCAAATAACTTGTGTTGTTAATAGATTTGCACGCAATATAGATATAAAAAGTAATCGCAATCTCGTATAGGTTATTATTTTCATAAATACAATGTTATCTATCTTACCTACTATCACTTTATTTGTAACATGTGTTTACTTTGCGATCACGTTATTTTATCAAATTCTTTGATGCCATGGTTAAATGTTTTTTGGGCATATCTTATTTTACTAATATTATACATGAGTAAGTTTGTATGTTTGTTGGGTACCTCACTCAATCACGCTTTAATATTTAAATGGAAATTAGCTGAAAGGAGAACATGTTGAATATTGATCTAGCTTAGTACAGGGTATTTTTATATCCCGTTTTTGTGTTCCAGTCCGTAGACTGATTGTTCATTCCTCTTAGGTATCATTGTCTGTTCAAGTCTACACAGATGAAGTCGCAGGCAGAAGCTAGTCTATGATAAAACTCACCTTCTTGTTAACGGACGTAATATTTAAAAATAATCTTTTGTACTAAACTTAATGCACTGTATCTAAGCATGCTATGTGTGTGTTTGATAAATTTTTATTGATTTTTATTATTGATTATATCTTCTGTTTAAACTAGCGACTCGCCAGGCTTTGCACGGTTGTTAACTACTAAAGCCTGCGCGCACGGGTGACTTTTGAGGCTGCGACTTTTTTGTCATTCATATGAAATCCTTAGTTATGTCTTGGATATCTCGAGATATCCAAAGATTTCATATGAGTGACAAAAAAGTCACTGCACCAACATTAAAATACAAATTTTAAAAATGTTTAATTTTCCCACTTAAGTAGGTACACATAATAGTTAATCGGCCATAGTTATAGCAAGTTTTAAATAAATCTGCCGGGAGAAAATATCCTCTAAATTATAGTAAAAACCTCGTGAAACTACAAATTCGTTGCGTATTTTGAAAGAATTAAGCGAACAAACAGACACGAAGAGCGATATTGTTATATTCTGCGTAAAATCCACTAATTTTAGGAACATAATTATCTCTATATCGGATCATTGATATCAGTGATGGTCACCAGGTGCTACACGTGAAATCGTGATGGACAGTTTCGATAAAGATACTTAGGCCGCAATTGCGACCTGACTTTGGAATCCAGAACGCATTCGCTGAACGATTTGATCGGTGAGTTACCAGGCTACTTATTGCATTGCAATATGGTTCATGAAATCATGACTTCATTATTGCGCAATGTAGACAGTACAAAACCCTGCAAAGTAGAAGCATTTATATATTAATTTATCTTAAAACAGTTAGCTTGTACTGACAACTGTAAAAATATTATTATATTAAAATAGTTTCTAATTTTATTAATCTTAAAACAAAGTTGTAATAAGTACCTACTTATTATTTTAATAATTTTTGTTTGTATGAGTATCATTACTAAAAAAAATTGCAAGTTAGCGTATTTTTGTTGTCAACTTACTTGCTCAATTCCCTACGACATAAGGTAAAAAATCGCGTGTTTTTACACCACAACGACCAACTAACAATTTCAGGATAACAACATTCCTCTTTGTTCTAAATTACCACACCATTAGTCAATACAGAGCTTCTAAATTTAATACAATGTGTGACGTCATGCCGACACGATTTCAAAGAAACACCTAACTAACAACGCGTACTTGTGCTGGTTACAACCGGCGATTTTCAACACAAAGATAACAGCAGTTTAAACTTTATCTATATTGTATTAAGAAGCAACGCTTTATCAGCTCTTCACGGACAGCCCATGCCAGTCTTGGGTGAACCGGAACGTTCTTGGTCAAACAAGATGTTTACGCGGCATCGGCGGAGTGCCCGAAAAAGGGGCCTATACAACTGAATAAATGACTTTTATGACTATTATCATCATCTAGATTTCAGCTGATTGAAAGTGTTTATCATCATCATCATCATTTTAGACATAAGACGTCCACTGCTGAACACAGGCCTCCCCCAATGACTTTCATCGGAGGGAATTGCCAATACTCGCCACGCTTGGTGATGGTGTGTTCACAAAATACAAAAAGAATGTAAGTAAGTATACAAACTAGTAACTAATCAACTTGAGACATACGAAACGGTCTACATATGTATTTTCATGTCTGCATAGACCATAGACTACATAAACTAGACCTCGCCTCGTGTGGTTTATTTTGTGTAGTTTTATCGGCATGACTCATGTAGAGGCGTCAGAGCGCGATTCTCTGAATCTTTAATCTGGGTTACATACAGAGGTTACGCACGCTCCGGTCAAATGACTGTGGAATAACTTTTCAGATAATTCAGTAGAGATAACACTATCGAGACACGAGCCAGATAGGGGACTGATTGATCGTCGTTACTTATACGGAGAAAACAGTGGCACACTACTCCATTGATTTTGCCAAGAAAATTATGCGTGAACAAATCGCTTAAAAATAGCTTTTCTTACTGTGGATTATAACATCTCATTATTTTAGATACCTATTCAGATTTTTCATAGCCATATTGGTAAATGTGTAGTCGATGGATCTTAACTTTCCGATGCGAGATCTACCAACACCTTGAATATAGAGCGCAACTTCTCACATACATAAGTAACATCTACTGCTAAGTCAGACCGACTTCTCGAATCGGATGCAGTGCGTAAACGCTCTTGGTCTTCTTGACATGGACACCAGTTGAAGTTACAATAAACTACTACGCTACTAGGAAGCGCATTCGCCCGGAGAGATAAGATACGACGGTTTTTTTTACTAGAGTAAGTAACTATCTTACTAAGTTTTTTTCCTGAAATATACGTAATACTTTCGTTTACCATCCCAGACACAACACTACCTAATATATGGCCAAGAATGCCATGCAGTCGGGGCAACGGTGTGACAACACTTCGGTATCCAAACAGCGCGTATCACTTTCGCCGCGTTTGCTGTGCTGTTGACGCACCGAGGGTAAACAATGCGTAACACGACGTTTGTTTTCATTTGCTAATTATTTCCGATGGGCTTGAGGTTGTGCAGGTGTTGTTTTCACTTTGTACAAGGAGTGCAAACTTGAACATTAGGTATCAGTTTGCTTGAAAAGAGGCTCCTGAAATGGGTGATTCATTTAAGTAGGTAATAGAAAAACATGTTTTATTTTAAGTTCTTAAAAACTGTGCAGGTGGTATTTAGTTTGCCTGAACTGTACCCATTTATAAAAATACTGTCCACTTTAATACAGGGTAAAACATCTTGTAATAAGTTGGTACTTAATAAAAATGACGAATATCGAATGAGAGAAAAATATTTAGTTACCAAACAGGACTGACTAAAATACGACAGCTCTGAGGTCCCCTAGATTTTTGAAATCTAGGTGTACGGTTACCACTTGCACTAGCAAATCTGCACATTAAGCAATGTAGCAGAGCCATGGTCACCAGACCCTTTCTTGCCCAATATAGGATCATAGTCAGGCGTCCCAAAGAGAACCTGGACAAAGCGTTTTAGCCTTAAATCAAACAAATGCAAGTCCTTTTTAAAACAATAAAATAGTTAAGTTCGAATGAATACCGCTTTAGCTTGTTCAAGTGTGTATATCAAACAATGTTAAGTAATCTACTCGTATTTGTGAACTCTTTTGTTCAATCTAAAGTTTAATTGTTTTGTAATAATGTTATAAAACTACTGTTTGTTTTCAATAAAAAAGCGCTATGAAGAACATGTTACCAGCTGGAGGGCTACATACAATACAAAGAAGTATTTTTTGTTGTTGTTTTGATTAAAATTACTTACGGCTGTTGGTCGGCGACCGGGGCGATTGACCGCGGGAGAATCTCGAATATGGTTCAAAAATCGAATGTTTGCTTTGTTTGTCTGGTAGAGCCATGCCAAAACATATATATATTTTTTTAAATTTATTTAAACTTTATTGCACAGGTGGGTACAATTGGCAGACTTAATGCTATACAGCATTCTCTACCAGTCAACCTTGAGGTAGTGCAGATAGTGAAGTTTGTGGCGGAGTATAAAGTAACTGATAAGTTTATTACATAAGAAAAAACTCTAATTAAAATAAACATTACATTCTAATACACATAAGTAAATACATATTTTATAAAAACTAGATATACATATATATTAAATACACATACATAAATAAGAATACATACATACGGGGAAGTCTAACATTGATGGGTGAAGGTCTAGAGAGAGAAAAAAAAAGGAAAAAACAGAGAAGAAAAAAATAAACAGAAAGGAAACACATGAAAATGATCAGTTCTGAAGGGTGCCAAGACAATGCTCAAGAAGTGATTTTTTAAAAACAAATTTTAGATGACGATTGTTTGATACGAAGAGGGAGAGAATTCCAAAGACGGTTAGCTGAGATAGTCTGTGAAAGAATCTGATAAGAACCCGGATTTATGAAGGGGAGTATAAAGAGAAAGGTTGTGAGAGGAGCGAAGATTGCGCGAAGTGGTGGTACCCAGGTAGATGAAACGTTGTTTCATATAGCTTGGGGAGTTAGGGGCATGTAGGGTGCCAAAGAGCGACATACGTAGGTAGGTACGCGGCGGACTTTACTTGCACGTGGTATTTTAATTTCTTGACAAATAATGACATGGGATGACGATAATCATCACAACTGATAAATACTGCGGTAAGAAATTATTTATCTACTTGTGTGTTTAATTCCAAATTTGAGTAAGCGAGCATTGAATTAATTAAAGACCTTTATACGAAATCTCTAAGTACCTATTTAAGGGCAAAAATTCGGTTGTAAGTGTATTTCTCTCATAATGTAGGCAAGTAATTTTTAATTACGTAATTTACTAGGTCAGACGTTGCTGCGAGTACCTATCTACCTAATTGCATACCACCTTAATTAAAAAGTAATTACGAATCATTTCCGAAGAATGACGCAAAGAAATATAATGGCATTATCCACTTATTTTGTAGAAAATGTGAGTCATGCAAAATACAAAGGGGAAAAACCGTTGTCCGCTGTATCAGGATAACAGACAATACAGGGTAGCATATAATCGCAATGGGCGACAAGGTAAAACTGTGAGCAAGAAGCGATGTGTTGTGAAAGCAGCTGTTTATAGCTGCATTACATTATTATTTTAAGTTATAAATATTATTATTTATATTATTGTTTTCATTTTTAGGGTTCTGTACCTCAAAAGGAAAAGACGGAGTTTTCCGTCTGTCTGTCTGTCTGTCAAGCAAGACCCTTTATCTCGGGAATGCGTGAAGGTATCGAGTTGAAATTAAAACCATTAGTTAGGTCAACAGTACCATAAAGCTGTAAAAAAAAAAAGTGAACGAAAAAAGATCCGGCCGTTTAAGTATGCCGAAAAAGACGTATTTGACGTATTTATTAGACACTCAAGGGAACTAAATTTATAGGGTACTTTCCGATGACCTATGACTATGAAATTTGGCAACTAATATTTTCTTATACAACATGTACAGGGGAAAATCTAAAAACTATACTTTTGTAATTATACATATAAATTTATACGGAACCCTCGGTGCGCGAGTCCGACTCGCACTTATCCGTTTTTTTTTTAACTTAACTTACTGTTGTTAAATAAATCTTTATTTTAATTAATGCTTTGTTCTCCCTTGCAATACTGTCTAACTCATAATAAAGTAAAAGTATTTTTTTACTAGAACTACCCTTAGGTATTAATATAACATCATATTTACACGAACATCAAATTCGTTATATATTTAAGAGATGTGTATTGAGTGAAACGTTTGAACATACCGGCATTGTTGTTAAAAATAACGCTACGTATAGAAACGTTATTTGTCGATCACAAACAATCGTTGTTAACTCCAAAAAAAAAAACGGCAAGAACTTTCTCCTTTTTACCTTTTAAGGTTCGCTACCCAAAGGTTGGCACCACTCCGACCCGATTTACACCCGTTAGTATGGGGTACGACTAGAGATGTGCCGTTCGGGAAAATTCTCCACACAGGAAATATTTCCCGCATAGGATTGGGAAATGGGGAGCGCCTTCAGCGCTCACCTAATTCCCGGTGTATCTGAAGAGGCCTTCTTTAAAGGCAAGCAGCGAGAGGTCCGTCCGGAAAAAAAAAATTGGCACCCTATTACTACTCCGCTGTCTGTCTGTCCGTCCGTCTGTCACTTGGGCTGTATCTTTGAACCGTTATAGGTTCATACTTGGAAATTTTCACAGAATATGAATTATTGAATATTAAAAACAAAAAAAAATTATAGGGTCCCCAACCCCGTACAAAAAACGTGATTTTTCAGAATTTTAGGCTATTGGAAAAATATATGTAGTGTTAAATATTATACGGTGGAACGAAACCATTCGTATGCAAGTCCAACTCGCACTTGGCCATTTTTTTAAGCCTATAGAAAATCTGCGTCTCTAATCTTTAAATGTGAAGCCCATTGAGGCCAGCGCAAGATTATCTATGTACCATGGTAAAACTCGTCTCGTGTAGTGTTACCAAGTCTTATCATAAAATCAGAAACTGAATGAATATTCTCGAGAATAAATATACTTGGATGAATGTTTTTGCACACGTTTTTGTAAATACATTTTATTTTATCTTAGAAGAATAAGAGTGTCATACATCAAATGCTAGAAAATCACAATCAGGTCCAAACATTTGTGTGTACAAATAACACCTTTTTAATTCTAGTCCAGCCGAAACGGATTCAAAAATAGTTTAGAATAGACCTAGTTATGAAATATTTGCTGATTGTACAGAAGACAAACCCGCACTTTGTATGTGGTAAAAATGTAACATATTTTTGCAGTAATAATCACGAGGTTATGCTAGCTGATGTAGTATATTTAAGCGGGCATATAATTTAAAAAAAGAACTAATAAATTTGTTTATAAATTGAGACCGTATCTCCAGGAGATCAGTTTTTTAAAATCTGTTTTTGTTTCAAGATTTGGTAATCCCTGTCGATTAATTATAGACTAGGTAAACGTGTAGGATAATTCGTCGTAGGCTCACTGATGTAGACTATCTGCGAGTAATTTTAACTACCATTGTCTAGTAGTGTCTAGTTTTGCTGGGCTGAGGGGTTACCGACTTGTGTGACTGTATCCAGTGCTATGCGGTCGCCTGGCCACCGCAGTCTTGTTTGGTAACGGACCACACGTGACACGCAAATGTGGGTTAATCGACCACAAGAAGCTCACACGTGAACGAATTGTATTGTGCGTTAGATAGCAATTTGGACATGACACTTTAAAAAAATACCATATTAGGGGTAGGAAAGACAAAAAGAAAATTGAAAAGAAGAAAATATTAAAATTTGTAGTTGAAAATGTGTATCTACAGAGTAAGTAGTTTATTTAATAACCCTTAAAATTCATGGCGGAATCTGTAGTTTCGAACGACGACATAAATGATGCCCTGCCCGATTAAAGATACGAGTTCATAATAAAACATTATGATTTACTTTTCTTTTATGAAGTTTGCGTTATAAATTAGTTCGATACTCGATCGCATTTCTCATACTACCGTAAAGAACTAAATTACTAAACCCCATTTAATTTGGCAAGCGTGGTGATTGCTCATGCCAGATTCTTATCTGTAAGATACCTTGAATTCAATGACGTGCCTTTAAAAATGGAATGTTGCTTACTTTCTCACTAACCCACGAGTTATTTCGAGGTTTAGCTTGCAGTGGCCTTAATAACAAAGGTCTAAGTTATTTTTATTGGGTCGATTTTATAGTCGGATTTCGTGCAGAAATCCCGCATCATAGTCGTGAGCCAAGTGGCATGCCAAGACAACGTTTGGGATCTTCAGGTTTGTTGTTTGTTTTGTTCAGTCATCGTTTTATGGAATGAATCACTTCAGCCGGAAGTAGTACATCTGCTATTGCTTGTTCTCTGTATCGTTTTTGTTTCAGCCTTGGCACGCTAAATCCAGCTGCTCGAATAAAGTTTGGGAAAAAATACGTGTCAATTCCTTGTAAGATAAAAAACGGTAATTTACCACTCGGATTCGTTTTTATTTTTCACAGAAATTTTCTGTTGTTGTTTTTACGAAATTTTTCATATTTAGCAACAGCGAAAGTACTAATAAACTGTAAATATTTACAGAGAAATCTAGAATTTTGACCTACTTACTTAAAATGTGTTACTAATTACACTATTAACCAGGCTTAGCTTTTTGCAGCAATTCTGAGTAAGTAACTTCGGAATACCGAGTAAATTACGTTGCGGTGCCATATAAATGATTAGTGTTCAACAAAGTGGGTAATGCTCTTTAGTAGATGAATACGTGGGAGTCCCAACCCCATGTCGGCCTATAATTCAATTGCGTCAGGCATAAATATCCCATGACCTTTACACCTACTGTTACCGCAACTTGCTATTTGTAGCTATGTTTTTTCCTTCCTTATGTGTTAATATTATGTTCTGCAGCTTATTTATTTAGAACTACCTACGAATTTTGAATATCATTTTTATCTTTTAAGGGTACATTTACTATTACGTGACATCAAATATATTTGGTACACACAATTAAAAAAACATAATTTTAATTTTACATTGCTTTTCTGGATTTAGAATCCTATTGATTTCTGATTTATCTATCAGTATTATCACCGCATCCATTTGTTCCATTTTTTAAAATGGCTAACATTTTTAACTTATAGGAGATATAGATTTAGCTCCTAATTTTACAAATCTGTAATGTAGGTTTATATTGTGTCAAAATTACTACTACTCTTCCTATTATTCTCATCATAATGACATTTTTTTGCTTTTAGTGAAAATACCTGCTTGAATTATTTACTGATTGTTGCTAAATTGTGCAGCCCCAAAGTAGGATTTCTTTTTTACATAACTTAGAGTGTGGTGTACAATAAAGATTTATCTGCCTCTATGTTCGTTTGCATGACGTACAATAGATCCAATAATTGTCTGCTGTTATCTTACACAAACCCTATTGTCAATTGTGTCATAGTTTTGGTACAACGTATTTCATTGGATTTCCTCGTAATAATAATGCGCTATCAGTTCAAATAAGCCTCTATTGTTTTGATAATAACTATAATTGTCATTAATTATGTAGATTGCGTAAGAGTTTTAATATTATTTTAGCTAAATCTATTTGTGCAATCAAAGGCTCTCGTGCTAAAGATCATGATTACGTATTCTGAGACGTCAGAGTTTTAAGAATTTTCTCTAGCCCCTAGATTATTCTAGAGTCTGGTCTAGTCTAGACAGATGGTTGCGCGTTAGGTGGTTGGCCATAATATTTCTAATTTATCTGAATCTAAACTTATTCAGACTAGACAAGAACATCGTTTTTTCTAAGAATAATATTTCTTTCGGTTCAGTTTCGATAAAACATTTCAATATTTTGTAATGGACATTAATGTACACATACCTAAATTGTTTTCTTTTTTTTAACAGCGTGAAATTCTTAGTTTTGCTTAGATACTTACTAAAGTATCTAAGCAAAACTAACTCAGAGCTTAACATATTTCTTAATAAAAGACAATGACTTAATACTTTATGTATTATTAACTAGTTTTTGCGTTGTTATCGTTTTTAAGCAATATGTATAATACAATAATACAAGTAAGCGTCCTTCTTTTTTGTTAAATGGCGCACTGTTACGAAATATTCTGTTTATAATGTTTTTTGTTATAATTACAAGTTTATGGTGTGAAATAGTAAATGATTTTTACTTCTTATTGCTTACTGCAGATAAACTGCTTTTGAAATCACACATTTTCTCTGTAATTAGCACCAATCCAACTATCGCGTAAAAGTTTAAGTGTTTGAAACACCATTAAAATAAATGACACGCATAGATTTTTCGACAGTAAAATACGCAGCAACCTGTTTTGTTATCAAACTCAACAAGTTATCAAATTGCGCCACACGAAATTCTTAGGAAAAAATGTTTCGCCCCTCAGCCTCTTTCACGCACGCAATAAACAAAAATGTCCATAGAAACGGCCGGCCATCTTTTTTCTCTAGGAAAAAGAGAAAAAGTACTTTTTTAAATAAGTACCTAGGCTTTATTGTAAAGATCTAGGCGTTCTTTGTTTATGTTTTAAGAACACAAAACACTGTCTATTGTACACGTAGCGATGTTCGACCGATGGCGTTCTACACATGCGTATAGACGTTTTTGTTAAGATTTATGTGAAATACTTAGGAAGCAAAGAGGATATTTAAATATTAAAATTAAAAACTTACCCATACAACGGCTAGAAGCCAAATAAAAAAGAAAAGATCGCTGCCTCTGGGCGCGCTCTATCCGGACGTAACTCCCCGACAACGACACCACACAAACTGATCGTTGAGTAGCGCTGCGCTCACGTTATTATATTTATGTTATCGACGGGCAGTGACTTTCATTCGGCTGTTCTGTTCATAATAACGTAACGGTAACGGTATGGCGGTATGCATATCGCCCATAAGTTAAGGGCTTACTTAATAATTACCTAAAATACTTACATAGATGTTTTTTACATTTTTTGATATTTTTTCCGTTATTTTAACTATGTAATATCATATCGTAATATGTATGTAATGTAATGTAATAATATCATAGCAACAATCTTTTAGAAAATTAGGAAACTTTGAGGCATTGTAATTTTTCTAAATACTAGAGTTGCTAATAAGTCAAGCACATACCCTGAATTTTTTTTTAAATTATTAGGCTCTTTAACAAAGAAGAGCGAAACGAACTACCTTTTTCGAAATTTGTTAGTGATTTTTTACTTACTTTTAGTATGAAATAATGTCAACTCTCGCCCATACTAAAACAGTACAGATACAGATTAAAAACTGGCGGATAATTTTGTCGAACGAAATAAATGTCATTTCTACTCTATAGGGTATGTGCTCCATGAGTTTAGTATGAGTTTGGCCTGGTCTCTTTTCACCAAGTTGTAAATAATCATCCCCGCCTAGGGATACCTGCAATACCTGGGTGGGTGTTGGTAGATTAGGTGAGTGTTGCCGTCTCTTAAAATGTTTGACGCCTGACAGAATGGACATATGAAATCAAGAGACGTGCAATACATACCACTGTTACATATTCACGAATAAGTGTTTTTATTTATTCTGATAAAATACCTATACAAAAAATAACGTTATTTAGTTGCTGGCATTACGGTGCTTCTCAAGCAAGGGCGACACGTGCTAACGTGGCTTGCATGACAACTGCGCATGACAGAACTCCCCGCCCCGCGGAAAGTCGACCAGCTGACCACGCGTCTGGCTTTTGTTTTTTTTAAATCTACAACTCTGATGAACTTATTACGCATTCAAATATGGCGGGCCAATAAGTTAATGGGTGACGTCGGCAAACAGCCGTTGTCTTAAGTAAATAAATAGATATCGATTTTAGGGCATTCCATTGCCTCGATCACGTGTCGTCTAAACGTGATTTGGTGACCGAAATTGGTTAGTTAATTTGTTTGTGTGGGTACAGTTACAGAAAAAAATACTGAAGTAATTAACAACAAACTGATTGTCTTACAAAAGTAGATTGAAAAGTATGGTACTGTATCTAGCAGATCAATAAGATTTTTTTAGATTGACTTTATTTTACCTACATATGGTAGACGGAAGGTTTTATACCTTAGAGATACGATAACTTAGATAAATAATTGTGCTTGATTTATACAAATTATTTGAATTCTTCTAATGTAGTCCTTGTTAAGCTTCCTCAAACATACTTGAGTAGACGAGACCAGACCAGGCCCTTGATTCAGAACTCTTCGATAACGATTATTGACAACCGATAAATCACTTGACACTAATGTTAAATCATATTAGTGTCACGTGCTTTTCCGATCGACAATAGGCTAGTTTCCTAAAAAAATCTAATTAGTCCGTCAGTTTGATTAACAGAAAATATTGGCCACGTATTTTTTCTTTTTTTAAAACAAAAATTATGAAGATATAGAAGATTAGATATACCATTAAAGTTCCACGTAACGTCATGCCTTGCGACACTTTTTAGCAAGGCGTGACGTCACGTGCTCACCTTGATGCGCTTTATCTTCGTAATTTTTTGTTTGATTGACAAAAGACAAAATATGGGTCCAATATTTTTTGTTAATCAAACTGACGGATATACTGAAAGTATACCTTTAAAATATGCCCACCAAACCATCAATGTCTGTCAATATCATTAATACAATAATAAATGCAATAGCCCCTCACCTTACAATTATATTTAACAAATGTATTGATAATAGAGAATTCCCAACTTTAATTAAATTTAGCAAAATTATTCCTTTATTTAAATCGGGTAAGAAAACTGATCCCTCCAATTTTCGACCAATATCTATCTTACCCGTACTGAGTAAAATTTTTGAAAAAATAATATTATATATGTAATATGTAAATAAGTTACTTACATACGAGTAATAAACAATACGGTTTCACAAAATGTAGAAATACTACTGATGCTGGAGTTGCACTCCTAAAACATGTGTTCGATGCTTGGGAGAGTAAGCAAGATGCTTTAGGTATCTTCTGTGATCTTTCTAAGGCCTTCGATTGTGTAGATCATCAAACTTTACTAAAAAAGTTGAGACATTATAGGGTTTCAAAAGAGTCTTTAGATTTATTAAACTCACACAGGCAGAACTCAAAAAGTATGTATAAATGGAACTGAATCTTCAGGGTCACCTCTTACCATGGGTGTACCGCAGGGATAAATAATAGGAACCCTGCTATTTCTAATTTATATCAATGACCTTCCTTACTTTGCAAACGACCTATGTGAGGTGGTATTATTTGCAGATGATACATGACTGATCTTTAAAATTAAAAGCAATTCAATGCAAACAAAACGAAATGCATAAAATTTACAATACCAAATGTGAGGCAGGTCTCAACACATATCATTGTAAAAGATGAACGTCTGGATACGACGTAGTTCCACTACCTTTTTGGGAATAACTTTAGATTCCCGTCTGCAATGGGGTGCTCAAATTGAGACTCTGTCAGGAAGACTTAGTTCAGCTGCTTATGCTGTGAGAAAGATAAGACAATTGACTGGTGTTGGAACGGCAATATTAGTGTATTTTAGCTACTTTCATAGTATAATGTCATACGGAATATTGTTATGGGGCTCAGCAGCAGATATTGAGTCTATCTTTGTACTACAAAAGAGAGCTGTACGGGCAATTTACTCTCGACCCCGAGACTCGTTAAAACAAATGTTTAAGGAAATTAATATACTTACAGTGGCCTCACAATACATTTATAAAAATATTATGTACATTCGCAAAAACCTGCATCTATTCCCTAAGAAAAGTGACAAACATAATTTTAATACCCGGAATAAAGATAAACTTGCTGTTTCAAATATCAGTCTGCATAACTGAGTTTGTTCCGGCGTTTCTTCTCAGCACTTGCCAGATTGTCTGTGTCTTGTCTCGAAGCGCTAGTAGGGCCCAAAAAATAAGGAGACATGTTCTGCCCCGTAAGGGCCGATAATGTTATTATTGACGTTCATATGTGGCAGTTTTCTGTCCTAAACCGAATAAATGATTTTTGACTTTGACTTTGACTTTGACATAATACCTAATCGGCTCTGCAAATTTAAGGGACTTACCTGACATATTAATTGTTTAAATAATTATTGTTATTTGTTACCCATTCAATTATACTCTTACTAATTTTAATATCTAGCTATAATATAGGCCGCTCTCTACATTTGCGATACCTTATAGGTAACAAAGTTTTAAGTCCTGTTGCATATGTATCCACCTATGTACATAACTTAGTAAGCAAATAAAGATTTGAATTTGAATTTGAATTATCGGGCCAGATTATTTTATTATATACATATATTATTTACATTTTAGATTTATTACATATATTTAATTATTTACATATATTTAAGACAAGAACAAATGAAACCTCCGTTATGCAGCAGTACGAGTATGGTGTAGTAGTTCGAATCCCGCAAGGGGCAAATGAGAATGTAATGATGAGCACGAGCATTTGTAGGTTCCTAAATCATGGATGTGTAATAAACGTATTATTTTTTTTTTAATATGTAATATTAATATTTAATATGAGGGCTTAATTCTTCTAAACATTATATTGCTTATTAGGATTTGGAACTAATAGAAAAAAAAGGTACAAAGGAACAGGAGAACTCTATCAAATGAGTGTGTGTGTGTGTGTGTGTGTTTTTGAGTGATTGTGTGTGTGTGTGTGTGTGTGTGTTTGCATGTGTGAGAGTGTGTACGTGCTTTTTGTGGTATCAGTGGCGAATAGATGATTATTTTATCAACACGAATGTACTTTAGGAGAGTCTTTAAACTTTACGAGTCGAGCGAGGTCGAGCCGTTAATGTAATCTGTGTAATTTCACACTACAATGCACATAATACTGCAAAATCAAAGCCTAATTTCTAGTCTTTTTAGGGTTCCGTAGCCAAATGGCAAAAAACGGAACCCTTATGGATTCGTCATCGTCATGTCTGTCTGTCCGTCCGTCCGTATGTCACAGCCACTTTTTTCCGAAACTATAAGAACTATACTGTTGAAATTTTTCGGGTTGCCCATACTTTTTTTCATCAAACCCATACGTGTGAGGAATCTATGGATAGGTCTACAAAAATGATATTGGGGTATCTAATATCTTTTTTTCTAAACTGAATAGTTTGCGCAAGAGACACTTCCAATGTGGTAAAATGTGTGTAATTTCTAAGATAAGAAAATGATAAAATTAAAAAAATATATGTGATGTACATTATCATGCAAACTTCCACCAAAAATTGGTTTGAACGAGAACTAGTAAGTCGTTTTGTTTTATACGTCATAAATCGTAAACCGCAATTTACCTTTCGTATATGTTATGGATTTCATTTTGCAATAAAAATACCATAACTATGACTCGATTGTCGTGATGGGTGAACTTTTACTTATATGGGTACCTAAAGGTTTGTACGGAACCTTCGGTGCGCGAGTCTGAATCGCACTTGGCCGATTTTTTCTGCCTGCTACGGGTAAGCTACGAACCGTAGCTCGTCGTAGTCCTAGTATACACAGGCCAGGGGCGTGCATCCCATATAGGCTCTTATGCAGAGCCTACCTTCATAAAAAACCGACAGAACAGCTGACCATAATTATTAATTACGTATTCAACAATAAACAATAAATATTCTGTAACCATTGTGTCGTCTACCTGTACTTATTCCTTACTAAAGCGCGCAACTTAGATCGTTACTGTGCAATTTAACCAATGTTAGGCTGCCGCGAGATCGCCTACTGTTTCACGCAAACTTATTCAATTTTCACTCAAAACCAATGCACGCCCCTGACACAGGCACTTTATTAGTTTTACATTTTACAATTTCGGCAAAGAAGCCACAAAGCCATTGAAACTCTTTGCCAGAAATATGCAAGTAATGAAACTTCTGTGAGTTGAAGTGTTTTTATACAACACGTGAAAATGCACGTGCTATTTCGCCTGTCAAAGCGACGACATCAATAATGTGACCACAGAATTTTGATACTTCTCTTAAGTGGTGTCCTTGTTCGTAAATGAATAGTCAATTATTAATGTTATGTCGTAATGATAGACAATAATTAGCCTTGCGAAGTTCGGGAGTATATTTTTAGAATCTGTTTTAACAAAAAAATACATAAATTTGGATTCTGAAAAACCATAAATATTAATGAAGCAACGCATTAATTCTTTCGTTGCACGAACGTGTTTGTCACATGCATTATCCCATAAAACATGATAAATCCAGTTTTCATCTGACCTTCTGTTCCCCCCTGTTCGTTCCGCATGTACTTAATTAAGAGACGACCCCTTAACTCTAAATGTCAATGGTCAAATAATGAAGATAATGTGAAACTATTACGATACAATCTTTGCGGAAATTTCTTTTCCGAAAATGTATTTTTAGCGCAAGTGCCTATACATATAACTATCATCATCATCAGTCATAGGACGTCCACTGCTGAGCCTCCCCAAATAACACAATACTCTTGCTACAGTGAATTAGTCACCTCTTACCACACGCCTCCTGTTGGCGGTGGAAAAATGTATTCTTTACCGTCCCCACACTGCACCCTATACATATAACGATAGTATACCCTATTGTGCAAATAGAATCGCGCGAGTGTCTTTCCTACACTGAGCAACTTACTTTTTCGAATTAAAAAAATATGTTTTTGTGGCCTGATGAGAGTTTACGTTACGCAGGTTACGCTACATAAAACATTGATATGATTAGTTCTGGATACGACCATAAATATAACTCAATCAACTTGGGTCGTGTCGTGGTGAGTGACAGGTCTTATCGGACACGTGCCGTGTCGAATGTAGACTTCAAACAGATGTCCACAGATTTAACTAAGATGACTGCTTCCATGCAAAATACTGTTCATTATTTCCTTCGATTACCTACTTCTTTTCGACTGTCAAAATAGTACTTCTTCGTAGACTTTGTTTTATTGACGGTTTGACAAGTTTTTTTGCACTTGTGGTCATAATGGGCGAAACAGTTTTATATCCCAATTCGATTCGATTGATTGGATTGAATCGAAGATTTGTAACGTGTTAAAGTGGGGCCCATTGTACGCAATTTTGTGGTTGCGTTTCCAGTAAAAATGGTATAGTATAATATGAATGTCAGAGCTAGGAATAGGAAGGATTCAAACCCATTTCATCTGGCTTAGAAGACCGGTGTTCGAACTACTATACCAGACCAAATTTCATTCACTGTGTACATAACTCCTTGAAAGTAAGTAGGTATTATAAGTATTTGGAGTACATACGTACTTAGTCAACTTGTTATCAGGCACATACTAGATAAGTTTTGCTCAGTAGGTACAGTCAGTTAGGACATCATTCCGTCTTACAACATCATACAAACTGATAGCTAAATTCAAAATTCTAATGATTTAAAAAAAGCGACTACGGAGTACAGTAGTATATTCATATTAGCTCACTAACATATAAATATTTGTATTTAGTCATAAATATGACTGATTAATTAAAACGTGGTATTTTTAATCAAATCTGCCGATTTGTTAAGTGATTATTATTCATTAACAATATCATTACAATGTAGACCAGAGTAGCTATTTGAAAAAAAAACATTAAAAGAATTTCGCTGCGTAGTTTGTGATTAAATTCGTAAATCTTTAAATGCGCAAGTGGACCTTAGAATTAGAAGTTACCACTTTCATAATGAAACATTCATACCGTTCCTTGAGGTGGTCTAGCTTATTCCTTCCTTCATCATCATCATTTCAGACATAGGACGTCCACTGCTGAACATAGGCCTCCCCTAGTAATCCCTAGATTGGCCGGTTGTTGGACATTCCTTCATTTTTTGTGTATTGTGTGTGTATTTATAATTTTTGTGTACCGGCCTATTAGGTACAATAAGACCTCCTCTGTTTGTGACAGAAAAAGATACGTCCACGTAGTGTACGTAGAAAAAAGGTAGTCAAAGCAGTAAGGGAAAGAATTGGAAGAAATCCTGTCCGAAAGCAAAAGATTTTATCTCGGGAAATGAAGATAGCACCTAGAACCATGTCGCGTATTTTAAAAGATGACTTAGGACTCGCAGCCTTTATGATACGTACTGGTCATTTCTTAACTGATAATTTAAAAAAGAATAGGGTGGTAAATTCGAAACAACTACTGAAGCGGTACGCAAAGGGAGGTCACAGAAAAATGTTGTTTACGGATGAGATTTTTTTTACAATTGAGCAACATTTTAACAAACAAAATGACCGTATTTATGCTCAAAGTTCTAAGGAAGAAGGAGTCCCTAAAACAATCCGTACGATTGGCAGTGAAGAATTTTCCCATGGAAAGAGTGCGTGCTTCTATTGATAACTGGCCTTAACGTTTAAAGGACTGTATGCAGCCAATAGAGACCACTTCGAATAAGCTTTTTATATTTTAAATTGTTTTATATTTATGTATTAAACTAACACACTGTAAAAGTAATAAATGTTATTTGCAATAGATAAATATTTTTTTTCTTTGTTTCAGTATTTATGGCAAGACTAGGTACCTACATATTATCAATTTTACCAGGCTCAAGGCGCCTCCAAAAGTTATTACGGACAATGTAGGTTACATTTGTTGATGACAGATGTTTTGAAATTATAACATCCAGTTCAACGCAATGTTTTTGTAAAAACATTGCTTATGGCATAAGAACACTCAAGTTTGGCGGTAGTTAGCTAAAATATATATACAGTGAACTATAATTAATAAAACTAATTAAATTTATATAACTTTTAGTTACACAATCAATCAATTTAAAAAAAAGCCCATTGGGCTAGTTTCCTGGGTCAAAAAATGATTATTCTATTTAGTCCGTCAGTTAGATTATCAAAAAATATTAGACCCATATTTTGTCTTTTGTCAATCAAACAAAAAATGACGAAGATAAAGCCCATCAAAGTGAGCACGTGATGTCAGGTCTTGCTAAAAAGTGTCGCAAGGCGTGACGTTACGCGGAACTTTAACGGGCTATATCTTCATCATTTTTTGTTTGATTCAGAAAAGAAAAAATACGCGTCTAATATTTTCTGTTAATCCAACTGACCACATAAATATCACCACACATAAGCCGTAATGGGACTAAACTTGTCATAATGAATCACAAATCATGAATCAGAAAAAGTTTCGCCAGCACTGTGTTTTTGTTTGAAATTGCTATGTGATGAAGATCCATCGCAAACCCACTTGCATATTAGTTTTAAAATGGATAAGTTGAATCAACATCAGTGACTATGAGAATTTTCTCAGTGATCAAATCTAAAAGCGCTTGAAGTTTCACCTTAGCACCAGTTTCTGTAACGATTATATCATCAGGATTGGGAGGATAACATGATTTCTTGGCTTTTAAAATATTGTGATATGAAGGTAATTTAGAAATACCTTTCTCGCTAAAGATATTTTTTACTATTTGATACTGCCATTTTGACAAATTTAATGAATTAACAAATGCCAATGTTTAAGTTTCTGACAAGCATTTTTCTGGTTGAGTGTATAACAAAAAATCATGGGTTTTCTGAGTTTTGTTCACATCTGTCGAAAGACAATGAATAATTTTAGCAAGCTGTTGTTCATTGCCTTTCTCTTTTAATTTAGTAACTAAAGCAAATATTATTTCTTCTTTATCATAATGAAGCAACTATCCAGAACGTCTTTTTTTTGTTTGTTTGTCACATCAGCAAAAGTATTTCTTGACCTTGTTGTATTTGTACTAACATCACAATGAGATGGACCAACTTCCATCATTTGAATAGACAAATTTGAATCATTTTCTGTGTCTTCTATAGTATCTCGGCAAAATATTAGCTTCAAATTAATTGATGAACAAGAAGGCCAACGAATATTGGAGTTCAACCAAGACATATTTTGTTTGGAAAATCTTTTGGCTATTCTATGTGCTTTTACCCATCTTTTTTGAAAATTAGATACAAATCGTTTAGTGACATTTTTAATAATTTTAATGTCTGCATCATAAACTTCTGATGGCAAATGACTCGACAGCAAATTAAATAAGAAATCACCTTTTTATATCTGTACATTCTTGCAATGCCACATAAAAATCCAAGTTGGTTACAAACTGAGCCATTTTCAACCCAATTATCATTTGTTTATTTGTTGCGATAGGCAACAAATAAACAAATGATACCAACAGAATGGTATGTAAGAATTCAGCGCAAAAATAAAGAAACGAAAAAGATGAGAAAACAAAACAGTAACAAAAGAACAAGCAACAAAAACAAAAAAAAACAACAAAATTCAAATAACAACAAGAAACAACAAAAACGAAAACTCAGAAGCTAGCGTAGTCGCAGATAAGTAAGCACGTCAACACACGAACACACTCTGTCTGAGACTGACAACTTGTGATTGTAATCGTTGTCATCATTTCACTAACTTAATGGGTGTATACACTTTAAAACAAGCACTTTTTTTATAATAAGCGCTTGTAACTCCGAAAGTTACAGGCAGCAAGGTTACAGAAAAAAGTTAGAGAAATTTATGTTAGAGAATAATATGGGCTTTAATGTCTACTAGGTGGCATTTTGATCCATGCACGCATTTTCAGGCTACAAACGTTAATAACTTTTTCTCCATACAAAAATATATTCAACAATTTTTTTCTCAAAATTGGCAAGTTTTTAAGAAAAATTGGAATCAGTAAAAGTGATTTAGAATCAAAAGAGGAATATGTGAAAAAAATTAAGCAAGCTTAAATATAAACATTGACCCCTAAGTCCATTTTTTGGAATATTGAACCAGTGTGGGGCGTAGGTTCGTATTGTATTAACTGGAGACGGCTTATCATTAAGGCGACTAAGTAGATGGGGTCACGACCAGAGTCGTCTCTAGCCCATGTAGCGCCCGTGTGCAAACATCGCGCCCCCTAGTAAGCGCATGGTCAAAATGGAATAGGTACTAAGTAGCGAGTGGCGCTCGGCGCCCCCTAGGACCGCTGCGCCCGTGTGCAATGCACAGCCTGCACCATAGGTAAAGACGCCTCTGGTCACGACTCACGGATCGCGATTCTCAACCACTGAGGGCCCACATGGAGGAGGGGTAATTAACATGCTTTTATAGTGATTTCAATTTTGGGCCAATAGGATAAGTAACGTAGGTATTGTATTTGAACTACAGAATTCACCTAAGATATTTTGTGTTAATTCAATTTCACCTTGTAGTTCCATCGCGTCTATCCGTGTGTCCGCCTGTTCGCATGCTGCAGTGATTTATTCATGGTCAGTCAGTTACTGAATGACGACAGCGAAGCGCTGAAAGGATCCGACGGCCTTTGACTTTACACTATGAATTGTGATTATTTAATCTATAAGGTTGATGAGCTTAATTTGGTGTGGTACCGTTGTTGTTTTTGATTTCTGTAACACAAGTGCTTTGACTACTTACCACCATGAGATCAAAGCAATGTAATATATGTGATGTTATCTGATAGTTATTTATTAATTAAATTCAGTTGTATTTTACCATTATAAAGACACTAACCATATTTTAAATTGTCAAATAGACCAACCTTCGTGCAAAAGTTATTCCGAGGATTATTAATGAGATAGTTAAAATCTTGACTTATATTTTATGCCTATCATTATTTATAAAGTATAAATGCACCAAAAATACATAACCTTTTTAACTGACGGATAATGGTGAATTTATTAAAACAAAGTCGGGTTTGTTACACATTTTATAACTTAAGAACGGGTGGACCGATTTCTATGTTTTTTGATTTGTCTCTGCCCCGGATAGCAGAATAAATATGAAATAATATAATAATTTATATTATTAAAACATAGAAAAAAACACGAAAAAGAAACTAATGAAGAGGCGATACCTACGAAGTTCGCCGAGACATATTCTACTGATTAAAATTAATGAAACAACAAAGATTTTTTTATTATTTTATTATCCCTTTTGAACCGTTTCTCGTCTGGAATCTCAGATTCATTCTACAATCTACTACAGCGTCTACATTATAGGTTCTACAATACGCATAAAAAACATGAAGAAATAAGTACCAAAGACCAGAGCGAAGCTCTGTAAAGTTAATGGAATGATGAGTCATACATAATTAAGACAAAAAGATTAAGGATATACAAAAGATATACAAATAATTATAAATAGAAGAACATATTTTGAAGTAATAGTAGTATATTTTAAGAGAAATTGGCTGCAATTGATGGAAAAAGTCAGTTGTAATTTTGCTGGTGTTTCTCAAACCTACATTGATTCATCATCTTAAAATACAAACAATTACAAGGTATCAACTAAAGTGTACTGCAATTTTTGAACATTCCAAAATTAAGCATGCTTACTCAAGTCTAAAAAACAATTGAAATGAAGAAAAGAATAAGGGCCTTACTACAAAAAAGATAGACTAAGTTTAGACACTGCCTAAAGATTAGCCAACCAATTAAAAAGTATGGTAAGATAACCGAGACGTGTGTGATGTGTCAATACGAGTATTCCAAATTGTATGGCTATTCTTTAGACATGGTTTAAACCTAGTCTATCGTTTTTGTAGTAAGGCAATAAAAGTTTTTTTGCGTGCTTAAATTTAAATCTACAAAGCGTTATTGATTTATTGGCCAGCCTAACTGGCCGCAGACAGCTGGACGACTTTGTCGTTGATCTCCAGAACCTCGGCAACGTACTCCTGGTCCGCCATGATGGTGGCAAGGTGGTTGAGGATGGAGAGCAACTCACCATCTCTTAAATGCAGTTGGTCGTTGCACTGTTCTACTTCGTCAACAACTTCATCGGGAATCTGGAAGTAATAATTTGATTGTTAACTTTAGTGCCTACATTAAATGATAAGTAGTAAGACAATAACGAAGCAAATTGTCATGGTCTCGAAGTAAATAATTAACATCCTAAATTCCTAATGTGTTACGTGGACATTAAATGCCTAGCACATCAAGAATTTAAAAGTTTGGAGTTTGGAGTCGAATGGACCCCTTGCGAGAAAGGCCAAACTAATTAGTGTGAATTGTCGAATTGTCGTTCCAGATTATTTATGGTACCTAAGTGTTTGATATTATATTATTATCATCATTCAGTAAAACTAGCTTAGTGTTCCGAATTAAATCATTTGTGTTTAGGACTAATAATAATAAGGATAATTTCAGAGGAGTCTTGTCAAATTCATTTTTAATTATTTTCGTGCACCGTATATTGCTTCGGCGTTCGCCTGTGATCCTTTGATGAATAACGGTGCGGTTTTTTTTCGGAAATATTAAAGTATATTTATTCGAAAAATACGAAAAGTTTTTATGGTTCTATTAACTATCAAAAGTAATTTTTAAAATTTGGCACTATCTTGCAAAGTAGCCCTGTTTGCTTCCGCAGTGAAAGGTTTTATAAATACTTTCTGTCCAGACACATTTTTTGGGTGCGCCGTTGCATTGGCCATCAGCCAGTTTATGGAAATATGGAATGCCTGCGGACTATGACGTCAGTAAAGCTTATATTTATACGTAAGATCTTTGGATTCTGCTGGAAACCCCGAGTCTAAGGCCAACTGAACTGAAGAATTCTATATTTTAAAGTACAAATATTTACCTTCTGTAGCTTCAGGAAGGTATCAAACTTGAGTTTCTTCCTTTGCTTCCCGCTGTTGCTGTCGAAGAACATGGTGAACTGCTGGTCCCGTGGCTTCACGTGGAAGTAGATGCCGGCTGTTAGATGGCCCTTTGGGTCCCTCGCCAAGAGACTCCTAAAAATAAGGGGGAAACATTACAATGAGCGTTCAACCACTCGTGTGAGACCTTATCAAGGTTAGATAGAAGCATAACAACAAAACAATATGCTAACTATCACTTAAAATAATCTTTTTTCAGAATAGAGTAAGTTATTAACTTTAAATAACTACTTAGTGCACCCTTTGCTTAGTTTAGGCCTAGACATTGGTGTGATTGTTCAACATATTTATATAAAAAAAAAGAATTTTACCTCAAATCCCAGATCAAGTTTCTCTTCTCAGTAACGCCGACAGCCGTGAGGTAAGCCTTAGCGACGTACACCAGCGAAAGTCGTTCCTTGACCGTCTGGCCCCTGGTCTCCCGCTCGTGCCACTCCACGTAGTTGCTGTTCTGCAGGTTGAATTGGTAGTTGTACTCCTTGCGGCAATGCGGCTCGTCCGACTGCGTGAACCAGCCTGCAAATATTCCAAAGAAAAACAATTAGATATCGAAACAGGAGACAGTTTTAAACAAAGTTCAAGGAATTTTAACTTACCAGTATGTGGGTAGCAGCGGTCAGCCATCACGGTGACGACTCGGGATATATGGTAGCCCAAGTCTGACAGGAATACACCTGGTCTTCCGCCTACTCGCACATGGATTGCCAGCATTACGTGATCTTTCTCTGTCTCGATCAGGAAACCCTGAGGGCCCGGGAACGACGTGGTATAATCCCGCAGATCTCCGATGTTTTCGTCGCAGGACACCAGCATCATAGCTTTGGTGATACCAGGATAATCCTTCTCCAGGACTTTGAGGCGCTTCATCACTTCCATAGCCAGCCCCACACAAGTGTGCTTGTGGGCGCGGATCGGCGGGTTGTACTTAGGGAAGAACGTCTTCAGGTCTTCGTCCGGAGCTGCCATGTACGCATCATACAGACTCAAAAAATTGTTGACGGAATCGTAGTTCTCTGAGACGACGAGACGGCTCAACAGCGCCTCGGCTCTCGCGACCATCTCCTCGTATTGCTGGAGGGTAAGGTGCAGAGCCGGGCGGGGTCCACCCCACCGCGGGGGCGGTAGGGGGTGGTCGTGGGGCCACTGGGGCCCCGGTGCGGGAACGCCCGAGCCGAGTCAGCTCAACCACTCGGCCCCCCAGCGCCCCATGACGCGGCGTACGGCGCGGTCCTCCGACGAGGTGGACGCGATCGTGGGGGGGTCTGCCAGGTGCCCTGCGACCCCAGTGGCCTCCACGCCGAGCGGCGTACCGGGAGACCACTCGTCCTTACTTAACGGTTTTATATTTATTATATCTGGAAAGAGAATAACTCTTATTAGGATGTTGCATGGCATGATGAGACAACTAAAAAACGATTGTGTAAATGGATGATGTACCTATTGGATGAGAGAGTGATGAATAGGGGATGACATGAATATGATGTAAACGTTCGAATTTGTGCAAAAAGAAGACTGATTGACATGAGATTGCGCTTCACTATGTTTTATTCAATAGTGTTAAATAGTTTACAGCGTGTCTAAATAAGTAGGGTCACCGCATTTCCTAAAACTACAGTAGTCGTTTTTATTGAAACATGCGGTTTGAGAAATTAATGTTTCGTAGGTAAGTACGTATCTTTAGAATCTATCTATTAAACCACGTACGTTATGTATAACAATAATTATTATTTAAGTTATGTTTATTTATAAATAATTTAAACGCGTTCATCGTTTCATTTGTTTTTTTTTTCAATTGTTTAACCTATAATGCTTTTTTGCGCAAAAGTCAATTACTTACATTAAGTCAAGCTGTTAGGTTTTCACATATTATTATCACCTAATAGCCCGTAATTTAAATTAATTTTCTCGATATGAGAAACAGTAATACCTACTCTTAAGTACGACTAATAATACTAACTGCTATTATTGTCTTTTGTTCTAAATTACAGAGGATTATGTGTAATTGTTGACGTCGTCGTCGATTCTGTGTAATGGTAAGAATCCCATGTTGTAAATGTATTAGGTAATTAGGATCAGTTGAATGTAACTAATTAGCCATTTTCCCTAACGATTTATTAGCAAATAGTCACTTCATAAATAACGGAATGAATAATGATATACTTTTTGGAATAGTTATCCATTTTGCCAGTTAATGTCTTGTGACGATTTTGTGAAATTTTGCTTGTGAACTTCTGACACTATATCGAAATGCTCTACATTTCGCAGTGTTATGATAACATGCGTGCATGATATAAGTAGGTATGTAGATTTTTATGTCGCGTCTGGACTGGAAGGAATACTTGCTAAGAAACTAGTATATTTTAGCTTATATTTTATATGTATAGGTACTGTGTGACTAGAGGACCTAAATAACAACATTTTCATGCTAAGATGATTCAGTTGGTATGATAATGAAAAGTTTAGTTTCGGTTAGTTAATTTAGGTTTTTTTTTTTGTTTTTAAAACCTAAAAATATTTCATTTATTTATAATTGGTAACAGCTGCCATTACAGGAAAATACCAATTCGATAGTTGCAGTAATGCAATGATAGTTATAAATCCCTATAGTTATAAACCCTGGAAATATATCCATTTTTAATTTTAAAAAATCTTTGGTTGTTTTTCCTGTAGGTACGGGTTCATCGGTTCACCATTTATCCGATTACGAGTGAGTTCACGGCGGGAACCGCACGGTTTCAAAATCGCGTGGGAACCGCGCGGGTCTTATTTACCTATCATTGTTCGCAATCGTTTAGACATACCCGCGCGTTTTGGTTACGGTTATATCTGAACGGTTGCAAGCAATGTTAAGTAAATAAGACCCGCGCGGTTCCCACGCGATTTTAAAACCGTGCGGTTCCCGCCGTGTCTGAACTCACTCTAAGTTGTTTTGCGTGGGTAAAGTTGCTGAATTTAAAGAAAGAATATACGGACGAAGTCGCCGGTAGTAGCTAGCTATCAGTTAATTTTATCTAAACATTATCTCAATGTAAATAATCTTAATACTCTTACGTCAGTACTTTTGCGAGTTCATTCCTAGAATGAAGTGATAAGCAAGCAACTATTCGCACTACTTCTAATAACGACCCCCTCCCTCTCTAGTATTACTAAGTGCAAATCAAGGTCTCAGGTGAGTCATACTTTATCGCCGATCGATGCTGCTCTACCGCCCCCTTCCTGATTGCATAATACTCTTTGACCGTACCTACCTACATGAGCATATCTAAATAAAAAGGTAAACTAATACATTTAATGTAATGTTCTATTATTGGGCAATGAGTGACCGTCGTCAATAATTAACAAGTTGCTAATAATTAAAAAACTTCAGTAATTTTGCACCATGATACTGTTTTTAGAAAAATTTATCGCCTTGATTTATTTTGTTTGGAATGAACTGGGTTGACGGAAAAATAAGTCACGATATTGATAAATTACCTACATTTCGATTATAATATACCAAAATAGCATAGCAAAGGTACTTTCATAACTAACATGTGTACTTTCATAACACTAACGCTAGTAACATATAAACTTTTGCATTAGTGATTTATTTATCTTGTATGTAGATGTTAATATTATCAAAATAATCACGCTCATACAGGTTGGTTGGTAAAATAACACACAATTGTTTTTAATTTATTGTCTTTCAGTAACTGGTAGGTTTTGTTCAACTCAGGATTATGAAAAGAAACCCGATTTTTAACCCGATAAAGGAAATTGAAAGTTAAAATAATTTGGAACACGGGCATGAAGTTTAGGCAACAATTTATTTAAAAACCGTTATTGCGCATTTTCCGCAATGATGACGTCATACTGCCGAGTTGAGCATCGATGGCGCTGTAACTGAAACATCGCATCAGACAGAGACATTTACAGAAACGATTTTGTTTAAAGAAAACCACAACCATACATTTTGTTTTTAGTGTTATCAAAGTTTGTAAACTGTATGATAATGAAGTATAATATTGTTTTTAAAATATAAGTTAATAAAATGAGTGAATAAAATAAAATTTGAAATAGGTATCACACTGAAAGATGGATGGATGATGATTGACGGTATGATGATGATGGTGATCAATAGAAGGTGAACGTACCCATTTCCTTGGCCTTGGCCGATCGAAGTCTATAAGTTGTCCCCTTGGGAAAGTCTGTGTTTACGTCAGGAACGAAACTGATTGGTCGTGCGTCCGCGCCCGCTATATAGAGTGCCCGTTCCGTCCTCCCCGCCCCTCTCTGAACCTCCTCATACCCCTCTCGAGCGTCATCGGACGATCCTATTCACGTGTGCGAAGAGCCAAGGTTTTCCAAGTGTGAATAAGCGTGATGTCTGTAAACGACTCGGCGGTGTGGGTGATGCGTCAAAACAAAGTTTGTATGTGTGCGTAGTCGGACGCTCTTTGGTGACACGATAGAGTTGGTGGGGCAGTAGGCTCAGTCCGGAACACTTCTCATTGAGTTCCTGAAATCGGTTACGCACACGTGGACAGACTTCTTCATTCGCGTCGCGAATAGCTTTTTCGGGGATCTCTAAAACCTTAACGGATCTTATTACTATTTGCTTATTATTACGAATATTATCAGTCAGTACACATAACTACGCCACAAATCCCTGTTGTCTACCTTCCCCATCCAGTCTATTCCAGAATTCCCAAACACCTATATTGTTAGTCGATAGGCCGGTGGGTGGGTCGCGTCCAGAGCACGGGTTAGCGTTCCGGACTGTGAACCATTAGACCAGAATTAACAAAAGACAAATGAAATTTTATATGAGGACATACATATTATATTACATTTTTACTAATGTGTTGAAACGCGCTTTATGAAACGTGCTCTCCGCTCTATCACGCCCACGTCTGTAAGTAATTAGTAAGTGTAATAAATATCCAACTTAGCTTACTTGAACGTGGGGACTATAGGTTCATGCCAAATCATGTAGTCTTTTTTACGCTCGATCTCGCTAACATTGTGTGTATCTTACTGTTGGATGAACTTACTGTACACCCCTGCAGTGTTGCTAATGTTTGTCACCATTTGTCCATTTGTGAATAGCATGATAACCTCTGGGTACGTGGTGGTAACATGTGAATGCATAGTGACACGTGATATTTCATTTGACAGGCATCTCGAGAATCTCTACCGCAAGGTGTTGTTATCGGAGAGGTCTTCAACTTTTCTATCCTTGTTACCTGTCATTCATTCATTGATTGCGGTGTCGATGGCGTCTCTAGAATGTAATTTTGTTTACCTACCAATCAACCTTTATTTAGAGCATGTAATTCGACTAATAAATAATAAGAAAAGTCCCCATTTAGTGACCAAATGAATGGTACGGAAACCTTGTGGCAATCGTTCCAAATGTATTAACAAAACCTACCTCATCCAGAATCATGGTCAAGCGTGTATACCTAGTTACCTAGGTAGGTACCCCGTAAGCGATTAGGAAGCCCCTTCAACGCTAGGCATAATATGCCTATTACAGAGACAACACACATTTAGGAATAAAATGTTCGTGCAAGTATACGATTGAGCCCTCACAAGATTCATCAAACGCAAAACCATATTGGTATTTTAATAAATTTCTACTTTCACCTTATTCGTTTTCCGACGCGCCATTGCGTCTTTCGAAACCCAGTCTAAAAATAGACTGAGATCAATAGTTTTATTTACCTGAATGGAGGCACGAACGACCTTCAAGACACGTGCCGTGTTTAATGACGTAGACGCAATACGGTTCTAAGAAACAGCTGATTCATGTGAAGGCATCGAAGGAAGTGAGCGTCAGACGATTAACTGGTGGTAACTGGAAATCGACGAAGAATGCTGATTTTTGTTGTGATGTAATTTTAGTGACTAAGATCTAGACAAGTGGTTTACCTACCTACTTACTTGTTTGAGACTCATACGTAGATATTATTGTGGACAAGCCTTCTTTTTATTTTATGTGTTTTGTTGTTTTGCCTTGAATCAGAATCAATCATTTTATTATTTAAACTATTGCAAAAGTAAGTACAACTGGCGGACTTAATACTCCACAGCATTCTTTACCAGATAACCTTGAGATAATGCAGATATAATGTAGGCTGTGTATTTTTGATAAAATACTTTCGTGTTTGATGGTTAAACGGTTAAAAACAATCAAGATAAGTTTAAAGTAAACATAATCAAAGAAAATTAATAATATAATATAAAGATATCTTTGACATAATTAAGATTTATGGCCATGCTATTTATAAATGGCTTTTTAGTAGGTCATAAATTTTCCAGATCGCTGTCAATTGGAGGATACCTACATTCTTCATAATTGGAGCTCGAACACGAACAACCATTGACATATGACTTGATATTCATATGACACACATTTAACTATGGCGCGTTTGATTCACTTACCATCAGCTGTTACTCTCATGTGTATGTGTGTGCTCACACAAAACACTTCTATGTGTGTGTCACATCAAAATATCACGTGAATCGCTACTGCAAATAGGACCTTATCAAAAGGCATTAGAGGGGCTTGTCGATAATAACTATCAATGCCACGATAACATTCTAGAGCTCTCGAGTAATTTTCCGAACGAGGTGTTTACAAAACAAACTGCGCAGTTTTCATTGATACATTCGGGTTTGGTATTTCATTTGTAAACAGAGACAGACACTGACCTCTGTAGACCAGAGAATAGGTTAGTCTTCCGTGAGACCGTGATACATACGGCGAATTCCTATAATGGACATTTAATACATAGGGGAGAGGCTTAATTTGAACAAGGGGCTATTGGACGACACTTTTTTATTTTTCGGGCTTCGTCGCCACTTTAATTAAATTTAATTTTCCTCTACCGTTTATATTGAAAAGTTTTTAATGTTTTTCTTAGTTTTGTGTGGTGTGCCCGTGTGCTATATAATAATAGGTAGTCTATCTTTGTATATCTCGTTAAGTGCACATTACTTAATATTTTCAGTTATTTTATCTGGCTCGAAGGACCAACGGAAATATGAAATGATTAAATTAATTGCTTGTTGTGCGTTGTGCTGCCTTATTATAATAAACTACCTAAGTATCTAAGAACTAAATTATATTAAGATAAGAAAAACAGAGTAAATAATAACAAGTTTATTATTTTATCCTGAATATATTTTTTATGAGTACAAATATTTACATCACTTCCTATTACATTGAGAATACATATATTGCTCTAATAGCAACATCTTTCTCCATTACATTAAACATTGCAAGCACGAAAAATATTAACTAATAAAAAGCTGTTACGACGTAGGTCACACTATAAGTTTTGCGTAACTTAAAAAAACAACATGTCATAACCAAAATATTATGTTTATTGCTTTTCAAAATACTCTCCTCTACATTTTAAACATTTTTTCATGCGATCGAACCATTTTTTAAAACAGGAGGACCACAGATCTGAAGGCATGTTTTCTACGTGCTGATTGAACGCTATCACTGCCTATTCGGAGTTGGTAAAAGTAAAACCTCTCATCAAATCTTTGATTTTGGGGAAAATACAGAAATCACAGGGTGCTAGGTCGGGGCTATGGCTATGCGCAGGATGTGTGACGAGTTGTACTTTTTCGGAAGCTAAAACTCGGCTTTTGGGTCGTCTTTCACGAACTTTTTCTAACATCCTAGGTATACACCCATTCACAAGAGTGCCGTTTTTTTTCGGGTTCAAAACAATAAATCCACGTTTCGACTCCTGTGACAATGTCATAAACAGCATTAGAATGTCCGTGGTCGTACTTCAGTAGCATCTGTGAGCACCATTCCACGCGAGCCCGCTTCTGCTCCGCTGTCAGTTCATGAGGGATCCAACGACAGCAAAGTTTCCGAACTTTCAATTCTTTGTGTAAAATTTTCTGAATTTGGCTCATACCAATCCCCAATAGTCCTCAAATTGTCTCATAGGAAATCCGCGGGTTTTCTTTAATTAGCCGCTTAACAGTAGCCACATTATTTTCGTTGACGGCAGTTGAAGGCCGCCCTTCACGAAATTCGTCATGTAAAGAAACTCGACCTCTCTCAAATTCAGCAAACCATCGCCTCACGGTGCTCAAACAAGGTGCTTCTCTCCCAAAATCATTTTGAAGACGAGCAGCACAGTCTTGCGGAGAGAGAGAACTTTTAAAATCATAAAAAATCATCGCTGTAAAATCTTTTCGACTTAATTCCATTTTCAACCGACTTCAAAAAACGAGGAGGTTCTCAATTCGACTGTATGTTTTTTTTTTTTTTTTTTTTTGTATATTTGTTACGCGATTACTCCGCCAATTATGAATCGATTTTAATGATTCTTTTTTTGTTTGGTAGATCATACTTCAGAGGTGGTCCCATATAAATTTTATCGAAATTGATTAAGAACTTTTTGAGAAAATCAACAAATATATACCCAGATAGTATTTTGGTTGTGGTTCTTGTTACCTATCTTCGACAAATATGAGCCGATTTTGATGATTTTTGTTTTATTGAATAGCTTATACTTCAAAGATAATATGCTAAAAGTTTACAAAATAAAAATCACCCCTAAGGGTAGGAAAATAGGGGATGAAATCGGTGTTCAGCAGTTAGATTAGGATTTATCACTAAAAATTGATGAAATAAGTAAATTTTATTAAAAAAAATAAAACCGACTTCAAAATACTAAAATGCTAAAAATAATCCTAACACTTAAGTACCTAATCAGTTACTTTTGGAGTCGGTGCAAACAAAAACATTGAATCTCTCATCGGCTGGCACCGACTCCAAAAGTAACTGATTAGGTACTTAAGTGTTAGGATTATTTTTAGCATTTTAGTATTTTGAAGTCGGTTTTATTTTTTTAATAAAATTTATCGTTGCTTAGGTTCCAACTTTGATGTGTGATAAAAAACAATTGACAAATCATTTCCCGCCAACTGTTTTTTTAATTACTAAGAAGGTTGCAATATTTAAAAAAATATAACATTCGAAATTCAAATAGTTCCGATTAGCTAGAAGTGCAAAACTTTTAGTGTGCCCCATGTATTAGGAATAGAAAAATTTACCTAGTAAGTACAACAGACAACAGCACGTCAACTAAACCTACCACAAAACGTCAAATTGTCTCAATTGATATATTGATCTCTAAGTGTTAGGCATAAAGTTGAAAATCAATTGAATGACTTTTAACTTTTTGGGTAGGTTGACCTGCCGTTGTCTGTACCTTTTGCGATATCGGTTTTGGTCTCTTTGAATATGTTGTATCAATATAACATCACTTCTATGGAAGTTATAATGAAATGTGACTAGTGAGTAAGGTACTAATAATGGTAAGTAACGGCCCAAAAACCGGAGTCTGTTTCATTCATGCGAGCAAAACGAGTGCCCCCAGCCAGTCTAGACAGGGAAGGGGCGATGTGGTGCATTTTTAATGCTATCTAGTTCAGGCAAATAGCTGCTTTAAATGAAGATCTTAAAGTCGAAAGTTAATCAGTATTCTGTCCAAATTGTTATCTTACTGGGTTCAGGAAGGGACGGTTGGCAGTTGGCAATGAATAGATAATGCCTTTGGTCTGATGAGGGTCATAATTTAAAATTCTTATAGGTACCCTGTCAATCGTAAGACGTTGGTATAGGTATAGACTAATTATGAAATTTAAAAAAATTGCTACGTTCTTGCATGAATTACGATTTTATTAACATGTGTTCGTTCACCTCACGTTTAAGTAAGTAGGTATATGACGAGGGAATATTACTCCCTCGAAAAGTTGTTGTATGAGGCTAACTAAAAAATATCTTATAATAAGAACGTTAGAGCAATATTTTTAATTTTAAACCCCGAGGCCTTTCGGGGTCCCTTGTTTAACCAAAATTACAAAAAATAAAACATTTTAAGTAGTTAAGATGCATATTAATCAACTAACATATTTTATACTCATGTACTACGCTAAATGAGTTTATGAAAAAGGTAGCAAAATTAGACCACCAGCTATTATCACTGTATTTAGTTTAGTAAAAGTATTATTAAAAGAATGGTTTATCAAAAAAATGCAAAAAAAGTATACCAACATTTGTCAGGTGTGGGGTTCGAACCCACGCTCCCTCTCGGGAACCAGAGCTTAAATCTGGCGCCTTAGACCACTCGGCCAACCTGACTTGTAAGACTGCGCCGAAATAAAAGGCTGTTTCTAATACTAACTTCATTAAGATTTGTTGTTTTGCAATAAAAGACGTGATATATTATAATTTTATAAATGTTTTCTAAGTTCTTATTTACGTTAACGGTTTTTTTTCTCGTAAAAACATGAAACATTAAATCTTTGAATAATTTTATCTTTGTGGGATAAAAATAAACAGGTAACTAAAAATAGGTATATTAGATAAATAAGTTTAAGGAATACTTTAATGAATTAAAATACAAGAAACAACAATAACCCTGCCACCTATTGAAGTTTTACTAAACAAAAGTGAACTTGCTCAGCATCTGACTGACATGGTTGCTTTTAAACATGTGTTGCGCCTCAGCGCTCAGAGATGTCGCTTAGTGCAATTTTTTTTGTTAAGTAGCTATAGAAACTCATTCAATACAAATACATAGTCAATAATATACACTTTTAATAAATTTGTTTCTAGATTTATCTGTGTCGAATACTCGACGATACTTATTGTTAAGACTGTTAATTCGCTTGTTATCTATCTACATATACAATACTACCGATGCAGCGATGAGGCGCTAAGCCTAATCTACAAAAAAATATTTTTAAATTGCCCTAAAATGTATAAAACTTTACCAAAACACGTTTCATTAGTCTTAAGTTGTCTATTTTTTCCTACCTAAAATGTATATACAAATGGTTGCCGCCCCTGAGCCTCAGCACCTCCTAATAGGACCGAAGCCTCTTAAGCCCACCATTTACGTCTCAGACTCAGCTACTGATTTATATTTTAAATGTGTGAAATGTGCCAAAGTCAAAAAGTCAAAGTCAAAAGTCAAAAATCATTTATTCAATTCAGGACAAAATTGCCACTTATGAACGTCAATAACAACATTATAGGCCCCTAGGGGGCCAGAACATGTCTCCTTATTTTTTGGGCCCTACTAGCGCTTCGAGACAAGACACAGACAATCTGGCAAGTGCTGAGAAGAAAAGCCGGAACAAACTCAAGTCACCACTAGCTGCCCGGTTATCAATGTTAACATGATAAGTTTGCAGACATACTTTCAAGAAATTTTAATAGTTTCAAAGAAACTGACTCTGAATGAGATGGTACAAATGATACATTCAGTATGAGAAAAAATATATTTACAGAAAAGAAACCAACAATGACACAGCAGCCGGTAGCTAAATACTAATATGAAGTGAAATGAAGTAGGTATTTGAATGAATTTTATTAACATGGTTGCCCTAAATCAGTACGACACTGCAAAATTTTTTAAAAACTTATAGTTAATATTTTTTTTGTGCAATACATTGTCTATCTATCTATCTAACATATAAAAATGCAAGATGCGCGGCTACTCTTTGTAGAAAATAGATTCGTAGTACCAATCTCATCATAGTATTTTACACAACCAGGCCACTGTGGTACCTACCTATTACATTTTTATAGCTTTGTACAAAAATGCATAACCTTGTGCGAAGTTTATTAAACCAATAAAACCTTCCTGTCTGTAACTCTGTATAGCATATTCTCCGACACTACTACAAATTCGTAAGAGAAGTAACTAAATGGTCAGCCGTAATAAAATTTGGTTAGCCACAAAAATCTGTATTTTAATCATTTGGTCAGCATTCAAAGATTTTGTATGCAAGAAATATAAACAATCGGCAATCCTTGTTTCGCAAATAATCTTGATAATGATCAGTAATTTGATCATAAATAGTTAGCTTAAAATAATACGTGTTCGCCAAATAAACAGTCTATCCGCAAAATACTTACTTGATCAGCAAGATTCACGATTGGTCTAAGAATACAGTCATGACTGGTTAGCAAATTATTTGTTCGGTATGCATATTTAAAGCATGGTTAGCAGATTAACTAATGGGCTTGAATTTTTATTAAAAAGTTTTTAAAAAAATTAGATCGATTCAAAACTATATTTGTAATTAAAAGTTTAATTACAAATGTGTAATTTTTTGATTATAAGGGTTTGAATCGATCTCAATTTTATTTTAAGAATAACCATGTGGAACTGTTAATTTATAACATCAAAATTAGACGAAATATTTTTAATTATGTCACATTTTTTTTTCATTTTACCAAACTCAAAATCAACTCAGAAATTAAACCCACTACTATAAATACCCATTAATTGTGTTTGTCAGGAATGCGCCCATTTTTACAAGTCATTATTGCTATTTTTATATGCTGCATAAAATTAGATTAGTTGCTTACCCTCTAAGTGTTTATCAAAATTTTATTAAACATGAGTCACTCATTGCTAGCTATTAAGTATAATTATTATGCTGTTAAAAAAAAATTACAGCCGTCCAGAATAAAAAATTGCTGATTGATTTGATATTGTTTGCTAGCCATGGTCTGCTGACCAATCTTAAACATGTATTTCTGCTGCCAGAATACATTTTTCTGCTAACAATAACATAAATATTATGCTAATTCGTAATGATACGATGAAAATTTGATACGGTTTTTACAGTAAGTACGAGTAGTTGATTGATGAGGTAAGGTTCGTGCATTCAAGTTATAAAAACGTAACCCGCTGCCTGATTAGCAAGCTAATGGGGCGAAGCAAGTAGCACGTAAAACTGACGGCCGTTGGTGCAGAAAGGCTAAAACCTTTCTGCTACATGGAGGCCAACACCGACAAACGCAGCATAGGACGTCCACAAGGACAGACGACCTGGTAAAGGTTGCAGGAAGCCGCTGAAAGCCGCTGAAAGCAGGCCGCTCCCAAGACACCACACCTATTCTCGGGTCACAAACAAGTTCCTTTTGTTTCAAGACTCAACGACTTTTTTCAGAAGAATTTCCTCATCCAAACACACCCTGACAGGCCAATTGACTCAAGCGGGGATCAAACTCGTGGCCGTTGCTTTCAAGGCGAATGCTGGATACAGGCTGCTTCCAACCGGCCAATCTGGAAGTCATTGCGGGAGGCCTATGTTTAGCAGTGGACGTGGAGTTAGCAGCGGACGACGAAATGATGATGATGATGATGATAAACGGTTGTCTATTCATTACAAGCTATGTACGGATAATCAAACCTTTGAAAAGTAGGGACAATGAAACAAGTGACATTCTAGCTACATTTCTTTATTTCTCAAATGAAACTCCTCAACCCTAAAATGGCGAGTGCGGCTATGCCGACCCACTTGCTGTAGGCGGGGACGGCGGCCGCATTGCAGTCGTCGCTGAAGCACTGGCACACGGTCTCGAGGTGGTCCTCATTGTCCGCTTTGTAGCAATCGCGGTGGTGGCGCAGCCAGCCGCAGCCGCGGGTCACTCGCACGTCCGAGTCGTGGTGCTTGTGGAAGACTGACAAGGCAAACAGAAGAGGGTTACAAATCTTTAGTTAAAATCTATCACACACTTTATTGCACAAAAAAAAACGTTAAAGGTAATACACACAAGACACAGATGAGTACAATCAGGCGGCCTGATCGCCGTTAGCGATCTTTTCCAGACAACCTTTGGGTAGAGAAAATTAAGTTGTGTAGAGTGGGGTAACGTAGTTCTTTATTTCTTATCTTTTGTAACTTTATGATGTAATGTGTGGTTATAAGTTTAGCATTTTCTCAATGGGTAACATAAACATGTAGGTATTGTTTTTATCATCACTCATGTGGGGTAACGTAAAATGTGTTCTTTTTTTATTTATTATATATCTTGTATTATCGTTTAATCGTTATGAATTCTCATGTCTGTGTGTTCTATCGATGGCTTGGAGAGGGCATTCTTCTATGATATCTCTCTCTATCGCCATCTTGATTGTAGGGTCTTGTGCAGAATAGACGTATCTAGCAAATAATGGTCTAATACTAAGAGAATAGGCTTAGCATGATTGTTAATTGTGATGGACAGTGGACACGTGTCAGTCAGTACCAACATCATAGGCGTTGTACTGATGTTAAAGGACAAAAAGTTATCGTTTACGTCCTTTGTCAGCCAATCTTATCACGGGGCGTATCTACCTTGAAGCCAAACCTAGCTTCAAGGTTTAGCACAAGTGCAGCTTCGGCCAAAAAAAAGACTTATCCCTTAATTAACCTTTTTTTTCTTTTTAGTGTGTCATACAGTAAATAAATAAAATAAACTGAACTGAACCAAACATTATTCTTCAGTATCTAGTCACTTCATAACTTCAGTGTCTCAGACGAAATTTTAAACAGAATTACTTACTCTCGTTATGAATTGATGGTTCATGCTTGAATGAAACAAACTTGACCTACAAGTTTATGTTCGACATTGACCGAACGACATCATATTATCGAGTTCTGTTATCTGAATGTTTATGTTTGTTGACAAAATGCAATAACATTTATTGCAGAGCTGCAGACCTAAGTCATATTTGTAATTAATATGCCTTTTAAATATGTTTCATGAATCAAGAGCCAAGGATTTGGTTGGATTCAGTGGTTTTGAGTTTGGGAGAACATAGACAAAATCCTAAGCGTATGGATGGGATTCGTACCTACTGTATCTCTATAGCCATAAAACCACTACACTCCTTGTTTAAGCTGACAGTCTTCTGGATCTAATGGACAGTTTTGTGTGACATTTGGCTTAGGCTTTTAATTTTCTTCTAAAATCAAAATGCCATCGAGCAATCGAACTACATTATCATCGTACTTACCATTGCATGGTCAATATTCATACACAAAACAAATAATTTTGGTAGTTCATAAGTTACGGGCTTGGGTTTTTTAAAGGTTGGGGTCATTCATGCACATGTTAAATCGTAGTCTGACCATAGGCTGGTCCATCCAAGATTTGAAGACACCGAAAATCAGGCAAGCCAAAACCCTCTTGGCTTAAGAATCTCAGACAAAGTGCGGACTTAGCACAAGTCCCTGTTTAAGACAGTATTAAAGAAAGTAAAGATTGCCATGATGACCGCTAACCTCTGGCAGGGGACGGCAACCTTAGAAGTAGAAGTCATGATAAGTATAAATAAAGTTGAATACAACTTACTAGTCTGCACGATCTTCCGACAGAAGAACTGGTGGTTATCCGGCGAGTAGACGCCGCTTGCGCAGTCTGTCATCTTGATGAACTTCTGCCGCGTTTCCTGGTCGTAGCTGGCGGGATCCAGGCACATGCTGTTGTTGGCGCTGTTGCACTCATAGCACCGGATTGAAAGACCTGGACAAGTAATGGATGAAGGGAGAAAGAAAGGATTAGGATCTTTGCACTGGTCTCTAGACAGTATTATGGGGAATTGTTGTCTCTTAAACTTATTGAATGTGCCGTGTGGGGACGGCCGTAAAAAATACACTTCCTCACCGCCAACAGGAGGCGTGTCGTAAGAGTAGACTAGATCCTGTAGCACGAGACGGGCAGCAGCGTCTTCGTGCGAAATCTTATAAAAAAACTGCGCTCGCCAACCCGCCTGCCAAGCGTGGCGAGTATTGGCAATCCCCCCCGATGATCAGTCATTGGGGGAGGACTTTGTTCAGCAGTTGACCTCCTATGGTTGAAATGATGATGATGTGTTGATGAACCGATTGAATTAGCTCAGATACATACATTTTTGTTGCAAAAATGTTTAAATACTCGTGATCATGATATTTTGTGATAACTGGACGTGCTGAATCTGGATCATGGTCAAGCATAATCTGAGTGGATGGAGATAAATCCAACAAATCAGAAATCATAGCCCAGCCGTTCTTGACTTATAAATAGTGTAACTAACCCAAGTTTGTTTTTATTCGAAGATTAAATTTCGATACTAAAGAAATTAATATCATAATATGAAGCTGGGGAACGTTAGTAGGTACATAATGAAATCACTTTTAACTACTTATTGACAGTATTGTGGAGTTATCTCGTTAATTATCTAAGTAGGTACTTAAATATTATTTGCAAGAATATTTTGTGTCATTAAATAAAAATAATTACCTACTCATTTGGTTTATAAGTCTAATTGATAAATGATAACTTACCCAATGGAGCGCACACTGATAGCATCACCAACACCACTGTGTATTTCATCGTTAACGTATTTTTTTTATAATTAATTTTGTTTTTATTATTATTATTATTACTTAATAAACCACATTAACGGGCTTCATCCCCGGCTGATATAATCGCACTGTGAAGTAGACAAGTAGTCGCTATAAAGCTTTGCAGACTCAAATGTACACAACTAATGTCGAACACCAACCATAACGAAGCCTTATTCTGTCATGTTTTTTAAATTATAGCATTCGATGAAAATTACACGCAATGTCCCGAGTAGGCAGGGAATAGTCCCGGTAAATCCCGGTCCCGAAAATCCTGAGATTTGGCGTGGATTGAGGACCCGGGACTCATAACCTCGTATTTCCGGTTCTATCGTAACTTTCGGGACTAAAGCGTAACACACAGAGAGCGTGCGCGGGCCGGCGACGGGTCGGGTCCGTAGTACGGCGGGTCTAATAACATACTACTAGATCATCAAATCAGATCAGTAGAGATCAGTAGATCATCAAACTTTACTAAAAAAATTGAGACATTATGGGGTTTCAAAAGAGTCCTTAGATTTATTAAACTCTTATCTCACAGGCAGAACTCAAAAAGTATGTATAAATGGAACTGAATCTTCAGGGTCACCTCTTACCATGGGTGTACCGCAGGGATCAATATTAGGACCCCTGCTATTTCTAATTTATATAAATGACCTTCCTTACTTTGCAACCGACCTATGTGAGGTGGTATTATTTGCAGATGATACATCACTGATCTTTAAAATTAAAAGAGGTCAAGAATCTTTTGACGATGTAAATAATGCACTCTCGCGGGTTCTGCATTGGTTTAGTACCAACAATCTTTTGCTCAATGCAAGCAAAACGAAATGCATAAAATTTACAATGCCAAATGTAAGGCAGGTCTCAACAAATATCATTGTAAAAGATGAACGACTGGATACTAGTAATTCCACTACCTTTTTGGGAATAACTTTAGATTCCCGTCTGCAATGGGGTGCTCATATTGAGACTCTGTCAGGAAGACAAGGACGCCTGACCTGTTTCGTGATTTTCCTATTTAAAGCCTCTATAGAAATGACAATAGGTTTTCTCGTCGCCTCTTAAACCCAAGTACCAGATCATAATTTAGAATTTCATCTAATAAAAACTGCCTTTTAGGTGTGGACACTGTGTCGGGTGGGCCTTGTGATAAAACTAATTGAACTTTGATCTTAAAAAAACTATACGTTCTTTGCAGTTTTGCTATTGTCATCCATATATAACAAACAAAAACAAAAAACGCAAACATTAAGTAGTTACATCTTTATTAGTAAAGTTGTAGATATATTTTACAATCACAAAATGTTTTACAACAAACATGTAATGTTTTAATACGTAAGTAAGTATCTCATGGTAATACTGAGGCCTTTTAAAGGCTTTCATCTATTTTAATTCTTTCATTATTCAGGTAAACGTTTGTGAAACGCTTGTGTCCCAGAAAGTAGGGGCAACACTTTGTCTAGGCCACACTCTTTAGCGTTTAGTATTCATACATTTCTATGATAATTTAATACAATCTTTGGTTTAAATTCAAAAGGTAGGAACTTAAAAGGTACTTAACAAACTTTATAATGTCAGTTAATTCGTTCCAAAGTTTATAAAAGTCTCAAGCAGTCATTCGCTAGAAAAAGTTCAAACTTCCCCGCCAATTCTGATAGCTAACCAAAATGCCGGTCACTAAGCCTAGAACTGTCACTTTGACGTGTGCCAACATGGCAGCCGCGTTGCACATGTCTCCGAAGCACTGACACACGGTCTCCAGGTGGTCGCTGTTGTCTGCTTTATAGCATTCTCGCTTGTGTTTGACCCAACCACACGTGCGGGTCACTCGAACTTCCGGGGTTTTATCGACGTGAAGAACTGCAAAAAAGAACCTGTTGTGAGATTGACTGAGGGAGGGCGTAGGAGATGATAAAACAGAAGACGTAAGCCCTCCTGTGATTGTAGTCACATACTTACTTCAGTATTGATATTTTATAATTGTTGGGGAAGAAAGGTTATCGAATAGCGACCAAAAACTGAGAGACGCAGCGTGGGCAGGCCTTCCACCCGTTGGACTGAGGGCTAGTCAGGGTTGCTTCTATCAAGCGGCCCAGAGCCGCTCGTTGTGGCGTTATATGGATGAGGCATATGTCCAGCAGTCTACTCTTCCAAAGGGTGATTATTATGATTAATACTTATGCCTGAACTTAAAGTCATAGCTGACTTGAATATACCCGCGTCTTAGTTCGATGGAATTTGAAAGAATCCCAGATAACGCAAGCATTGTATATTATTTTTGAACATCAAAACAAATTAATACAGATTTCAGAGTTTGCAATTTCCAGAATACGGCTTCATTTTCACGCACTGCTAATTTCAGTCGCTTTTTATTCACCTTTGTGTACATAACAATGTTTTTGTCCAACCCACTGTGCAGTTAGTCGGCGATGAGACAAAAAAAGCCATTGAGGCAGCAGCAAAATGGGGCAATGCGACCTTTGTGTCGGAGTGTTATGGTTTAATCATACTTAGATAAACTAGCTGGATGATAGGTGCAATATTTTTATAGCTTGTGGAAGTGAATAATCATACCTACCGTATTATAATTAGAGGGAAAACCATAACGGAATATGTATATTATGGGCTGATAGCCATTTTGCGAATACGTTGCAATAAAATAATAGAAAGACTGGTTTATTTTATTTACTGATTAGCAAGAGAACCGGCCAATCTGGAAGTCACTGGGGGAGGCCTATGTTCAGCAGTGGACGTCCTATGGCTGAAATGATGATGATGATGATGAAGAGAGTTGACACAAGTCTTTTTCAATAAACTTACAGTATTTTAAGTTCTTGTTTTTTTATTTGGTATATCCTGGCGATATAAAATGTAGTTTAATTACACATAGTATATAATATGCCATCTTCTACCCCTTATACCAAACCAGGCTTGACTGTACCTCTGCTGCAGTGACTACAATATCGACTGGTGAAATAAGAGCGCAATAACAGCCTTATTTCAGATAGACGGACAACACAGTAAGTGATCATATAAGTAGGGGTTTTGTTTTTCTTTTTATGGTACAGGACCATAGAACACTCACTTGTCTGTGTAATCTTCCTGCAGAAGAAATCCTTGCTGATGGCGTTGGGCACGGCCTGGGCGCAGTCGACAGTCGGCACGATGGCTTTCATCCTCGGGTTGTTCATGTCGAGACACGCCGAGTTGTTCGCGCTGTTGCACTCGAAGCACTTGATGGCGGAACCTTAGTTGAAAAGAAAGGAAAAATAAAAGACGACAGTACAGTCTTGAAGGTATCGTCTGTAAAGGCATCGGCAGGGCCGGACTTAGGGCAGGGCAACAGGGGCTCTAGCCCCGGGGCCTCCACAAATACACAATTCATTTATTTTAGTTAAGAAAAAATACATCCTTTGTGTGTCTATCAATCAAAGATTTAAAACTGTGAAAATCGTTTTTTCATCTGTTCCAAAAAAAATTGGGGCTCGACTTCTTGGATGCCCAGGGCCTCCACACCTTAAAATCCGGCCTCTGCTACCGGGGATCAAAAGGGTAGATCCATTTTGATGACAGAACTATAGTACTGCACCAGTGCCCTAACAACAAGTTGCAAATCAAAGAAAAACAAAATAACGAAGCATTATTGTTAGTGGTTTGTATGTTCTGTGGGGTCTGTGAGGTTGTCTTGAAGAGATCGCTAAGAGTTCTGCTTATAAAATTAACAACTTTGTAAAAGAAACATGAATCGAATTATATTATTTAAACAAATACCATCCCGTACAAACTGCATAAAGGTCAAGAGTAGTATTTAAATCCTCTTTGGGTCAAGAGAATAATTATACAATATCATGGTTTTTATATTCACCCCATGTTTCTGTAGCAAAGTTTATTAGTTTGTTTGAGCATCGCCATATCATGAAATATGACAAATATGACTAATCTTTCATGTTTGATATTACATACATTTCACTTATCCAACTGTATAGACATGCATGCTAATATATTATTACCATAATTTTATTGATTGAACTAATCTATTATAGTCCAACAATAAATAATCACAAACCGAATACTCTTTTAGAAATTAACCTGAGAAAGATTGCAGGAAATTGCTAGCATCGACCTGATATAGAAAGTTAGTAGTGGTAGTTACTTCAAATACTATCTGTAAGTGCATTAATTAGATAGCTACGTAATTTATTAGAAAATACATCCTATAATTAAATTAAATACTCACAGGTTGAAAACAATGCTGGCAATAGAACTGACAGAACAGCGTAATTCGTATTTATCACAGCCATATTATTACTCCTTGCACGGCGCAGCGGCAATATTTTAAGTACCTAACGAGATATAGCTAATAGATTATTTTTAGGCGCTCACTACAACAAGTGGAAGTTAATTTTATTTATTTTGTAGGTAAATTGTTTTTTTTTCTTATTTCAAAATTTAAAAAGCGTTCGTTGCGCCTCTACTAATATAGGCCGTTGACTGCTTATTGTATGACCTAACATGAGCTTATAACTCAATGTTCCTTTGTGAATCAGTTGCATACTACAAAGGGAGAAACTGGATACATTCGGTTCTTAGACTGTCGACTCTGTAGAAAGGTAGATCGAGAAAGGAAGCATTAATAAAGTTTAAGTGGAATCTCAACTGTGACACGGCTGGTGGGTACTCGAAAGAACCGCTGATACTATGTAGGTAAGTATGTGTACCTGAGCAGGTATACAGCAAATATATCCAGAACCCTTCTGTACCTGTTTTAACGAAGATTGTACGATAATTGTGATAGACATCACTAAGAAGGACAAATTTTGTTTTTACAAACAAATCAAGCATTATTGATTTTCAGTAGGACTTACTCTTCTTCCTAATTTTTCGACTACATCTCATATACATTGTAAGTCTTCATAAAGTGCACAATGAATGTTGGTGAAACTAGATTCAATGGTAATGAATGACGGCAAAAAAAAATTATATACCTTACTTTCCACTGTAAAGTTTATAAAAACGTTATACCTACATTTTGAACTAGGTGCTGTTTTGTTGTAAAAAAAAACAATATCCGAATGCAGATAACAGGTAGTGGACATTAAATAAAACTTTAAAAAATTGTCATCAGTATTTAAAAAAAATATTGTTTAAAATTATATTTCTCATCGATAAAATAGTGTCTAGTTTCAATTATATATTTTTATATTACGCTTTTTAAAGACTTATTCTGTATAGCCCCCTACAGGTTGCATTCTCTTAGTATAAGCAAACGTAATAATAATATTATTTTATTAAAGTTGAATTAACATAATTTACTATTAATGTTAATTACGGAGTTCCAGTCGTTTTTCCACTTTCACTTTAATCTTACTAATATTATAAATGCAAAAGTTCGGATGGATGTTTGTTACGCAATCATGCCCGAACAGTTGAACGAATCTTCATGCAATTCGGTACAGAAATAGATGATAGCCCGGATTAGGAGATAAGATACATTCTATCCCAGAAAAAGTACGGTTCCCACCCGAGGGATAAAAGTTTTAAACTTCGCGCTTCTTACCGTTAGATGTCGCTGTTAACAAACATTTTTAATTGGAAAAAAATATTTATGTAACACTACCTGCTGCCCGCGACGTCGTTCGTGTAGTTTTTAATTTTGACTAACTTTTGTAAAGATCACGCGAACGATGTCGCGGGCAATAGCTATATTAACAGAAATAACAGATGACCCGACTGGCGCAGTGGCGGTGAATCACTTTAAACGCAACGGTCTGATTGCCAATTTGTGTAAACAAAAAAAACTAACTTTTGCAAATTGCCATGTGCTGGGGGGAGAACATACACAAAGCCATTTATAAAACTATAGTACGCCTCTGGCAAAATTTTCCTGTTTTCAAAATTCAAAATTAATTGAGTTCATATTTCTCCTGCCGTGTCAATGGCGACTCTGACTGGCGGGCTTCAAACAAAATAAATACTTTTGATTTTGATTGTAAAAAAATATATTTTGCAATTGAGAGGGTCCGCCAGATTGGTCCCAATTTTTTTCGAAATTCAATTCTGATGATGGGATCCATAAGGAATTAAGGGAACTTCTAAAATATTATAGGTATACAAATAGCGATTTTAGTATATTCAACAAAGAGTCAAGCATTTGCATTCAGAAAGTATCATTTGGTGAGGTGGAACTGATGAAGAAGACCATAGTTGGCCACAATAGTCTTCCACGAGTAGCGATAAGATATCTTCATTAAGACAGTTAAGCCTCGCCATAATCGACAAATCAAATTTTAAATGATTCTGGTGAAAATGGTACCATCAAAATGATTTGATGACGAAGGCGGAAAGTAAACACCGGAACTTTGTGATAAAATAATGTATCATAGCCGTGTTTGGACTTATTTAAATCGTCATGAGAAGCACTTTAACTATAATTACATTACAGATCAAAGAATTTTTTGTTAAATAAAAATAGTAACCGACTTCAAAAACACTAAAAAGCTAAAGATAACTTTTAAACAGTCATACCAAACAGTTATTTTTGGAGTCGGTGCCAGCCGTGGAGTGTTTGAAGGTTATCGTTTGCACCGACTCCATTTTTTTAAAATAAAATTTTTATTTTATTTTATAGATTTCGAATCTGTTGTATTTGAGCTTGAGAATGTGACTAACTATAATATTTTATTTACAGCATTCGCGAATTGCATAGAGCTATTCTCGTAAAACACTGCTAAATATACATTAAGACCGTTACTTACTGCTTCATGGAGAAACAAATCTGAACTCAGTGTGTGACGAAAATAGAAATGACTAATTGAAATGGAAATTTCCAAAAATGGTTTCTTGAATCAATCCGTTTGCGACGAACGGCCATTGTGATAGGAATCAATCATCATTATCATCATGTCAGCCAAAGGAAGTCCTCTGCTGAACAGCTGCCTACCCTAATGACCTAAGCTATCATCGGGGGGGATTGCCACGCTAAGCAGGCGGGTTGGCGAGTGCAGTGTTTTATAATATTGTCTTGTGCTATCTTGTGCTACAGGAATTAGTCGCCTCTTACACGACACGCCACCTGTTGGTAGCTAAATCAATCAGTAAGTAGGTATAATGACGTCGGTCAGTAACAGTATATGTTGTATCTTCTTTCATGAAAAATAATTACTCAATATATTTTGACGACCTCCGTAGCCGAGAGGCGAGCCCGCCGGCCTTGGCATCGCCATCTCTGCGGTCCTGGTTTCGATTCCCAGTCGGGTCGATGTAGAAAACGTACTTATCTATATTATTTTGGGTCAGGGTATTATGGTACAGTCGTTGTTTCTGATGGCTTTAACACAAGTGCTTTGGCTACTTACTTTAGAATCAGAGCAATGTGTGTGATGTTATCCAATATTTATTATTTATTCTAAAGTGTATACAATATCCTAAGAATCTTAAATCTTGGTTATTATGCATTAAATTAATTAATTAGTCTTCCAACAATCATACCCATCATCTTGCCCCAATCTAATTAAATAGCTTGTAGTATGGCGACTAAATAACGGATAATATTTTTATAAACATCTATGACAGATGCTCGTGCTCATATCAAAAAAGCAAAAATTTGCCTTGCGGGATTCGAACTGGCAACCATTGGGTTTGTAGTCCGGAGCACAAACCACTACACCAGACAGATGGTCGTTTGATGTATGTTGGAAAAATTCATAATTTTATAACATCATCTTGACAACCTCCGTAGCCGTGACTTACGCCGGACTTGGCTACGCCATCTCTGTGGTTCCGGGTACTATTCTCGATCGGTTCAATGTAGAAAATGTACTTTTCTAAGTCGGGTCGGGTCTGGATGATGTGGTACGTTCGTTGTTTCTGATTTCTATAACACAATAGCTTTATTACCTTAAGATCAGAGCAATGTATGTATCATCATTTCAGCCATAGGACTTCCACTGCTGAACATAGGCCTCCCCCAAAGACTTTCATTGGGAGGGATTGCCAATACCCTCCACGCTTGGCAGGCGGGTTGGCGAGCGCAGCTTTTTATAAGATTTCGCACGCAGACGCTGCTGCCCGTCACGTGCTACAGAAATTAGTTGCCTCTTACAACACGCCTCCCGTTGGCGGTGGGGTGTATTCTTTACGGCCGTCCCCACAAGGCAATGTATGTATGTTGTTTAATATTTATTAATTATATCTTCTCTCATGCTTGTTAATATCAAATTCATCATCATCACCAGCCTTTGGAGTCCACTGACGGATATAGGCCTTCTTTGACGAATGTACATTTTCTGATGTGAGCTGAAGTCGTTCTTTATTCATCGGAAATTGTTTAGCCTCCTAAACTGGTCATAACGGAATCCATCTGTCCGAAAAGAATGTTAGCATTCCTTTAATAATAGTAAGATTGATCTAATCGAGGCCCCGGCATCTTCCGGAGTAATACGGGAAGCCATCGCGCCACAGATTGCCGGAAGTCCTGCGTTCTACCAATTGCCTCGTCGCTGCATTAGCTGAGTTACACACTGGCGACGATGTTACTAACAAATACTATTTATTTATCCGTCAAAAACAATATGCATGTTATGTGTCATGTGCACAACATTGTGGTGTTACATACGTACGATCTAAACTATACTTAGATCTTGTAAAGTAGTTGTAATAGGGTATGTAACTGAATCCCTAAGGCATGGGTATTTGACAGTTGGATGTCAGCCTTCTCTCGACATTGCTAGACCTTGCCCCTACCCTTGCTTCTGGTATCACATCCACACTGATGGTTGTCGACGCTTCGCTTCATTTTCAGCTGTCGCTTCAGCTTGGCTGGGCAGCGTTTGGGAACCTGCGTCATATCTTCTCGTCGCCACTGCCACAATGCCTGAAGAGCAAGGTCGATTCGACCAGAGCGTCCTACTAGTCATGACCTACAGAGCCGAAACCTGGAACATGACAGTAAAGCTGGCCCACCGACTTCACGTTACTCAGCGAGCTATGGAAAGGTCGATGATTGGGATTTGGTTAAGAGATAAAATCCGAAACGAGGTTATACGCCAGCAGACCAAAGTATTGGACATAGTCGTAAAATGTAGCAAGCTAAAGTGGTAGTGGGCCTGCCACATCTGTCGCAGATCCGATGAAAGGTGGAGTAAACGGGATCTCGAGTGGAGACCTCTTGGTAAACGTAGTGTAGGACGCCCCCAGCTCGATGGACTGACGACCTTAGGAAGATGAATGGCAGTGGACGGATGAAAAAGACGGTGCTCTTTGGCGCTCTTTGGGGCTTACGTCCAGCAGTGGAGTGCAATAGGCTGTGTATTATGATGATGATGACCTGGATGCAAAAGACTATCTGGATGAAAAACATTAAGAAAAAAATGCTAGGTTTTAAAAATTAAAATAGAAAAAAGAAATATACTGCAGATCATTGAAAACAGAAGAGATCATGATAATATTTTAATAATATTATGTTGTTAATTGTGGGGAAAGTAGACGGAAAAAGAAAAAGAGGAAGATCAATGGCCTCATTGAGGGGGACCTAGTTTGGTAGTGATTAATGCAGAAAAGCAACACACGTTGTAAGAATATGGGTGATGATACCAAACATATTTTATGAGATCTTATCACACAAATATTATCATAAGTATTTCCGTGCTTCGGAACTTCGAAACTTTTACTTAGGTACCTATTTTACTGTCTTACATATCTTTCAGACTAATGCCATCGTCCAGTGTGTCCAATGCTCCGGCGCAGGATACAATGGCAATCAACGGCGCGGGCGGATGGCGTGTATGCCGCATTGCCTAGGGAACAGGCCTTGCGCAACTGAATACCAGATAGGTATCGCATCTATGAAGTAATATCTAAGAATGGCTTGATGCTGTTGAGAACAAAAGAGTCGAAGATCGAAGATTGAAGATTCTATCAATTGCTGCTTAAAAAATATTGGGCAGGATTGCATTTTCATAATCTAAGGTTGTATCATGTCATTCTAGCAAAATTGTAGGACCCAGTTTTTATGGTAAACCAATAAATTTTTGAGTAAATAGTCTAACAACAATCATGTTAGCAGACACAGGAACTCTGCACCATGAAAAAACTTCAACAAACAGTTTAACTTTTACTCAAGACTACCCGAAGTCTCATTAACAAGAATTACTTTAATTCCCTGAATTTTTCGACTTGCACCACAGATAACATAGCATTAGTAAAAACACAAAGTGAGTCCGGCATGGGTAGTAACCACCTACCATCGTCTTTCTAATTTCTAACGCTAAAGAGCTTTGTTGTGATGTGCTACCACGAAATCTTACGACAACAAGTGTTCATAAGCAGAAAGCGTGAGGTGATTCAGTGGAAAAAAGTCGTAATTGCTTCATCGTATTGAACGTATATTGCTGAACATAAATGGCTTCATTGGCTTTAATTAAGTGTTTGTCCGCAGAAAGGCGCGCAGATTGGTCCTGGAAAGTACAGTTAGCACCTGGGTCGTCAAAGATACGTTTGTAGTTAGTCAAAATCAATTTTAAAACGGACCTCATCTTTCGCGATTTCGCATAGATGTCCGCCAAATATCGTAAAAATATTTTGGCACTCTATGATGGATAACACATTTTTAGAGTCCACCTAGACTGCCTGTAGCTACGTCAAATATTCTCTCTCTTTATCCTCTTAAATAAAGTAGATTAAATTGTATTATACTACAATAATCAAACAAATACTCATTAATACTCATTTATTCAGTATATAGGCCCTTTTCCGGGCACTTATACACGTCCCAAAATATAGCTTTACCCTACCACCGCTTCGGGACTACGTATCGGCTGGTGATGAGAAGAAACGGCGCAACAAACTCAGTTTCAAACAACAAATTCCTCTAAAAATCACAAATCGTCTAGCCTTAATCTTAGCAGAGCTTGTTCTATGGCAACTAATATACTTAACAGATTTAAAAATATTAATGATATCCATGACTTAGAAAGTGTCCATTACACAAAGACTTGCCCCTTGCAGGATTCGAACTCGCAACTTTCATCATGGTCACCGATCTTCAACATCAACACCGACTAGACTGGTCTAGACCATGATGAAAGTCGGTAGATAAGTATAATAGGCTGGGGATGAAAAGAAACGGCATTTGTCTGACTGTCCGTAGTAGGTACTTGTACAAACTCATCTACTTATACCTTGGCTTGTACACAGGGAGATGTAAGGTAATCGAGTCACCGGAGGAAAGTGGGCGACTTCGTCAACAATTGGACGAGAACGAACGGACGTGACCTCATAATGCTTACAGCTGATAAAATTTCCATCAAGTCCATCGCTGGAGTTCTTTTTATTGATATTAGGCGTATATTAGGTTATTGTTAGGTTTGATGTATTTGTTTAAAATTGCAACAGAATTCTTGGAAGATGATAATTAACTTAAAAATACAACTCAATCTAAATTAAATAGACCGCGGTGTTGCAAACAACTGGGGATTTTTTTTTCAGTGTCATCAAAAGCAACCACTTCTTCGCATAAGAATCGAACTCGCATCTTTGCAGGCAGCAGCTCTTCCAAATGAGCTACAGACTACAGAGGACATTTATCAACTAATTCTTTAACATTCAAAATTAAGAATCCCTAGAATTGGTAACTGCAATAATTGAAATAATTAAACTGTTATTCATTCGCTTGATGATGTGGCTTTTGATAAACATTTTAATAACCATCTCAGCACCTAAAGTAATTTGGTGGAAAATGCCAAATTACTACTTGACGGACACTGTAATCCCACTTACAGTGTCCGTCAAGCCTTTGGTAACACAATCGGCCGAACGGCCGGGAATGTAAGCAATCCAATCGGTTGTAGCCGTGTAGGTCAGGAGGCGCGGTAAAGCTCTGGTACCGTCCGGTTATTTTCAGCTCACTTTGACACTGAAATGTTTTACGATTATTAACATGACCGATACTCGTGCAATATCCTATATCACAGGCAATTTGCCTTGGAATTAAGGCAATTGAATAAGTGTTCAGGTATGGATAGATACGGGCGTGGATTTATACGTAGTCAGGAGTCAGTTGCGCGTAGTCAGTGTGGCAGCGTGGTGTGGTGCGGCGAAAACTAGATCGAGCACACAATGGCCTTCGCGGTATTTTGCTTTTTGGCGGTAATATGCAGTTTGCTACACCAAGGTTTGTGGATATTTTTTGTATTATGCGGTTGATTGGGCGTGCCATGTCCGGTGGAGGTGTGGTGTAGGGTTTCATTGAATTCTCGTGTGCGGTCCTTGGAGCGGAGACCTATTTGCGAGATGAGGTTATGCGACTAATTTAGTTGTGTCATAGTTTCTGTTTTCATGTTTCATTAAAAGTGTAGTCGTCTTCTTGTATTAAGTAGAGTTAAACTTTGAAGAATAAATAAACGGAAAATATATTTTCCGGGTAATATCGTACGTAGTAGATAATATTTCTTGGAATCCTAGTTTTTGGTTATAATATTATTTAATACCACCCTAAGCCATAACCCGGTAACTAAGCGTTATAGGCTCATATGAAATATAGGTAGGGTTAATCGTCCAGTAAATTAACACTTCTCAGAGAATAAAGCAAAAAGCATTTTTTTATTATGAATCTCATCTACCTATTGCTTATAAACCCAAGGTGCTTAGCATGATCTCTAGCTATAGTAGATTACTTGTAACTTGTTTTGTATTTTCTGCATAGAGTTGACATGACATGACTGCTTCGTACTGTTATGTGGTAGGGGTGCATAGGTTTTGTCTAATCTATGATATCGTCATGGTCCTTTTGCGTCTTTCACCAAACGGGTTTCTTTTCCCTGATATTTCTCCGAAAGGATAATTTTTAAACATGGACAGTTTAGGAATAGATTTGAGAATGAACAGGGATCTTTCCTTGACTTATTACATGGTGAACGTAGTGATTAATTAAACGAAATGTTAGTGTTTATACGGGGAATTGATTAAGGAATGGACTAAGGATTTCAAATAAAAAAATAAAGATAAAATATGATTGGTTGTTCCGTTTAAAAGTCATTTTCATAGTTGGCATAACTCTTGGATAATAATAGTCCAGAGAAATAACACTTACTCTACTTTACAATTATGAAATACTAATAATCGGATCTAGTTGTTCTTTCCATCTGGTTTCAAAGTAATCAATATTATATTACATAGCACACATCATTTACTTATAATCTACTGAAGAAATAGCCACAAATAATCATATTAGGATCAAACAAACAACGATTTTGAAGTGACAGATCAGTGGTCAGGGTCGGGCGTCACGTCCTTAGGGCGTGAGTTTGAGTCCTGACTGGATTTTAAAAAATCCAATTTTCAATTATAAAAATGTATCATGATGATCGACCATGATCCTGAACTAAAACAAAGTAAAACAAGGTGTAAGGAACCATCAATGCGCGAGTCAAACATCCTCTTGGTCGGTTTTTATTCCAGGCCATTTACAATTCCAATGGAAAGTTTAAGGCTGTTATAACCCTCCCCCCCGCAACCCCGATATATACATATAGCTAAGTCAAGTGTATTACCCCAGTATTAGCAATTACGTACTACCACACTACACACTTGTATGGCGACCGACAGACCCACCTACCTCGCCTAGTTAGTACGAAGCGGTAACCTTACATCTAGTCAATTTAACACCCACTTCTTATCGTATTAATTAACTGAAGACTTCATTGCCTATGTATATGTAGTGTGTCGTCTTCGAAGTCGATTTATCATTTAACTGTGCCCGCGGTTTCTTATACCGTCACAGATAATATTTTTTGACAATTAATTGAACAACGACATCTACGGTAATCAGCGCTGTTGGACATCTATTTAGCATCCCAAAATATGTTCAGTGTAAATATTGGACAAAGAGTTATTTACATCGAATAAGCAGTTCCGAAGATTACCTACCACCTACAAAAGCAACCAAACGAACTTATAAAGTCTATAAAATATTTAAACAGATGAATAAATAATATTTATCAAACAGAATACATTGCATAATACAAAACAAAATAGGAAAAGCCATTGAAGTCTTTAGGTCTACCTTCCTAGGGATAAATGTTGCAAATTAGGTAAAAGTATGTTTTTCCTTAGAGTTCAAGCTATCTTTAACAGCAACAAATTTCAATAAAGTTGTCCCCTGTGCCCCCTCTCCCAAAGCGCCACTGAGGCATATCCTTGGCGATTCTTCATCTGCTGCTGCCAGCAACTTCGCGGAGATACTACATTAATTTCCGGATAACCTATCTGGCACTTGTTTTGACTGATAACCCATACAATTAGCTGTCAAAAAAGTGCCAGATAGGTTATCTGGATCTTATCAGCAAGTAGTGAAACTGGCCCTAAAGCGTATTATTATCGGAAATTTAATATTTTTGCAAAATAATAATACTCCTTTGGCATGATTTGGTATGGCGGCCATTTGGAACCGTCGGAAAATTATGGCATGGTGATTTTCGTGAATGGCTACTCGACGATAATTAGCTCTGCAAAAATTAGCCTGGCACAAATGGTTGAATTGTTTTTTTTTTTTAAATCAATGGGTTCTCGTCAATATGGCGGGCTGTAAGTCACACCGGAGAAATGGCATTACGCTACCGCCTTCTTCTTTTTTCATTGACTATCGGAAAATACAAGAATGTTTGTGGTACAAATCGATCGATTAACGCCTACATGATCGGGTCGCTGGTACCAGCGCTATGACCATCATTTTCATTTTCGTCATTACTTAATTTTATTAGAATCCTGAAGGGTCGCCTTACTTGGTACAAATGACCGAAAACTTTGTGTCACCATCTCCCCGTCTATCTGGGCCGTTTACATCCACCGGAATTCGGATTGACATCTTACTTAAATACATTAATTATAATATCCATGACTACAAATACTCTGCTCACTAACATTGCGCAACAACGAGTAGGAAGCGTGATACCACTGATACCGTCCTTAGCGATACAAACCGTACCGCAGGCACTAGCTTAATATGTGAATTGATATACCATGAAAACCTTGGAAACTCCGATTGCTTTCTACAGTCACGCAGAAAAGCTATAACATAAAATGTATGCTGACTTAGCTTACATTCGACTGCCTGAAACAAAGACTACATTTCAAACAATATCGATTGCTTTACCTTTTTTTATAGACCGAATATATTACGGTTTTACAGATAATCATTTGAATATCCTATCGTAAAACCGAAAGGTAAAAATAACGATACCAACGGTATATGTATGTTTTTGCATGAAATTCAAACTAACTTTAGTACCTATCAATTCTGTGGCATAATGCGTAGGTTGTGTTACTAGCTATAGAATAGAAGTGGTATAAATAAGGTAGGGCCAAACCCATCGTTTTTATGGTAGTTGAAGTCCATTGATTGTGTTTACATTTTATTCCGGCATAGTCTAGACAAAACTCTGATCTTTGATTTGTGAAGTGGACATTAAATATTTATCTCGTTAATTATAATAACAGACTTTAAAAGACTTTAAAAGGTATTCTGTGCTTTAAAGCAGAAGGATGCTCAAAATTTACTTAACATTAAACACCTATCCTGGTGTGAACCCATGTCCTACAATAAAGAAGGTAAGTTTATCCCAAAGATTGCCATTTGTGGGGCGGCGATTCACCTTGAATGAAATGGGTCCTTGGTCAATTTCCCGTTCAGGTCAATTTAAAAAACGTTTAATCTCAATCTTGTGTGAGACCTTGGTGTGGTAGAGCCGCCCCTAGTAAAATGAATTGTCTTGTACTCTTGTTGTAATGTACAGTCAACGGCAGGTCAACCGACCCAAAAAGTTAAAGTCATTAAACCGATTTTCAACTTTAAGTCCGGCATAGAGATCAATATCAATTGAGAACATTTGACGTTATGTGGTAGGTTGACGTGCTGTTGTCTGTACCTCGTTATTCCTTAGATAGATAGTTACACAGACACTTTATTGTACAAAAACATTAACCCGTTAACATCCAACCGGTCTCATGAGACTGCATAACAATAGAATTTCTATTGAGTCTCGTTTACGTATGCTTGATCAGAGGTTATTACAAACAAGACACAGTTAAGTAAAATCAGGCAGCCTTATCGCCTTCTCCTTATCCTTACTTCAAGATCATGACAATTGGCATGTTACCTATATACAGGGTTACTACATTGTATATAAATGATAGATGAAAAAAAATTAATTTGTTTTTTACGTAGATCGATTTAGTTACTGATTCTGAGTGGTCCCTAAAAAATTGGCACTACCTTGAAATGTAACCCTGTATTTTACTAGCTGTCTTCGCTACCCTCACGTGGAACATATTCCACAACAAATCACACCGTATTTTTCTCGCTTAAGAGATGAAATAAAAATAGTAGCCTTTGTCTTAAGGTTCAAATTTTCAATTGATTTATTTATTTTATATTTATTCAGCATCCACGGCTCGTAACTCTCGTTATTACTTAATAATAATTTAAATTTCAGTACAAAATTTCAACAAAATCGGTTCAGTTTTCACTAGAAAAAGTAGCCTATGTCCTTTCCCAAGTTCTTGCCTAGTCTATCTCTATATCAAACATTAAAATCGGTTCAGTAGTTTCGACAAGAAAGCGAAATAGACAGACAAACAAGTTACTTTCACATTTATAATATTAATTATGGATATTATCTCTTTCCCCAGGGCTAGCGATCACATGCTACCAATGCAACAGTCACAACGACTCGCGCTGCCTACTCGACAAGCTACCTGACTCCTTACGGCTGCCCTGCGGGCCCAAAGAAACCATGTGCAGGAAGATCTCACAAGTGGTGGAGTTTGAGATGAACGGCATGCCCCCAGACAGTAGGGTCATCAGGGGGTGCGGCTGGGATGAGACCAGTTACAAGGTGAGCTAAGGAAGTTGGTGTTATAAAACGGTTCACATATTATTTAGTAGCGTGGAGAACCATTTAAATACCAAGGTTCAGGAAAGTTAGGTACCCGGAAAGTGTATCGTGAATCGTCTCTCAGATTGGACGACTGACCTGATAAAGGTTTTAGGGTATAGGTCCCATTTTATGCAGGTCCGTATGAATCGTTTCCAATCAATCGAATAATTGTATCTTCGAGATTTTTCTTATGGAAGCAACACTATTTTTAGGTACCTGGTAACGTGACGGGTACCATATATCTAATAACACTTTCTGGTTACACGTCACTAAATTTAAGAATAGCATAATTTATTTTATTTATATCTTTTGTATAGAGGTTACATTGCAAAGGGGTGCAAAATCTTTAGGAGTGTCTCAGAATCAGTAACTCAATCGAACTATGCAAAGAATAAAACTTTATTTTTCACATTTAATTACGAGTATAATTTCTATTTTCTGTTAAAAATCGAACGCGTGGATAATTTACTCATTTATGGAATTTATTGGCTCGCCGTACTACGTCTCTGATGAATGACCGCGCGGCTTTCGTAGTCTCATTAATTATTGACTTTATTTTCGGATATTTTAAAGTAAAAATTTTTTCGTAACATACAATTATAAGAAATAAAAACTATTTAGACGCTTCTTTATATTGTTCCCTAGATCTTGTATTTAAAATTTGGCACCCTTTTGCAATGTAACCCTGTATATATTTTTGGGTATGATTTTGTGCATAAACTTCAATACTCTACGTTAAAATAAATCTCCTTAATGTAATTCTTCAGGGACGCTGCTACCAGAGATCAGGGTTCGGCGGCAGACAGGAGGTGTGCTCATGTTTAGAAGATGGCTGCAACTCCGCTTCAGTGCCCATGGGGGCCACCGCCCTCATGCTCCTCACATTCGCATTACTGAGGTTCTAGAACCTTCCGTAGCTCATAGTCAAACAATCCAAGTACTTGGCCAGCTTTAGTCATACTTAGTAAATTACTTGAATTTAAATAAAGCTCTTTGTACACCGTAGTGTTGTAGACCAGTGAATGATGTTAGGGATAGAGAACTTCTAAGAATTAACGCAAGAGATGAAGATAAATGTGTGTAACAGGATAATGAGAAGGATTAACTTACTATAGAGATGTATAGTGTTAAAGATGGTCAGCACCTTAAATAAGTTAGCGCCAAGTTGTAAATAGATCTTAATATTCACAGTCTAGCACCTCAGCCGTTGTTCAAGCTAAAATAACACTTATTGTAAAGCCATAAGTCTTAATCTAGTTAACGGTTACTGCCTTATGTGTGGATGTATGCAAATGATAAATAGTTACCATAACAGTAATAATCGCTGTAAATTTGTTTAGTACGCCGTAACCTTTTTTGTTGTGTTTGTATTTTGCGAATGTATTTATTAAAAGTTTTTCTTTACCTGGTTTTTCATTGTAACCATTATTATTACCAGCAGCATCATTATTTATACTTACATTTCGTTACAATCTTTATAACCTGTCTCAGTCATAAGTTCACAAAAATGAGTTGGGAAATTTAAAGCATGAAATCTATGACCAGGTTGAATCTCAAATCTTCAAATTGTAGGCATCCGTTGCTTGCACGATTCAATGAGGTACTTCCTTTCTATTTAACCTCGCGTGACAGAATCCTCAACAATAGATTGTGTTATGTAGGGATTAAACATGGCCGAAGTGTAGCCAGAAGCAGTGGGTACTTGGTAGTACGCTGTGGTCTTAAATCCTAGTGAACCGTCTAAATCAGGATGTCTAATTTTGGTTTCGGGATCGTCGTCCTTTGCGCCATTTTCGATTTTGGTAAGTTTCTTTCTTCTAATCTTGCGTCTAATTAATTTATTACTGATCTAACAACTTGGTAAACTTTATACTTAATTAACAAATTGGTAAATACTTGTTTCGTCTGTTCTAATTTATAATACTCCAAACTTTTATGCGTTGAAGATTTTAGAACAAAATTTTCAGTGAAAGTGTAAGAGGAAATATGCAATTGACCGCAAATTCTAAATCAATTTCAGTTGTTAGGAAAAAAATGTTTTACTGCCGGATCTTTGGTCTAAAGTTATTTATAGCATGGCGTTTTATTGACTCACGATCATGAACCGGATAGTATAGTTGAGAAAGTAAACTTTTGTATGTGTTTGTTTTATGATCTATTTCAATTTAGTTTGTTCTCATTGCTACGCACATACGCACAGTTTACGCATAAGTACAATATTCACCGTATTAATTGAAACTATAAAATACACTTTTATATGTAATGAACTCGTCAAAACGAATCAAATGAGCCCAAACATGAAGGTTCTAAGTACTTTTTAGTAGTTGTTAAAGATTTTTCATTTCCTGACCCCATCAGCACGATGATAGTGTCAAATTATTGTACCTATTGCCATAATGTCAAATACTTACAAAGTTTAAAATCAATACGTCAATTTATGATTTGATTACATAGTTAGTACAAGTGAAGCTAGTAAAAGTGTGTTATAATAACATTTAATTGGGTTAACTTAAATAAAAACTGTTAATTGAACTTCAGTGGTAACAGTTCAGTTGACTGACGACCCGATTGGCGTAGTAGCGTTGTGATTTGAACGCAGAGGGTCCCGAATTCAATTCCCGGTTGGAGTCAATTCAGAAAACATTATTATCTAAATTGGCTCGAGTCTTGTGCTGGGAACCGCCCCAGGCAAAATACTTTCAGTACCGTAATAAAAACAAATATGGACTAAAATCACATGCATCGCTCTGATCCTAAGGTATGTAGCTAAAGTACTTGTATTATAGAAATCAGAAACAACGACGGTACCACAACACCCAGACCCGACACAACATAGAAAAGTTAGTTTTTTACATTGACCCTCCCGACCGAGAATCGAACCCGGGACCATAGAGATGGCGACACCAAGACCGAGTAGGTACTCGCCTCTCGGCTACGGAGGTCTACCATGACAATAGAGATGACGACTGGGTAAAAAAAGGAAATCTTAAGTTCCTTCCCGTTCCGCTTACCTGTGGCAGACCGGAAAAACAATGGAAAACAATGGAAAAAAAATTACGTGCCACGCGAAGGGTTAGTCCGTCAGTTAGACCATCAAAAAATAATAGACACTCATCTTTTTCTGTCAATTGTCAATCAACTAAAAAACAGAGACGATAAGATCGTCTCTACTCTGCCAAAAAATTACAAAGACAAAGCGCACCAAAGTTCGGGAGTGGGGTTTCGTGAATCGTGACGTCAGTTCTATGTAAAAAAATACCTAAACGTGACGTCATGCGACAATTCAAAACAATATATCACTGTGATAATCTGATAAGTGTAAACAAAAAAACTGAGACGAAGAAAAAAAAAGTTAGTCGACTTCAATGGTGGTGTTTGGACAGCAAATACAAACCTGCTAGTCTTGGCCTTAGGTACCAGGAGTTAATGAGAAATTTATCATTTCGTAATTCTTAGGGTTAATAATCAATTCAAATCGATTATTGACAAATAATTGAATTGAACTGTTGCAAGTGATATAAAATATGCTCGGAAAGAGGGATACTTACTGAATTAATTACTATTATGACTATTATAGTTATTAGACTTTTAGTTTTTGTCTAGTCTGACTTTACTGACTGCAACACAGTTAACGTAAACGATTGCGATTTACCCAATTTAATAATCTCACTCGTTACCACCGGTCGCGGTGGCTGCTTAGAAACTGATACACACCTGATTCCGTCAAGTATTTAAACGATCATAACTAGTAAATCCTAGGATTACTAGGTGAGAACGAGACTCTAGTTCGTAGTCTTGCGTTCACTGGAAAAGACTAGCTCTAATGATAATGACTTTTGTCACCTAATGGTGTACGCTTCAGCCTATACTACAAATCCAGGCGGCTGCAGGTTCGAATCCCGCAAGCGAATGCCTTTGTGTGATGAGCACGAGCATCAAATATCTAAGTCATGGCATGTTTATAAATAAATATACAGTCAATTGCAGATCATCCTACCCAAAAAGTTAAAGGTCATTAAACCAAAAATCGGTTTATTTTTATTTTATTTATTTAACAAAATCCACAGCTCTTAAAAAAAACATGATTTGTGTATTATGTTCCTACCTTACAGCCAATAAAGGACTTACACTATTTAAAAATTAATCAAACGGCCGACAGAAAATCCACGATACGTACACAATAGCAAATGCAAGCTTATCAACTAACCACATAACAAAACTACAAAATAATATTTAAGTCTAATATGTGTCTTGTCTATGTGTGTGTGTGTGTGTATCTGTGTGTATGTATGTGTATGTGTGTATGTGTGTGTGTGTGTGGTGTATGTGTGTGTATTATGTATAATATAATTTACTAATCATCAGCATCATCAACAATAACACTCACTATTTCACGCTTAAAGGCTCCTTTTGAAAGGTGAAATATAATATATAATATAAGGTTTAACTTTAACTTTAAGCCTGACATGTAGAAATCAATATCAATTGAGAAAATTTGACTGTTGTCTGTAAGGGTTCGGCCGTTATGGTGCCATTCCGTTACGCACCCGGCCGCCAAGCACCCACATTGAAAAAAGTGTTATTCCGGTACGCACCCGGCCGCGAAGTAAAAGAACCATTTTTTGGACAATATATTTTAACAAATACTAAAACAAAAGTTTTTTAAAAAATTAAAACGTCTATTAATGTTGATTATGTAACAATTATAAGATAATTGTGACATGGTAACTAAAATTGGAGAGTTTTTCAAAAATGAAACTTGTGTTAAATGAATATTTTGTGTATTTAATTAAAAAAACTGCCGTAGTTACCTACTGCCAATCAATAAAAAATAATTCACAAACAAACAAGCGACTTTTATTGATAAATAAGTTAGTATAAAAAGTTAAACACTTGAGTACAATATTGTATGTAGAGACAAAGAAAATTAATAAAGTAGAGAGAAGTATAGGCGATCGCTCTTCACTATTTAGGCTGCACACCTATAGATCGATATTAGATAGATAGGTACCTGATTTTTCATGATTGTAGCCTTAATTTCATTTCATTTTTGTACTCGGCTGTACTTAATTAAGTATCATGGCAAAAAGAAACATCGGGGGCGTCGTGGCCGGGGGCGTACCGAAATAAAAAAAATTTCAATGTGGGTGCGTGGCGGCCGGGTAAGTAACGGAATGGGACCATAACGGCCGGACCCGACTGTACAAGCTTCTAGTTGTAAATAATCTTAACTTTGATCTCGTCCTGCCCCCATTATCACAAGCTCCCTACAATTCGACCGACGATCGACGACATTAGCCAAGAGGCGAACATACCGGACTTGGTGTCGCTATCTCTGAGGTTCCGAGTTTGATTCTCGGTCGGTCAATGTAGGAAAATAAGTTTTCTATATTGTCTCAGGTTGGGTGTAGTGGTACCGTCGTTCTTCATGATTTCTTTAATACAAGTGCTTAAGCTACTTATCATAGGATCAGAGCAATGTATGTGATGTTGTTCAATATTTATTTTATTTATTTATTTATTTATTGATTCCAGGGTCAGCAATAATGTGCTACGAATGCAACAGCGCCACCAACTCCTACTGCGCCGAGGCAGTGCTGCCGGACAACCTGAAACAGAACTGCTCGGAGCACGACCGCGGCGTGAAGCACACGCTGTGCCGCAAGATCGTGCAGCACGTGGAGTTCGGCATCAACGGGCAGCTGCCGGCCAGCAGGGTCATCCGCAGCTGCGGCTGGGACGAGACCAAGTACAAGGTAGCGCGTACCACCTCATTGTAGAAATAGAAAACGTTTTGAAATACACGAAAGAAAAATACATACAATAAAACAATAAAGGGTATACAGGTAGCCAGAAAAGTAACGTCCAAAAACTTGTTTTAGGTGCCTCGTGTTGAGAGGTATCTGAATCACCCCTATGTATGTTCTACGATTTTTTGCAGTTTTCGAGTTACGATTTTTTTATGAATTTTTGCAAAATTGCGACCGGATCAATCTGAAAATTTTAAAAAAAGTAGATGGTTTCTTCGTTCTTTTTTCTTGCAGCTAAATCTCTATGAGCTGTGCATTTATGCATAAAATAAACAGCCTCATAACTTTAATCGAAGTTACTACAAAATTTACCTAAAGTTGAGAATTTATATTAAGTGAGTTATCATTTAAATTTTCAATTTAAAATAAAAATCTATAGTGATAATTTCTTAGTTTCTAAGTAGCTTCAAAGAATGCGCTGGACTAAGCTTTCATAATAATAATAAAAAGTAGTACTTCATAGGCTTCATAGGCTATTAAAAAAAATCGTAACATAGGGGTGATTCAGATACCTCTAAACACGAGGCACCTAAAAAAAATTTTTGGACGCCACTTTTCTGGCCACCCTGTATACAACGTGTAACGCTAAATTTCAAAACCTCTGCGGGGCTTATTCTGGTACTCAAATAAAACTACTTGTTGTATGGGACCATTTCCCCATACAAAGCGTAACAGCTGATTGGACATTTAGTATAAAGATGAAGTTTTTTTTAAAGATTTCACTGTTGGTCCCACACAAAAAGTTGTTGTATTTGAGCATCAGAATCAGCCCCTGGGAGGTTTGCTCATTTAGTGTTACACTTTGTATAGGCTCAGTATTTGTCGTGACAGTCGCAGACTTATCACGACACTGATTTTCGGAGGGGACCTCCGACGCTAGGACATGCAGCGAGGGGCGCAGCGGCATATCGAACCACCATAGAATCCCAAATCCCTCCAACGGACTCCGAGCCCTTGGGAAGCACACAATAAACAAATATTGAATAGAAGAGAATAGAAAACATTTGTTGGACAACATCACATAGGTACATTACATTTCTCCGACTTACATTTTTCTGCATTGGATCGAACCCGGGACCTAAGAGATAGGGACGCTTATTTATTTATCTATATATCTAAAAAAATATTGATGTTCGTTTGTCTCGCTAAAACTCGAGAATGGCTGGACCGATTTGGCTAATTTTGATCCTGAAATATTTGTGGAAATTCAGGGAAGGTTTAAAAGATCAGAAAATATATAAAAAATGCAAGAAAGTAGTAAAACAACTATTTTATTTTCTTATACAAACTGTTCGTACCTGTCAAACGAATTGGCGGAACGAAGTTCGCTGGGTCAGCTAGTTATTTATAACTAGATAACGGATAGACATACTAAAAACATTGATGAATATTTAAGTACAAATCCTTCCTATATGCTCGTGCTAATCATACATTTTCCCTTTGCACTACACCTAATATTCATCTCCAACTGCGACAGGTCAACCTACCCAAAAAGTTAAAGGTCATTGAATTGATAATAATATAATATAATATAATGTAATATAATATAATATAATATAATATAATGTAATATAATGTAATGTAATGTAATGTAATGTAATGTAATGTAATATAATATAATGGTTATTTCTTTAAAAAAAGGTACATTATACAATTTTAGAGGCCGTATCTCCCTTTTAAGCTTAAGAGCTTGTATCAGGGAGATACGCTCTTCTATCACTTCATTTCGTTATCTGAAGCATGTACAGCTGTAGCTGTATTGATGTTTAACTTTAAGTCCGACACCTAGAGATCTAAATCCATTGACAAAATTTGACGTTTTGTGGTAGGTTGACGTGCTCTCGTCTTATGTAGCAGCTCTGGTTTACATTCGGTTTAATTAGGATAGAATCCTAATTAAAGAATTTTGTTTTTAGCATGTAGATAGGGTTGATGGAATACTACTTGTGGGACATCCCCGTACTGAAGTGGAACACGTGTACCCGTGGCAGCTAGCACTAGTGCTTGTATTTTCTTTGGCTTTAGTGCCTTTATACCTCAGCTCAGCAAAACGAGACACAATATAATTTTATAAAATAGAATAGAATATCTTTATTTGACAAAAAAATAAAAAAAATATCTAACAATGAAAAAAAACGAAAGTAGTTCGGTCTTATGCGACCGTTTGGCGTTTAAACGTCCTGACTATAACATTGGCTATTATTAGAGTCCTCTGCCTATAAACTCCTTTAAAGGAATTTGAAGAGAAATGTTGTAGAACGTAAAACGTAACGAATCCTATAGGTACTTAACAAGTCATAGATTTATTTATAAACTTTTTCGAGTTACGAACAAAGACAAAGCAGAGCACTCACTGTTAAAATTCTTACGTATCATGGAGATAGCTTAAGCGCTATTCTTAACATGTGGTCATGTGGTCTCTTTTAGTAATTTATCACTAATATCGAAATGCGTTTATTTATTAAATTGTTTCAAATACATATATTTTTTTAAAATATTAACTCACTTCGCAAAGCACCAACACTTTTAATAATATCTAAGTTTAATGACAGCGTTTTGTTTACATTATATTATTTTTATCCAAATTACGTCACATGACTTTCATGATTTTTTGATTCACTCTGTCTAATCTGTGTCTCCACCAGTCCTTGTCACAGACTGGTCACATTAAAATTTGACACATAGTAATTATTTAATTTAATAATTACTATGTGTCAAATTTTAATGTGACAAACAGCAGTTCTAAAATAAGTTTTATTTCCATTTAATTATTTTTCAAATAAAATCAAAAATAGAATAAAAAAGTATTAAAACAAAAATTACCTATTTTATTACTTAGATAAATTATAATGTGACGCCACAAAATGTTTGACCCCATGTCACACAATGTCACCTCATATCGTTAGAAGTGTGACGTAATCGCCCCATATGTAAATTATTTTTACCAACCGATTTTATTTGTTTCCGATTCCGATTTTTTATTTGTTACCAGGGTGCTTGTTACCACCGCTCAGGCTACGGAGGTCGGCAGGAGGTGTGTTCCTGTACAAAAGACTTCTGCAACAGTTCTCACGAGACCAGAGCGACACTCGCTGTTCTGATATCGACCACTCTTGCGCTGCTTGCCAAGATCTTATGAGCTTAGTTCAAGAGCAAAAAAACAGTACACGACCAGATGTTCTAAAAGAAGACATTGCTAGCAGGATAAGGGTTAGCAATATATCCATAATGTTAAACTAGCTAGCTTGCATTAACGATAAACATTTCAGACACGTGGAAAACTTAAAAAGATTTTATAAGATCGAGTAAGACCCACCCAATAATGTTTTTTTATTTACCTACCCCACAGCCCTATGCAAAGCCTCTCCCCAGTTTCCAATCCTAAATCTCTTCCCGGCTACTTAATCTCTGTTTGCAGATAAAGTTTAAAAGGCTAGTGCGGCTATAATAAGATGATACAGGGTCCACATGGCATGGAATGGTTGATGGAACAAGGCAGGCCGAAGACCTAACCAAAATAACATCATTCGATACCTATCCAGAGTCCGACTCACCCCCAGATCGGGCCCGCTAGAAAGGAGCCCGGCAGCGGTCCGGCCTGTTTCGGCAGTTCCGGTCCCGTCGGCGCCACCACTAGCAGGTTCGCCGCTTGGTAGGGTGCCTTTTGCACTCCACATTGGCCCGATCACGCCTGCTAGTATGGGACTCGACACGTACGGCCGGGTCGGGCGACCGCTAGCGGGGCGGACCTAGGCCGTGCGCCTTCAGCGCACGCCACAACTGCCCGGGTTAAGCTGGCGAATGTCTTCCTCAAAGACACTCAGCGATAGGTCCGTCCATATAAAAAAAATCGATACCTATCCTATATACCCACAACTATTAAATCATCAACATCATCATTTCAGCCATACGACGTCCACTGCTGAACAAAGGCCTCCAATGACTTATTATCATCGGGGGGATTGCCAATACTCGCCACGCTTGGCAGGCGGGTTGGCGAGCGGAGTTTTTCATAAGATTTTGCACGAAGACGCTGCTGCCCGTCTCGTGCTACAGGAATTAGTCGCATCTTACGACACGCCTTCTGTTGGCGGTGGGGAAGTGTATTCTATACGGCCGTCCCCACACGGCACGGAATAGGTTTTTTAGAAATAACGCACCCGTATTACATGTAATCATTAATTACTTAATGAAAACAGCAATCTTTAAAATCATTAAATAAAGAAAGAAAACTACATTATATAGATTATATAGTTTAAAGCCTAGAGCGAGCAATCGTATGGATGAAGTTGTATGACTCCGTTCCGTCATAGTAGGGTTATGATGAGGGTTGATTGTATACGCGAAGTGCGCTGCGCATGACTATTTTTCGAATATAATCGAACAATGGTAAAGTAAAAGGGGAATGAATCATGTCCTCTGAATCAGCATGTGAATAACAATAATGGTATTAATAAACAGATTTCCTGTTATTTTGTTCTTTATTAATGAAGTTACCTACTCTCAAAATATTGTGTCGGTCATCTAATCAAATTATTCATATCAAATAAAATGATGCTTGGATTTTGATATAATGAACTGTCCAAAAAAACAACAATTATTCAGATCAAAGTAGCAAGCATGCAGCCAATTCTTCACCAGTTTCAGTTGCAAAAAGGTGGTGTGAACTTGATTTTCTCTTCTTTGTTCCTTTAAGAAAATGTTGCCGGAAGCAAAGACCTACTTAGCGTGAAAAGCAGAACTACTAACTAAAAAGTTTGCTACTAACTATACTTTTAATGTTGCCTCCATTGAGATAGAAACAGTTAATATGCAATACAGCATTGTAACTCCCATGTTTTTGAAGTAAGGTATAATCGTATAAGTAAGGTATATTTCGAGATATGTGCCAATGTTTTTATTGCCGGGGGCGTCTCCTAGCAACGCAGACGAGAGCCAATTTAGATTAGCTAGTTTCCTAAACGGATTCTTGAATTCGGAATGCAAAATCACTTCGTGCCCTCTTCAGGCACGATGTTAGTAGGTGTATCATGACATAAGGCAACGAGAGGAAACCACTTAAATTAGCTACTACTTATGATTAAATGTAATACTTACCTAGTACTTATGATTACCATCAAACAAATTTACAAAGCTGAAGACTCGGTTTTCAACAAATAATAGCAGTTAAAAATATTATGACAAACTCATCTGAATTTATAAAAACGGGGGTAGATTTGCCGTTGCGCTTTTACAATCATGTAAACAGCGCCTATAACTTACTATACCAAAAACAGAAACATACACACACAGCAAAAAGTTCAAATGAAAATGGATGCGCAACTTTATCAATCTGCAGAAAAGCAAAAATGGAATGACAGAAACAAATGAACCGAATCATATGGTTGGTTTCAATTATTTGGCAGCTCACACATCGTCCATCGCACATCGAAGAAAGTGAACATGAAAATAACTTTCTACTTACAAGAAAAAAATAGTTAGAGAATAAGATAGATAGATAGTGCCCCCATATCATCCAAATCGAGTGAAATCATTACCGTTAATTCGTAAGAATAAAATAATTATTTGATTAAAAGTCAAGACACTTTTGACAAGCATTACTAGGTGCCTAATTTTTTTATTATGTTCTGAAATCTGGACGTTAAACCTTAGGAGGGATACGACACACCACCGAAGGTAAGTTTAATCTGAAAATACTCCAAATAGTGCTCATTGACATTACTTTTCGCATTGTAGAGTAGCGAGAGGAAGTAAAATGCAAAGTAGATTGCAAACAAAACTTTTCACGCTATTCATTCCTTAGTTTTTGTCGAGAAAAACGTGAAAAAATATTCAAAAAAAGTAAGCGACCGCGGCACCAACTAGATCTCGTACAACCTTACGTCACTGATATCACTCGTGTGAAAAAAGACACAAAGCTGAAAAACTGTTATTGGATAACGCTAATTTATGTCATTTACATATAAATATTTTCTTAAACTGTTAACTTGAGCTCATGTATTCAAATCGGTACGCATGACTAATACATTTGACAGCATTTACAAACATTCTTCTTTGCTAGGGTTTTCCTATTCCTGGTCAGGGCACGCTTGACCATGATCCTAGATGCGCCAAGTCCAGTTAAAAGTAATCAGACCTCCTTAACTCATTTACAAGAAAACAAGACCATTTTGAAACATTGCAACTTTCCTGCATAAATATTCTGCACATTGCTTCCTAGCTTTTTTGAAAAAGAGTATATATATTATGTACATTAAGTATTATTATAAAACAACAAAGCCATGAACATACACAAAGAATAGAACAGTCACAAATTAGCGATATATTGCAGACGACCACAAGCCAAATGCAAGAATATGGAGGCGGCGGATCGAGTAAGACGGCCGAGTACCGCGAGGGAGAAAGCAGGGAGAGAAGTGCGTCTCACCAGGAGGGCTACCAGTCCTCCCAGCATCAATACGCCGTAATTCAGCCTAAGAACTATGGTGCGTAGTTTCTTTTAGTCAACTAATCAGCTTCTTTACAGCCATTTCCAATCAGCATGTTGTTGTAGAATTTGTCGAGTGGATTCAATTTGTGGAGAGGTAGACTTCGGGGCTCCGCGGCCGTTCGCAGCCGCGTGCGGTCAATCGCTTGCGACCGACGCGCGCGGCTGATGTGGCATTAATAAATCTGTCGCACTCCACGGAAGTGGCACCATACATAGCCCATTCTGTATTACTGAAATCCAGTTGGATCCTGCAAGGCTACTAGTTAGATCCTGGTTACCATGTTCTTGGTAGTTTTTCAATGCATACGTTTTTGTATAAAAAGTAATTTTCACATTCTACTTCTTTATTTTCAAACAAGGTCTTGATGTTATAATACTTTTCAAATAGGATGCTCCAGTAAAGATCTTTCTGATCAAAACATGGCAACGTACTGTCGGGTTGCAACTGGTATCTACGAAGCTACTGCATCAGGTCAACAATATCAGAATACAAGGTATAAAATTCCATCAATTTTATTGCTGATCAAAATATTGCTTACTAAGTTAGGCCTATTTATTTCAGATATAACAATCAATCTGCTCCTACCTTCAGTTCGCCGCCAAATTCTCCACTGGTGGGGTTAGTCTTCGACCCGTCGTCGCCCAACTACGGTGGACCGGGAATGTCTGGGGAGCGGAGTTTAAACTCAGATAGACGATCGCAGAGCTCATGGTCTATTTCCAATCAAGAGCCAATTGGAACCGGGGCTAAAAAGAAGATCGTCAAAAGTCACGACAAACGCAATGCCTACAGTGCCGATCCACGATACCATGAAAGGTATAAAGATAGCAGCGTAGAAACCGAGCGTCAAAGAAAACCAGATCGAAACCTAACTTCGGAATCCACTTCCAGTCTCGATTTCTTCGTCGAAGGTGAAAGAATGGTGTCAGAACTTTGCAATATACCCGACACAAGCTCTAGAACTGACTCCAACACTCAAAAGCAAAATCAAAAGTCATCTAATCAAGAAGACGATAAACACAAACCTTCAGGATCGTCAGATGTTTTACTAACTGCGTTGGATAAAATAGTAATTCATGATCAAATTCCAAATCAAATTGTTCAGTTGGCGATCGAGGCTTGCACTGATGCTGAGAATATAGCTATTGCTCATCATAACAGACCATGCTTCAAGAATATACATTCAATTTGTGCCAAGACTAGATCTAATGTCCAAAAACCTGATAGTGCAGTTGCCAACCTTCACTCGCAAGGAATTCCATGGGTTATTAAAAACTTTATATTTTCATTTGTTAGAATCTTGGATGGATGGAAAGGAGTCAAAGAGTTGCTCAGTGAGAAACATGAAACTTTTTCTAGAATCGAAAATAAATATTACAGCCCCAACATCAGGGAATGTTTCGTACAATGGCAAGCCGTAACTAAAGAAATGCTGACACATATTTATAAAACATTCAAGTGCCTCGACCATGGTTTCACAATGGAGCAGAAAAGCTTTTCGCATAATTACTACGCAACAAATTCATCAGCTCCACGACATCAAAATCAAAGTAAATTTCAACCTTCTAAACCCCATGCTAGTACTCCGAGACCAGTCAACGCTTCGCCGCAACCATTTAATGCGGTTCAACCTCCATGGGCACAGAGCCAAAGTCAGTCCACTTCTCAGAACTTTAGTGACGGGCCTTGGCCACCTAGATCAAGTGTCACTTACAAAAAGTTTCCTGTAGTGCCTCCTCCTAACTCGCACAATTTTTATCCGCTCAATGATCAAAGTGACATAGAAAGTTACCAAAAAGTACAATATAAGTGTGATCCTTGCAGTGTGCGTGAGGCTAAACCTCGTCAGTCATGGACAATAACAAACGTGCCTGATTTTCGGACTCTTGAAGGTATGTGTCACTCGGAACAGCGAGAACTTTACAACCAACTCAAACATAAAATGGATGCGGAACTCGGAAAGGCTCCAGGGCAGCCACTCTTAGGAAATTTACAATGTGATTTATTACAGCGTAGAGAGATGGAGCTGAAAGCCAAGATGATTCCTCTTAGTCACGTGGAAAAAACTCTCATACCAAGTATGGCCACAGCAGCCGATATGAGAGGTTGCTACTTACAAAAAAACAACAGCTGCGGTGACACAAAGGAAGATAATGATTTTTTTGCGGCGTGGGGTCAGATGGTCCAAAAAGAACCTGATTATATAACTCATCACACTCACAACGTTCAGATTCCATCGAATGTTGTGACGATTTCCAGTAATATCTCTGGCCCCGTGCAATTCATTGATCCTGAAAATGATGAGTTTCACGAAATGTCTAAAGTTTATATGAAACCTGGCAGTTACAAAGTTCCTATCAAACCTGCAGATCCAATATCTGCGTTTGTGCAAGGCTCTTCTCAAGATGTAGTTTTTGAAAGTCCAGTGGTAGATGAAATGGGCCCATTGAAAATGAAGGTACCATTCCCTCCCGTGACATTGGCTCCTCAACCAAAATATAATATTGAGTCCTGGCCTTGTTTGATGTCTCGACGTGTGGACGACGTCTTTGGTGAGGATCATAAACTAATACCAAGACACGGCATGCCGTGCTTAGACATGCAAACTGCAGATCCTCTGGAAATACTCACTTCTATGACGTCTGATCGAGCTTGGGAAGCTGCTAAGCAATCGGCTCCAAAATTAATGGATTTCATTCATGAAGGGTCGAACAAATCAGATGCAGCACGGTTATACGACGCTTTAGGTTTGACTGCAAATGATGAATTCCCAGATGATATGAAGCAAGTTAAACTAAGCATAGGGCAGTCGGATGTGTGGCCCTCTGCACTACCTTCAAATCATTACATGCCAAAAGAAATGGCTAATCTTTGGGGTCCACAAGTTATGAACAAGAGTGATTTCAGTTTACCAAAAAATCGTGATCAGATGATTTTCACTGACGACATTATTAATCTCCTAGATTCTGAACACAAGCAAACAGAAATTCAAGAAGATCCAATCGAAATACCTGATTCTAAAATAGAAATGCCAAAGGAAACGACTCGTTGTCCTAGTTTTGATCAAACCGGAAATTATGTGCGAGATGACAATCAAAAGAAACCCAGTGGAAAATCTAAAGTTGCAATATCAGGTATGTGGTATCATCCTAAAAAGAAGAAGCCATTGGCTGCTGCCACTGTCAAGAAATTCGAGACGATCATAAATACCTTGTCTCATATTAACGAGTCCACTTTTATTCAACACGACATGGACATCAAAATGGTAAATATCAAATAAGAAACATTAACAATAACGTAAGCAATACCTTACAAATTATCTAATTTGGTTCTTTTCCAGGCTCCGAGGTTTTATGAGGTAGTCAAGTACCCAATGTGCCTGCACGATATTGCCACTAAGCTGAAAAATTCATCTTATACTGAGCACGAGCAGGTAGTACAAGATTTTAGGCGCATTTTTAACAATGTGCGCCTTTACCTAAAGGTGAGGTATCTTTTTTACTCTTATACAATGCTTATTTTTAGAAAATTATAGATTACTGTAAACCATGCTTTAATTTGTAGAGTTATCCTGATTCCACGATGAAGAAGAACGTAAATAAAGTGTCTACTGACTTTGAGAAAATGCTAAATGACGAATTCCAAAACAAATGGGAAACCAAGCAAAAGTCGCAAGAAAATGCTGATGGTCATAACAATGGAAACACAAACAAGAAAGATGAAAAAGAAAATGACAACAACAATGCTGAAAGTCGGAATGACGAACCAACCAAGAAAAATGACTCAAAAATCAGTGCCGACGACAAAAAGTAAAGTACTTTCCATAATTTTTTGGCAACGCAAACCTTTCTATTTAAAAATAGCGTATCCCTCAGTGTAAATCTGAACACGCAGAACGCAGACTGTTTTGGAATATTATTTTTTTACTTAAAGTATTTTATTTATTATATTTGTTTCGACGACTAAGTCAAATGCGAATGATCTGTTTGCGTAAAATCTGTATTACTTTAAAGTATTTCCGGGTCGATAAATAATAGGTAAAATAAGAAATATCTAGTCAAACGCCGAAATAATTTTTTAAACAAATGTCAGTGGTGTTATCAGAACTTATAATTCATAAGATTTATCAATTTAATCTGTAAGTGCTTGCCAGTTTTTTGAATGGACTTTATTAGCTGCTCAAGGGGGCAAACTCGATTGTTTCTCTAATTCATGTCTTCTTTCCTTAGCTTGTAATTATTTGTTTTACATATTTCGCTTTCTTCGCTTCGCACTTTCCTCTCCGTGCACTCGTGTAGGCTAAAACAAATTTATGTTTTATTGCAATAATCAGATTAGTTTTCTTAAAACCAAAACACGTTCTAGCAAAACTTTACCAATTGCTAAACTCTTCACCTAGATGTTAATTTTGTATGCCTCTATCTGTGATGTATCTTTAGGTAAAAGTTGATAATTGGAATCATTTATCACGCTTAATTACTAGGTTTACGATTCGATTGGAACATGTATATAGACGATTAATAAAATAATAGATTTACACAAATTGAAACTGACTAAAATGTCTACGCAATAAAACTTGTCACTCCATGCCAGTATGTTCAGTGCCGCAGGAAGTTTAACGAATACCTATGCGTTCCTTTGTTTAACAATAAAAACTGTTTTAATTGAACTTAATTAATTTGATTTAAAAACAACGTTAGACTTCTTCCGACGCTTCATTTGACTGAAACCCGTTTTTAGATAAACTGCAATTTTAATTCTACGTAACTTCTCATTTTTCTGTTCCACGTTGGTACATAATATATAAATATTTTTTAAAATAATTTTTGAGTCCATTTTACCTGCCATAGTAATAAGTGAATTGCCTACGACGTCAATGTTTGATTTTAGTTTGGACGCTTATTCGTATAGCGAGTCTGTGCACAAATTCAAAATTTCAAATTTTAAATTTGACGGCGTGCGAGTTAATTTTAAGTATTCATTAAGTTGTGATTTTATTATTTAACTTATTTACCTAAAATTATGGCAAGGAACCCCTATGATAATAAAAGAGTTATTTCATATTTCTTGTGTTTTTATACCGAAGTCCAAATTTAAAATAGTCTCAAACAATTTCTTGTGAATTCGTACTACGAATCTTGCAAAAAATTAATGTTTGATTGCTTAAAAAATGTCTACAGCGCCTTTTGATTTTTGTTTCCAACAGTCTCTGACACTCAAATAGAAAATAATTACAGAATAGCTAACTCACCACACCATACGCTAGTTTTGCTTGCTTTAACAAATAAGTACTTATTTCAAAGGGCTTACTTTCACAAATTCATTCACAGTAGTGATATAGAAGATAGTAATCTTTAATGCATTTTCATGCTCTTCTAGCGAAAAGTTACGCTCTCCATTACTAATTATAATATTAAGTAATGGATGCAGTTACCAAACTTGACAAACTCGCTGTTATCTTTCATTACAGTCCCATAGCTGTAGGTTTTTAAAACCGACAGTTGAAGCTCTGTTAATTTGCTGTCATTGCGTCTGGCTAGAGTAATAGATAGGTCCACAAAGGGGAAAAGCATATCCCTACTGATCCCTACTACAGATAATAGCATAATAAGTAGGTACTATCATCTCTGGTTGTGTATTTAGAAACTATAGGTAGGTAATTAAGGCTCGGTTAATACGCTGTAATTTTGAAAAAAGGGAGAAGGGCGCAGATTTTGAATAGTGTCGTATCAAATACGTCACACTATAAGTTTTGCGTAACTTAAAAAAACAACATCTTATAACCAAAATATTATGTTTATTGCTTTTCAAAATACTCTCCTTTACACTTTAAATTTTTTTTCATGCGATCAAACCATTTTTTAAAACAGGAGGACAGATCTGAAGGCATGTTTTCTACGTGCTGATTGAACGCTATCACTACCTCTTCGGAGTTGGTAAAAGTCTCATCAAATCTTTGATTTTGGGGAAAATACAGAAATCACAGGGTGCTAGGTCGGGGCTATGCACAGGATGGGTGACGAGTTGTACTTTTTCGGAAGCTAAACATGACTTTGTTTTATTGGCCGTGTGTGAAGAAGCGTTGTCATGATGTAGGAGAACGCGGCTTTTGGGTCGTCTTTCGCGAACTTTTTCTAACACCCTGGGTAAACAAATGGTGCTAAATCCATGGCCAAGTGTCAGTCAATGCCAGTGAGTGACATTATGTCATGTCATTTGTTGCTTGAAAACAACCAAATCTAAAACCATCATATTTTACAACACATCATCAAACAATTTTTGTTTGAAAACATACACAAACAAACAGTAAATTAAATGTAAACAGTAAACAAGCAGAAATAAAATATATACACAAAACTGTACGTAACTAAATTTGCCCAACTGTGTTAAGGTATTTATGTTAAACTATTTACAAGAAATGCCTATTCAAATAGTTCCGATTAGCTAGAAGTGCAAAACTTTTAGTGTGCCTCATGTATTTTATATTATTCTGACCGTTGGTGTTGCAATTTAAATGTGACAAAAAGGCTGCATTTTAGTAGGCGATAAATAAATTGAAGTTAACGCGGGGTAAGTAGTGTTAGCAGTGGTAGTCAAACTTACCTATCTGCGGGGCCTCCCTGCGCCCCGTGGCGTGGCAGATTTGAACGCATGGGATAGATTTGAACTTTGAACTATTCAAATTAAATTTAAAAAGTTTGACAATCTTACATTTAAAAAATTTCAGGAACAATTTTCGCCAATAAACTTTGTTAGGAACAATTAAAATCTAAGACAAAAATTCAAATTACCCTTTTATAAAACAACCAACTTCACTGAGGAAAATAATGCAGCGTTCCTTCTCAACCGAGTCTTATTTTTTCTAAATCGCCTTTTTTTTTAAAGAATACTTAAATAAAATATATAACATAGCTTTGTAGAACATTCTCATCACCCTCACGAATTTTTTATTTTTTATTATGGACTTATCCCGCTCTATGCAGAGCGGTGATTCAGCCAATGTCGAGTATTTTTGGTATAGTGTTCACAATAAATAACGGGTGATTAGTTTTTATTGCTTTTCTTGGATTCAGTGAAGGCTACTCTTCCCGTATAAGCAGGTTTCAAGACGCTATCGGGTCTAAAGCAAGTTGTCTTGAGACAAGTCACTTGACACTCGATGCGGCGTTGAATACAATGATATTTCAATAGTTTCAGGTCTTTATCACTTCACCAAACATTAGAACACAAACTACACCAAACTTGCACTCTAAAGCTCTTTAAATGATAAATAAAAACCATTAAAATAGATCGACTATGCTTTTCGTTCGACTACCCCCCACCGAATCCACGAATTTATTTTAAAAAAATTGGTGATACTCGAAAACAAACAATCCTTTTTGACAGTTATGTGAATGATTGCAAATAATTGTTTTGTTGCATTGTTTCTATGAAAAACAAGCGTCATGACGTCAAGGTTGACCCTTCACTGGGTCTTCCCCTGCACCATGGCACATTTGCAAAGGTTTTTTTATTTATAAATTTTGTTATACATTTTATTTTGATTTGGAAAAATCTGACTGGCGCATTATTCGGCGCGTACAGTGCTCAAGGGCGTCGCCAAGAGCGGGCAGGGAGGCCTAGACAATTAAAAAAATCAAAAGCCCGTGGAGCTTTACACATTGGACTTTCACTTTGTACCGTTCTTATAACAATTTACGTAGAGGTAAAAGCTAAAAGCCCTACAAGTGTGAAGCTTCATGGGCTCAAGACTGTACCCACAATTTTTATATTTCTCCTCACCCCTTATTTTAACAACTTTTCCCCTTCTGTCTGGGCCATCGGCTGGCGACACTTTGCTGATAGGTACGCGCTCACCTTAATGAAAATAAAAGCTACAATTGGAGTGGACAAAAACAGGGCGCGTGTTAAGTAGGGTGCATTCGGAATTTCCGATAGGTTGGCCTAAATCGTCACACAAAAGTAGGTAATGCCGACATTGCCTACAGACGACTTGCGGAAGAGGTAGATTATTAGTAGGTAGATTTGGAGATGGATATGGTTCAGTGGCTGGTGATTTTTGAGATTTAGATCTTGTTTGGTTGCCCTTGTTATACGTGTTGTTTAGAAACAATGTGATATTAGCCAGTTCAGAATTTATTTGAACACAACTACTTATTATAATTTTATTTTAATACTCGTTTAATACATTAACTACAAATATGCAAAAGTTCCTTTATAAATTTTATTCATTTTCAACTTACATATCAGAGTGGATAGGTTGTTTGATAATAAATCGCTCTTAAACGGCTAAACGGATTTGGTCGCTATCATATCCACCATAACATTTGGACTGGGACACAGCTTTGTGACGAGATCGCGAACCCGTGACCTGCACGTGGTATACATAACAAGCAGGAATTATTCGCCAACCTGTCAATGATACCTGCCTATCACTTCTATCAGCTACGTTTAAAGTAAACAGTCAAAACATAATAAAAATAACTATTTCCTATGCGTTTCCCATCCTTTTAACCCATCGCGTGGCTGTTACGCACAAATTTTGCATGCCATAAAAACTTCAAAGACTACGTACCACGTTGTTTGAGTAGATTATCTCTTACCAACAATTGCGTACACATAAAAAAAATATAGAAAAGTATTTTCCAATAGAGTTGTCTGTAGGCGCTTGTTACACATCTCCCGCTTCTCTGCTATTCTTGCACCAATAACCAATTTGGGATGCTACTATGTATTTGGGACAGACATTGTACTTATAGATTATCGGGTCTTTGAGTGCATCGCGTAGCGAAGCCAATGAGACACAGTTCGCAGCTGCCCGATTTTGAGAGAAAGTAAACAAATCAAACTGTCAGAGAAAGGGCAATACGGTTCAGAAAAATCCATTTTTCGATTAGTGCGACGCGAACCGCAACGAGGCGACGTCTTTGCCTCAGGAAAAAAATTAAAACGATTTTTTTTCTCGGTGTGAAAAAAGTTTTAATTCAAAATGAGTTAGGTTGGCAGCACTGTTACACCACACATGTCTCATCCACGCGCCAAATGTGTCCGGTTAAACTTATTGTAATAAACACATACTTGTTATTTTGTGTTAAAGTGGTTAAAAGTTGTGATTCAAGGTTTGTAAAAGTAATTTAATCCACTATTACTAAACTAATAATCCATTTTTGTTTGTTACTAAAGTGTTTTAGGTGTATTACTTCATTAAAGAATGCCTTTTGATATCCCAAGTAAGTACCGGATTTCCGTAACGTATAGGAGTGATTCTGTTAGCTAAATTAAATAACTTTCTAGAAAGAAAAAAATACTCTCATAAACAAATCAAAGGTAACAGCTAATCTAAGAATATGTAAGGCAGCAATTTATAATATATTGTGCCCATAGAGAAAGTAATTTTAATTGAGCAACAGAATCTTACAAAAAACTCACCCGGTATATGTTTGTAATATCTAAGTAGTAGGTATACGTATACCTATTACGAGTATAGTGTTCAAGTCATTCAAAAACTAATAAAGCATCTTATCACTCGTCATCAAAATAAAGATAAGATGACAACACAAAAAAAACTGGGTCATTGTTATAAAACCATAAACATACATTTTTATCATAATTAATTTTTATTGTGTTTATAACTTAAAATCTGGAGTGGTGAAAATCGAATGGAAAAGTACAAACCGCGTCGAAATAAGAATTTAAAATGTACTCTCCTTCATCTTTGCGTAATAGAACAGATAGCCTTCTGTTGGTTAAATTAGCCGTTATTGTTAATAAGAAACCAAATAAGTAGTTCAATAAATCGAAGGAAGCTGAATTCGAGTAGGTTCGTTGTGTAATTTTTCGCTACTTTTTATGCTACTTACTTACAATATTTAGAATGGACATAGAGTTATCTTACAGGATTTATATTATAGCGTCTTTTATTCATCATAAACCAAAGTCTACGTGGGCAAAGCCGCGGGCTATGTTAGTGAATCTAAATGTTTGTAAGGACACATTGTGCGCGTCTATGAAATCGTACCCTCTTCTTTATAACTTCCATTCCAAAATATAAAGTATACTACGTATATGTACTGCCTTCATATCTTAGAATATTACTGGTCACTGTTGGTCTTGACATTTCCTCTATCAAGTAGTATTAAGTATGTTTAGTATATGTATGTATATATTATTGTTATGTATTTATGAATTTTTGTGTATACGTCTATGCTATACATTTTGCAATCCTATTTGTAGCAGGTAAATTTAAGAATTATAAGAACTCTGCACCATCTTCCCCTCTCTTTATGGGTTGTCCTCTACCTGAAGGTTGTCTGGAAGAGATCGCTATTAGCGATAAGACCGCCTAAATCGTAGACACGTTTTTCTGTAAAAATCATGTGTAATTTACTTGTATGGTGTGCAATAAAGAGTATCTATCTATCTTCTGACCGCGACTCCGTTTGCGTAGTCTTTAGAATTAAGCCAAATAGAAATTATTATCTTACTGAGGTGAGAAACGCTGAGGTAGTTTGGCGAGGACTCTGTGCCAATGAGAACATCCCAAAGTAATGTCACATTAAAAAAATCTGAGATGTGAGAGACTTAAAATTACTTACCTGATCAAAAGTTCGGTGACTGTCATCGTGCTAGGCTCTGGCAGTTACTAGCAAAGAGTCCGGCCACTAACTAGTTACATACCCTCCCATCAAAAAACTTCAGGTCTTTGGTCCGAATGCTAAATTAGTTTTTGACAAAATAGCCAGTAGTTGATTTCTATTTAAGAAAATCAAAAGAATGGTTCGTTCCTCGCACAATGGCTTAGCATAGCCATTCAGCGAGGAAACGCTGCCAGTTTTCTCGCTTGACGCTTCCTTGCCTCACGGCACGGATACGAGTACGCTTTTCTTTTTAAGTAGTAGGCATATTTTAGTTTCATTAATAGGATTTTTTTTAAGTTAGTTTGTTTTTTCACCACGGATTTCCCTTGTTGTTCTACATACTGGTATTATTTACATATTAGCAAAGCCATAATTGGGATGTTGGCTGACACCATTCGCAAATAAATCAAGGAAATCATGTTTTTGAAATAACAGCTTATTTCAGATATCATTTTATATTATCATCATTTATATTTTAAAATTATCTGCAAATATCAATTTGCAAAAAATATATACATACATATTTAGTATTTTTGTCTTCGTGTTGGGCTTCTTAAAAGTGACTTCACAAGAATGTATTAGGTACCATGAATAATCTATTGGGGATGTCTCATTTTAACAGTTCATAAAAATTTTGTGGATTGGCGAGTGTCATCATTCTTAATAGTCTTTGTTCCATCCCGTAACTTGTAAACCTTCAGAATCAGATCTTGAATCTCTGCAAAAGTAAAAATAAACGCAGACAAAGTCACAGGAGTTCGTTAAATTTACATACTTATTTAAGGCATGTTTGTATATTTAAATGTCTGTCTGTTTATCGTCTGTGGTTAGTGAGTCACGGGCCCTGTTGACAAGGCTCCATGTTTACAGAAACGGGGTCAATGTACTGCTTCATTAAGAATAACCAACTTCATACTTACATACAGGCCAGCTATTAACAGTTGGCCTTTGACCAAGATATGGTGTTAGAAATAACTATCGAAACGTCAACAATACCTATAAAGCCAAGTCACTTTCTCAGAAATTTACCGCATAACTCAAGCTTTTCCAATTCTATTATCCTAGATTTGGCTAATTTGACATTGTTTACATTTGGAAATGTTAGAATATCCTCTCCTATCCTAAGAGAGAAAATAATATCCCAAAACTCATAATGACTGTGTAGTTAGATCAGAGTTGTCCAACCTGCTCTCATAAACGGTTGTGGTTAAAGCCATCCTAAAAACGGCCAAGTGCGAGTCAGAGTACGAACTCGCTCATGATCGACATAGTGCATTCCTAAAAGGATATGTTAACAAAATATATGACGCTCTGACCAAGATTTTGTAGTTATAGTTAAAAATTCTACGTAGGCAAACCATACAAACCGGGAGAAAACAATAGTAAATTAATAAACGAGTACGGATGGTTGTTGAAAAGTTCTTCGCAATTTTGCCTCCATCTATTTGTTACTTCACTTATCTCCGAGAGAAAGGGGGGACTTTTAAAAAAATGGTTGGTTAAAGCTTATCAGCGTGAGTTTGTTTTTCTGCGCATATTCTTCAAGATGGTGATTCTTGTCGCGCCGGTATAATTTTAAACCACATTATCAGTCATTTTATACTCCTTGTCGTCCTTATTAAGACCCCTAGATCTCAATAGACCAAGAAAGTATGACGTCACAAGTCAATTAGGGTTGTAGGCATGCCCATCGTGCCCACAACGGTGGATCCACGCCTGCGAGTTGCCTACTGGTGCATCACGGGACACTAATGTTAAATCTAAGGTTGAATCCTTTAGTGTCACGTGGTTTTCCGGTTGACAATTTGCTACCGAAAGGTTCTGAATCGAAGGCCGACCTATTCCAGATTCCAGAGTATCGGCGAAAGGAAAAAAGAGAAATTAAGCTCTTCTGAAGCGTCTTGTTGCAGCCAAGCGTTTAGTGTTCCACCCATGAAAAAGGTTGTTAAAGGCTATTAGACAAAGGAATTGCAATATTAGCCATAATATAGCGTGTGGTACTAAAATATTTCCAGTGCTTCGCGCTCCAGACTACAATGCCTGTGGTCGCGGGTTCGAATCCCGCAAGGCGCAAATGTTTGTATGTTGGCCACAAGCATTTCTCATGTGCAAACAAAAAAATTGAATCTCTCATCGGCTGGCACCGACTCCAAAAGTAACTGATTAGGTACTTAAGTGTTAGGATTATTTTTAGCATTTTAGTGTTTTGAAGTCGTTTTTTTCTTATTTCATCTATTTTTAGTGATAAATCCTAATCTAACTGCTGTACACCGATTTCATCCCCTATTTTCCTACCCTTAGGGGTGATTTTTATTTTGCAGACTTTTATCATAGCATTTTTGAAGTATAAGCTATTCAATAAAACAAAAATCATCAAAATCGGCTCATATTTGTCGAAGGTAGGTAACAAGAACCACAACCAAAATATTATCTGGGTATATATTTGTTGATTTTCTCAAAAAGTTCTAAATCAATTTCGATAAAATTTATATGGGACCACCTCTGAAGTATGATCTACCAAACAAAAAAAGAATCATTAAAATCGATTCATAATTGGCGGAGTAATAGCGTAACATACATACAAAAAAAAACATACAGTCGAATTGAGAACCTCCTCCTTTTTTGAAGTCGGTTGAAAACATTACCTTAACATGCCAAACGCTTTTACGTACCTACCTCGACGCCAATTTTATGGTGCAATTTATTTCTCGCGATTACGACTTACGCTCTATTTTGTTTTAAACTTCTTGGATCGAACGTCCTGAAAGCGATCCTCGTGTAACACAATTGAGAAAAAACAGGACAAGTGCAAGTCGGACGGTCCACCGAGAGTTTCGTACAAATTTGTAGTAGGTATTATAAATAGTTCGGAAATCGAGTCTATCAGTTTATTTATTTTGGCCAACCAACAAAACACTCACTTAATACATGATTTACACATTTAAGGTTATAGGTTACATTGCAAAGTGATGTCTTAATTATAGGCTGACACGGCAAGCAATATAAACAAGTTAACTTATTATTAGCTTAAACACCAAAGTCAAATATACAGCAACTGCATAAGCCCTGCGATAATTGTCATTTATCTTGGGGTCGAAATCAATTCACTGATGCAGAGCTATGAGTGATGCAAATAACTTTGTTTTTATGTTTTTATTTTATTTTACTTACTTATATTTTATTTTATTAAGATTTAGGGTTTAAGAAGTTATAGATTTGACAAAGGCTCCTACTTTATTAAATTTGTCAATATTAGTGCCTTTGGAGGCCTTGTTGTATATAATTTGCATGCGGATTTACTGAGGAAAAGTGACCCAGGTTACTTTTGAACGGTTTTGTGGCAAACAAGAGATATCTGGAAAAGCGGGGTAGTTTACGGGGAATATTAAATTTGACCCTGGATACCAACAGTGGACAGTCCAGCTAACCGTTGACCAACTTATGCAGGAATTTTTGGTCTGTGACCTCTCTACGACTCCCTAAACTTTGGTTTAAAATGTGATAAGCGTTGCTTGTACGATGGTCGAGTTCCTTAGACTTAAAGCAGTTCACCTACAAATTAATTACAAAATTTTATAACAAATGTATAGTTTTCAGATTGTTTCTTGTAAGTACTTGTAGTATAAGACGGTATTACTTGCCAAATTTCAAAGTACTAAGTCAACGAAAAGAACCTTATAAATTTTGATTCTTTTGAGTGTCAAAATATACTTTTTGTGGCATAAACCGCCACCAAAGAAAATTAATAAATTTCTTCTCCGGCTTTCTAAGTATGGTTGACACTTTCTATCTGATCTTTTCTTGATTACCTAAATCATCATCATCATCATCATCATTTCAGCCATAGGACGTCCACTGCTGAACATAGGCCTCCCCCATTGACTTCCAGATTGGCCGGTTGGAAGCGGCCTGCATCCAGCGTCTTCCTGCGACCCTCACCAGGTCGTCTGACCACCTTGTGAGTGGACGTCCTACGCTGCGCTTGCCGGTACGCGGCCTCCATTCTACCTTTCTGGCCCATCGGCCGTCAGTTCTACGTGCTATGTGCACCGCCCACTGCCACTTCAGCTTGCTAATCCGTTGGGCTATGTCAGCGACTTTTGTTCGTTTACGGATCTCCTCATTTCTGATTCGATCTCGCAAGGAAACACCAAGCATAGCCCTTTCCATAGCACGCTGTGCGACCTTGAGCTTTCTTATGAGGCCAATAGTGAGAGGCCACGTTTCAGTTCCTAAATCATTACCTAAATCCTCGTAATGTTATTAGAAAAACAATAGTTAAATTCTATATAGAAATAATTATTGATAACCCACTTGAATTGTTTGACTATTGTTTTAGATTGTCCACTATCTTTTGGTTATAAGATCATCAGTGATAAGCCTATGACGGGTTTAGTATAAATCGGAAGGGCTCACTGGATCAACTTCAATCAAAGTGGTTCATCACTTACGTTAATCGTTTCTGTGTTTACTGACCGCAGCTTGTTTTATTTTAGTTTTTTCCGGAGTTTATGTGTAAATTAATAAAGGTATGTCCACATAATTATTTACTAAATCGTTTTCACCCTTCATCCTTAACCCGAACCACGAATGAACGGTGATACTAAGTTGGTAATATCATCAAGGATAGTGAAATTAGAATGTAATATTATTATTATAACTTCATTTAATTAAATATTTAAATTCACGATACCACATAGAGGTTATAATGTAACTATTTGTCATCTTCAAAGCCAATGTATATTTTGATACTGCTGTTACATTAAGTAGTGATTAAATGAATATGATATTTATTATTTATATATTTATTATTATATATTTTAATAATTTTAAAAATAATAATTCAAAAGTTTTTTTTGCATAGCTTGTACTATGGCGACTAGATAACGGATAAACATACCTATAAATACTTTTATAAACATCCATGACTTAGGTACAAATGCTCGTGCTCATCACCCTTTATGCGCAAATTGTCAAATTCGCAAATTGTCAAGCGGTCGCAATATGCTAAATTCGCAAATTGACAAATTCGCAAAATGTCAAATGCGCAAATTGTCAAATTCGCAAAATGTCAAGTTTTCAAAATGTCCAGTTGTTTAGGTTTAATAATAAAAGTCAAGTAATTAATTGGCAGAACTTTTAATCATTAAAATGTTAAGGTTTTTTTTAAAATATGAAACCATAAAACCGTAATATAAAATCAACAACAAAATCAAAATCCTAATATTTTCGTGTTATATCAAATCAACAAAACAAAAACAAATGTTTATAGATAAGTCATTGTATATAAATAATCATGTGTTTTTTTATTTATAAGACGTAAAAACTTAATTTTTTGGAAAAATTGCGTAATCGATATTTTGTCTTCAATTTTTTTTAGGTATTTTTATACCTAACTCCAAACTGAACATCTTTCAACCTTCTTTTGCTCTTCACACGTCTAAACAAGGAATCTCTCATATAGGTATAAAAAATACCTAAAAAAAATATGGCGTGGTGAACTCCGCAAGAAATATTTCTCGAAGCATCTTTAACTAACACATTCCTATAATTGATGCTATTATAGTATTTATTTATAGAAAATGGCAAGGATAGAAAGTTGTCTGCTTAACACTATTCTATATACTAGTTTCGCCATTCATAGTTCATACGAACTAGTCAATGGAAAGTTATTTGCTTGCGATGTTTATCACCGAGCTATTCAATTGCACACTTAGATAAGTGGTTACTTGAAATGCTTATCTGTTAATTAGAATAACAGTTTGTTAGTAATAAGTTTCTTATTGTAGACTTTCGTAATTTATAGTCACGGTTCCGTTTAAATTTAAAATAATGATACATAGATAGATACTATTTTTGTACACCATACAAAAGAAACAAAGTAACAGGAAAATTACTTAGCACAATTTAGGCGGTCTTATCGCTGGAAGCGACCTCTTCCAGACAACAATCAGGCAGAGGACAGTTAAAATAAAATTGAGAAGGGCAGGGAAAGAAAATATTATGGCCCCAACTAAATAGATCATGGCTCAAAAATATTAACATGCTCAAGTTTTGTCGGGAGACTTTTTTATAAACATAAATATTTTTTGTCATTTTTTTTCATATAAATTCAATCGGCTGTTGGTAATTTTGTATGGGAAGTCGATAAAATATGTTCATGCAAGCAAAAGTAATGGGTAGAACATACAGGGTTACATTGCAAAGGGGTGCCAAATTTAAAAAATAAGATCTAGGGAACAATATAAAGAAGCGTCTAATCGTTGTTATTTTTAATAATCGTATGTTACGAAAAAAAATTCTTTAAAATATCCGAAAATAAAGTCAATAGAGATATTACGGAAGCCGCGCGGATATTAATTAAAGGCGTAGGGTACGGCGAGCCTACAAGGACCTTAAGCACTGCAACTACGGTGCATTTTTTTCATGAATGAGTTAAATTATCCACGCGTACGATTTTTAACAGCGGATAAAAATAATTAAATGTGGAAAAAAAATTTTGTTCTTTGCATAGTTCGGATAAATACTGATTCTGAGCCACTCCTAAAGATTTGGCACCCCTTTGCAATGTAACCCCGTATAATGGAATAGTGGTTCACTATGATATGATTTACCGAACATCCTGTATAAGTCAATGTATAGGACCAACATCGTTGTTGTAAAATAGCAAAAAAATCAGACCCTAGAAGGAAGTTAACTAAACAATTAATAGGTTTTATACCAATGAAAACCAAATAAAGCCGCTTTTTGAAGCAATAAAAATACATGATTAAGGCGAGTAGTGCCCCTAAATTAGCGACTTGATGAATGTTAGTACGATTATCGCCCGAAAACTCATTAAAATACGGTTCATAACAGCGCGCAATAAAACGTGGCTGTTACGACAGTTGTCGTTGCGTCTTTAGATATCAAAAATTGAGGAAAATAATACGTTTCGCATGGATGCAATTGTTCGAAGAAAAAATCCTATGCTCAGTTTGTACTTACTAAGTACTACTTAGCTATTATGTTGTTCTATCAATCGGCGTATAAACGAATTAAATCGGTCAGCGGTTAAAAAGAAGAATGGAAATTAGCATCTTTTTTCAATGATTAAATTTTTTCCTCCTGAAGTATACGAGAACAAATACTATGTTCAGAATGTAGGCTGACAATTTTTAGCATATTTTTCTGACAAACTAGGCTTAAGTAGTAGAGTAGTAGGCATCATCATCATCATAATAGCCATCGGCCGTCCACTGCTGAACACAGGCCTCCCCCAATGACTTGGGGGGGATTGCCAATACTCACCACGCTTGGCAGGCGGGTTGGTGAGCGCAGTTTTTTATAGGTTTTCGCAAGCAGATGCTGCTGTCCGTCTCGTGCTACCGGAATTAGTCGCCTTTTATAACACACCTCCTGTTGGCGGTGGGGAAGTGTGTTTTTTACGGCCGTCCCCACACGGCACATATACGACTATACTCGCCTTAAGTTAATAATACCACATACTGTAATAGTCAGATAACTCAGATAGGATAATAGGTGGGCAAAAATTGACACACAATGGGTATCTGTAGTTACTGTACCAAAAGACAGCTATCGCCGAAGAGGTAAAGACACAATAAAACGATTAGACTAGTTGTGTAGGGGACGTGGAAACTTTGGGAGATAGGTACATTTGCCCATCAGTGGAATTTGTTTTTTTTATTACTTACTAAAAAATATTTATATAGGTACCTATCTAGAATAAAGCAGAATGCTTCACATCTATATATAAGTATATAAAAATGAATCTCTATTTCCCTTGGTCATCGCATCACGCGTGAACGGGTAGAACAATTTCGCAATTTTTTTTTGTTGTGTTAATTATTTGAAGGTTCTTTTGAAAGAAAAAATTAAGAAATTTGCGCCGAAAATCTTTTATGAATAAACTTAAGACCACCGGAGTCGCGGGCAATAGCTAGTAATCTAATAATAATCTGCAATACGCGTCGTGCTAATGTAGAGACGGGACGGGTGATCTGTCTTATATAGCCTATTCATTTCCGGACTTGCATCTTATTACCAAAACATCGCCATGGAATTTTAGTACCTTTTACCTAAATATTTTAGCACTTAAAACTGTCCTACTGCAATGCCAGGCATGTTTAGAACATATTAGACAGACTCATAGACAATTAGGACAAAAGAAACACAAATAAATTTGTCAAGGAATCTTAAGAAAACAATGTCAAATCCGAATATAAAACACATTGTCCATTTATTATTATATTTTCCAGATTATCATAAATTAAAGCGTTACAAAATCGCTTTGTTTGCGAAAAGAAAAGTAACATTTTCAATCTTCTTCTGAAGTACTTTTTATTTTTGTTTTGCATGGTTCCTATAATCCACTAACAAAAACCGAATAAAATTGCAGAATATATTAATATTACTATAAAATGAATAAAGAAATAGTTAAAAGCATCAGTCTAATAACAGCCCAGTCAGACACAGAATATTGTGGGCCTTAGGAGTTTTAAAGCTTCATAATTATTTTAAAAAAGGTAATTATTCATTATCTGAGGGCCTAGTGTGATTGTAACAAAATAATCGCTTCGCTTACTTCTATCGATAAGTAAATTTGTACCAAAGTATTATTTTGCGATCGATGCGAAGCGGTGGTTTTGCGGCACACACTAAACATTTTGTATAAAAACTGGAGAGGAATTAAATAGTTGTGGTGAGTAGATAGAAAAACGATGTTTTTGCTAAACATTTTGACAAAATACAACATAACAAAATACAAACGAGTGATTAAATTACAGTACCTAGTTAATTTCAAGTCCTTTGATCTGATGAAATCTCGTAGTGATGGTGTTGGCATGGGCTTATTAAGCCTAGAGATTGCCGTAAGAAGTAGCCCAGCAATATGATGGATGGATAATACAAATGGAACCAGCCATTTAAATGCATTTGTTTTTCTTATTTGTTGACGTTCGAAATTTTTTATCGTAATTAGTTGTCGTTAGGAAACCGCGCATTAGGTAAACAATATTAGTATTTTATTATAGCTTTATAAAAGAGTGGAAATGTTCTTGTACAAGTGTTATGCTTTATGTTGTTTCTGATTTCTTATAATTATAACATACATAAGTGATTTAGTTACTTACTATCTTATCATGATCAGAACAATGTATGTGATGTTGTCCGATATTTGTTATTACCTATCTAATGCAAATAATATGGTTCTGAATAAATGTTGTTCTGTTCTTTTCAACTCCACCCAAACCCGCAGATGTGGGTGTTGCTCCTGGCGCTGGCAGCAGCCGAGCGTGTGAGCGGGCACGGGCGGGTGCTGCAGCCGCCGTCCAGGGCCACGGCGTGGCGGTACGGCTTCCCCACCGAGCCCAACTACGATGACGACGGGCTCAACTGCGGTGGCTTCTACTACCAGTGGTCGGTCAACGGGGGAAAGTGAGTCGACAGACATCCTTAACAGTCTATGGCAATAAGTGCTGTTGGCCGCGGTCCAACTCACTCAACTCAACAACATGTCCTGTGAGTCCGCACAGCTAACGCAATTGGCACACCTGGACTCTTATTTTTAGTACTGGCTAGTATCTACGTGGTCAGTAATTAGCACATGAGCTACTGTATTAGCAAAATCGCTTTAGGTAGTGATTACGAAGGCTTCTACGCAGCGGATTGATGACCATTTCTGACCATATTTGTGACAATTACCTGTAGATTTAGGGCGCAAGGGTTGACTATTTATGAAGTAAAAGACTGGATCGGAGTAAAACAAAAACTAACTTTATTCATTGAATTGTCCCTACTTATATACTAAAAAACACAGTGGACTTAGTGAATATGGCCGGTTCTCATTCCGACCAATCACAAGCGAGTAACTTTGTACAGTGCTATCTCTTTTACACATTATTATGTCTCACTCTTACATAGCAATTATTACAAACATACAATGGTAAGTTACTAAAACATACTTAAACATTATTAATATATGAGCAAATCACAAAATCATTATAGACGAATTCTGCCGTCTACAATTACCATAGGCATCTCCGACTTCCCCACCTTCGGGTTTGATTTTGTTTGATCATGTGTGACATGCAATGTGTGTGCAATGTGCATGCATGCAAATTCCTTGCCTTATCTACCTACCACCCCTCCACCAGACCAGACCACAATTACAGATTAGACTGAACATACAATCGGACGATGTTGGTTGGCAGAGCCAGTCTTCACACTTTGGGGGCCTTATACACCGGAGCTGGTAAAAATTAAGTTTAAGTTACAACTACAAGGTCCTATTTTAGCTTCCTTTTAGGTGATTCTACTGCACATATAATTATTTAGTAAAAAAATGCCCTAAATAGCCGAACAGCTGTTGTAACACGTTGTATCATTATCATGGAACATTGAACTTTTTAAAGATTTTGATGTTGGTCCTGCTACTGTGAAAGTTGTTGTATTAAGCAGTAGCATCACCCTAAAATAAGTTAACTAATATAATAGGACCCCTTCCACCGGCTATTATTAAAAGACGCTGTCTGTGGATTCAGTGGATTAGCGTTAGAGCTGAGGTTTATATATAGGCACTCTACCTACACTAAGATCATTTGTCAACCGACAACCAAAACGAGATGAGCCGCGGCCGTGCCCTGCATTAGGAAACATTTTACTTCAGTTTGATGCCTCAAACGGCAGAGAATATGAGAGTTCTCATCACCACTTTCTAGATGCGGGATCTGCGGCGACCCGTACGACCAGAAGGAGCCGCGCGCACACGAGCTGGGCGGCGTGTACGGCGCCGGCGTCATTGTCAGCCGCCACCAGCCCGGCGCGCTCCTCACCACCACCGTCGAGCTCACCACCTCACACCAGGTTCATTTTTAAACGCTTTCCATTCATCATCATATCATTCATCTCATCATTCCATTCATCTTTCAAACATGTTTGGGAGTGGGAGGGTGATCTCAGGGTTTTAGTAGTCAGTCAATGACAGGGGCAAAAGTGTGGCAGTGATGGCTGCCACCGTCCAGAGACGGGGCGTTTTGCATTTTTAGAGCTTCTAATTAATTGTAGCATAAACTGCGCCGTGTGGGGACGGCCGTAAAGAATACACTTTCCCAACAGGAGGCGTGTCGTAAGAGGCGACTAATTCCTGTAGCACGAGACGGGCAGCAGCGTCTGCGTGCGAAATCCTATAAAAAACTGCGCTCGCCAACCCGCCTGCCAAGCGTGGCGAGTACAGTTGATGATAAGTCTTGGGGGAGACCTTTGTTCAGCAGTGGATGTCCTATGGCTGAAATGATGATGATGATGATGAAACTTATAGTGCTCACTAAAATGTATTGCTACATTGTAAAGCGATTGTTAGCTCACTTACAACATTATTTGTGAACATCTGCTTTTAGAGACCAGTAAAACCCAAAATATTTTAACATTAAATTATTATTATTAAATTGTCTAGGTACTCTTTTTATAATTTCGATGCTGGGTGACCGCAGTCACTAACAGGCACTATACTACACTACATGAAAGATTGTTACCTAACAAATTAGATGCAGAACTTGCCAAATGTTACAGGACAACCGTTTTATTTTATTTTTTATTGATAGGGCTACTGGACCTTCAAACTCTGCCCCGACCCTGAAAACAACCACCAGGAATGCTTTGACAGGCACGTCCTCGAGTTAGAAGACGGCGGTACCGTTTACTACCCAAAAAAAGGCAGCGTCAAATACGAAGTCACGTACAGACTCCCCCCAGGCATTGTCTGCGAACACTGTGTCCTGCAATGGAGGTACACAGCAGGCAACAACTGGGGCGACTGTAAGAACGGAACCCAAGGCTTGGGTTGCGGAAACCAAGAACAGTTTGGGGCGTGCTCAGATATATCCATTGGGATATCGAGAACCCAGTTGGAGGACAAAAAGCCTGAGGAATATGGGGAGATTCCGTATCCCTTGTTGTATTACTTGAAGCACGGTTACTTCGACTCCCAACAAGGTAAGGAAGAGGTGGAAAAGGTGGAAGAGGTAGACAACAATAACATTGGAGCTGATTGAGATGTTTTAGCAACTAACCGATACATTGCACTGTATAGTCAAATAATGCAAGTTCTATATAGATTTTGAATCTTAATTAAGTTAATTAACCCGTCTATAAACCTGGGTATGACAAGGTACTAATTCATTCCAATTTTACTGGGAAAGACAGAAAATTTATAATAATCTGCAGAAATAACGAACTAGTGTTACCCAATCACGTACGTAGTTAGGTTAACTTTACTAATATAATAATTTTGGATGTATTTAGCTATTTACCTATATTTTAAGCTACTTATAAATATGTGTTTCCAAAGATTTTAAGAATATTGCATTTTGTAGGGTGTATGAAATAGTCAAGATTACCAATGCTAACGCATTTATCGTCGAGTCAATATTATTTATGTAGTCTCTGTCCTAAACCTGTGATTTATTAGTTAGGCATTAAATATAGGTTTTGTGAATATTTTTAAATTACAGGGTTATTTATAAAACATCAAAAAACTTCTAGGGGCTGATTCTGGTGTCTATCTAAATACATCAACTTTTCCTATGGGACCAACATTTCTGTAAAATAAATTCACTGCTTCATACAAACTGATATCCGCTGGTCGGCGGCTTTGTATAGGGAGGGGAATGATTTTTTTTTGCGATTTCGATGTTGGTCCCATAGAAAAAGTTGTTGTATTTGAGCACGAGAATAAGCCCCTAGGGGGTTGTTGAAGTTTTTAAATTAACCCTGTTTATGTACCAAAAGAAAGTACCTAAGTACATAATTATACTTAGTTGCCCGCAACAAATAAAGTTTCCCGAGGTGTGGGAGAAACAATATGAGACGGGGCAATTAGCAGCAGATTGACGTTGATACCTCGGAAGGTGACTAGCACTTGTATGCAGAAGTATTGTATAGAATATGAATAAATTAATTATTTCAAAATTGTTTTGTGCCTTTTTTCTGATCTCGGAATAACGTAGGTACTTTACCTTTACCACAGTCGCACTGAAAAAACGTTACCTAGTTTGCCTCATACCTTTGTTGGTTGACACGAGAAGAAAAAGAAGTAGTATTTCATAAATAAATCTGATGTTTTTTAAAATTAATTTCCTTAGTAGCACCGAATTAACTTATTCTTATATATTATTATCTCCAGGAATGCAAACTTAGTAGACCTGCACATTTAGAATGTAGGTACCTATCTGCTATAGGTATAGGCTTGTTAAGGCCTTTTGGTATGGTAACTAACATAAACTAATATTCAGTTAAACAACCAAAAGAAAATGTGTATAGCTGAATCTGTACATACCTAACCAATGATAATAATAAGATAGAAATTAGCGTACACAATACATACAACATGCTTTCTAATTTCTACCCGCTGACTAATTATAACAAAACGGCACGGCACAGTTAGCTTCGAAAACAAAGATATCCTGTCTTTTTTAAATAAATAAATCGTGTACCTATAGTGGCCAGGAAATAACTTTAGACTCTTTCTTTGTAGAACTATGCAATCAAGCTGCTGGCTTTTCAGTAGGATATATGGCATTATTAATAATGATTTAGAAGGAACTCAACCTAATTCTAAATGATTTAGAAACCTAAGGTATGCTCAACAGCTCATCGCAACCACAAAACCTGAAATTGTTATTGATATAGGGTCGACAATCGGTATATTTTGTTGTAAGTTTACTGTAGCTACAAATCTTTCTAGAAGTCGAACAGAAGTTATTTGTATTTCAAGCGCTGACTGTACCAATGCACTCGGACACTCGTTTACATATTGATAGTATGAATCACGGCACACGATGCGATTTGCGAGGAATTTTAATACCCAATTTTACCCCTACTCGTAACGTAAGTGTCATTGTGTAGTTGTGACGCACAAAGAGCTGATGATAATGTCTCCATACTCGCCATTGTTTGAAGAGGCATCGACTTTAGCGGCCAACAAAACACTTGTAAGCTAAACCGTGGAATAAATAAAATTAATTTAGGTAGAAAAGAGGTAGACAAAAGTCGCTGACATAGCCCAACGGATTAGCAAGCTGAAGTGGCAGTGGGCGGGGCACATGGCACATAGAACTGATGGCCGATGGGGCAGAAAGGTTCTAGAATGGAGACCGCGTACCGGCAAGCGCAGCGTAGGACGTCCACTCACAAGGTGGTCAGACGACCTGGTAAAGGTCGCAGGAAGACGCTGGATGCAGGCCGCTTCCAACCGGCCAATCTGGAAGTCAATGGGGGAGGCCTATGTTCAGCAGTGGACGTCCTATGGCTGAAATGATGATGATGGTGATGAATTTAGGTAGATTCTGACCAGCGAGATTTGTGCCGGAGTTTAGTGCACGATTGATTATTAGTTATCCATTGCTCCGTTTCTACTTACGTAGTCAGGACCGTAGTTAGGTCAAGGCAACAGGGGCTCTAGCCCCGAGAAAGAAGGGGCTGAACAGATTCACAATTAATTTTTTTTAGATAAGCAAAAATATATGCTTTGTGTGTCTATCAAAGATTAAAACTGTACAAATCATTTTTTTATCTGTTCCAAAAAAAATCAGGGCCTCCACTTCTTGGATGCCCCAAGGCCTTCGCACTTTAAATCCGGCCCTATACGTAGTTAATTATTTTAGTCATAATGTTCAGATTTAACTTTCGTTGGCCAAACGTATTAGGTATTCTTTGTTCCAAATAATTTGTTTAGGTTCAAATAAACCAGACCAGTCTGAGACCACTATGAATGAGTTCTTGAACTGCCCTGCAAGTAAGATAATACGAAAAAAGCAGGGCAGTTCAAAAGCACGCTTTCTTTGAGAGCTCACAGTATAGTGGCTATGCGAGCGGAAAAATCGACAACCAGTAGGTAAATAGCGTAAGCCTTATGTTAAATAATTTAGGGTCACGTGGTTTTTCGGTCGACAATTTGCTAACGAACGCTTCTGAATCGGGAGCCTAGATGAAAGAATAACCAAGCAATTTGAAATGTATGACACTTAGACAAATGTAGGGCCGAACCTAGGGTAGAGCGAGTGGAACGGTCGCTCGGAGTGAATTTACTAGCTAAACTTCGTAGAAGCATTTAATATTTTTATTTTCTCTTTATGCAAAAGTGCATTGACATGTAATCTACAGGAATCCTGCACCTTATCCAGAAGACTCCAGTGCGAAAATACCCTCGAAAGCAGCGTCCAAATAGCAAGTTCACCCGCAGAAGGAATAAGGGAAAGAAGAAGAAGCCAAGGAAAAGGAAAAAGGTTTGACAAGTTGTTGCCTATGCCTATGTCTTGGATTAATGACATGACATATAAGATAAGTGATCCGCGCGCAAAATTTTAAGCAACTTAATTGGATTAATTAAGGAGTGTCCTAGTACACTATTACCAATAACTGTTGTACGTTATCACGTCAATCTTCAATCTGAACCTTTTATTGAAATAGTCTCTTCAAAATTAATATTTTTATTGTAATTTACTTTTTTTCTCAGGTGTTACGTTGGAAATAATCGTATTCGAATAATATTCCGGTGTTCGGGAGAAAATCAGAACTGCATTTAAGGACTTCGTGATGTTTTACCATAAGTTAAAACCTTAGGTCATCGGTTTATGATAATGAGATGTAAGTACAGACAAAAATGGAATGTTAAGTTTTATCATAAGATCACAATAAATTATCTACAAAAAAAAAAGAAATTGAGCCTATGGGTCGTAATAGAGATGGGCAAACAGCCAGGTTCATCTTTGGCATTAACCTTTACCAGGCAGTGGCAAAATAGTGGCCAGCATACTTAAACATTTTCAAGACTAGTCCTGGTCAAGGGTAGTTTGCCCATCTCTAGGTACTTGGTACTTATTAAACCTTAATTAAAACGCAATTTCAAACTTTAATCCTTTTATTTACACATTATTTATCGCGTCATCAAATAACGACCTAATGCTCTCTTTACAGATATTAAAATTATAAACGTGCTAATAAAAAACCTTTAGGTTTCAGAGTTACTTTCGCATTGTCGTCTAACTACAAAGCAGCCACATCACGTAACAACTACTGCTAAATATTGCATCTCCATCCTTTTCCAATTGCATACATCGGAAAGAGATAGAATGAGCGTATCACTCTTATTATACACAGACAAACAAAATCTTCTAATATCACGACTTGCCTTTACAAGAAATATTTTACATCGACCAGAATAAAAAAGTCAGAATATTACCAATATTATTTTAGTTGAATATTCCTCGTGTCGCTACTAGATGGCGCTGCTCTAAAGATCGGTAAAACATCCAGTTTGATTTCATTATAATTAAGCTAAAACAGTAAGCGTTGTTTATAATTTTATTGGTAATTTCTTGACTCTTTAACATAAGATTAAAAAATAATATGATGTATATAAAAACCCGACGTATAAAAAACCAAAAGAAAAAAGAAATAATGTAAAAAACATGGAATCACTGGGTTTATATTTGAATCGTTTTGTTTTTCAGTTGCGTCAATCAATAAGATAATGTAAACTTAAAATTAGTTACAAACTGAAAATAAAAACGATTTCGCCACAAATCTCTAATATCCATCCAATTGATCGGGGTGTTAAGTTCTTCCGATTTGTATTGAATAACAGACTTAAAGACCTTATTGAATTAAAGACCTTGACTTTACGAGGAAATTATACTTTTAAACTGACATAGCAGTGTTACAAAAAACAAACGATCCGTTGCGACGGTGGGTATTCTTTTAGCTACTCTTAAGTCTTATTTACGTTTGACTGACTATTTCTCTTTTTTTTTTAAGAAAAGAGACAGATTATAAAAATGATAGACGTAAAACAAAAACATAGCATCCATCCATAGACAATTTTTAAAATGTATGACGTAAAACTGAATTAAAACTGCAAAGGTGTGTGAAGTGAAGTGCAAAGTTTTGCATCCATAAAAAAGTGAGACTGCAAGACGCAAAACTAAAAACTGTCAAAATTAGCTCCCACAGACAATTTCAAAATTGATAATGAATCAACAGGACACGAAACATGATGGAAACATATGGCAGACAAAGGCAACTTTGTTTAACATTTTTATAATTTAAAAATCTGTCTCTTTGTATTCATTAGAAAGAGAAAAATATATTATAATCTAAATTAAGTGTAGCGACGACAGAGACACAGACCTGGTGCAACTCAAATTTGTTTTATTTAGTCGCCCTGATAAGTTAAACAGGTGTGTAAAGTCACAAGTGTAATTAGGAAATCTCCCCCATCCCCAAAATTCCCATGCAGGTAGTTAGGGCGCAAAAATCTGCACCTAAATGAATTGAAACTCCCGATCCATATGACAGATATTAGAGACCCAAGGGTTATTACGAATAGCGTAGCAAAAGCTGACCAAAATACCTTTACCTTGAACATTTCTATAAATTTAGGTCATAGATTTTAGTGATGACTAAACACTATTATGCAATTCGATTTTGATTCCCCTTAAAACCACACGGAGAATTTAAATAAAGTTAACAAAAACATACAAAATACACAACTTAACAATTTTAAACACAGCCCGCACCTAAATCATGTAGACCACTACTAAATACATATGAAACATAATAACAAATGCACGCGATGATATATTAATACAATTAGAGCTATACAAGATGTTAAAAAAGTTTAGAGAATTTTTTAAAATTATTTTTCATGTATATTCTAGACTGGATTCCGAATTACCCCCAAAAAATTCTCTGGTACTTTTTTAACACATTGTATACTCAAATAAACCAGAAGTGTATTAAAACGACGAAAGTCAAATATACAATCGATACGTATTCAACAGTTCGGGCATCTTAATAAAATTTTATAAAAAAACTAAAATTTGTCTTAACAATGGAGTTTAGTTTACATATACCTGAAATATTTGTTTAACGGATGTTGTATTTAATTAGTTCCCCGACAAAAGCGCATTATCAATCGTCTGCTCTATACTTAGTTTAATAGTATATCAATTTCTACTAGCAATCGTTTTATAAGCCTACATTAAAAGGACATTGATCATCTATGTAAAGAGATAAGATTCGATTAATATACAGGGTGTAACGAAAAGGTAAAATAAAACTTTAAGGGGTTATTCTACAGCTAAATTACATCAACTTTTTCTATGGGACCAACATCGAAATCGCAAAAAAAAACACTTTCCTATACTACCAGCTGGCATCAGTTTGTATGGAAACGTCAATTTTTTTTTGAGATTTTGATGTTGGTCCCATAGAAAAACTTGATGTAATTTAGCCGTAGAATAACCCCTTAAAGTTTTATTTCACCTTTTCGTTACACCCTGTATATTATACATTATTTATACCGCCTCAAAGTTGTGGCGAGGCCCTGCAGTAGGCCCTATAAATAGGCATTCTTAACTTTTATTATACATTAAGCTGGTTTTATAGTTCATAACTTTTCAGGTACACATTGAATCGATATTGGACCAAAATGTCTATCACAAAAAAAAAATTAAGATAACTGTAATTTATAGATGTAATAAATTTATTGTAAGGATCTATTTTATCAGTAAACTTCATTTAGGGGTGATTGATGATAATTTGACTGCTCATATACTACAGCTTTTTTTACTTTGAGATTAATATTGAATCGCAAAAATAATCATTTCCCTATCCACTATTAGTGTAGGGCATATAAAACGATTTATCGAACGAATCTTTTTTCATAGCATTATTATCGATAATCGTACACATAGCTTTTGGCCAGCACGATACAATAGTATAATTAATGTCAGTAGCACAATGTATTTATCAATAAGTTACTTAGATATAATATTATTCCATAAAATGTATTACGTGCAGTAACAATAACAGCTATAATACAAGTATTTGTTATCGGTCTGTCGTCACGTTATTATAACACAATTGGAACAGCTAACTACTTGAAGTCTAAGAAGCCTCTTAGTTCAAGACACTGCCGCCGCGGCGCTGTCTACGTCTGGCAAAGAAGCTAGCGCTCGCGACGAGAACGGCGTGGGTAGGAACTAATCTACTTGAATATTTACTGCTGGCAAGATGTTCAACGTTGATCACATCGTGAGGATGTGAAGACGTAGTATATATGGGAAACCAGAGAAACTGGAGTGGGTTTCATACAATATATGTAGTCAAAATCGATATCGGACGCAGATAGAAGTAGTAACGTTCGTAATTTTTGAATAAATTCAACAAGAAATATGTCTTTATCTAATCATTTCTTACCCTAGCTACTTTAGATTTGAACATCTACTGCACACAACGATACTTCCGAGCAATTTACTTAAAAATTACATTTACACACACACTAATTGCCGGGACATACAATTTGGATGTTCTTTGTAGAGATATACTCCCTTTTTCTTAAAAGCCAATCATTAGATCATGCATGCATGTCAACTTCCGCGATCAGACTATTAGTGGGACTTCTATAATTATATACTTTTAAGCGTTCACAATGGAAAACACCATTTATCACTCGCAAGTCAATCACAGTAGCTGACGAAGAACCAAAATCACCAATCTCTGTTATTTACAGATGATTAATTAATAAAAGACTTCAAGTACTTACCGAGTATGACAAATGGACAGAAGCCCAATTATCGTAATTAAAAACATGGTCGAAGTCAAGTTTCAATCCCATCTCGATAACATTTATGTCACAAACGGTAATCTTGTAGACGAAATTGAGATTTTAAAACGGCAAATAATTCACTTATCCCAGAATTAAATCAAATGTTGAGTGAGTGAGTTTTTCTGCTCATTTTGGAAGCTGACATTTGTCAGTATTTACTGACTTGAAATTAGATCTTATTTATTGCGCCGAGTTAGTTCGGATTGTGATCGGGATTGGATTTTAAGTTGACTTCCAATAACGGTATTTACCGACAGTCATATGGACGAGAATAATACTGTTTTTAGTCGTCACAATTTAATATAAATCTAGTCAATTTGCAATAGGTTTTATCAAACAACTACGGAAATGTGCTTAACAAATCTGGTGAATTATCAGAGAGGTATGCATATTGAGTAGAGATATTATATCTCTCAAACAAGGATCAATCACACACTACGCACCGGGCAACACGGTTCAATTTCATTAAATACATTTAAGATATGTCTTAAAACATATAACACTTACATTTACTGGTAACAACTGTATATTGCTTTACATTGAGATTTCCACGCAGTTGAAACAATTCAATTAAGATTTTGGAACAGCGGCTTTGTTTTGGTCGAGATCGCTAAGTTGGAAAACCATTTATCATTGAAATCGAAATGCCAAAATATCGGAATATTTAGCAATACATTATGAATTGTAACATTTTAGATCATCCTAGTCTTTTTTAGATTTCCGAACATGAATTGATTTGTAATCTTGCCATCGCGACCTGTTTAGCCCTGGAGTATTCTGCAATCGAATGAAGTCTACAATTAACATATTATAACATGCAAATTGCAAAAGTATCAATGGTCTTTCACCACAATTGTTTTTGATACTATCAATAGTAAACACTTTCAAATTTACATATTATACATTTTTGTGCATTCATTATACAGCGAGAATATAATTTATATAACAGACAATATTAATGATGATTATAAGGCCGCGTCCATACAAAGTTTTGATAAACCATATTTTTATATTTAGAACCCCTTTCTATATTTTAAGTGCGTAAGAGTTAATACTTTATAATAATAAAAATTTTGTGCTGTGTATAGTAGTGATGGACGAGGCTTTATATCTATTAAATTAATGATGACCAGACTACCATATCTTGTCACCGCAGCACAGTAGAAGTATTTTTCATAAACCGTTACAAATTCCAAGTTAATTTTATGCGATTCTTGGGATTCAGTACGCGCATTGGAATCAGAATGCTTCAAAAATACGTCACCCGACTTACTTTTCTAGCCTCAATGATTATTTACATTAAAATAACTACCTATTTCATATCTAAAAGTTCCGTGCGATGGTGTTGATGAAATATATCTACAATTACATGGACCAAACGACTAGGCACGAATAGTGCAGGACTATGAAACTACGAGTTAATCTCGACCACGATAATTAGAGCTCTAGGCGTGAGACATCTCGCAAAAAACGATTTTTTGTCTTTGTCTGGTTTGTGCTAACCGTAAGAGACGAGTAGACATAACACAGTGCATGGTAAACTACCTGAGAAACTGTAAGGGTTAATCGCTACACTTAAGCTCCCAAAGAAGGTTGTGCACAATGAGATGACAAATATATTTAACTGATACGTCATGTACCCTTAAAATTTTATGGGTAAAGTTATACGGTGACGTCACATGACGCCAGCCAAAGTTCTAAATTATCGTGGTCCAATAAGTTTGTGAAATGTGATGTGGAACTGTTTTTATGTAATAATAATGGTGAAACCGCTGTATCATTGATATTTTAACTACATTTTGACAGTGCTAGTTATGTGCAAGGTTTAAGAAATGACATGGTCAACAAACACTGAATGAATGAATGAATGAATTTCTCAACCAATTTTCAAACTAAAATCGATCGAATATAGTTCAATAACAATTGCGAAATTGCGAAAAACATTTTGTAGTAGGATGAGCCTTTGACTCTACATATCAGTCGTGTTCGCAAGGTGTTGTAATGCACACTATTTTTGCACCTTTTCTGCCAGCAATGGATTCATCGTTGCTAGGCGAATTGCAACTTTGACTGACGTAAGATTATAATATGGTCATTTACTGAATGCGACCGACAAATACCACTGTTATTAAGTCGTCCACCGAAGGCAGCCGACAACCGCCTATGTTTAATTTGTTTTTTTTAATCAAATACGGCCAATAATTGCCTTTGGTTATTTCGGGTCGTTTGGTTATGCGTGCGACGACCGCATCTGTTAATTAGTAATAATTAGTCACTTCGTCGAAGGTTAACTTTGTCGGTGACTCGATTGAGGTCAGTCCCAATAAGACCCAATAATATAACCGAACCATTTACAACAACTAGATGAAATGCAGCAATATCACACATTATAGACTGACAAACGAGGAAATAGTCTGACCATAGACTAGTATTTTGCTGAATGAATTATCTATTGTTCTACTTCTTAAATTTCATATTTTATCTGTTGTCAAACAGCAATAGATAAAAATAAATTTATCTAAATCTTAGTCTATTGTCAGTCCTTTAATACTCTGTGAATAAATTCCAAGGTATTCATCTCTATCTGTATCTTATACCTAATCAAATGTGCGTAAGAGAGATGAATATGTCGTATTCGATTGCGAAGTAAACCCTTCATTTGCAAGACTCACTGTCAGTCAGCTTTACCTATTTAGGTTATGCAGTATCACTCGGCGAATGTCGACATTTACAATCTCCAGCACGGATCTTGTGCGCTGGAGTAAAAAGTGGGGATCGCTTTGCGCATCTTACGAGACGATCATCGTATGAAAACGTGAGTGCGCGGAGCAAATCACCACCCCGGCCGGCGCTGCGGGCGCGGCACGGACTGGCCAATCACGTAATCGTAATGGTCTTCTGCGCATCTTTCGCCCAGCGCTCAAGATCGGTGCCGAATTGTACTCTAGTGCGGGGTAGTTATGGTAGGTCGGACGAGAGCGTGCCGCAATACCAAATTAAATATGTGAGAGATGAATATATTGAAACCAATTTGCTGAGTAAATCCTTTACTCGGCAGACACTTATGCTGTCCACTGTCCACTCGGGTTCACCCTGTCAGATCATGCAGTATCAATCGGCAAACGTGGACGAGATCCGTATTAGTCAAAATCTTAGTGTTTCTCCTTTACTCTGCAAATCAATTTCAAAGTACATCTCAATCTTACCGATACCTAAACGAATGTGTGAGAGAGAGAGAGATGAATATATCGTTACCATTTCGCGGGGTTCCCTTTACTAGGCAGACACTTGTACACGTTCCTGTCCACTCGCCGTTGCCGGTGCGGGGGGGAGGCGGGGGGGTCTAGTCGAGCTCTATCCTGGTGCTGGGGGGGAGCGTGCCGCAGAGCAGCTTGGAGTCCCGGAGCTTGGCGAGCGAGAGGCGCAGGTCGTCCATAGTGATGGGCCGCACCGCGTCCACGAACTCCTCGTCTGACTCCGTGTGGTTGGTGGAGCGCTGGCTCGCCGTGCTCTGTGTGTTCAGTCGCTTTTATTAATGTAGTCTTATGTATAGTTCCACTTTCTTTAGGGGGTTATTCTACTAAACGTTTACTATTGGACTAATATCGAAAATGCGAAACCAAAACATACTCTCTCTTCTCCAAAATTTATAGCCAATCAGCTGTTATGGGCTGTGTCCCAGATAACTATAACAGATAGCGATTTCTTCGAAACAAACAAGAAGTAAATCTTACCACGTTGTAAACAGCAATTTAGCTCGCGTCACCCACCATCAATGCATAAAACTTTAATTAGCCTACAGAACGAACGCGATACGAAAATGTACCGAATTACTAAGCGCAAAAGATCTTCTGACTGACAATCTAATTAACAAAGGGATTAACAATGGCATAATTTGCATTGTTTTTCTCGTTAGGGTTGCGTCATACGAGCGTACCGAGCGTACGGGCTGCAAGGGCCTGTCGGGCAGTCGTGCAGGTCCGAGCCCGAGAAGTGTACTGTGTACTGTGTACTGACCTCCTGCCGGTCGCGGCGCATCTCCTCGCGCGATAGGTCGCGCACGCGGTACACGGCGGCCTGGCGACACAGCTCGTGCAGGTCCGAGCCCGAGAAGTGTACTGTGTACTGTGTACTGACCTCCTGCCGGTCGCGGCGCATCTCCTCGCGCGCCAGGTCGCGCACGCGGTACACGGCGGCCTGGCGACACAGCTCGTGCAGGTCCGAGCCCGAGAAGTGTACTGTGTAATGTGTACTGACCTCCTGCCGGTCGCGGCGCATCTCCTCGCGCGCCAGGTCGCGCACGCGGTACACGGCGGCCTGGCGACACAGCTCGTGCAGGTCCGAGCCCGAGAAGTGTACTGTGTACTGTGTACTGACCTCCTGCCGGTCGCGGCGCATCTCCTCGCGCGCCAGGTCGCGCACGCGGTACACGGCGGCCTGGCGACACAGCTCGTGCAGGTCCGAGCCCGAGAAGTGTACTGTGTACTGTGTACTGACCTCCTGCCGGTCGCGGCGCATCTCCTCGCGCGCCAGGTCGCGCACGCGGTACACGGCGGCCTGGCGACACAGCTCGTGCAGGTCCGAGCCCGAGAAGTGTACTGTGTACTGTGTACTGTGTACTGACCTCCTGCCGGTCGCGGCGCATCTCCTCGCGCGCCAGGTCGCGCACGCGGTACACGGCGGCCTGACGACACAGCTCGTGCAGGTCCGAGCCCGAGAAGTGTACTGTGTACTGTGTACTGACCTCCTGCCGGTCGCGGCGCATCTCCTCGCGCGCCAGGTCGCGCACGCGGTACACGGCGGCCTGGCGACACAGCTCGTGCAGGTCCGAGCCCGAGAAGTGTACTGTGTACTGTGTACTGACCTCCTGCCGGTCGCGGCGCATCTCCTCGCGCGCCAGGTCGCGCACGCGGTACACGGCGGCCTGGCGACACAGCTCGTGCAGGTCCGAGCCCGAGAAGTGTACTGTGTACTGTGTACTGACCTCCTGCCGGTCGCGGCGCATCTCCTCGCGCGCCAGGTCGCGCACGCGGTACACGGCGGCCTGGCGACACAGCTCGTGCAGGTCCGAGCCCGAGAAGTGTACTGTGTACTGTGTACTGACCTCCTGCCGGTCGCGGCGCATCTCCTCGCGCGCCAGGTCGCGCACGCGGTACACGGCGGCCTGGCGACACAGCTCGTGCAGGTCCGAGCCCGAGAAGTGTACTGTGTACTGTGTACTGACCTCCTGCCGGTCGCGGCGCATCTCCTCGCGCGCCAGGTCGCGCACGCGGTACACGGCGGCCTGGCGACACAGCTCGTGCAGGTCCGAGCCCGAGAAGTGTACTGTGTACTGTGTACTGACCTCCTGCCGGTCGCGGCGCATCTCCTCGCGCGCCAGGTCGCGCACGCGGTACACGGCGGCCTGGCGACACAGCTCGTGCAGGTCCGAGCCCGAGAAGTGTACTGTGTACTGACCTCCTGCCGGTCGCGGCGCATCTCCTCGCGCGCCAGGTCGCGCACGCGGTACACGGCGGCCTGGCGACACAGCTCGTGCAGGTCCGAGCCCGAGAAGTGTACTGTGTACTGACCTCCTGCCGGTCGCGGCGCATCTCCTCGCGCGCCAGGTCGCGCACGCGGTACACGGCGGCCTGGCGACACAGCTCGTGCAGGTCCGAGCCCGAGAAGTGTACTGTGTACTGTGTACTGACCTCCTGCCGGTCGCGGCGCATCTCCTCGCGCGCCAGGTCGCGCACGCGGTACACGGCGGCCTGGCGACACAGCTCGTGCAGGTCCGAGCCCGAGAAGTGTACTGTGTACTGTGTACTGACCTCCTGCCGGTCGCGGCGCATCTCCTCGCGCGCCAGGTCGCGCACGCGGTACACGGCGGCCTGGCGACACAGCTCGTGCAGGTCCGAGCCCGAGAAGTGTACTGTGTACTGTGTACTGTGTACTGACCTCCTGCCGGTCGCGGCGCATCTCCTCGCGCGCCAGGTCGCGCACGCGGTACACGGCGGCCTGGCGACACAGCTCGTGCAGGTCCGAGCCCGAGAAGTGTACTGTGTACTGTGTACTGACCTCCTGCCGGTCGCGGCGCATCTCCTCGCGCGCCAGGTCGCGCACGCGGTACACGGCGGCCTGGCGACACAGCTCGTGCAGGTCCGAGCCCGAGAAGTGTACTGTGTACTGTGTACTGACCTCCTGCCGGTCGCGGCGCATCTCCTCGCGCGCCAGGTCGCGCACGCGGTACACGGCGGCCTGGCGACACAGCTCGTGCAGGTCCGAGCCCGAGAAGTGTACTGTGTACTGTGTACTGACCTCCTGCCGGTCGCGGCGCATCTCCTCGCGCGCCAGGTCGCGCACGCGGTACACGGCGGCCTGGCGACACAGCTCGTGCAGGTCCGAGCCCGAGAAGTGTACTGTGTACTGTGTACTGACCTCCTGCCGGTCGCGGCGCATCTCCTCGCGCGCCAGGTCGCGCACGCGGTACACGGCGGCCTGGCGACACAGCTCGTGCAGGTCCGAGCCCGAGAAGTGTACTGTGTACTGACCTCCTGCCGGTCGCGGCGCATCTCCTCGCGCGCCAGGTCGCGCACGCGGTACACGGCGGCCTGGCGACACAGCTCGTGCAGGTCCGAGCCCGAGAAGTGTACTGTGTACTGTGTACTGACCTCCTGCCGGTCGCGGCGCATCTCCTCGCGCGCCAGGTCGCGCACGCGGTACACGGCGGCCTGGCGACACAGCTCGTGCAGGTCCGAGCCCGAGAAGTGTACTGTGTACTGTGTACTGACCTCCTGCCGGTCGCGGCGCATCTCCTCGCGCGCCAGGTCGCGCACGCGGTACACGGCGGCCTGGCGACACAGCTCGTGCAGGTCCGAGCCCGAGAAGTGTACTGTGTACTGTGTACTGACCTCCTGCCGGTCGCGGCGCATCTCCTCGCGCGCCAGGTCGCGCACGCGGTACACGGCGGCCTGGCGACACAGCTCGTGCAGGTCCGAGCCCGAGAAGTGTACTGTGTACTGTGTACTGACCTCCTGCCGGTCGCGGCGCATCTCCTCGCGCGCCAGGTCGCGCACGCGGTACACGGCGGCCTGGCGACACAGCTCGTGCAGGTCCGAGCCCGAGAAGTGTACTGTGTACTGTGTACTGACCTCCTGCCGGTCGCGGCGCATCTCCTCGCGCGCCAGGTCGCGCACGCGGTACACGGCGGCCTGGCGACACAGCTCGTGCAGGTCCGAGCCCGAGAAGTGTACTGTGTACTGTGTACTGACCTCCTGCCGGTCGCGGCGCATCTCCTCGCGCGCCAGGTCGCGCACGCGGTACACGGCGGCCTGGCGACACAGCTCGTGCAGGTCCGAGCCCGAGAAGTGTACTGTGTACTGTGTACTGACCTCCTGCCGGTCGCGGCGCATCTCCTCGCGCGCCAGGTCGCGCACGCGGTACACGGCGGCCTGGCGACACAGCTCGTGCAGGTCCGAGCCCGAGAAGTGTACTGTGTACTGTGTACTGTGTACTGACCTCCTGCCGGTCGCGGCGCATCTCCTCGCGCGCCAGGTCGCGCACGCGGTACACGGCGGCCTGGCGACACAGCTCGTGCAGGTCCGAGCCCGAGAAGTGTACTGTGTACTGTGTACTGTGTACTGACCTCCTGCCGGTCGCGGCGCATCTCCTCGCGCGCCAGGTCGCGCACGCGGTACACGGCGGCCTGGCGACACAGCTCGTGCAGGTCCGAGCCCGAGAAGTGTACTGTGTACTGTGTACTGACCTCCTGCCGGTCGCGGCGCATCTCCTCGCGCGCCAGGTCGCGCACGCGGTACACGGCGGCCTGGCGACACAGCTCGTGCAGGTCCGAGCCCGAGAAGTGTACTGTGTACTGTGTACTGACCTCCTGCCGGTCGCGGCGCATCTCCTCGCGCGCCAGGTCGCGCACGCGGTACACGGCGGCCTGGCGACACAGCTCGTGCAGGTCCGAGCCCGAGAAGTGTACTGTGTACTGTGTACTGACCTCCTGCCGGTCGCGGCGCATCTCCTCGCGCGCCAGGTCGCGCACGCGGTACACGGCGGCCTGGCGACACAGCTCGTGCAGGTCCGAGCCCGAGAAGTGTACTGTGTACTGTGTACTGACCTCCTGCCGGTCGCGGCGCATCTCCTCGCGCGCCAGGTCGCGCACGCGGTACACGGCGGCCTGGCGACACAGCTCGTGCAGGTCCGAGCCCGAGAAGTGTACTGTGTACTGTGTACTGTGTACTGACCTCCTGCCGGTCGCGGCGCATCTCCTCGCGCGCCAGGTCGCGCACGCGGTACACGGCGGCCTGGCGACACAGCTCGTGCAGGTCCGAGCCCGAGAAGTGTACTGTGTACTGTGTACTGACCTCCTGCCGGTCGCGGCGCATCTCCTCGCGCGCCAGGTCGCGCACGCGGTACACGGCGGCCTGGCGACACAGCTCGTGCAGGTCCGAGCCCGAGAAGTGTACTGTGTACTGTGTACTGACCTCCTGCCGGTCGCGGCGCATCTCCTCGCGCGCCAGGTCGCGCACGCGGTACACGGCGGCCTGGCGACACAGCTCGTGCAGGTCCGAGCCCGAGAAGTGTACTGTGTACTGTGTACTGACCTCCTGCCGGTCGCGGCGCATCTCCTCGCGCGCCAGGTCGCGCACGCGGTACACGGCGGCCTGGCGACACAGCTCGTGCAGGTCCGAGCCCGAGAATCCCTCCGTGGCACTCGCCAGGCGCGCGTACTCGATCTGAGGTACATACATCTATTAATATGCGCACAACCAGACCCGAGGAAATTTTGAAAAGTTTGTTTTCTGAATTGACCCGAACCGGTTATCGGTACCCTTTGCATTCAAGCCGCTTAACCACAACGACGCTACTGCGCTCGATCAATAACTGAACCGGATTATCTAAAACGAGCATCACATTAATCACGAGCAATTAAAAAATAAGGTGTTTCAAAAATATCTGCCACGACTGAAATGGAAGGCAAAGGGCAAATGTTTGTGTGATGAGCACGAGCATTCGTACCTAAATCATGGATGTTTTTAAACGTATTTAAGTATGTTTATCCGTTATCTAGTCGCCATAGTACAAGCTTTGCCTTGTATTTGATTGTTTATTAGTATGCGTATAGTGTACAGTGTATAGTGTACCGTGTACAGTGTATAGTGTACAGTGTATAGTGTATAGTGTACAGTGTATAGTGTACAGTGTATAGTGTACCGTGTACAGTGTGCAGTGTAGTGTGCAGTGTAGTGTGTAGGTACGCACGTCGGGCGCGACGGGCTCGGCGCGCAGGATGAGCTGCAGGATGCGCTCGCGCTGCGGCGCGGCGGGCATGGGCACGTGGAAGGCGGCCGGCATGCGGCGCTGGATCGCCTTGTCCAGGTCCTGCGGCCGGTTCGTGGCGCCTGCGCACACGCACACATACGCACTTGTATATTACGTCGTGGCCAGATCGGCGAATTGATCATTCGGTGTCATATGTAATACTGTTATGGGGCTCGGCTGCAGATATTGAAACCATCTTTGTACTGCAAAAGAGAGCTGTTCGGGCTGTTTGTAACCTTAGACCACGAGACTACTTCCAGTTGCTTCTCAATATATTTATGAAAATATTATGTATCTTCGCAAAAATCTGCACTTATACTACACAACCTTAGTAGAGATAGAGGTGCGCATGTTAGCCCAGCAGGTCAAAATAAAGAAGAAAAAGTAAAGGTCCCAAAACACAACCTCGTGGTACACCGTACCATATTTCGGAATCCTACGCTCTTGCGTAATACCCTGTAATCCGTAAGTCGCGTAACCTATAATAGTTTCGATCGGTCAAGTTGAACATAAATATAACTTAATAACAGATCCATGCGGAAGACGTCAAAACCTTCTTTTTTTTTAAAACCACATCAAAATCGGTTTAGATAACCGCGGAAAACTGAGAACCTCTTTTTTTAATTCGGGTAAAAAGGTATGATGCCCTGTATGATGACAATGATTCATTACCGTCATCAACTTTAGAATTCCACAGCTGATCATAGGTCTCTTCCACAAACGCCACAGAAAACGAATCTAAATCATTTGCATAAAATTTCATCGGCTTCCCGCAGCCTTCACTGGATCGTCCCTTATCACCCTGGTAGGCCTACCCATACTGCAGTCTTCTAATTCTTGATCGTCACTCGCAAACTTTTCTTTATAATGATTCACTTCAAATTAAAACACCAACAAGTGACGATCGCTCTGCCATGAATTATCTCCTAACCCATAAGCTGAGCTTACCCATGATGATGACTGTGCAGCTGGGGTCAGTGATGAGGCCGTCCCACAGCGACATGAACTGGGTCTTCATCATCGCTGTGGCCTCGTGGTCGTGCTGCGTACGTGTACGAAGGAATGACTCGATCTCGTCTGTGGACAATATTTTAAACTCACTTAAAATAAGTCTTTAAATAATCTGAAAACCAGTTGGTCTAGTGGTTCGCGCTCCGAACCTCTAAGCGTTTTGTTGGGTTCGAATCCAAGGGGCAAATGATTATGTGATAAAAACATAGTTGTTAAAATAAATATTGGACAACATCACATACATTGCTCTGATCCTAAGGTAAGTAGCTAAATCACTTGTTTTATAGAAATTAAAAACAACGACGGTTTATTTTATTTAACGCCCATATATTATCAGGTCGCCATAGTTCAAGCTTTGCTTAGTTTGGGGCTAGGTAATCAGGGTAAATGTTTGGAGAATTTATTATTATATTTATGTAGGCAAAACAGGTTATGTAGGTATTTATGTAGGTATGTTAAGTTGTTGGGGCTGCCTCAATTTTGCGGTGCCTCAGGGATGTTCGCTGAGGCACGCTGTAACGTTGTGATTTGGTCGTATCGAATCTTGCGCATTTGTCTTTTGAATTCTCGCGCGGATTCCATATGGCCTTCCTGTCTTTCGTCCCTGTCACTCTCGATATGTCCTTGTCTTTTTCAGCAGAATTACATTGGAATAAAAGTCACAGATTATCGTTTATTTCATCCTATTAATGGATTAGAACATTGGTAAACATGCCAGTGTCTGGTGAAATGTGAGGAACCACCATTTATATTATCACCTGAATGTGTACCACTTTTAAAGCAAATAAATACATTTCATTTCATAAAAGTTTTTACTTGCCTAAATTTTTATTTGTTTTAATATCAGAAAATTGTATTTCGATAAAAAAGAGCTTAAATTGGTTCAACATTCTTTAGTTGTCAAAACGTTTGTCCAATGACATTACGCGCACGCCAGTCGGGTGTTGCAATGTAATAACGCCGCTGCCATCTGTAGTTCTCTGTTTTATTGTTTTGTGTTTTTGTTGTTACTAATATAGCTTATAAGATCTTACTAATAAAATGGACCTGCGTTGTCTGATTTAATGAAATAAAATAAAAACACTTCTCGCGTCTTGGGCGGTAATGGTCGGCAATAGCAGTTGGCCGATATCAGGACAAAAGAGAGAGAGATCGGAGGACGAGATACGTGCGGCATCAAGCACCACCGCCTTCTGCATCTTTTTTATTGATAAAATACTGATTTCAATGACGGCTATGGAATTAATAATAGTGATGAATGAAGTTGATAGTTTGTTACCGCAGACTCACCAATGAACACGATGCACGGCTGCAGTTTGACGGCGAGGCTGAACACGGCGGCGGCCAGCTTCTGCGTCTCGCCGTACCACTTGTCCGTGAGCAGAGACACGTCCAAGTTGATGAAGCTCATGTTGGCCTCCTTTGCCGTCGCCTTCGCTATTAGAGTTTTGCCGCAACCTGCAAATACAAATAAAACTTTTAAAAATTGCGAAGTAGTGATCGCATGAGACCGCGTAAAAGTAAAATTTCTATTGCGTCGCATTTTCCAGGGCTTAAGAGCATTCCTTAGCACACGGGACGGGACGCAATGCACTCTCCTACCGCCTCCAGGACCCAACTACATTACCATACCTATTCTCTTTTTTTCCTAACGTTACACGAAATAAATATAATCTACGGGGTAAGGGTTCCCCTTTTAGTCAAGACGATCAGGGAAAATGACACTAATCGCATGAGCCAATTACATACCTACTCTACCAATTATATGAATAGCGCTAAATCCGTACGCCTAACTAGAACACAGAAATTATTGCGAGATCACGGAAACCGCTGACGGCGCCCTCGTGGACCATCAACGTGACCAAGCCAGCGGCCATCAGGCCACCAATCCTAATCCTAAAATCCTATCTCCGACACTTCGTATCTAACATCGATCGAGTCAATTAGTACATATAAGGAACTAGTTTTATTGTAATTTTAATTTTTAATTAAATTAGATTTTAAGCAATTTCGTTTTTTTTCGATTCTCCGGCTGTCGCTTCGTAATTAGCCTGACGCCAGCTGTTGCCACAGTTGCTCATTGGTTGCGCCCGGCGACTAAGGATCGCGGTCTTTTTGAAGCGCATCACTTGCATTATGCACTAGACGCTGGATGCAGGCCACTTTCAACTGGCCAATCTAGAAGTCAATGGGGAAGGCCTATGTTCAGCAGCAGTGGACGTCCTATGGTTGAAATGACGATTATGATGATGATGATGATACCATACTTAATCAACTCCATAAATATAGCGGGTATTGACATTAGCACCAAGTTTAAAAAGTATACCTGGGGGTCCGTGCAGCAGCACCCCCTTGGGCGGCTGCGTGAGCCGGCTGTCGGCGAAGAGGTCCCGCTTCTGTATCGGCAGGATCACCGTCTCGCGCAACTCCTGGATCAGGTTGTCGAGACCGGCTATGTCCTTCCAATTCACCTGCAAGTCACGATGCTAAATTTATTACTAAATCTTCAGAAGATGGTCCCAGCTCATATCTCTTGGTAATAGTCGTGAAGTCTATTCAGAGACCTTGATTGGGGCAGCTTGATAAAGTCAGACAGTAAGGTTTAGCCACTGGCCTTACAAGACTCCTCCGCCAATCTGCCCGCGTATGGCCCAAACCACCTCATATTTGAGGTGAGAGTGAAATGTTTGAAGGCTAAACTTAACTAAACTATTCGCTGTGTGCGCGATAACAGCGCTCGTAGTGACCAAAATTATTGTGGACTTAAGATCTTTCAAATTATGGCAACTGGATGGTTTGAGAATGATTTTCGGATTGTTTTTCTTCGTAATTAGATGAAATCTTAAAAGTTTGTGCATATTATAATAAGTGATTTTCTTACTTAACTATATATGAATGTTGTAATACGTACGGGATTTGGAGCAATATACAACATGATATAACTTTTTAACCTCAAACTGTGCAAAAAGGGAAAAAAAATGTATTAGCACAGCATGTGAGAGACGTTGTAGAGCTTAGAACCAACGAACAAAGCTACTTAATAAGAGCAGTGATCATAAGACAAACGTCTGTGACACAAACTCCCTACAAACTTTTTTCTTTTCACAACAGTAATGCATTTACGTCTTTGTTCCAATTTCCATCTTGATATAGGAAACGAATAAAACATGCACGAACTGTTTTTTCTATTGTTTCTATACTTTATAACACAACACGTACTGTGACCCATATCGCGAATTTAAACGTTTTTACTTAAAAATAATTAATAATGTTAGTATGTAATTCTATTAAATTATAGCAATTTGACACTGACAGTCCAGAGTTTTTTCAAATTTCTGCCACAATGCGTGCTGCGATCGATTTAACGGCCCCCACCACCCACTTTGCACATAGCGAATAGTTATCATTTATTTTCATGGAATAATGAAATGGTAAAGGTAGCCCAAACTTTGACGGCCTTCGTAGCCGCGAGGCGAGCATACCGGACTTGGTGTCGCCATCTCTGAGATCCCGGGTTCGATTCCCGGTCGGGCAATGTATAAAAATAACTTTACTATATTGTTTCGGGTCTTGATGTTGTGGTACCGTCGTTGTTACTGATTTCTATAACACAAGTGCTTTGGCTACTTACCATAGGATCAGAGTAATGTATGTGATGTTGTCCAATTTTTTTTTGGATGTTTGATGCCTGATGGTATGTGATGATGAAGTCCGAGGTAGACTCCGCCTATCTATTGAATACTGCAAAATTTTTGCATGATAATATCTTTATTGATGTACTGATTTCTATCTGTTATCATATCAGTGCATCATATATTCACAAACATTTGTCATTATCTTTACAGAATTTATTACAACCAGATAAATCCAGAATACTTTAAAATTGGATTTTTATTAACTCAAACTGGTAGTTATTTAAAGCTGTAAATTATTTACAAAAATAAGACATAAAGGACTATAGGTGACTATTATGGGTGACTTACAATCTTAATAGTGGTCAGTCATTAGTGAAATCTATGCCAAGATCCTATTACAAGTTACCGGTAGCAAACTCAGATTTTAAAGAATCTGTAATATCCTAACCTATACAACAAAATGTTATGTAGTTTTTTATGTGTTTGCTCGCATGATAGCTAACTAATTTAGATACTACACCTACTTACATTAATCTCATCCGGTACCACCAGCTGTGATGCGATGATCATCTCATGGTCTGTGAGTTTGTCAAGGGCCAGTGCGTGCTTTCCGCTAAGTCCAGCTCTGCAAGACACCCTTAACACATGCAACTCGTTGTAGTGGCCATTCCAACAAACAATTTTTACAACGGTTGTTTAAATTTAAGGCAAGTCCAAACAAAATAAATTGAGAATCTAGTATTGATCATAACAGTACGGTAACTGGTACTGGTAACATAACAAGTATAGGTTACTTTGACCCTAAAGGGTAACTTTGGCCTATACCAAAACCATTGTTATTGGAATGAAATGTACATATCGCACACCTAGATAAATAGTAGCACAACTCAAAATAATAGAATAGGTAGTTATTGTGATTATCGTAATTGCGTGGAATCTACATTAACTCCAAAGACACCCGTGTGTTTGAGACATTCTACTCTTTAATTTGATTTCATACTACATTAAATACATGAACTCCAAAGACACACATTTATTTCTTACTCTTTATCTAGATGTGCGATATTTTATTTAACGAAAGAATAAATGCAAAAGAGCTGCCTGACGAAATTATCAGCCTGGGCCAAGTTATCCTCGATGTTAAAGTAATGTATATTGATGATCTGAGCACCAGAATGAATGATTAAATGGACACCACTATAAAAACAACAGCCACACAGCGAGGTCTACATACCTCGCGGATTAAGCTTACAGCAATATTACAAAACAAAAATGTATTTTAATAGTCAATTACTCCAAGGAAGGAAATAGAAAAATAGAGATAGAGATAAGAGGAAAAAACATTTTAGAACTGCACAATTTAGACAAAAGAAAGACATTTTAAATTTGTTCTAGTTTATTTTTACATGTAAGTAAAAATTGCCTTATATTTTGGGTGATTTGGGTTGAGTTGAGGTTACCTCCAAATAAAACATAAAAAATAATACGCAAAATCTATTTAGACATGAAAAAAACATGAGTAGGAAAATAAGGCGGAATAAAAAAGTTTCTAGCGTCTATCTGTGAGCGATACGATATCCATTCAAACGAATAGTGGTAACATCACGATTATTCACGATCGATACTTACTTGCGTAACTGCTCTCGGGCTCTTTCCTCGGCTTTCTTTCGGCTCTTGGAAGTGGGGTCAATCTGATTCACTAGCCACTTTATCGAGAAATATGTGACTGCAGACACAAACGCCACACGTATGGCCATTTGGAACACATCGTTTCGGGTAAATGCTGAGCCCTCCACCATCATGCCGTATCCAGAATAAGTAATATGTCACACTAAAATTACGGGGCAGGTGTCGAAACTGTTGTGCTCTTGAATTTGTAGCCTATTTTTCAATATTTATTTCAGGACAACTCTACTAACATCACGCTTCTTTGTGAATTTTGGCTCATTCATTCATAGACAGACAATTCTTTTTTTTTAGAAAAATGTCACTCTAAAAAAAGAAACTAAACACCTTAGTAACCATATGTCGTCGTGATGATAAGCTCTTTTAGCTCATTTCAAAATGAATGAAGTGATTGAATACCGACTGAGTGTGACTGGCGCCGGTTGCATGCAACGGGTTGGCTCCAACACCGACCCTCCGGGGAGATGACTTTATCTCTCCCGTTGAGCTACGGAAGGCCGCCCTTCGCTTGCCCAAGCGAAAGGCGCCAGGACCAGACGGAATCCCAACACACGCCATCACACAACTACCCAAGAAGGGTCTGGTGGCACTTACCAGGCTATTCAATGGCGTTCTCCGCACCGGCCATTTTCCAGAGGCATGGAAAGAGGGACGCATCATCGTCCTCCCGAAACCAGGGAAAGACAAACGTCTTCCATCAAGCTACCGGCCCATCACCTTACTTTCACACATTGCGAAGCTGTTCGAACGTTTACTGCTGCGTCGAATCCGCCCGTGCGTCTCACTACGTGACGAACAATTCGGGTTCCGTGGCGGCCACTCTACCACGCTCCAGCTAGCACGCGTGATCCACCAGCTCACCGAGGCGAGAAATAGGGGCCACTATACGGTCGGGGTTTTTCTCGATATTGAGAAGGCCTTTGACCGAGTCTGGCATTATGGGCTCCTGTTCAAACTCCTTAATACCAACATGTCACCTGCATTTGTAAAAGTAGTGGCATCATTCCTTCGTGACCGAAGCTTCCATGTTTCCGTCGAGGGCGCGACATCACAACCACGTCGGATTGCCGCAGGAGTGCCCCAAGGTAGCTGCCTTTCACCCCTACTTTACGCCATCTACACGGACGATATCCCCACCCTGAGAGACCAAATCACAGAGGGTGTCAAAGATGTTGACCTTGCCCTGTTTGCAGATGATAGCGCTTACTTTGCCTCATCACGCAATGCAACGTTTGCAGCAAAGAAGATGCAGAGGCTCCTCGATCTTTTACCTGATTGGCTGGACAAGTGGCGCATGGCCGTGAACGTTGGCAAGACGGCCGCACTGCTGACCGGGATGAAGCGCATCATGCCACCGCCGCTCAAACTCCGTGGATTGGATATAGAGTGGCAATCACAGGTGACATACCTCGGGTATCGAATTGACCGGTCCTTGCGCATGGTACCACAGGTTAACCACTTGGTTAGCCAGGCCAAAATGGCCAGAGCGCTGCTTAAACCGGTCCTGACATCCCGATTACCCTTGAGAACCAAGCTCAGCGTCTATAAGACGTACGTGCGATCGCGACTCACCTACGCGGCACCCGCATGGTACTCGCTATGCTCCCTAGCCCTAAGGACCAAATTGCAGATCCAGCAGAACATTTCGCTCCGCGTGTTGACAGGAGCAGGGCGATATGTCCGGAACGACGTCATTGCTCGGGACATGCGGATCCCATCAGTGGAAGAATTTGTTACCAGTATAGCGCGTCGCACATTCGATCGTGCCGACAACGGCCCCCACCGCCATCTGCACAACATCGCCCCACTACATGCCCGGCCGCCGGACGCTGCTGGACGGCCCCTGCCCCGAGACCTCCTGTCCAACCCCACTGAGACCGAAACAATGGAATCAGTGCCATTACCGCAACGTAGCGGTATCCCTCGACCTAGATTTCGTGTCATCCCAGCCCGGCCGTAGTTCGCTCCAAGCTCGAGCTCCGGGTGACTGATAACACAGATACCAACCCAGACACGACTGATAGACCGGCCAGACCGTCGCGAAACACTCGTGCCAAGCATCGGTCAGGCCGTAAAATTTTTAACAACCGTGCTACAAACTAGCAGCCGCAATCGCGGCGACCATTCACCAGTAGTGTCAGTGGACACCCTGAGAAGACGCCCGGGTAAAGGGCAATCGCCCGTGTCCCGCACCAGCCAGAGGCTGAAGAAATCCGACGACGACGGGTTGGCTAAATGAACGAAAACCATACTGTCATTATGACAGTTCTACTGTCAATACTGTCATGTGTGAGATTGTAACCTAAAAATATTTGTTTTGGTTTTAAATCATCGCTAAAAAGAAGTAATTTTACGCTTTTGCAATGAGCAAAATAAGGAAAAAGAAGGCCAATGCGCCTCAAATGTTCAACACAAGAAAAGTACTGCGTAAACAAAAGCGTCAGCAGAAAAAAGTCCACCGCCAGGAACATTATTTAAAAAAGAAGAATTCCGAGGAAACTCCTAAATACGTTGCAGGGAGGTTTGTAAAACGACCTGTAGACTCTCCAGGACTAAATACCAACGTGAAGGTAAGGTTTACAATTACAATTTACAATAATATAAATGTGTCTTACTAATATCACAAAACAAGCACTCGGCACGTCAAACGTCAAACGTAGTAATTTAAGTGGCCCTTTCATTAATTTTAGTTAAATTTAAGACTATTCCTCGATTTCCAAAGACAGATTTAATCATCACAAAAAGTAACAAAATATATTTATATCCTAAATACCTACATCAAATTTCAGAAAAAGAAGCAAAACCAACCGTCACCGCAAGATATCATTTCCAAAGAGCGCCAAAAAGATTTACAAGAAGCAGAAGAGCTCAAGTCTCAAATGGAAGATCGAAGGAGAAAAATGTTCCTAAAAGACAATGAGGATGAAGACAAAGTTATTAAAAAACTAGAAAAACAGCTGGGCTTAAACAAGTGCAAGAATAAGAAGAATTTCTTTTCAGATGATGGACTTGACTGTATCCTTTTTAATCTTAATATTTATTTATATCTTCCACAATTTTTTTTGGAAATCTTTCACTAATGCTTAGACTATGCAAGGTAATTATTTTCAATATTTAGTATAAAGTAGTATTTTATAAGGCCTGTATCTACACATCTTTTGTAAATCTAGGTATAGCATTAATTTGGATCAAAATAATATTCAAAACAACTGTACCAGTGTTACTACCAGATACATTGTTATCAATTTTGAAGGAAGTGTTCAGCCGAGGACATCCTATGGCTGAAATGATGATGATGATGGACATTAAAACTGTATTTAAACCTTAATTCCTTATCAGTCGTACAGATACATTATGTCATATTTTGAAACCAATAAACCCATTTATTCCATTCCTCAAAATTTTAACATTTCAAATGTTGTTAGTTTATGTATAAGCTAGTGACTTATTGTAGTTATTTATGTGTGAGTTAGATTTTGCAAGTATAAATAATTAAATCGTGATTTGTTGTATATGTGCTAAACTCAATTTACTAAAGATATTCTCTAAAATAAACCAAATCATTGTATTAGGAACTTTGATATACCCTGCCATTACTTAAAATCCTTAACTAACGATTAGATCTTCTAGAAATTTGTGATAGGACTACTAGTGAACAAATAGTAGCTGCTGAAAAACACCTGGCCAATGTAGCTGGGGAGTCAGACTTCGAGGATGATCTTGCTATTGTCACCGGAAAAGAGGTTTCTAGTAAAAAGGATAAACGAAAAACAGAGAAAGATAGCGATCATGAAGACTCTCAAGAGGAATCTGATGCGCTTAGTGATGAAGAATTAGGTGAAGGTAGTGAGGAAGAATTAGATGGTGAAGAGGAATCTGAAGATAAAGGTAGTGATGAAGAAATGGATATTGATGATGATGAAGAGTTAAGTGATACATCACAAGTAGTTAGTGAACAAGAATCTGATATGGCAGACAGTGAACCAGAAGGTAAGGAACAATGTAATGCCTAAATTAAATTAAATGTCAATTAACTATTTTTGTTGTACATTTTATATCAAAAAGTAGTGTCATACAATCTAATCTATCAATCTTCTATCTATCTTTTACAAAAATAAAAATGATTGTATGTATGTTTATGCTCTAATCTGCTCTTTGCATTCCTAAACTATTAATCAGATTGTGATGTTGTGCACACACCAGGGAAGGTTTTTTTAAATTAAAATTCAAGACGAAAAAGGTGTAAACAAAGCTGCGGGCAGCAGCTAGTTAAATGATATTTAGGGCTCATTTTTAAGTAGTCCCCATAGCATGCAGCTATGGTATCTTTGGGGGTGAGAGGAACAGGGTGTTGAGTTTCTCATCCACCATTGAATAGGGAGGATCCTCCGACCAGACGGGTATTGTGTCTGGTGGGCTACTGCCCGACGGTTGTTTGTCGGGTTCTTGTTATGGTTCAATCGCTCCGATAACTTTAATATCGCGATGTAGGATACGTCAGTTTTGTATGTAGCGAGATAGATGTCGCTACATCACTCCCCTCCGAGACCGGAGGTCGATAGCAGGTTGAGTCGTCCATACATGTTGTGTTGCTTGCCGGGCCAGTGGAATGTTCCAGTGAGTCGGAACCAGGTGCCGCATAGTTCACAGTGAGTCGGAACTGTTTGCGGTGATGCCCCAGTGAGTCGGGGTGATGCTGCAAATGCTCCAGTGAGTCGGAGTGGTGCAGTGCTGCGTAGTGGCTGGCTGCTGCGTCGACCAGGAGAGAAGTGCGTCTCTGCTTGCTGACCGGCCGAAGTGCAGTGTGCTGTGCCAAGGTCGCTGAGAAGGCTGTGGGTGATGACCAGGAAAGCGCGTCCGCTGCATGCTGGTGGTCAGGATACCCGTAGTCCCATACCCGTGGATGCTGGCTGGCTGTAGGACTCGCTGCTTGAAAGCTTGAGGAAGTGATGATGACGTCATGATGACGTATCACGTCGGGTTCACCAGTTTGGGGGTGTGAGGAACAGGGTGTTAAGTTCCTCATCCCCCATTGAAAAGGGAGGACCCTCCGACCAGACGGGTGTTGTGTCTGGTCGGCAACTGCCCGACGGTTGTTTGTCGGGTTCTTGTATATATGGTCCAATCGCTCCGATAACTTTAATATCGCGATGTAGGATACGTCAGTTTTATATGTAGCGAGATAGATGTCGCTACATATCTTTTTATATTGTAAGTCTTGACTGCAACAAACTAACACAATAGAAAATGTATTGCTCGCGGCTCACCGGTGAGCTGTGGTGCTCAACGTGTCAACTAACTGTGCCCGCGTGCAATACGGCTTGTCCTCCTCAATTTTACTTCCATAGGATCAGAGCAAAGCTACTTATCATTGGATCAGAACAATGTATGTGATGTAGTCCAATATTTAATATCATTCTAATTTTAATCTATCCAAACATTCGCATTTATAATATCAGTTAGATTATCCAACGGATTCCAATACAATGCAATCATCCTAGGATTATCCTAAAGTAAGGAATTTCCTTATTATCTTCTAGGAAACTCTGTAATATTTTTGTACCTGTGGATTGTTTAATAATTGTACATGACAAAAAGCCACACTATTCTTAAATTTGTCAAAAGTGTTTATGAGCCCCATATTGATCACAACTCTTATTATTGAAAAAAAAAAAAAAACATTATGAATGAATGTTACCATGTATACTTGTATATTTTTTTCAGAACAACAAACTAAATCTTCAAAGGCATCAAAAAACAACAAAAATCTAGAAAACACTAAAGCTGACAAAAACAAAAACACTAAACCTGAAACTGCCAAGAGCAACAATAACAAAAAACTAGAAAGTGTCAAAACTCAAGGCAGAGAGAGAATTATTACAGAAAACGATTTAAGCAAAGTGTTTAGTGATGATGAAGTGTCACATTTGTCTGGTGATGATGATGATATGGAAGGGTTCACTAGTGATGATGAAGAAGTCAAAGATGATGAGAAAAGCAAAGAGAAACCTGATGTATGGGAAGACATTTACGGCAGGAAAAGAGATAAAGAAGGCAATATTATAAAGGTTTGTTTGTTAAGCAAATATTTTTAAAGTTTTCAGAGTTGTTGCTATTCTGATGATGGATGTTGTGACTGGTCTTCTCTATTTTTTTACAATTTACTACTGACATTAGCATTTTAAGATATATTTCTTAATTAGGTCATAAACTCTACTGCCAACAGCCTGCCTAGCATGAGCACTAAAAGACGATATGATATGATATGATATAGCGATATATCGATACAAACTGTAAAAATATGATAGTTAAAGCCGCTGTGTTGAATCGCCGTGCCGGTTACGTTAGATATTATGATCTGTTTCGTTAAAAATTCAAATTGGCGGCTATATCCATCATATTTTTACAGTTAGTGTCAATATATCGCTATATCATATCATATCATATTGCGTTTTAGTAGCCATGCTAGGCAGGCAGGAGGCGTGTCGTAAGACGCGACTAATTCCTGTAGCACGAGACGAGCAGCGGCGTCTGCATGCGAAATCTTATGAAAAACTACGCTCGCCAACCCGCCTGCCAAGCGTGGCGAGTATTGTCAATCCACCCTTATTGTTGAGGCATATGTTTAGCAGTGGACGTCCTATGGCTGAAATGATGAGGTCATAGACATCTACGACAAACTTCAGCGAATGCCATTTGCCTTTGAAATCCAAATAACCTTGCTTTTACTATACTTGCAGGAAGAGAAAGGTGTTTACATCCCGCCCCATTTAAGAAACAAAGACTCTGGTTCGGAGAAGGAGCTAGCCCAGTTAAATCGACAGATCAAAAGTGAGTACCTACCAAACTTCTAAATTGTTTTATACTAGCTGTCCTGGGGAACTTCGTACTGCCTTAATTTTTTTGTGAATTTGTCGGTACGAATACAAATCAAACATAAGGATTCTTGATTAATAAATGGCGTAACTAACCCGACTTTGTTTTATATATTATACAGATGATGTGATGAAATAAAAAAATAAAAAAACTAGTTTACTATGTCAAGAAATGAAAAGAGTTGTAGTTTGAAATCTAAACAGTAGTTTATACGCGTTACACTTCCGACTTTATTCAGAGTTTATCCACTGTGAATAAGAAAATTAAAAGAAATCGAAAATATTGCACAGCATTTGGGTTATACTATATTTTGCCACCGGGTCGCTCGGCTCGGTAGCATTAGTAGCAGCGACGCGACCGCTCCGTTGTGATTGAAAATATTAACGTCTCGATTTCCAGCAGACCTACCACAATATTATAATAAGTCCATAAACCACTTCTATAATATTTTAAGTCCTCATTAGGTAGGTACTTACTACGTTACGACATTTTTATACAGGGCTCTTTAACACTAATATTACGATCAGAGTGTTTTCATAAATTAATTGTATCGATATACAGAAATGGAAAGTAGGTAATATTTTCATTAAAATAATTACTAATTATCTACACGCTATTTCATGCGTAAGTAGGTATCGACCAAATTCACAAACACAAGTCGCAGCCCTTGCGAGAGAGCGGGAGCTGACAGGACAAAGTAAAAAGAGCTCTCACTTGTAGCGTTTTGGTGGAATATTGCTTGCAGTAACGCTTTGTAGGCTATTATAAAATGAGAGTACATTGCCCGGTGCAAGCTAATTTGCTCTTTGTTGCCGCACATTGAGAGTAGATAATCTATTTTAGCAAATGTCTTTAAGTGTTGTTTCTGCCTATATTATTTATTCTGTGGTAGTGTACCAAAATTAGCGACTTTACGTGTGTTACTACAAATATCGCACGAAAACTCATTAAGATACGGTTCATAACAGGGCGCAATGAAACGTGGCTTAGGACAATCGCTGCGTCTTTAGGTAATGAAATTTAGAGAAAATAATACTTTTCGCATGGACGAAATTGTTCGATAAAAAACCCTATGCTCAGTTTATAGCTATCAAGTTGGCCTATCAATCGACGTATAAAAGATTAAATCGCTCTAGCGGTTAAAAAGAAGAAGGAGAATTAGTGTCTTTTTTATTGTTTTTTTAAAGATTCTATTTTTTTTCTCCTGAAGTATAAGTACCAGAAATAAATGCAATGGTCAAAATGTTGTGTAGGTTTACAATTATTAGTATATTTTTTAAATATTTCGTCCCTCGCATGACTAACTGTCGTAACTAAGTAAAAAACAAAGTTCTCACAAAGTGACGTAACTGTTTTAAATGTAAATAAAATAATAATAATATATAAATAGACCAAATACTGTATGCACACTGATGCTCTCTCTATCTCTGTTTGCATACAATAAACTTGTATGTAAGACGCGCCTAGTATTTTCTACATCTCCAGATATCAAGTTCTAAACGGAACAGTTAAATTTAACTGTTGCTAGTTACGACACTAAGGGCCAGTTTCACCACTTGCTGATAAGTTCCAGATAACCTATCTGACACTTTTTTGACAGCTAATCGTATGGGTTATCTGTCTGTCTGTCATGCGAGAGACGATTTATTTGTCAATTTGGGCTTAAATAGTAAGCTTTTGAAACCATATGCCAGTTTACATTCACTGACTTCGCCTCAAACTGTCTCCGTTGAAATCCAGGCGTCCTCAACAAACTGTCCGGCACGAACCTGCACTGGGCGTGCACGAGCATAGAGAGGCTGTACGCGAGCAACAGCAGGAACTCGGTGAGCACGACGCTGGCGCGGCTGTGGCTGGCCGCCGCGCTGGGCCGCGCCGCCGCGCCGGCCCGCCTCGTGGCCGAGCACGCCGCGCTGGTGTCCGTGCTCCACGCGAACGTGGCCAATGAGATTGGTAAGTTTTTATACAGGGTTACATTGGAAAGGGGTGCCAAATTAAAAAAAATATATCTAGGGATCAATATAAAGAAGGGTCTGAATCGTTGTTATTTTTAAACATGGAGCACATACCCTATAGAGTAGAAAATGTCATATGATTTGTTCGGCGAAAGTTTCCGCCAATTTTTAATCTGTATCTATACTGTTTTTGTATGGGCGAGTGTTGACGGATGTAATTTCATACTGAATGTAAGTGAAAAATCACTTGCTAGTTTTGGAGAAAGATGGTTCGTATTGCTGCTCTATAGTGTATGTGCTCGATGTTTTTAATAATCGAATGTTACGAAAAAAAAATTACTTTAAAATATCCGAAAATAACGTCAATAGAGAGACTACGAAAGCCGCGCGGTCATTCATCAGAGGCGTACCTACAAGGACCTTACGCAGTGCACATACGGTGCAATTTTTTCATGAATGGGTTAAATTATCCACGTGTAAGATTTAACGGCAGATAAGAATAATTAAATGTAAAAAAAAATGATTTTGTTCTTAGCATAGTTCGTTTATGTTACTGATTCTGAGCCACTCCTAAAGATTTGGCTCCCCTTTGCAATGTAACCCTGTATTAGATTAGATTTTCCCACTGCAGGGCAATCTTTCCCAAATCTTTCCAACCATCTCCGACCTACAACCTCCGTAGCCGCGAAGCGAGCATACCGGACTTGGTGTCGGTATCTCTGAAGTCCCGGGTTCGATTCCCTGTCGGTCAATGTATAAAAATAACTTTTCTGTATTGTCTCGGGTCTGGGTGTTGTGGTGCCAGGATCAGTAATGTACGTGATGTTGTCCAATATTAAGAACAAGAAAAAAACTGTCTACAGCCAAACTCTGCCAATCCACGAAGTACTTGTCCAATCGTCTCGCCACATTTTTATTGGCCTATCCCTTAGTTGGCGTCTGCCCATATAAATGGCCAATGAGATAAGAGAGTTGTCTATTCAGGCTGTTTTTAGGGTTACGTACCTCAAAAGGACAAACCCTTATAATTTGTTGTCCCTCTGTCTGTCTGTCCGTATGTGTGTCAAGACCCGTTTATCACGGGAACGCGTGGAGGTATCGAGTTGAAATTAAAATGATATACTCAGGCCTAGTCTCTTGAAACTGTAAAAAAAAAACTTCTAAGTTATCGTAAAAAAAGATACTGCCTTTAAGCCAAAAAAACGCATTTTCGACACACTCAAGGAAATCAAAATTTATCATCATCATCATTTCAGCCATAGGACATCCACTGCTGAACATAGGCCTCCCCCATTGACTTCCAGATTGACCGGCTAGAAGTATTGCATCTGTCTTCCTGCGACCATTACCAAGTCGTCTATCATTAATACTCATTAATACTCATTTATTCAGTATATAGGCCCTCTTCCGGGCACTTATACACGTCCCAAAATATAGCTTTACCCTACCACCGCTTCGGGACTACATATCGGCTGGTGATGAGAAGAAACGGCGCAACAAACTCAGTCACCTTTGTCAGCCTTTTTTACAGAAAATACAATTACAAGACATGAAGTAAGTGCGAGCTAAGCAGGTTAAGTCCATGCACTCTTGTCGTTCAAATAATCGTCTACCTTATAATACCCTTTTTTCATAAGGTTTTTTTTAATATGAATTTTGAACTCATGTACAGGTAGTTCAACAAGAGTCTGTGGAACTTTATTAAAAAATATTCATCAATTATCCACCTTGTGAGTAGACGTTCTACGCTAAACGTAGATTTTATTCTAGAAAACCCATCGGTCGTCAGTTCTACGTGCTATGTGCCCACTTCAGCTGGCTAGGCAGCGTCTTTTATTCGTGTACGGATCTCCTCATTTCTGATTCGATCTCGTAAGCATAGCACGCTGTGCGACCTTGAGCTTTCTTATCAGGCCATAGTGAGAGGCCACGTTTCAGTTCTATAAGTCATCATTAATAATACACACAGCACACTGGTTGTAGACTTTAGTCTTTAGGCACTGAGGTATTTTGGACGACTTCTCGTCCAAAATACCTCAGTAAACGTCTTCACGTTGTGTAATTTCCCGAACGCTGCCCAGCTGAGTGGGATTCGACGATTGACCACCTCAAAATTGGATCTACCCAACTAGATCACTTGTCGCAGGTAGACATATTTGGCAACAATTTCGAGAAAAGAGCTCACAACGGATACTGGGTAGGCATGGCATACATGGGCATTCGACATGAGCTTTGTTTTGTTCATGTTCATTCAAATGTCTACTTGTTGGGAAACTCGACTAAGGGGACTAGAAATTAGAGAATTTGAATAAATTAATATGCGGAGAGCGATAACGCACGAGTTAGGGCGCGTGCGGGCTTAAAGCCGAGATGTGGGGGTCAAACCTTTTTAACAGACATCCGCCTGATGGGCTAGTTTCCTAAAAAATTCTAATTAGTCCGTCAGTTGGATTAACAGAAAATATTAAACACGTATTTTTTTCTTTTCTCAATCAAACAAAAAATTATGAAGATATAGCCTGTTAAAGTTTCGCGTAACGTCACGCCTTGCGACACTTTTTAACAAGGCGTGACGTCACGTGCTCACTTCAATGCGCTGTATCAGTCATTTTTTGTTTGATTGACAAAAGACAAAATACGGGTCTAATATTTTTTGATAATCTAACTGACGGACTAAATAGAATAATCTTTTTTTGAACCAGAAAACTAGCCTATTGATGTCATCAAGTACTGATAATTTTGTGGTATAATTTACTTTTACCTATGAGCTTCCTCTTAGAACTGTGTGTCTATGTCTTGCTACTCTTTCTAATGTATGTGTGTCCTATTCGCAGGGGCACACTTCCTGCAAGAGATGACCAAACAGTTTGACGAGCTGATGCAAACGCCGCAGCCCGTGGAGGACAAAACATTGGACAATCTAGTCTCGTGCCTAGCTTACTTGTATAGTTTTAAGGTCAGTAATCTCATCATCACCGTGTGGAGACGGCCGTTAAGCATACACTTCCCCACCGCCAACAGGAGGCGTGTCGTAAGAGGCGACTAATTCCAGTAGCACGAGACGGGCAGCAGCGTCTGGGTGCGAAATGTTATAAAAAACTGCGCTCGCCAACTCGCCTGCCAAGCGTGGCGAGTATTAGCAATCCCCCCGATGAAAGTCATTGGGACAATGGACATAGAAATCAGCATTCGTTTGTAGTCGGAAATGCGATGATAGCCGATGTGCAATATTTATTGCCGGGTACTGTATGTCACTTCCCAGCTCAAAATAATTCAATAAAAAGGTTATACTGAGTCTACCTGAAAAGATAGATATATGCTGTCACGGACTTTTTTCACAGAAATTTTAATAGGGAACAATTTCGTCATACATGATTTTGCGTAACTTTAACCGCTTACACACTGCACGTGACGGAAGCTTCCGTTTTTGCAACATTTTTCATTGATACTCCGCTCCTATTGGTCGTAGCGTAATGTTATATAGCTTAAAACCTCCCTCAATCCAGACCAAGACCCAAAATCCAACACAAAAATGTTTTTTCAATTCGAACCCGTAGTTCCTGAGATTAGCGCGTTCAATCAAACGGACAAACTCTTCAGCTTTATAATATAAGTATAGATAATGTTTTTATGCAATTACATCAATGTATGTAGCTAGTTACGTACTCTACCAGTACGAATACCGCTGACCCCGGGCGCCTAATTAAAGCACACAAGATATTGCAAGATCACGGAAACGCTGACTCAGCGCTCGTGCGCCGCTAACGTGGCCGAGCCGCCGGATAGCATGCCACCGCCATCATCCTCACTTCGTATCTAACATCGATCGAGTCAATTAGTATTAGGAACTAATATTATTGTAATTGTAATTTTTAATCAGGTTTTTCAGCATTGGGTCAATGTAGAAAAATAACTTTTCTGTATTGTCTCGGGTCTGGTTGTTGTGGTACCGTCGTTGTTTCTGATTTCTGTAACACAAGTGCTTCAGCTACTTATCATAGGATCAGAGCAATGTATGTGATGTTGTCCAATATTTATTTATTATTATTTATTTATTTATTTATTGTTGTTACCAGAGCAGGTAAATAATTTATTTGCATCAAACATGTTATAAATAATCCAATAAAAATAAAATACCTAATTATATGTACATATTCTAAAACTAAACTCTTTATGCAAAGTCAGATATTTTATTCATAGGAAAGATCCTATAAATAAAATATCAGACTGAGATCACCGTTCAAGGGAAAGGTGCCCAATAGGCTGGCAACATTACCACTCAGGATAGCTAGGCTAACCCGTTGGCCAAGGTATAAGCCAGCCTTTGGATCGTGAGATGTCTCAATTAAACGCTTAGACAACTCACAGTATAGCTTGTGGGCACTCGGTCCCCACGGGCCCAAAGTTTCCACCCCAAATGGTTCAAATATGTAAGTCTCACCAAGACTAATTTAATTTACTATTTTAAATTGAATGAGATATTAAGTAATTTAGTTTTTTTTTTCGATCCTCTGGCTGTCGCTTCGTAATTAGCTTAACTTAACTTTTCTTTGTTTATAATTTGGCAAACTGTTGGTTCTATATTTAATATTTCTTTATTTCTAAATGGAAAACAAACAGCATTTGTATAACAAATATAGATAAAATAGTAGGAACAAATTTGCCTTGAACAGTTTTCGCAAATATCTATGTAACAACAATGTAACACAGTTTTGACAATACATTATTATCTTATCTTATCTTGTCGCAGATCTACCACGCGACACTACTGTACGACATCTTCGGCCGCTTACTGGAAGATCTAACGGAGAAGAATATAGATTGCGTGCTAGTGGCCCTACGCAGCGTGGGCGGCGTGCTGAGGAAGGAAGAACCTCTCGCCCTTAGGGACTTCATACAGCGCACACAAGCTAAAGTAGCCGCACTCAACGAGCGGGCCGCTGACGGGTACGTAAGTCCTAATAATCTATTAAAAAAGTAAAATATGCCTAGACACATCCCACTGGGCAAGACCTTGCCTCAACTATGTGGTGACTTGGGCTATATACTCTCCACCACGCAGGCCCAGTGCTGGTTGGTGGAGGAGTGCTTTAAGACCAGTGACAACCTTACTGTCGATATTATTAAACCGCCCCAAGACCTCTGACTTGGCTTGACGACTAGTATCAAGCTATATTAGCCGGGACAAACTTTTAACGTGCCTTCTTTTTGCCAAAATGAGCTATGAATGAAATGAATTTCTTAGCTACTCCTATAAATTAGTTACAAGGCCACTTCGAAATTTCTATTGGCCGCGATATCACTTCGACGATTCCTATTGGCCACAATGTCACTTCGACGAATTCTATTGGCCACGATGTCACTTCGACGACGATTGCTGTTGGCCACGATGTCATTAAGACGATTTCTACACTTATTGGCCATAATGTCACTTCGAAGATTAATATTAGCCACAATATCACTTCGACGGCTTCTATTGGTCGCAATGCCACTTCGACAAACTTTACTGGCCACGATGTCACTTCGACGATTTCTGATTGCCACAATGGCATCTCTTTTCCTTCGACTATTCCTTTTTATGATTTTGTCTCTGGTTGGTATACGCAAGGCTGCTGGCAGTGGATGGAAAAGAATAGCCGAGGCTCAGTGGCGTGCATTAGGAAAGGCCTATGTCCTCAATGGGCTAGTTTCCTAGGTCAAAAAATGATTATTCTATTTAGTTCGTCAGTTACATTATCAAAAAATATTGGACCCGTATTTTGTCTTTTGTCAAACAAACAAAAAATGTCGAAGATAAAGCGCATCAAAGTGAGCACGTGACGTCACGACTTGCTAAAAAGCGTCGCAAGGCGTGACGTTACGCGGAACTGTGTGATTGTAGAATTTTTTAAATATTTTTTATTAAAAGTGTTGTGTGCGCCGGCTTTTAAAGTTAGTAACGATAAAACTATTAAAACTGTGATAATAAAACCCCTAATACCCCTCATCCCCTAGGTCCCGTATAAAGTTTCTTCTCGATGTGCTCATGGCGGTGAAAAACAACAACCTGACCAAGATACCTAACTATGAACCGACGTACGCTGAACACTTAAAGAAGATGACTAGAGGCATCATTCGGAAAGGGAACTATGTCACGCCACTCAATATCAGACTTGAAGATTTGTTAAAAGGTATGAATATTTAGCTAATCCCTCAGTCTAAAGACGAAAGTTTTCAACAAATGCGTACTTCCTGTCATGACTTACTAAGCCGAAACTTGGACACTTATGGTACTTTACTTGGTTGTCTGTCTATTTATTGTAACGACCAAATTTATTTATACTTTATTGCACATTTAAAAAGTTCAAAAGGTGGAGTTAATGCCAAGAAGAATTCTCCACCAATTAACCAAGAGAAGTACAGATGGCGTAGTAACGCGATAGTGCGCCTAACACGAACTTTTTTGATATCGCTTCGGTTTGAGTGTGCTGCGAGAAGCTCCGACTAAAACTTATCGTCGTTAGGGAATATGTATATATTTTTATTTAGTCTTAAAATAAATAGTAGGTACCTAACTATGATGAATTAAACTTAAATAATTTTTGAAAAATATTCATATATACCTGACTTACAGCCCATTACGTCGCGTGCTAGACTAGGAAATCCGACATGTTCCGTGACGTCACACGTCTGCCATACATTTCTCATTGTAAAAAGTTGTTTTAGAAAGTGACAGGTATCTCTTAATTTATTTTTACTGTATTATGGTTATTGTTTACCTAAAATCAATTTTGTTTTCACTATTAGCACTACAATTGCATATAAATATAGCAAAAAAAAACGTGCAGATTCCTGCATCTTCTTAAACCACATTTACAGCAATAAAGTAATATTCTATTCTGTTCTATTGGTGTAATGTCTGGTTGAATTTATTTCTTTATGTCTTTCTTACTTTTTCCAGCGGACGAACGCGGCAAATGGTGGGTAGTGGGGTCAGCGTGGGAGGGCAACCACACTCGCGAGGACACCAAACCCGCGGCGATACCGCTGCCCAGCGCCGACCAGAAACTTCTAGAACTGGCTAGAAAGCAGAGAATGAACACAGACGTGAGGCGAAGCATCTTCTGTGTTATTATGTCTGCTGAGGTGAGTTCTAGACAATATTACGACGATGACTATATTTCGATATTGATAATAAACGATACTTTAATATAGACATATAGATACTCTTTATTGTACACCATACAAACAAATTATTTATTCATTTATATTTATTGCATACATTCAAAACGTACAAAAAGTGTACTGATTAATGCCATGCCATTCTCTTCCAGTCTTCTTATTCTATAGCTCTTCGACCATTTGGCTTAACAGACATGTTTGTGGCAGTGCAATATAACGTTTAAACAATAAAAACAAATGCAAATAGGCCTAAATTAAGCTCTTTCAACATCCCAATTAATTTTTACCCTACCACTGCTTCTGGACGATATTGTTGGATTGCAATTATAATAAGTTACTAAAGTTAATTTAAATGAAGTAACTAATGGTGATTCAAGTACTAGTGCACTTGGTTGACTTCGAAAACCAAACATGGAGAATTTTTGAACTTCGATGTCAACTTCAACGACTAATAGTTTTGTCGTCGAAGTTAATATCGAAGTTCGATAATTTAGCATCACTGTACTATAAATCTATCTCCTAGGACTACATGGACGCGTTTGAGAAGCTTCAACACCTGGGCCTGAAGGGGCAGCAGGAGCGGGAAGTGGTCCACGTACTATTAGCCTGCTGCTTACAGGAGAAGACCTTCAACCCGTACTACGCTGTGCTGGCGCAGAAACTGTGCGACTTCGACAGGAAATACCAAGTATGCTCTCCTTAATTTGCGCTATTTACATAGGGACAGGGCTTGGAATACCGGTATTTTCAAATACTTATATCAGTGACCTCGACAACATACCGGTAATATAGTGTATACCGGTAATTATAATACAGGTATTACTTCTTGTTAGCGATATAGTAAAGGTTAAAATGCCTTTAAAAATACCGGTATTTTGAAGATGTAATACCTGTATTGATACCGGTACTAGCCAAGATAACCAATGTCAAATGTGCGAGTGAGAGAAATAGAAGTATATCTTTCTTTACTCAGCGCAATGTCGTGTACTTAACAAAACGGCAACATCGCATTTCGCATTATTGTAATACAGGAACAGAAATAGAAAATACCGGTGTAACCCTTATTTTACCTATATTTTTAATACCGGTTCTGAGCCCTGCATAGGAAACGAATATTCCAACAGTCGGAATTGAGTCACACAACATAGAGTACACGTAACACGTAAATTATTATAAAATACCATCATATCTTCGTATACACGATAAGCAAAAAGCGATTTTGTTAAAGCGCGACCGCGGCGTTTAAGGGTAGACCCAAGAAGTGCTGGCTTGATGCCGTGAGGGCTGACATGCGTGCCAATGATCTCACAGCTAGAGACGCTCAAGACCGTGGGAAGTGGAGGAGTAAATCAAGGAAAGCGGACCCTGGGCTCCAAAGCGATGGCCTTAGACGCAACCGGGATAGATGATGAAAAAGAAGATTACCCGCTTGGTAGGGGGTTTGCAGCGTGTGACAACTGTTTTGGTGCGTATTGCGCCCGATCCTCGGTTAATCTTTTCCACCCACTGCCAGCAGCTTTGCGTATATTAGCGTTCGACTTTGTCGGAGGCCACCATTATTTTGTCGCTGGAAAAATGACCAACCCAGCTATTATTTAGGACTCCTTCGTCGGGAGACAGTGAGAAGCACCGTTTCCCGGCGAGGCCACTCACTAAATAACCAGCGGTGTACCACGCTAACGTATGCAGGCAATACATGGGCACCGGTGTTCTAGAAAGCTATCCATGCATCGCCCACGTACGGCTGCTATGCTGGGCCTGGGGCATAAGGTTTGGGTGATCCTGTACACAACGGATCGCACTCGCAGGCTGTGCAATGTAAGCAGGGGGCCCCCGTCCCGTGCTCAGTAGCCCACTAGAGTTGAGTTCGGCAAAACACCTTCCCCTTCTCCCCCCCCCCTCCCCCCCCCCCTTCGACTTTGGATCGGGTCAGCAAGGGGTTATCCTTCCCAGCCCGCTCCGAGGCCACCCTTTGCGACGAAACGGTGCCGCCACAAAAGACCGCCTACGTCTCACGCCCTCTCGCCGCCCAGTTTAGCTTGCACCATACTGGGAAGCGAGAGACTTCCACTAACCGCAGGGTCAGGACCCCGCGGCCACCGTCTAGGCCACACAAGCAAGAAGCCCTCACCCCTCTCACGAAGGCGCATCCACAAGCGGCGCCTCGTACACTGTTAGTTGACTGTGCGATTAAATATAAATAAAACGAAATAGATAAATTATATTTTCAGCTCTCAATACAATACTCGACGTGGGATAAAATAAAGGAATTGGAGAGCCTACCAAAACACAGTGCAACAAACTTGGCTCAGTTGCTAGTGCAACTGATTATGGGGAAAGGATTGCCGCTGTCCGTTTTGAAGGTTAGTTGCAATACTGTTGATCTTTTAAAACGAAGATTGAGAAAAACGAGAAAATTGTATTATCCTCTTCAGACCTGAATTTTAAGGAAGCAAGTTCAAAGTTATTTTAAGCTAAAATATGATTAGTTAGGGATCAAATATATATATTTTTAAATGAAATACTATTTTTATTTTATTAGAAAACATAGGTTTAACATATCAGGTTCGAGTATGCACTAAAGGCACTAAGCGCATTATTTTTGACTATGACATAATTGAAATCAATTTTTTCTTGTGACACAAAGGTACAATTGGCATTTTGTGCAAATGGTTCGGCATAGTGATTTTTTTAATACTTTATTTACCTGTTTTTCAAAAACTCTGCGTAGGTGTCATAAAAAAACGGTGCACATTTTAAATTTAAATAATAAATAAATGTCAAAAACTTTTCGCACTTGCACCGCTTTCTCAACGGATTTTTTGTGAACTATTATGTTTAGAGAACACATCTAAATAGTACCAAAATATTTTAACAGATGTCGCTGGTAGGAAAAAATATGATAGGTAGGAATAGGTACACATGTGTGTACACCGAGGGAGTTTGAAGAGGAATTCATTTATTTCTATTCGAAATTAAAACTTGGTTTTACTGAGGGTGTCTTGAGACAAGCAAAAGATTGCTCAGTCTCCTCCCCTTTCTAATGTTGACTTGATGCACCCGTTGCATGCTAAAATTATGGGTAAGGAATCGGGCCCACAGTGGAATATCGGCACTTGATTTACTACTGTATATGCATAGTTGCCTGTTTTTGGACGATGTGATCATTAACGTCCAATTTATCGCAATATCCATGTAGGCTTTTAGCTATAACCCCTGTGTCTCCGACTACTTGTATTAAATTCAGTTTTATCTCTCTTATTCTCACCGTGACGTCATAGATGGACAAATATTTTCGCAACAATATCGTCGCGGAGTTTTATTTTTCAGATTCCTGTGATTGGATTAGGTTACTTTTAATAAACAGCCTTTCAAAATTGTTAACCTTTTTTAGGGTTCCGTACCCAAAGCGTAAAAACGGTACCTTATTACTGAGACCTCACTGTCTGTCTGTCACCAGGCTGTATCTCATGAACCGTGATAGCTAGACAGTTGAAATTTTCACAGATAATGTATTTCTGTTGCCGCTTTAACAACAAATACTAAAAAACAAATAAAATAAATATGCGTGAACCCTACGTGCGCGAGTCCGACTTTTTTTTCACATCGCTACGTAAAGGGTTACTTGCTATATTCCCATGTGTTTTTCCAGGTGATCCAATTCTCGGATCTCAACAAGCAGACCGTCCGGTTTATGCGACAGATTCTTCTTGCCATAATAATGAATGCTGACCTCCAAGCTTCCCTCGAAGTGTTTCACCGAGTAGCCAAACCTCCAAAACTCCACATGTTTAGGGAAAGCCTGAGGCTGTTCATACAACACTTCCTGATCAAGAACGCGGGGAAAAAGAACAATGTGCTTAGCGAAGAAGACATGGCCACGCTCAAAGAGAGGGCGGTCGAAGTGGACAAGATATTGTCGATGCACGAATCGAAGATGAGATTTTAATAAATTTTGTACAGATTTGAAAACTTTTTTATTTTTATGGTATTCTATAGTATCCCGGGATATTCCCGTAATTTGTCATGATTGGATCCCAGGACAATTACATATATTTTGCAAATCATTTTTTAAAATAAAAATATACCACACAGGCTATTCAGATGTTATAAATTATATATGTTAGTATATTAAAAAAATCGCGTAATTGGTTACACTTTTATAAGGAGTTTTAATTGGAATGGTATACCAGAGGTCCATCTGGAGTCAAGGAGTCCCGGGTTTTGTCACAGTCTTTTGAGTCGCTAATAATTATTATTTAAGAAATAAGATAACGAATCTCACTAGATTCCAGAAATAAGATAGCTTTGTCACCACAAAGCTCAGTCATTCCCGGAGTAGTCTCAAATTGCATTCATTTCTTTACTAGCACAAGAATTCTATTTAAGAATAAAGACACAATAAAATATAGCTATGTCTATCCTGAAGGAAGGTGAATAATATTGGTCAAACAATTTGTTTTATCGCATGTGGGTTCAGATCAGAGGCTTAATTCCCGTCATTTGAAAGTAGTCGCAATTCAGTTTCGATCCAGTCCTAGCAACATTGAGATCAAAAACTGTAGGTAACTCAAAATGTTTTATTATAAATATAAAATTATAATTAAAAAATATTTTTTTTGTTTCTTTTTCAGCCGCTTACGAACCTTATGACAATTTGATAATATTATTTAAGTTTGGCTTTGGCAGCATGGACTTGACATGCGGCCAGCCTTCTGGGCCCTATGTCGCTGTCTTTGGATCTGGCAATTTTTATATTGTTTTGTTTTTCTTAAACTAAGTTTTAGTTTTAAGTTTAGTGTTTGTTTTTCGTAGATGTAAGAAATAACAATAAAAATATATTAAAAAAGGATACGACAAAAATCTATTTTTATCTTAATATTATTTGAGACCGGATCGAAACTGGATTTTTACATCTTTAAATACAAACTTTTTTTATTATAATAGGTATTTATTTATCTCGTTCTTTATATAATTAATACCAATATTGTAATAATATTATTATACAACAAACATGACGAAGTTTAAAACACAATATCTGATAAATGGTCTTACAGATTACAAAACCATAGATAAAATTGTTTTAATTAATTGGAATTTTTATCAATTAAAATCGAATTAACTAATTCGTAATCAAATTAAGCAGATCGTTATGGAAACAAATTCATCGTTGCATATTGTACCTACTACTACTACTTACATAAAATAGCTTATAATAAGACTTACGAATACATCCAAATATTACCTTATAGTTGGTACAGCCAACCACAAAATCCATATCTAATTGCAATTTAATCCCAGCTCTTGCTGAGATTTCATGAAGAATATAATAATAATATTTGACAACATCACATAATACATTGCTCTGATCCTATGATAGCTTAATCACTTGTGTTACAGAAATCAGAAACAACGACGGTACCCGAGACAATATAGAAAAGTTATTTTTCTACATTGACCGACAGGGAATCGAACCCGGGACCTCAGAGATAGCGACACCAAGTCCGGTATGCTCGCCTCTCGGCTACGGAGGTTACTAGTCAAGAAGTAGAAGAAAATATCTGTCCGTTGAAAGAGCAAAATGAGCAGCGTACTTACCAAGTATGTCAGCTTCATCCCTATCATCATGTGAGATGTGAGGTGGAATGTATGTTTACTGTCCATTATCACAAATACAGTAGCCAACAGGATGTATTTTTTTCTCTGTGATCGATCAGTGACACTTTGTTTTCCATACGGTTTATAGCATTTGCGTAGTTTAACGTAGATCTGTGGTATAATCCGTTGCTTTTGAGTATAGAGAGAGGTACCTTTACCCTCCATACTTTTGAGCACTGTGTTCGCTAAAACTGAATTTGTCATTAAGCTTAATCAGTTGATCAGCTGTTAAATCATGATCATCAGGATGATCACCGAATTGATAATTCGATTATTATGCACAGCTTCTAGCTTTAGACGCGTACTAACATAAAAATATATTGTAATATCTTGCACCAAATAAAATGATTATCTTTTAATAAAAATTAAACCAGCCATTTTGTTTTCGACTGTACGTAGTAGACGACGAATAACGACCAAATTGAGGAAGGGCCAAAAAGACGATGTTTTCATAAACATAACGGCTTTGGGAAACGGTCCATAATGTACTTTAATTAATGAAAAACATTATTTTAATTAAATGTTACAGAAATTATGACGATGGCTCGGGTGTCCGCCTAACAATGTCTTTGGAAGTGATGATTTAGACAAGTGCATGGTTCCTAATTGGTAAGTAATTTACGTTAGTTAGTTAGTAGTTAGTTTGTCTGGGCTGTTTCCGCACTTAGCCTCTTGATTGGGCCATTGTGCGTGCTACCTTTTCCTTCTTACTCCAACCAGCCTAGGTCATCCCAGAAGGTCAGCAATCTTTTCAGATTTCTGCAGGCTTCCGGGAGAGATCCTGGTGATTGGAGGATCTGATGCCGTTGATCTGCCATGCTCCTACATTTCATAAGCACATGCTGTGGCGTTTCTTCTGTAATTTACGTTATGGTCATAGATGAACTGTCTTCTTTATGGTGGGTGTTGATATAAGAATACCTACTTACAATAAAAATGTAAACAACATAAACAACATAAATGAAATTCAACATAAAGATTAAAAATGAATTGCTATTCGTTTGTCTCGCTAAAACTTGAGAATGGCTGGACCGATTTTGCAAATTTTAATCTTCAAATATTTGTGGAAGTTCAGGGAAGGTTTACAAGGTGAGAAAATATAAAGTAATTGCAAGAAAAGTAGTAAAAACAACTATTTTATTTTCCCATACAAACTGTTGTTACCTACCTGTCAAACGGGATGCGTTTAGTTCAACTTTTGTGGTATGAAGTTTGCCGGTATTCGCTAGTGTATTTATATTTGTCATTAATTGGCAGTAACTGTATATTTACAGACCTACCTACTAGCACCTACACCTATACTACAATACTTAGGTACTTTGTTTGGTAAGTACCTACTTAATGCTAATTAACCAATGATTTGTCTTTTTTACATCTGGAAAATGCTATTACGCAGTCCTAACTCTGTAAATGGTTCGCTGTCAGATCCTTACCAGTCGGGGAAGTTCCACCCCTAACTCAGTCCACCAGCTAACGGTAGGTACAGTGATTTGCCAGCTGGCTTAACGACTCCAAAAAGACTAAACACCCTCGAAAATAACCTTTAGATCGAGATAAGATTAGACGTGAATTATCTGAAAAGTGCAACTGTTTTATGGGTTTGATCGTAAATTTAATTGGGGTCTCTAATTACCATAATTAGGCCACTTAAGGGTCTTATGTAAAATGCAGTCACTATAAAATGTTTTGCGATAATGCTTTTATTTTAAATTCGAGGAACTCCGTAGCCGAGAAGCAAGCAAGAATCGCTGTCTCTATCTATGAGGTCCCGGGTTCGATTCCCGGTCAGTCAATGTACAAAAATAATTTTTCAATATTATAAATATTGGACAACAACACATACACGGCTCTGATCCTATGATAAGTAGCTTAAGCACTTGTGTTACAGAAATCAATAACAACGACGGTACCACAACACCCAGAAACAAGACTCCATCCACCACAAACCAGGGCTACGCTGTGATTTTTAAACAATAAAACACTAGGTAAGTAAATAGATTAGAACAGAGAATTAAAAAGAAAAATCACAAGACCATCTGCCAGAGATGAGAATACTATAATAAAAATATCTCTTTAATTATTTCCAAATACAAATAGTTAAAAAAAAATATTTAAACCCAAAAAACCTTTTTTATTTTGGAAAAATTTAAAAGATCTTTTAATAACTATCCAATATTTTTGGTAACCAGAAATAAAGTAAGTAAATAAAGCAACCCACTTTACAGTAGACTCTTAAAGGATTGGGGTGGCTTTTAAAGAGCGAAGTCACGCTTGTTTGTGGTCACAACAAGTCTGCGATGTTTAAGGGTCGTTTATTAAACTTTCCTAAAATAGTATGGTTGACTTGAAGCCACATGGGCTTGAAGAAACAGACCTTATTATTTTTAGGGTTCCGTACCTCGAAAGGAAAAAACGGAACCCTTATAGGATCACTTTGTTGTCCGTCCGTCCGTCTGTCTGTCTGTCTGTAAGACCTATTTTCTCAGGAACGCGTGGAGGTAATTATCTAGCTGGATTTTTTATCAAATACTCAAGCCTACCGCCCCTTGGAGCTGTGAAAAAATCAAACTTCTAATTTCCAACGCCAACGCAATCAAAAGATACAGCCGCTTATGCCGCAAATTTCTGCAAAATTTCGACACTCGCAAGAGAATGAAAACCTACAGGGTACTTCCCGTGAATTCAGAATCTTGAAATTTAGTACAAAGCAACGTCTTATAGTACAGATAAAGAAAAAATTGCGAAAACCGTACATTTTTAGTTGCATCATATAATAAAAATATGTTTAATAATTTTAAACTTACTGCCCCTTTTCTCATGAACGCGTAGAGGTATTAAATTGAAATTCATATCAAATACTCAGGTCTGTAATACCTTTATGCTGTAACAAAATCAAACTTCCTACAGGTTTGTACGGAACCCTCGGTGCGCGAGTCCAACTCGCACTTGGCCGGTTCTTTAAAACATACCTAGTTAGTATACCTTCATGGTGTGTCAATTAGTCATACTAAGTACCTAGTTATAGATGCTGGCATAAAAAACTGTATTTCCTTCAATATATAATTTATATGATCGGACTAACTTACCTAGTGACGTCCGATCCTCAATTATGTGAAGTAATCTCGTCCTCATTGTGTACAATGTAGTACGCACTTTTTGCTACTGCACTGATTACAATCTTCAAAGTTAGGCGCGTGCATGAACGCGTCAATAAACTAAAAAATAAATAACCGGAACGTGCCCGCACCGTCACCTATCAATGTCATCTGTCACCTGTCAATGTCATTATTTCAAATGATAAAACTGGACACAACTTTCAAAAAGAAGGGAAACTAAGTAGTATGTAGGTATTTATAGCATATAATCTTTTTTGTACTTTAAGGATTGATAAATACATACTAACTGGGTCGGGCTGGGGATAGGATGAGGACGAGATTACTTCACATAATTGAGGATCGGACGTCACTAGGTAAGTTAGTCCGATCATATAAATTATGTTCCATAATCTCGTCCTCATTGTGTACAATGTAGATGTTCAAAGAGGAAAGTTGTGTCGACAAAGCAATATAAACATTTATTATGATCATTTATATGATTTGCTAAAGTCTTCGCACATGATAAAACCTTATTTTATTAACTATCTATTGGTAGATGCTTAATTCAAGTTTTATCTAACAAGGATATAGTTGTTTGATTAATTCATTGGAATTAATCAACCAACCCTGTATATCGATACAACCCTGTATATCGATACAACCCTGTATATCGATACAATCCTGTATGATGATACACCTTGTGTGATGATACACCCTGTATGATGATACACCCTGTATGATAATACAACCCTGTATGATGATATAACCCCGTATGCTAATACAACCATGTATATTGATACAGTCCCATCCCATTTGATGACACAAACCTGTACCTATTTTATACCATACAGGTGGGCCAAAAAATGTGTAGGAATTCTATAAAATCGAAAATAGCAAATTTTACTTTAATTGCAATACTCTTTTATTTTTGTTAAAACTGTAAGTCTTTATGAATTTATAGATTTGCTGGGACTGAGACTGATAATCCACCTGTTGTACATTTTTAAGTTTGTGCAATAAAGTTTTAAATAAATACCCCGCGCTATTAAGTAGGTATATTCTTTACGAATAAACTAGAGATCACGCAAACGAAATCGCGGGGCAACAGCTAGTTTAATAAGTTGTCATGGAAATGGAGCCAATGCTTTGAACTATTAATATCCGTCTCATTTATCCAGTAGTATGTAGTACATACTTAGTATATGGTTACCTAACAAGGTAAATTTATCGATGTGCAAGTAGGTAGTTAAGCTAGTATTTCTTCTGAAAAGACTTATTTTATTTTATATAATAAGAAAATCTAGTAACCTTTTAAGTTATCATTGTCTGTAATACAATTTTTTAAGCAAATAAATTAGTCTTAGGTATTCTTAATAACTCCTGTTCAAGGTGTAGTTCCAAAGTAAAGGAAACTAAAAAAAATAATATGGATGTTTACTATCGCAAATTTTTCATTAATTATATGTTATAAATAAGGAAATTATATACAAATACTACTAGTATTGTTCCAGTAGGGATCCTATTTTGTTGACAATAGTTTCAACATTATTTTACTGAGAAAGATTGATTTTTACTCATCTTCTTAGAAAACCGTTATATGTGTTACACTTGTATGGCTGGAAATCAGTATGAGACTTCCTGCACTTTATGTGTGGATCCCTGGTAGGGGATATTAATAAGTTAATGAAACAGTCTGAATACTTATTTATAAAAAGATTCAATGACTGGTCAATTCTTGTAAGCTAATAAAAAATAATAATTAAATAAGTAATAATTTACCAATACATCACATCGGATAAGATAGAAAGTTTACTCTGGCTCAAAATACTTGTAGCAGCCTTACAGCCTTAGTCCAATAACAAGGTAAGGCAACATTTATTGCCTGCATTGCCCTAATTATTGCCACTGATCAATGCCTCTATGGTCTCATCCATTTTTTTTTTTTTTTTTTTTTTTCATTTAAGTTAAGTTAGAAATTTTCTGTCATTATTTATCATCTCCATTTTTGCTTTACATGGTAATTTAATATCTAATAAAATTATTTATACATAGACTTACATAGGTACTTGACAATCTTCAATTATAATTGTAAGATTCATGCCTTAATTTAAATAATAATTTTAAGTCAGTAGTATATTTTTTATGAAGTTTATAGTTTCATGGATACAATTTTAATTTTTTTTAATTATGTTTTAATAAATCATATTTTATTATAATCATCTATTTAAATATGAACCTTTGTTATCCACCTGGGATAATTCAGTTTATTTACTATCTTTAGTATCTTGATAATTTAATGATTGGATGATTATTTATCTTTGTCTTCAATTTTTGGTATCAAACATTTTCACAAATAATAAAATGTCTAGAAATATATGGTTTATAACAAAAATATATTAAAAATATATTTAGGTCAGATTTGAAAATTCAAGTTATCATTGGAACTTTGTGTCTAGTTTTGAATTTCTCTTACTTTTCCAAAGGTAGCAGGTACCTACTTAAAAATTAAAATAATTGTTTTTCGACCTTATGACAAGTACATAAGGATCAATTATGGTGCGACATTTTTGAATTTAAATAAAGCTGCATAAATCTTTCCATGGGTTTTTACTGACTGAAAATATTGGAATATAACATACAGTTACAGTTAAAAAAGTTTTTAATTATGGTAATTTTTATCTTGTTGATAACAAGGAGAATTATTTTTCCATTTCTGTAACAGTGATCTTCACTCACATTATTTGTAAGTAACACTCATCTTGAGTGTGTCTTTATTTCACTTGATGAAGACTAGAAATAATCTAACTAGCCATGGCGATCAGCTAGAATAATAACCTTAAGTCAGTAACAGTGTTAAATTTTAATTGCTTTCATAGATTATTATAGAATCTTGAAAATTAAGCTTAATACTATGAGAATTTAAGGTTTACCCGGTTGTAACCAGATCTAATATTATAAGTTACACAAATGGGATACCATATCAGTTGTATAGGAACATACAAACATGCACCAGCCAGCATCAATTTGTCATGGTCTCCAAACAGGGAGTCAACTTCCCTGTATTATGAGGTACAAGACAATATATCTCGCCAGGGTCATTCGACCAGAGTATCGAACCTGGGACCTTTTACGTTAAGGCACTTCACGAATCAAGTGGACTAATGATCTTTAAGTCACAGATATCAATTAGCAATGTCAAGTAATGTTTATTTATTTATTTAAGCTTTTTAGTAAAATATAAGAGAAAAAAAAAAAAAACTTAATATGGTCATAACTACATGAACTATTGGAGTAAACAGGTTGTTTTCTATGGTATGCTTTATAAAGTCTTGCCCTCTTGGGCCAACATCAAGAAGTATCTCAATTACTTGTGGTAAAAAACTTGTGGAAATCCACACCGAGATAAACCATAATTTGTAAAAGCGCTATTTATCATTGACTTGTATGTATATAAATGGGGCAGAATAAGACAAGCAGATCTGAGACCAACAGATTGTCTTGGTACCATTAATGGTTGCCAAAGGCCCAATTTGATAGTAACAACTGATGAAATTATTAAAAACTTAAAATCTTTATAAAAAGACTGAAATTGTCTAGGTAAGTATATGACTTGTTTACACAAGACTCAGAATTCCTTAAGCCTTCAATATCAGCAGGCAAAGGAGCTTCTTTCATAGCCTCCTTAGAGTCAAAGTGTTAAGTTGAAAAAATTACTAAGACGGAGGGCATTACCTCATGGTCTCGGTACCCATATTCTCCCTCCTCTCTTTTTTTCTTCAGTGGCATTCGAAGATATGTATCGTCTTGATACTTTTGTGTTCGACTATATTTTCAACTTCAATTGATGAAGTCGGTCTCTGGTCAACCTTATAAGATTTGCAGACCCGCAATATTATAACAAAAATTTTAAGCCACAGGCTAACCCCTCGTGAAAGCAAGTGGAAGTGTTATAATTCTGCTGCGAGACAGAAAAGAGGAATAATTGTTCTCTCGGTACATATGATGCGCTAGAAGAATTTTATAATATTAATAACTTACCTTATGCTATTACAGATCCTTTGTAGTATATTTCTGGTGCAACATTGTATCGGTCTCATGGTCAACTCTTCATGAAGACTAGAGCCATAATGTTACGTCTCAGGAGGAATCCCTCGAGGAGACGCTTCAGACTGAACAAAAACCCACTGGCCACTCCATCGTAAAGGCCAGTGCTTCTGTACAGAGCAGTTTCTGTGGAGTCATTCGGAGACATGACAGACAACTAGAATGAACATATTGATCACCAACGGCCAACCTCCCGTGAAGGCTCCGATGTCATTCATTCTGAGACATGAGAGACAACTAGAATGAACTTAATGATCACCACGGCCAACCTCCCGTGAAAGCTCCGATGTCATTCATTCTGTCTCGTTTGCGGGCTGAAGAATAACGCAACTCTGTCACACACACTCCTTGTTTTCATGATTAATTTCTGGCTGATTATGTTGTTGGAGCGGAGGCCACGTCTCGGCGAACGTAGTGTAGGACGCTTCTCAACTCGGGAATATGGCTAGATACATTTGTATCAAAGCAGGAGATCGTACTCCTTGGCGCTCTTTGCGTCCTTCCCGTACGTCCAGCAGTGGGCTGTAATAGGCTGAGATGATGGTGATGGTGATGATATTATAAATATAATAACACTAAAGTTAGTGTGCTGTGGTGGTGATAGAAATCGTAGTAATCGTAATAATTGAGCCGAGGTATCGGTCCAACAATTTCACAAATTCAACTGACAAGTTTTGTTTTCCAGCCACCATACTTTTACACAAACATCACCGTATTTTCTTCTTGGTTTTTTGCATTTGTATTTAAGCTGTAAATCACTAATTAGTTTATAAACTAATTTATTCTAAATATTTATGTCTTCAGTGCTGTGTACAAAAAAGTACAATGACATTGACAGGTGACAGATGACATTGATAGGTGACGGTGCGGGCACGTTCCGGTTATTTATTTTTTAGTTTATTGACGCGTTCATGCACGCGCCTAACTTTGAAGATTGTAATCAGTGCAGTAGCAAAAAGTGCGTACTACATTGTACACAATGAGGACGAGATTATGGAACATAATTTGCTGCTAACTACGTAAAACTTAAAACAGACAGCACTATCTTATTTAATAGTAGTATATTATATATTAGTAGTGTTACTGATGGGACCCTGCCTCCCTAGCATGATGAGAACTAAAACACGATATGATATAGCGATGAATCGAAACCAACTGTAGAAATATAGCCGCCAATAAATCGCCGTGCCGGTGATGTCACATATTATGATCGCTGTTTCGATAAAAATTCAAATGGCGGCTATTTCTATCAAATTTTTACAGTTGGTGTCGCTATATCGCTATATCATATTATATCATATGGTGGTCATGCTAGGGGGGCTGATCGACACTCGATTGCGACTAATGTTAAATTACAGGAATTGGGCCTCTTGTGTGTAGCAATATGGTAGCAATGGTAAAAAATCGGCCTAGGAGGTGAAACGTCATTAGAGTTTTGAAGAAAGAGAGTTTGGGGGGGAGTTGAGGCTCAACAGCCAGCCTCTAGGACCTCTAGGTATGATACGTCAGTACCAAGCGTTGCGTTGGTTAGACTAAAAAGTAAAAAATTTCCGAACGCAACTAACTGCCTGAAAAATTCTGTCTGTCCTAGGTACTAGTGTACAACTGACAAATACTGTAATACAGCTTTCCAATTTTTAAGTGCGAATAGGCATTAGTCACCAATCTAAATTCTGATTTTCCCAGAGCACTGGTGAAATTCGAACAGTGCGCTGTTGTTAAGGCCCGTATCTTATCTCGGCAATCCGTCTACAGGACTGTATCACTATCAATGGTAATGTGGTCTAACACACCTTTTGATAAGCTGATAATACGCATAGCGACTATTACGGTACAGTCAGTGGTAATAAAATAGTATTCTTGCCATTGACTTATATATATTACTTCGTAAGGACAGGGCGGACTGCATGATAAACTGTTGCCACTAACGTGGCCCTAAAGTGATCCTCTTTAGACCGAAGTGACGTAGTCGGCTGTCGGCTGTCGTCGAGAGCGAAGGTACGTTAAAATTAGGAAAATGATAAGATTTGGCGAGTTCACTACGACAAAAGCACATCTAATAAAAAGTACGATATTTAATATGTCAGGTAAGTCGAAAATATGTTAAATAAGAAACAAATTTACATTGTTTTAGAAATTTTGTTTTCTTAATCTCAACGTTTGGCATAATAGAAAGCAACGCATGGTGTGTTGCTGTTAAATCATTTACGACACAGTGTAGGGTAGTTCTAATAGATGGCGTTTGTGTTATGTATGTTATACGTGTAGAGTGATTTGTTCTGTAAGCCGTATCTTTACTATTTAAATCAATGATTCTTGCAGTAAACTATAACAATCTACAAAACAACACACAAGTTGTGTGACACAACGCAAGGTTTCTTGTGTTCATTTTAAGAATAGAATAGAATAATAATTTATTTGCATAAAACACGGTATATACAATGGTGACATAAAAAGTTTGCTTTTGAATTTATAAAAACGCAGTGACTTTATGTCGCTGGGCAGTTTGTTGAACACCTTTATTGCCATCGAGTAACAGGTCTTTTATGAAGTTGCTTTCTTTTCAAATGGAAGAACAAGCTTATCTCGATACCTCGTGTGAAAATTGATAACATCGCAATTTTTGTAAAAATGTCGTAATGTTTTTAACAAGACGTAGGCACTAAGGGTCTCAAGCTATTAAAGCGAGTAGTGCCTCTAAATTAGAGACTCCACGCGTTAGTACGAATATCGCTCAAAAACTCATTAAAATACGGTTCATAGCAGCGCGCAATGAAACGTTGTTGTTACGATTACGTTTTTAGATAGCGAAAATTGGGGAAAATAATACTTTTTGACACAGTTTGCAGTTATCAAATTAAGCTAATTAAATTGGCCTATCAATATCTAGATGTATAGACGAACAATAAAATGAAAGAAAAAGAAGTTTTTCATTTTTTCTATTATGTAGGTGTATGTAGGCCTATTTTTGTACAAATATATTTATTGCATTCTATACTTATTTTTATGTATTTTCAGATGATTCCGATTCCTAAAATACATAATCCCTTTTTGGATTTGATTGTACAACCTCTGACGATTTTGTCATCTTTGTTAGTTTTTTTATGTTGCACATTGTATTTTTAACTGGAGCTAAAAAAATTACGATGCAAAGATAGGGCCGGAGTAGCATGCCTTCAGCTGATTCGAGACATCTAAAGTCGGAACTACATTTAATATTTAGTTGTGTTGAAGTGCCGCCACGCAACGCCACCCCGAAGTCGGTACAAAATCACAATTTGTGCGATTATTTTTATAAAACTTACCCTAAATCTTCTGTAAACTATTTAAAGTTTTAAATAGTATTCGTAGTAAAAAGGAATAAGTATGCAAGTTTCAAGTTTCTTGCTACTAAAAGTCAGTGTATTCATGTACAGGGTGTCCCATGAAGGGTGTACCAGCGGGCGTCAGGTGATAGAGGACACTAATACCTATCGATTGGACCCCTATGTATGTTCAGCGAAAATGAACGATTCTCGAGATATTTAGTTAAGAATGGATTTTGATTCGATCCCGAATTGACCCAGAAAAGGGTCTAATCGATAGGTATTAGTGTCCTCTATCACCTGACGCCCGCTGGTACACCCTTCTTGGGACAACCTATAAGTAAGTTTTATGGGTTCGTCCCCATTTCGCACGTGTGTGGATTTATATCTGAAGCTCACAATGCAATTTGTGTATTCACATACGGTTGTACCATAGAATTTATAATAGATAGTAACATAATAATCCCCTTCAGAACTGATTTTGCTACTTGTTGAATACAAGTAGCATAATATACAGGGTTACATTTCAAGGTGGTGTCAATTTTTCAGGGACCACTCAGAATTAGTAACTAAATCGATCTACGTAAAAAAAACATATTTTTTTTCACATAGACTATCTATATACAGCTAGTAGCTGTCCCGGCGAACTTCATCCCCTTCATACCAATTTTTGTTTTTATTTAAAAAAAAAGAGGCAGTACGAAGTTCGCCGGGATAACTAGTTAGTTATAAAAGTATAGCATAGTTAAAAAAAACGAAGACGCCCTTTTATGTACATAGTTTTCTGAATCTTATTTTTAAAATTTGGCACTACCTTGCAATGTTACTGTGTAAAGGGATTCAAAACAGTTGAAAATGTAAGTATGTAAGTATTCAAACAACGTCTAATAAACAAATTATGTGTGTATTTATTTATTTCAAACATTATTGCACAAACTAATAAAAATTGTACAAAAGGTAAACTTTATGCTAGAAGCATTCTCTGCCAGTAAACTTATAGGTCATGCAGAACGCTTTCAAAAAGATGCGGTAAACATTACAAGATGGAAAAAAAATCCGTAAGTTTTAAATGAAACAATAATACATAAGTACCTATGTGCTCGATAAAACAAATAGGTACTTAAATATGAACCTGGCAATCTTAAAGTAAGGAATCAACATCCACGTAACGACTACGAGGTAAGAGCCACCAGGGTGCCTTCCCTAGGGTGTCTCCCTGCAAATTAGGAACTTTTTTGGGTCCGTGGCCGAGTCCCCCAGTGTTCGACACACCTGTGGTCGACGCCCCCCGGTCAGTTAAATTTGATTTGAAGCAATTTTTAATCAAATGTACAGTCAGGCACAAAAATGTTTATAAACAATTAAATATTTATACTGATCGTACAAATAAATGTTTCATATATTTTACCATAGTGATACCTACAAAAATGATAGGTTTTATTTTGTATGCAGTTTCAATTTATTAAAAGTCTTAGTTATTTATAATTATTTATTAATAAAACCAAAATATTTGTCTCATAAAATGTCTAGATAACAATTATAAAATCTAAAGGTATCCAGTACCTATAATAACATGTAAATCGTTTTTTATATCAAAATAATTATAACAATCAGTCTTTAAAGTTATATAATAACAATTAAATAATAGTCTTTAAAATAACTCTACTCTCTCATACATTTAATCTAAATAAAAAATAAAATAAATAATAAATAAAATCTCATACATTTAACTAACTACAAACAAAAGTTTAAATTATAAAAGTTTTAAGTATTAAGGGTAATTACAGTTTTTTGTTTCTTACTACTGCTGGTTTTTGGTTAGAATTTTGCTTTCAGATTGTATAAATAGCGTCAAACATGCATGGTTTAGTATAATAATTAGCTCGTGAAACTTTTTTCGTTGACTGTACTTAGTGCAAAAGCCGAAAAAAATATGATATTAAATTTATTTAAATCGGGGGCGTCGACCACGGGTGCGTCGAACACTGGGGGGCTCGGCCACGGACCCACTTTTTTTCTCAGTTTCAAGAAATCAATGGCAGGTATCGCTTTCTACAACTTGTAGGTAACTCCAAATATGCAAAATCTTTTAGGGCCTGATTCTGGTGCTCAAATACAACAATCTATAAAGTATTTGTTAACCGGTATTCCGCAACACGACCGCACTCTTAGTGGCGCGTTACAAGACTCTTCGCGCGTGTGCAGATGTCATACAGGCGGGAGACATGAAAGAAGGTGCCTCTTGGTTTGGGCCGGGGGAGGGGAGGAACATCACATTAGCACTTGTCATTGCTGTCATCAATGTAGCCTTACTTTCTTACAGCGGCCGACCTGAGTTCGCAGCCTGTTGTTAAAGCCAAGTCGGCCATAGCAGGTTTTTGCTTGATGGGAGGATTTCTGATGGTGAGAGCATGCAGCGGTGAAGAATGGTTCTCCTTACGTCTCGTGACCCTGGAGTGTGGAGTATTTTTAGTTTTATGTACTATTCGATAGAATTTATTATCAAAATTTATTATTTTACGGACAATTATTCTATCAGTAAGTATACATTTAAACTCCGCAAACGTTTGCCACTCTTTCTGCATATCGGTATTTATTCGATTTCTTACATTTATCTAATCTATAGAAAGCGAACAAGAAAATCGTGCTACGATTTAAATAGCGGGCGTGCGTTTGCGCAGGCCAGAGTCGCCAACTTAGGATTTTTTCCCGAAAAGGGGGAAATGAAGGTGTAGTTGGGGGTTTTCAGTTTAACCCCAATGTTACAAGAAAAAAGATTTTACTCATAACGTAATTTAATTTTTTTTTGTAGTAAAACCATAACAATTATGTAGCAAAATGATTATAGAGGCTATATGCTTAATAATCATCTGACTATAACAACAACGTTACCTACTCGTAGAATGCTTTTTGCCTAAATAGTTTTATTTTAGCAAAGATTTTTTACAAAATGTGGATGTTTTTGTGCTAATAAGGAAAAAAGATTTTTAAAGCTGGCAACTCAAGAGCAGGCCGGGTGGCAACAGGCTGTCTGACCGCATACAATTATCTACGCCACTTTAATAGATACTGTACACTCAACTCAACTGATATAACTCCAGATATAACAACTAATATTTACCTTGCTGCTATTGCGTCAATACACAAAAACTATTAAGTGAAACATCTTCATTGCTTTAAGTAAGATATTATTTTTGGAAAGGGGATTTCATAATCATGTTTTCAGTTATGATAGGATGTCTAATGGTGAACATAGGCCACCACCAATGAAATGAATGAATGAAAAACGGTACCCCTAGATATATTATGGTGTCTTTCTGTCCGTATGTCACAGCTTTGCTCCGAATCTACTAAACCGATTAAGTTAAAATATGCATTAATTTACGTGTTCCACACACGGATAAATGAGTTTTGAGAAGGCTACATGACTAATCTCCGGAACTACTGAGCCTAAAAGTTTGCAAAAAAAATAAAAAATCCTATAGATTACAGGAAAACCTTTAAGAAGTACGGTACCCTCTCCATGCGAGTTCTACTGGCACTTGTCCGGTTTTTTAAAGTAACTATGATGTAGGTAATCGAAAAGTACGATCACAGAATAAATAATATAGTACGATTTTGAAGTCGGGCAGTGCTAAGTAAAGTATTTTGCGTGTTTTCTTGAGTACCTAAAGTATGGGTAACGAACGAAGTCGCCACTCGCCATCTTTAATTTAAAAACGGCGGTCATCATGGTTAGGTACATGATCAGTGGAAGCCAACAATAGTAATCAGCACCTTCAAAAACGGACAAGATTACAAAAAAAAAAAAGTAATTGCGACGAGGAAGAAATGCAAACGCGAACCAACTTTATTCTTCAATAGTGATTCCATAATTAAAATAATGGTATTAAAGTAATTAGGTACATAAGTAAAGGGATTATTCTGATACTGCGGCACAACGTAGCTGAAAACATTTTACACCGTAATGTATTCTTACAAAATGTATAGGTGTCCCATCGCATGCGATCAGCGATGGTATAAATGTCTGCCGGCAGTGTCGCTTATTGTCGCTGATCGGAATCATACTTATTCTATGTATCGGACAAAGAAAGTCATTAGGCCATAGCCGCAGGTACAAATTACCTACTTACTTAAATGGCCGCAGGGGCAAGTGACTAAAGTTCTGACCTAACGTAATGTATAATACCCGCTTTAGTAGTACTTACCTATATCTACCTAAATGATGATGCCAGATGCAGAACATTGATTAAATTTATCAATTCTTGATTAAACCATTAAACAAATGAGATAATATATTATTATTAGGTAAGCTAGAATTAAGATAACAGAATTAAATAGGATAGGTAGGTCAGAATGTTTTATTGATCAGTGAATTGTTTTGATATTGAATAAAAATTGTTAGGAATTCATTTTTGCACTTATATTTAAATAAAATAATTATACCTATCCCTAATACCTACCCACTTGATTATTTCATCATCATCATCATTTCAGCCGTAAACGTAGGTACTGACGTCCACTGCAAAAAATAGGCCCCAATGACATCCAGATTAGCCGGTTAGAAGCTGCCTGCATTAATCAACTTTTACCAGGTCGTCTATTCAATTATTTCTGCTGATCATTATTTTGAAATTAAGTTTTTAATCAATATTTTTAAACTTTTTATGCTTAACGGTTCAAATTTGGCGCGCTGTCACTTACTGATATAATGTGATCCATGCTGTAATCTGCACGTGTAGTGCCATCTGTGAAATTGTTGATGAAACATTTGATTGTCGAAGTTGTCAACACAGAAAAAGTATGACAAAAACTCATTAAATAAGACTATTGGGAATTAAAAAAACATAACATTATGCTTACAGTAAATCACTATTTTGTTATACTTTTATTTCGCTAATTATAGAGCATTTAAATATTTTGATTTGAAATGCCCGCCTAGCGTTATCATGATTACGCCACCTTGCGGTAAATATCAAAAACTTGAAATGAACAAAGAGAGCTAGCTAGCAACCACTAGAAAATAAGGTTGTGTTTTACCTCTTTCGGACACGCGTTAAAATCGGTAGTGTGACAGAGAGGCATTGTACACTTTCGGCCATCATAACCATCTTTCTTTCTTGTGCAACTGTTTCTCTTCGGCCGTGTTCTAGTGCAAACGCAGGATGGACGCCATTCGTGCGAGATAATTTTTTGGTCCGCTCCTGAAGCGAGAGTACATACGCGTTCGGTGCCGGGCGTGGAACTATGCTATAGTGATACTGGTGTGCGGTGCTTTCGGTCTGGCGGTGCGGTGTCGACGTGCTAGGAGCTCAGCCTCAGGTGGAGGCAAGGCGAGAAGAGGCGCGTGCAGGCAGCCCGAGGCATGGCGGGCGCGAGCTGAACGGACGGCCGCGGCCTCCGGTGTCAGGCCGCTCGCGCTCCGCCGCCGGCCCGATGAGCGGGGCAGGTTCACCGCGGCGGAGGTTATTTTATGGGTATTTGCGTGAGCTGCCGGCGCCGCGATCGGAAGGCTCCCGAGAAGCGGTCAGGAGTAGGCCTGGGCGCGGGCGGGCCCGCTAAGGGCCCAGCGGCGGCAGAGTTGCTGCCGCGACGCGTCGATTACCTGCCAGCCATGGCCAACTCCATCTCCAACATCAAGATGACAAACCCGATCAAGGGAATAGTCAGTAAGCGTCGGAAACGATATATCAAGGACGGTTTCAACTTGGACTTAGCATGTATCCTTTTCTGTGTTCAGTGTAAATGGTTCGTTTGCGGCGTAAGTTTCATCGGGTGAGTCTTTTTGTGTTCAGTTATATTGACCTTGAAATCCCAGTACTATGTCCTAGAATCCTATAGGAAACCTAAAACTAAGGGCGCAGTGCGAGAATAGGCGTGATAACCTGGCACGACCATCATTTTAGTTTTGTCAAGGGCACTCGATTATAACCTATAAATTACGTTCATAAAACCATTGATGAAACTAGTATCACTTGGATTTTATATCTTCCAGGTCGTAAGCAAGATAGGTGTTAAAGTCGTGAATTTGCATTAAAATTCGTGGTCATTAAATATCTAAAGTCATCTGACAAGTCTTATTAGGGTTACAAGGTCTCTAGCAAGAGAATACAGAGGTGCTCATTATACCAAATTTGGCTTTTAAAAACTTGAAAAACTGAATACTATTGAACAGAAACAGGTATAATTGGCGTAAATCGTAACTTGGGACAAGTTAGTGTAAGCATTTTAGTGACTGAATGGTGTGAAGTCTTGCATAGCAACAAGCTATAATAACCTATAACTTTGTATACACAGGCTTATATGTATGGCTTTTATAGCTGTGCACACAGAAACTGTCTGATAATCATAGTGGATGCCTATAGATAGTTAGAAATAGATATACATGAGACTTTCTGATTAAAATGTGTGTTATAGGGAGAATTCACATCTGTTCTGAACTTTATACATTATTGCACATAATACATTATTATATGCATCTGGCAGTGGCATGCTAGTTATGGTTTCAGCCTGTTGCAGGTATCATTTTAGTAAAATGTAATGTTGGTGTTAATAATGTCAATGATCTTTATTATTTCAAGGTTTCTTAATACCTATGCATATCTAAAAAGTATTGATTCAGTACAATTTAAAGATTAAATCTGCTTTGATGAGTGTAAGTAAAAACTATTTGTTGGTCATGCAACTCAAGGTTGTGTACTGTTGTGATCCTTAGCTTAATCCCGAACTTACACTGACCAGATTTTATTATATTTGTGATCTGAACCAACTTGACTTGTACGTATGTAATAACATTAAAGTATGCAATAACAAAATACATTAAACAAAACATATGTCTTGTATGGCCCCTTATATTGTATCCCCCTTAAAAACAATTTATTGTGTTTTTTGATGTGATACCTAACATAATTATATTCTGTGAATGTTTCAAGTAGCCACCTTGGTTCTATTACCCTTTGTAGGATGGATGAATACACCGAGTATTATTGATATACTATATATTGAGTATGCTTAGTAACAGGGTTCCATTGGTACCCAAGATAGAAACTCTAAGAGGGTATGTTTTTGCATAGCAAATAAAAAATCACTAAGAAATACACATAGTTATCTGAAAACTTATGGAGCAAGTTCCTTGATTCTGTACTACAATACTGAACATTGTTTTTTTTTCTTTTGACAATTACATCAATTATCTAGAACCAAAAAATAAGCAAAGCTTGTGGGTACTATAGCGACTTCATAACGGATAGACATACTTAAATATATTTATAAACATCCATATATGGTACAAATGCTTGTGATCTTTATGCAAACATTTCCCCTTTCTGGGTTCGAATCCGCAACCAGGCCAGGCCAGGCTATAAACATAATTTAAGTATATTACATAATAAACAGTTAATTACATGGAAGAGAAAGACATGCTGCGCTGACCTCAGATGACCTGGGAACAGGGCAAGCGAATGATGATGACGACATAATAAATGGTTACTGGCCTAAATCAATACAAAAAAAAGGCTTGTAAAAACATTCTATGACTGTAAAAAAATTATGTACATTTCCCTAACACTTCCTTAGAATATGTAAGTTAGTGCAACTCTGTTACAGCAACATACATAGAAGAAATAAAAAAAGAAATAGAGCTTCTTGGTTTAGATATTAATTAATTCAGTAAGGTCTAAATGTGTAATGCTTTGTCCATAACCTAGATAAGCTTACATTTAATGCAAATTTACTAAATTCAGTCACTGACTGTTTTTTAAGTAACAGACTCCGTCTGACTAAATTGAGTTGACCTGTAACGTTGAATTTTAAAATATTGTTTGACTAGGTAAAAATAGAGTAGGTAGGAAATAATTTATTAAAATCACTGTCCATATCAAGCTTCTCCTTGGGATTGCTGATTGGATCGTCTAGTAAGTTAACATTATTAAAAGTTTTTTTTTGTTTGAGCTAATAAAAAACTGTAATATTACTGGAAAACGCAGCATGGGCAGACTCCCACGCGGTGGCCTGACGACCTAGTCAAGGTTGCGGGAAGCCACTAGATGCGAGAACGTTATATCATAGGGGAGGCTTATGTCCAGCTGTGGACTTCTACAGATTGATAAAGATGATGATATATATGTTTGATATGATATGTAATGAATAAACCTTTTTTTTACGAGCCCATTGGTGTCGCGACGTGTTGATTCACCTTGACCGCGATAGGACAAGTTCGAAATGAACTTTTCTTTAACTACGGTGTTTTTTGTAAGCATCATTTGCTTCGAGTTTGTGACAGTACTATCACCGTCATTCTTAAGGGGCCGTTAAAATTCACATGATTTAATTTGTATTTACTTTAAAATATTTGCAAGTGAGCTTACAGAGTACTCCAAAGCACATTGCCAATTTAAAATTTAAAAAGTTTATTAAAATTTACAAAGTCGCCTAAGGAATTGGGAAACAAATCGACGTCTTGGACGGTTTGAGTAATCTTGTTTAATAGAGCTAGTGCCCTAGGAGTCGGTGTGTTGTGGGCATGCTGGGTGCGCAGACCAACCGGGGCCCCGAAGAGATACATACATTGATAAACAAAAATAAGTAATAATAAACATAAAACCTTACACTACCAGTACGCCCAGACCAGAGCCAATTAACTTTTAAGTGACAACTAAGTCAGAGAAAACTTTTATATTAAATTATCAATTTAAATAGCCATCACAAATTTATTTTTAACTAAGAAATACCTAACTAAAATCATGCACTTGTGTATTGAGATTCGTTTCCATGAGCAATACCCATGTGTAAAATTTCAGAAGAGTCTGACAGTAGATAGAGTGTGTTGCTTTATCGCTCATTGTATGAGGCTTAACTTCTGATTCCCATAACTATTATATTATATATTTATTCTGTGGTTACTAGATAATATAACTAGTTACGGATTTGATTCACTAATCCTGAAATGTGCAAGTGGACCTTAGGGTGTGTTACATCAGTCCTTATGAAGGTGTTAGTATTTTTATTTGTTGCAAATAAATATGTTACACCATCAATAATAATAATGATATGGTTGACAAATTAATTGAATATTAATCATAATCTTTGCACCTGTTCTGCTAATTTTATTTTATCAGGTCACAAGATAGCTGTGATTTGTCTGTCAACTTTCTTATACCTTTAAAAATTCAAGCTTAGTCATGTCATTTCAACTCATGTTACGGGATATCATCTGCGCTTCTGCTAGATGGGCAGATGATATCCCGAGAACGGCGGGAATCGGCTGGATTTCATTGGCACTGGAACATAGTACATGGGGCTCTAAGGAGGAGGGTTATACCCTGCAGAGGAATCAGAGTGGGTGAAATGATGATGATGTCCATGATAAGACCACACTTCTGGATAGGTATTATAAATCCCTAAGAGATCAGTCTCTTTTTTAATTATTTAACACTAACTGCACGATATTTATTTTTATACCCTTTGATTAGGACACCTTGAAAATAAAACATATAAGATGGTTATGCCATGATTTTGCTTTTTTAGTCCAATTCGAGCCCTGGTCTAAATCTTTGTGCTAATACACCATACACCTATTGACTATTATGTAACTAAGATAGGTAGGTAGGTACATAAAATGGTCATGGATTTAGTCTTTAATAGAAATTGGTGATATCAAAGTCAAGTCAAAAATCATTTATTCAATTTAGGACAGAAAGTTGCCACTTATGAACGTCAATAATAATACTATTGGCCCTTATGGGGCCAGAACATGTTCCCTTATATTTTAGGCCCTATTAAGAACAAGACATTTATTTCATAGTATGAATTTTATTCTTGAAAGATTATTTAAAAAATAAGGTGAGAGGAATGTGCTTGTACTATGTGTACAAGGTATAATATGTACATACTTGACAGGTTTTCAAGAAAAAATTCTGTATTAATTTATAATACAAATTTATACAGAATTTTCCCTTAAAAACCTGTCAAGTAGTACCTACAAACGGAACACGTTCGCGTTTAAAAGATAAAAGTTTATTATACCGAAAAGTACCATACATTTTAAACCCCCTTTTTGCGATCCCCCAGAATACGGTATGCGAAAAAAAAAAAACACCCCACCGTCTTCTAAGGGAGGATATCTGTCATCATCAATGATTGTATGACATTTTATTTCATGTTTTTTTGGTGTTACAGTCATCTATAAGCACGTCGAATTTCATCTTTCTGGTTCCGTTCGAGGCCATTTGGATTGCTAAAATAAGTGATAATTTACTACGTAATATTCTACAAAATAGTTGTTATCTTTTTTACCATCGCTACAAACTAAACGCCGCCCTAAGATCATTGGAGAATGTTTAAAGTAAGAATTGCTAAATTTTACGAGGTCACTGACACTCAGTGCATATGCCTAGGGTTGTCGATCTCATATCACAGTTGTCAGAACAAAGAACTAAGCAAAAAATGTATATCCCAGTCATTCTGCGTTTTGTATAAGTATTTTTTATTTATTTATTACAATGACTTACTAATATGTTATTTGCAATTCGCTTCTCCCCGCGACGTCGAATTCAGAATTAAGCAAAAGCGTAATCAAAAATCATCTCATGGCAACACAAAAGGCCGGTTCCTTTTTCAATTTGGCTTGATTACAAAAACTGAACAGTCAAATTAACTGTGACATCCTGTCTGAGGTTGCATACGATAGAGAAGTCAAGTTGTATCTTTACATCTATTATTATTAGAGACGAAACGTACCTCAGATATTAAGTCACACTATAATAGACGTTCAAGCTGTATAAACGTAATCTGAATCAGTAAAGTAGGTAGTTTTCGTATCTATTCATACATCATCATCATGTTAGATGTCCACTGCTGGACAAGGGCCTGCCCTATAGAACGCCACAGCAAGCGGCTCTGGGCCGTTTGCATCCAGCGGCTGCCTAGCAACCTTGACCAGGTCCTCAGTCTACCGCGTGCTCTGTTCACGCTGCGTCTTACAGTTCGTGGTCGCTACTCGAGAACCTTTCTTCCCCAAACAGTTTGTCAGTTCTGCGAGGGGTTAGGCCTGCCCACTGCCACTAGAAAGATAGATAGATACTCTTTATTGCACACCACACTAAAAAAAAGCAGTACAGAGAAACAATAAATTTAGAATGGTACAATTTAGGCGGTCTTATCGCTAAGAGCGATCTCTTCCAGACAACCTTCAGGTAGAGGAAAGTTGGAACAAAAAAAGCTATGAGGAGGCGGTGAAGAGTTTAGAGCAATTTTTATATTTAATATATTATATATTTATTACATAGATACTAAAAAATAAAATAATATACATACTTACACATTGTTTTAAATAATGATCATACATAATATAAATACATATAAGTACTTACACTAATTAATAACCCTATTAATATGAATATGGATTTTGATACCAAAAGTGTTAGGAAAAGTAAAGAAAGAAGTACATCAAAGAAAAACATAGGAGAAAACTAAAGTCCAAGGAGATATGTTTTAAGTCTAGTTTTGAAAATTTGTAGTGTTTCAGACTGCCGAATAGACATTGGTAAGGAGTTCCACAGGCGGATGGATTACTAAAGACTAGGATGGAGACTAGCTTTGTAATTCCAAAAGCTATGTCGGTAACTTTTGTTTTTTCTACGGATCTTCTCATTTCGGAACCTATCTCTCAGAGACATGCTAAGCATAGCTCTTTCCATAGCGCGTTGAGTGACATTTGAGTTTGTTTATGAGGTTTAAGGTTTAGTCAATGACCATGAGTGTCGTAAGTACAGACAACGGCAGGTCAACCTACCAAAAAGTTAAATGTCATTGAATTGATTTTCAACTTTAAGTCCGACACGAAGAGATCAATATCGCTTGACAAAATTTGTCGTTTTGTGGTAGGTTGACGTGCTGTCTGTACAAGCATACATACTAACAGAAAAAAATACAGAAATCAGTTTTTCTACATTTTTAATGTCATCATCATCATCATTTCAGCCATAGGACGTCCACTGCTGAACATAGGCCTCCCCCAGTGACTTCCAGATTGGCCGGTTGAAAGCGGCTCGCATCCAGTTTTAATGTAAATAACATAAATTAAATAAGCTTAAAAAATTCTGATTTTAATAGGCCATGACCAGAATTGACATATTTTTGAAGTCAGGAAAACAGTATGAGATGTGTGAACTTTTTCTGTGTCTAATCGTATTCCAAACAGGTGGAGCCACGGGCAAAAATTTGTTAGAAATAAACAATGCCTGGATTGCTTTGTTCTGTTAAATCTATCCCTCTATCAAAGATACTTTCAAGTATATCTGATTTTGTTCTAGTATTCTAGGTACCTGATTGAAATCATTGAGTAAGATATGTTGGTTTTCTTGTTTTCAAGGTCATGATCATTCTACTTGTCCAAAATTTTTGTTGAATTATTACATGTGTAGTCGTGATAATATTGAACACGATAACCAAGTTATCACTTTAATATTATGTACGAATGTTAATCATCCATCTCATTATATTAATGAAACACCACTAACGACAGGTAGAGGGCGGTCGCGTGAGTTTCAGTGGCTCCCATAAATTATAATTAAATCTATACTAGTACCAGTTAGCATGCTAGTATTGATAATTAGAAACAAATTATAAACAAAAAGCAAAGTATACACGCATTTGGCGTGCATAAAGAAATCTTGTTAAATCAATGTCGGGTCGGAGGGCCTAATCGCTCGCAGACAAAATACTGATGTAATTACCATCGTAATGATGAGGTGCAATTCTTGGGTCCTTTGTTTTCATTAAGTATGATATAATTATTCATAGATACGTTTCATTTGCTTCATGTGCAAGCGCAGTTAAGCATGATGAGAAGATGGGGAATTCCTTTGAGATAGATACAGGCTAGGAGGCTAGGTTAGTGGTGTCACTGACAATATTGATCTTCAATTATTTTATATTGCTCTTGGTACTGATTTAAATGTTATACACGATGGAGTAAGACCTTGCTCAGAAGAAGCCGCCGTATTCACTTGTGATTTTGTGCCTTTAGTGATACGAATTTTGCTCGTTGTGAATTAATAAGTGATGCAAATCGCTTGATAAAGATGGTATTCTGCTGTGCATTTCCATGTCCAAAGGTAGAAAGGTGATAGAGGCATTTTAAGCAAAGTCCATACGAGGCTTTCAATAAATAGAAGCTCGTAAGTAAAATGGTTTGAATGTTGAACACGTATGTCATTTTCTTGGGGTCGACGCCTTGTAACATGCAATTGTAAAAACTATTACGATTCATATTACTGAAAGACTTTTAATAAAAGGTCTATTATTAACAATAACCGTTAACAAGTAGGTTTAACAATAAAAAAGGGTTTTAACCGCTCGATTGTTTCACCAGCAATTTGTACTTGACATTATAAATGTGGCGCAGTCTCAACTTCTCAGGTCTCAACTACTGGGCTTACTTATAGCCTCGTCAAATAAAATACCGCTTGTTACAAATTATGCTATACTAAGGCAGAGGACTTTATCAGGGTCGGTCTAAGGTGAAGTGTTATTAGGGCTTTCAACTTGATCTTTTTATTTGACGCGCTTTGCAATCTTGGCATTCTCAACGATCGTGCGTGTCCATTTAATTAAATCATATTAAATAAAAAATACAATAATTTTGATGTAATGGACTTAATCCTTGCACCGTTTATCTTCAAGTTAATAAGAATTTTAATGTAAATAAATAACGTGATATGGAGTAATCTCAAACGTACTCGTAATACTATCTGGCTCGATGGCTGTAAGTTGTAAAACAAATATGTATACTATAATGTTCGGAAGGTTTCGTGGAACAATAATGTGCTAAGGAACGCCAATAAAATATAATAGAAAGTTAAAAGGTTCATTGACTCGCAATACGTCAAAGTGCCCTAGTATTTTACTTTCATGTATTCCTTTATTAAATAAACAAGGTTTTAAAAAGATTAAGGTACAGACAACGGCAGGTCAACCGACCCAAAAAGTTAAAGGTCATTGAACCGATTTTCAACTTTAAGTCCGACATGTAAAGATCAATAAAAAAAAAAACGTTTTGTGGTAGGTTGACGAGCTGTTGTCTGTATCACGTGATTACCATTAGCGATTATAGCCCTGTAAATAAAAAATAAAAAACAGTGTTAATAACTTTAAAAGTTAACTCGCTTAGTTAAGTTAGTTAGTTTAGGTGACTGTAAATTAGGAATAGCAATATTAAAATACATGCCCTTAAAATTTCGTACAATACAACATTACCATAATGGTATATTTGGACGGACCAAGGCCACCGTCAAGATGTGCCACTGAAATGTAGGCACTTAGTTAAGCGTGCATGGCAACAATGGATAATTTGCATAACTGGGCTCCGAACCTCGTCCCTAATTAACTTTTAGCCCGTCGACAGCAGGGCGTTTGCGATTTTTATAAAAACGCGTTGATTAAACTGACAGAATAACATAAAATATTTACGTACAAAAGATTGCCCCGGAATATGGTAATCAGTCTTTCTTGATTTCGCCATTAAAAAGGTGGGGCATTTTTAAAATTGACAGTAAAAACGAAACGACCTTGCCTCTTCATCTTTAATCTCAATTTATTTTAGAGGATCTCGTTAGAGAGAGATTGAACGATCAGTGGCTTTACTATGAACCCTAAACGAAATCTAAGCAGTGTTGTTTTCATGTTAAACTCTATACGGAAAAAAACAAAACAAGGTCGAAGTAATACTGGTAAGAGTTCATAGTTTATCTGTTTAGTTCATCAAGATAGAGTTTATGAAAGATAGATTGATTGACAGTCACGGTTACCCGGTCGAAACTATCTGGACTGATTTTATCTATTTTGTTAGCGCTATATTTTATTATACATATGTCATCTATTATAGAATAAGGTATAATATCGCACAATACTCGACGTTGATCTACGGCTCGGGGTTTAGCTAGGCAATATCAATAATATATAAGATCATCAGTCCGTCAATCACTGCGTTACACAATCAAATTCAATCAATATGTCGTTAACCTTACCTGATTGATGTGTGTGTAACCTCACTCTAAGAATTTTGAAATTTACATTAATTTCAAAATTATATTTATCTACGTACAGAAAACCCTACCTAGCCCTACGGAAATTTTGACCATGACCATAAATTGTATTTCTCTGCTCTTCTATAATATAGGAATAATTTATTTTCAATGTTATCGAAAAAATATATGACAGTGTTAATTTTATTATTAAATTAACCATTTTAAAAAGCAGCTTAAAAATATATCTTAGAACTATCCTCCTAGCGTTTCATCTCGATTCATAATCATAATCATAATCAGCCCGCGTCAGTCCACAGTGCTGGTCATGTGCCTCTTCCAATGTACGCCACGGCTCCGCTGCCAGCAGCTTTAAGTATATCATTGCTCTACCTTATCCGAGGGCGTCCTACGTTGCATTTACCAAGCCGATGTCTTCAGTCTCTCCACTCAGTAAGCGTGTGTGTTAAGTTAACACAGAAGGCGTGAGCGGGACGGGGACCGGTCGGTTAACACTCATCTCGGTTCGTAACATTCTAAATCTTATTGCTTCTGTCTTACAAAGTAGTTATGTCAGTTATTATTATGTTCTATTATTTTTCTTTACATCCTTTCTTTTCTTTTTTATTTACATCACCGGTAATCGGCAAGTCACTTATTCATAATTATCATATTAACGTTTATTGTTTTTTTTTATAAATACGGTTATATTACCGTTCTAATTGCGACTTACGAGTATTAAAGTTCTCAAAATGCAGCACTAATTGAACACTAATATCAAGCAATTATTGACGAATTAATATGAATACGAAACCGCTTCGAAACATCGCGTCGAAATCATATCTGTTCGATAGAAGATTCGGCGTGGATCCATTATAATAACGTAACGTTAGTTATAGTACATTATCCAATTTCATGCAAAATTAGACTGTCATAGCGTCAATTTTAGATTAGGGGAAAGGTTTCTTTAGTGGTGGCCACAAAATCGAAGCGTTGAGACTGTAGGAATGCTTTCCACCCGGTGGACTGACGACCTAGTCAAGGTTGTACAAACGGCCCAAAGCCGCTCGCTGTAGTGTTCTATGCAGGTTGGGGTAGTATGTCCATCATTAAACTTCCAAAAGCTGATTATGATGAAATTGTAGATAGTTACTTTTTGGATAAATATTTTTGCACGATAACAAGACAACAAACTGGCCAAAATACACTTCATTTTCATACATTTTTATGATAAAGTAAAATTTTAAGACAAAAGGTAAAAGTGGAAATTCAAAATTTTTGTATTACTTACCTAGATTCCTTAGAAAACCTTGAGCTATGAACCTGACTTGAACAATGCAAAAATAACCTCAAAGTTCGCGCAAGAAATCCATTAGATAAAGTAAATTAAATAGGTAAGAACAGTGCATTTTCAATCTTGAGTGTTTTTGACGTCAGACTTCAGACTTCAGTAAATGGCTACAGATTACCTAATGATTTCCTGTAAAGATTTTATAAGCTTCAAGTTGCAATATGCAAAAATTCTAGAAGTAATCTAGCAAGTTTCCAGTTTCCCACCGACTACATGCAGTTTCAGTGCCCATGGGAATAAAATATTATGATTTTATAACTTAATTAAAATCTAATCTCGAGTTTTCGACCCTTCGCGTTAATGTTGACGCGCGCACTGTAAATTTTACGTCTACTACCGACTATGCAAAATTTTATTCATGACTTAATAACTCGGTTGCCGCAAATTTTCGGTTCCCTAAGGATGTTTTCATATTACTCCTTTGAGCAATAGAAGTAGAACGAATATGATAAAAGTAGAAACGCGTTTAAAGTTGTTCGTCGTACGGTAAGGAAAATGTTGTAATGAGTAACTTTTATTAACCCTAAACCATTGTCTGATTTATTCCATTGAAAGGCGCAAGCAAAAATAATAATTTATCCCTAGGTCCATGCATTACTTACAAGATTGCATTGCAATATGAGTTTTTAATAGATTAGTTACTTACTATAGTAATTTAATAGAATCAGTTTCTTTTTAAGTTGGTCTCCCCCAAGGAGCAGCACTGCGCCCACTTTAATGTTCATCAAAACAAATTGAAATTCAGTATTCTTCAAAGCTGTCTAATGAAGACGCAAAAATGAAACCTCATGCCAATGAAGCCGCAATAAAAACGCAAGAGTATCAGCAATAAAGATTCGAATTGCTCCCAGATCTGCGACAAATTAGACGGGCTTGAATTTCGCAATAGTACCGAGTACCCGAGATTTGAGCGTAACAGATTCTGTAGGTTTTTATGAACTGGCAGTCTCGTGCGATTCTGTGCATATCCCTCTTGAATATTCCTTTAGTGGTGAGGATCGTGGTCGTTAAGTGAAATCTGTCGACAGCGTCATTGGAAATGTTTTGAAGTCCTGGCGTCGCTGTATTAGACATTTCAATCAAATAGATAAAGCAAATCTTGTTGTATAGGGGTTTAGCATGAAATTTTACGTTTAGATCTCTTAGTTAGATGTTGACAGGCGTAAAACTTACCATCGGGAACAGAGTTCTTTCCATAACTCTAGGTTGTTAAATCAGATTTATAGAGAGAGGACAAAGCCTAAACTAGAGAGGCCAATGATCTTAATTAATTAGCTCAGGATTTGATTATTACAATTACTATCTTAACTAAATTTGTGCAGACATATCATTTCGTTTTGAGATTTTTAATATTTTGGATTTTATTTTCAGACGACAGTCTAACTATGTATTTAATTTTCTCAAACTCAAACCCATATTATGTTTTTTAATTTTAAATTTTAATTTTATGTAGGTACTAATGATATAACAAATTACAATGACAAACTATTTGTAGCTGGAGTTTAGTTCCAAAATAGAAAATTTTGATTTAACAATGAAAGTTTTGTTATGTCCTTCACTAACCTCTTTACTCAGCAACAGACTTGTGTAAATAGAAAAGACAATGCTGTCGATCGATCCAGTTTTCCATGTTCGAGTATGAATTGGAGTCTCCAATTGCATTATTTAATCGTTCGGTGAAGTTATCAGTATGTAGGTCACCAATGGTGATTCATATGCATACAGCCACGATGTACCGGAAGAATGATATTGGACCTTATTTCTCAGGATTTAAAGACTATAGTTTGTGGTTATTGCTTCCGTTTCTGCAGACTTGCTGCCGTCTGCGAATCGGAGTGATAATCCTCTTTCACTGATGTGTCAGCGACGCACTCCTTTGTGTAATTGGATCTCGATATGGCTTGATTAAGGATGCCAGTTTTCGATAATAAACTAAAAGTAAGCATTTACCGCTAGGCTGTTGAGCAGTTTCTTTATACGGAAATGGCATTAAATGTTATTGACGTCAAAAAATTATTTTAAGTAAAATTTTAAATGCATATTAGCGACCCTCACCTGTATTGAAATAATGCAATGTAATGAATAATGTACCTACCAATCACAGCACAGTCATACGTCTTTCAAACGTAAAATGAAAAAAAAAAAACATTTGTTGAATTTATTTATAGCAGTTGTTGTCAACCCTAAGGTTGATGCACCGACGCCGTTTTAGGGCCTAGCAACAGCGACTATTGAGCAACCGATACTGTTAGGTAATACCTCTACATCGCCAGCGCGCGTAGAGACTGGGTTCGATTCTCTGCAGCCATTCTAAAAGAGCCGCTTGTAGCTTAGTGGCGGTCGCGCTTTGGAAGTGACTACCAAAGTTAAGTAACCCACGCTGTGGTTGCGCTTACATCTGACAGTAAGGTTTAGTCACTGGCCTTACAACACCCCTCCATCAATCCACACTGGGCCTGGCCTAGTTGAGGTGAGGCCTGTGCCCTGCAGTGGGACGTATAGGCATACTTTTTAATTAGGTACTTATACTTGGTTTGATAGTTCTGAAATGTATCCTTGTTTATTTATTAGGGAGATAAATTTGTTCTCCATTCTCTCACCATAATTTGTTTTCACAAATTATGGTGAGAGAATGGCGACAGAGAATCGGGCCCAACGTCGACCTACGGCAACGCGGGCTCATACAAGCGCGTACGTATTCCGGCGCGCGCTACGAGCCAAGGACGTGAAATCTGTTCTTACTTGATCTTCGTTAACTTAAATTTTTTAGCTCATAAATCTAACGTGGACGTATCTTATCGCGCCCGTTTTACTTTTGAATATTATAACCCGCACATGATACGTATTACGCTTTTTCGTAACGTTATTTGCAGATTTTGGTGTGTGCTCCCGCGATCCAGCGTTCGAGCACTCAAGCACAGTATGCAAATATCCCATTTGGGCCTCGTAAATATTATTAAAATTAGCCTGCTTTGAACGGAGGCCATGTAAAAAGTCTCCTCCCATTTTCGTATATGAAAAGTGGTTATTGTATTTGGCTTTTTGCTGGTACAGAGTATCTCCTACGCAGTCATTTGAAGCCGGGGAAATGCAAATAATGTTTATAGTATTCCATAGATATTAATGCTTTCCAAAATATGGACCCTGTCTAGCATTTTTGTTTGTTTTGTTACAGATATCATCGTTTCTAGTTACGCCACTTAATTATGCTTATGAGAAACAATAAATAATATTAGATTGCACCTTTATTTTACGAGCAGGAACAATATGTTATGTACCACACATTTAAAACGTTTTATAGTCGAAAGGTGGTAATAAATGTTCTCACATTATATTTTACTAACATGGGATTTTTACACGAAATAAGTGTTATAATGGAAAGGTGCAATCGGCACCCGTATTACTTATATACCCAAGTGAGCAATAAGCGTTTTCTAACGTGTAGAGTTACTTGTGAAAAGGCCGAATTTTATCGTATTTGACAGCGGATGTCGCGCAAATATTCGCGAACTGCCTTTCGTAATACAGGTGGCAGTGGTGCGGGTCCCGCAGTTGTATGAAGAATTGCGAACTACTTCAATATTACAAGCGCGTACACAGTGGTTGAATGTTGCAATCAGCGCGATAAATCCACAACTGTCGCTGGCTTCATCCGAAATTGACGCTTTTTGTAGCAAACTGATTCTAGTGTTCTTAACTAAAATACACCTAACATTAGTTTTGCCTGCCTTCTTTTCTTATGCCTTTAGTTATGGGTTCGTTTGTAAATAGTAGGTACCTGATAAGAAGAGTTGGGATTGGTCTGATTCTGAGCCTCAAAAACCTAAGGAAAATCAAACTGAATTCAAACTCGACGTCATACCTAGTTTGTGAAAATTTTATTTTTTATTTTTATTTAAAACTTTATTGCACTAATAGTGTACAAAAGGAGGACTTAATGCTAATAGCATTCTCTGCCAGTCAACCGTTGGGTCATGCAGAAAGTTTTCAATTGGTGCGGTGCAGGTAACAGATAAAATAACCTAAATGTTTAAGACAATCGAATGATGTTGCTTACCAAATATATATTTTTCTTTATTTTGCTGTATTCTGTAGTCAACAGTTTAAAATATAAAGGTGAGGTAATAATTCGAACAAAATGTATACATGGAACAGCTGATTTATCCTATTCACTATTTGTTCCGCTACTATACTCTTTTCAGGATAAGAAGAGACTTGTGACACATCACGTGACTTCACTGTTGGTTGACACAAATAGTGATGTGCCCTAACGAAATCCAACCTATTCTTTTTGAAAATCGAGAAAGTTTATGAATTCAAGTTAACTTATTTAAAATAAGATATATACTGCAATGTCCTACCGCCAGAGTGCCGTATACAGCTTTTTGACGGTATTTTTTTACTTTTTTTGGCATTTTACCAAATAAAAGCAAAACCATAACAAAAACAGTAACAAAAATCAAAATAGGAACTGTGCGAAAAATAACGATAACACAAACCGCATACAAGGCAGACGCTCTCGTACAACTGACATCAACGCATAGGTTTCAATGAAAAATCGGAACTAAATCGATGAATCGGTTTAGTTTCGATTATGTATTGTCAATCCCTATAAGTAAACCTTCCGCTTTACGCATCAAGTATTTGAAGAAAATCCTATTGTTTTTTTAAATTAAGATAATATGTTTTTGGTTTGCAATTTTTGCTTAGATTTTTAGAGGCAATAATTATTGTGTTTTTGCAATGATATAAATTAAAAAAATATTTTATAAAATAGTAAATAGTATGGAAAATGCCAAGTGTCATAATCATCTTTCATATCTTCTTATCTCAAAAGGAAGTTGTTCATATACGTCGAGTACATACCCTATAGAGCAGCAATACAAACCATCTTTCTCCGAAACTAGTAAGTGATTTTTCACTTACATTTAGTATGAAATGACAGCTCCTGTCAACACTCGCCAATACAAAAACAGCACAGATACAGATTAAAATATGGCGGAAAATTTTGTCGGACAAATCATATGACATTTCTACTCTATAGGGTATGTGCTCCATGTTCATACAGTACTTAAAACACCATGCAGAAGCGCTTTTAATGTTCAACTAGGCAACCGGTAATACAGGACTACCATAAAAGAAAAGAAAGAAAGTTTTTAAAATTATATTTGATACCTTTAACATTACAAAATAGTGACATCTATGAAATTGCAGTTTCTCTGCTGAACCTTAACATTATGCAAGTCCGATTTGCACTCGCCCGATTTAAGTATTCAATAATTCAACCTGTGTAAACGCAGTCCGTGCACTTTACATCGCAAGAGATTGATGTGCCGTGTTCGGACTATTGATTGTAGATTTAACGATATCTGGGGGCTACTATCATAAAATATTTTCGTTCGTTCGTAACTTCACAGCTCGCAAACCTACCACGAAACGTCCAATTCTTTCAATTGATATTGATCTCTACATGTAGGACCTAAAGGTTTTACTCAATAGCGTATGTGATCCGTGGACTCCGACCATTTAGTTACCGCCTCGCCGCTTTGTACATTTAAACATAAACCAAATAAATCCTATCAAAGGCACATAGCTACCCACCACCTTTGACGAATTATATATAAGTATCTGAAATTGAAACGAGCCAGTGAAAACACGGCATAATTCAACTTTTCATAAATTGTCAAAGGTTCAATGCAAAAATAATGTACTTTGATCTTTTTCGGTTTATACGTACGGCGAACGAAAACTGTTTCATGGCAGCCTAGCTTGTTCTCTTGACATTTCTGTGACATCGACAGAAACATGGTGCGATTCGGCTTGTACGAATTCGCGTTTATTTGACATTTTCATATTGGAAAGTTTTAAATTTGGTCCAGCGACACTTTCTTGTTATAACTTGTTACTAACTAGATTGCTGTACTGGTTTTTAAATTACTCTACGCCTTTCTTCCTTCTACACCTTTACCTCAGGTGTCATTTCAGTACCCACGAACTCACGACGAGCTTGCCTAAAAGTCAAAATAGAACACCAAACATTATTCCCACTTTGGAAACCAAAACTAGCCATTCGCTAAACATTAACATACCTTATGAATCCGAAACTAACCATCATGTACTTGTAGGTGCAAGCCGTCACTTCCAAAAGGGGTACAATGACTCCCATCCATCTGTAGATGACCCCAATGACCCCACACCGTCATAAGGCCCCATGTTAACCACCCTTGCTGGATTTGGCATAGCTGTTATGGGTCCTAGGATCGGTTGCGACGAAACAATAAGAGTCATTGACCCCAATAGATTTGGATCCTTTTTTATTTATTTAAAAAACCCATGCTAAGATAGAGATACCTCTAAACACGCTATGTGTTCTATGTATGTTACTAGCGTAATGTATTGTTTTTTATATTGTCGTTGTCGACGTGTTTCCTAGCAGTATTAATTCTCGAGTTATGGTCCCACAAAAATTATTTGAGACAAAGTTATGTCTAATGAATAAATGATTTTATATCAGCGGCTTCCTTTGTACCAGGTTACAATGAAAGCTGATTATAATAGAAAAAACTTGTGCTCAGCTTGTAAATTCTAAGGCAAACGTTTTTAGCGTCTAGTCTAGGCAATAAAACTTAGTTTGTCCTAGATACGCCTACCAAGAATACAAGGTTGAAAGTTGAAACTTACACTAAGGCTGCAAAAATATGTAGCTATTTTATATTCTTATGGCGACGGATTTAAGTTTGAAATCGCATGCGCATTTTTTAACAGATGAAGTTGTAAGTTGTTACGTCTCCCCATTTGAATAAACTGCGCTTTATTCATAGGATTGACAGTTTCACTTGGACATAATTTCGAAAGATTTGCTTTTATTAATTATTTATTATTAGTCGGCTAGACTATTACGAAACTGTGACGTGTTTGTCAAACTTTTTCGTTAGCCTACGACTCTATGCCAGACTAAGCCATATCATTATTGCCTGTTTACACACGTGCAGATTACAGACATATTGTCTGCGTTAGAAAAATTGGATGTTTATTATTATTTCTAAATCTGTTATAATATAACGGAAGAAGAAAGTTATTATGTAACTCCTCAACTCAATATATGAATTTTATTTAGGCTTATTTACATTAACTTTCTTAAATAGAGATTTAACTTGAACTTAGTTCTAAATATCACATGTATCTGTCACTTTAATTTCTAGTTGACGGTGATCATAATATTTTTTCTTAGTCTAAATCTACATTTTAAAAGTTATGCTCTAGGACTTAGACACACACAGACAGACTTATTGTATTGCAATTTTCAATAAGAGTTCTTCTGTGTTCTAAATGTCCAATTGTTTGCATAGTCGACTGTGAAAATGAAGCTTTTAAGGTTTTCAATCTTTTCAATAGCAAAGCAAGTATCTAAAACGTTTACTGTACCCGTGCTTACAGTCAAACTAGTCAAACACAGCAAACTACCCTCTTTTTGCGTCGTTACTTTTTTGCCAAAAACTGTAGTAGTTACTGGCAGTTAAAAAAGAATAAACAGAAGTTTTAAAAAATAAACCGCAATTTCGGGAGCCGCAGCTTCCGGCGATGCGCGCCGCGTCCCGTGAAACCCCCGGGCTGTGTGCGCTTGCACGCGTTGCACTGCGGATTTGTCCGGCTTCGGGATACGGTTACAGACCCGACTCGCACACGGATTTGAATTGCACGATGACAAACTGCGCTGATGACAAATGTAAACTCGAAATTTTCTATTTTAGATTTTAAGTGTAAACAAAAATGGTACTATTTAAATAAAGGGAATTTTTGTATTCTGCAGTGTGTAAAAAGCATGATGAAATTTATAAAATATTGCACAATTTTTTGGATTTTTGTCTTATAGCCATGTTGTAAAATTATCTTAATTAGGTATTGGGTAATTTTTCTTTGAGAGCACTGGCAACATACCTATGGCAGCTTTTTGTTTAATTATATGATTTGAAATTAAGGTACTGAGTTTAGGCACGATTTTGGAAGCTTAAATTGTGGATGTGGTTCTTTTAAAACAATAACGTTTCCTTGTTATTGTCATTGAGGAATAATTTTAACCAGCAGGTATCTGAGAAATGACGGATTCGTGTTTTTCCGTAACTACTTCCGTTTTTGTTACTATTAAATAGTAAATATTTATTGGTGACGAATACTAGCACATATTGTCACCAATAAATACTAAAAAGTTAGCATGTAACGCGTCTGTATTGCCCCTTAGACCAATTTTGGAATGTATTATTAGTAATTTACGAGTGACGAGTGATTTAGTTACTAAATTAGCTTGACTAAAGTATTCACTAAACTACTAGACAACAGTTTTGTTGTTTTGACATTAAGCTACTAAATTACTTAAACTAAAGTACTCGCTTAGTCTGAACCAGGCTTTAGGGCTTATAATTATATGCTTATTCTTTCGTTTGGCTAGAAACTTCGAAAATTGGTATGGGCACCAGTCAATATTATTTTTACCTTAACTTATTTCAGTTTTTCATTAAACCAAATATAAGTATAATCCAAATAAATGTAATTTAACACTTGATAGCCTTGTGGTGACTCCTGAACAACAGATTTTCTATTGTCTCTAGTTTCAAGGCAGTTAAAGACCTATTCGGTTGATGCCGAACGAAACTGGAAATACAGCTAGAGTGTAGTCCTTAGCCCTACTACTCTCCCCTACCCTAAAGTAGATTTCTACACAAATAAAATGTACAAAAGGTTAACGGTAGGGGCTATAATATAACCTTTAGGTCATGCAACAGAGGTGGGTCACATAGAAAGTTAGCAATGACTCATTGCTAGCTAGCATTATCTTCCAATTCAAAATTACTCAAATCGACACAGACGTCAATGTAATTAACGTCAGAAGACCAAAAAATTCTTGCTCTGTGAAAAGTCAAAAATAACTTAACCAATTTGACGAAAGAACAGACGTATGGGTGGATTCGCGCACATAATTGACGCTATTAGTTGTAACAATACGTAGTTTTCCTTTAATTCGAAACGGTTTTACCTTAAACTGGTCTATATGTGGTGAGATGGAATGGCTGAACGTGCGATACTCTGGGCACGTACGCGGTTGCGGTCCGATAGCGAAGAGACGAGTGTTTGTGACGTCACAAATTTCCTTGGCGTCATGGATTCTGTTACATATTGTACGCTTGTCATTGATAATCACGCCTATTTATGTTGTGGTTAAATTCTCTTAATATAGGTACAATACCCATCACTGTGGTAAAAGTGTGGTAACTGGTAACTGGTAACATTGTTATTATTGCAGATTTTCTAATAAATATTAATCTTATTTTCGTTTTTCGGTTTCTTCAGGCTAAGGGTACTATGTTCCTGCAATATCACTGATGTATAATACCAAATTTTAAATCTATTTGACTTGTGGAAGTTGCTCACATCCATCTCTCACATGACTTACATCTCAATTAGAAAAGGGCTGATGGAATTCAAACAGCTAAACGGATTTTCTTGAATTATTTCAACACGAAGAAGAACACTTAAAAATCAATTAAAACTAGGTACCAATTTTCTAGACATGCCAAATCTTTGTTGAGTTACCTTTAGTCAGAATATCACCATAAACAGCCCACGTCAGTCCACTGCTGGACATAGACCTCTCCCAATGCACGCCACTGCGCCTGATCCTCAGCTATTCTTTTCCATCCAATGCCAGCAGCCTTGCGTATATCGTCGCTCTACCTATGGTCATGGTATAGTCGTCAGGGTATGGCATAGCGGTTTTATGACTAATAATAGGATGTAAATCATGGGAGCTCCATGTAAGTGATAACGATTGGGGTAAGTATTTTGTTTCGGTATTTATTGAGTATTTTCAAACAAAATAATGAATAAGCTCAAAACAATAGACGTAACACCTTGATTTCTGGGAAATTTTATAGGGAAAATTGTGAATTAGTACTGGAATTCGTTTTAGGTGTTGATTGACATTTTACTGAACGAACAGTCATATTATTATTGTAAAGTGGGAGACGCTGGCTACTTGCGACTTCGGGCGCGCAAACCTCTTATAAACAATCGAAGATCTAGGTGTATTTGGGATGGGTTTTGGGAAACCGAATTAGACTAATGTTGTCTGTCAGTCAGTCACGGTATTGTTTTAACCACGAACTTTATTTTATCAGAATAGAGAAGGTGATGCTTACATAACCACATCATCATCATCATTTCAGCCATAGGACGTCTACTGCTGAACAAAGGCCTCTTCTAGTGACTTCCAGGTTGGCCGGTTGGAAGCGGCCTGCTCCAGCAGCCTCCCGCAACCCTTACAAGGTCGTCTGTCCAACTGAATCACATAATATCTATAGTAACATAACCAAGGTTATAATTAGGCCTCTTCTCGACGTCTTGGACATAGTCACAAGAATGACTGCAGTTTACATAAAGAGGGCAGTACCAGATTCAGTATTTAATGATCCAATTATAATGTACACATACGTATTGTCTATCTTTCGAGTACGGTTTTTATCGCGAAGAGTTCGCATTGGCGCGCGGCGCACCGCCCGATAATGCGAGCGATTATCGTCGATACATACAATTGTACAGTTCACGGTTGCTGACCTGCCAGCATCTCTGTTTCCACGTGCGAAATGACGTTCGATTCGACGGATAATGAATTAATGGGATAGGTACCACTGTGCGTACTTACTCTACCGACTAACCCCATTTAGCTCAGGGTTTTGATCAAGTCTATTCCTATATTTTGCTCGCACTAACTTTTCCAGGTTTAAAACTTGTTATAAATCAAAAGTATCCATTGTTTCTCACAAATTAATGTTAGCATCAACTCAATATTTATTATCTCAAATTATACCAATATTATTGTTTATTAAATTAACTCCTCCTCCTCCACTTATGAAACTTATTAAAAACGAAGATAATGATATGACGCCATTGCCAATAAATGGCATCGAATATTATATTATGACTCCTGTCTCGTTCTAGAGATGAAATCGGGCCGTGACGATGAAATAAAATTGATATGACAATTTGGAACGTTGATAAGCAAAATCCTTTTTGTTTAAAACGCTGTTATTGGAGCACTCACGATAAAAGCGCAAATTTTTCTGCGGAACCAGTTTATTATCCTTTTAGAATATGTATTACGGCAATGAAAAGTACCTTGGTCAAATAGATTTGATAAAAACGAAATATGGATCGAACTTGAACGTAACCTGCGGTTTCAACATAGCGGGTGATAAGTGAAATGCTGACGTTAATGTGACGTATATTTGGTTGAATTCCTGTAACGAAGCCTCAAATCTTATTTGGTGGTTGTCAGGATATCTGTTATCCTGGGGTATGTATTGACGGTCGAAGATGTAAAGGGGATATGGTAGAATAACCTCTCATACATACAGCTCACAACATGAGTCCACCCACCATAAATGTGATTAGGCTGTCTACATACCTGCTATTCGCACCAGGTTTGGTTAACTTTGCAACATCATTTTATTTGTAAAATATACACGGACCAGTGAGATTCCCTACCGCCTTTAGTGTTTTAAATTTCTTACAACCCAAAAACAGAGAGTTCTTCTGGGTAAGCTCGTTCTCGCTCTATCGTTGATTGCTTTTCTGTGAGGGTACAGCCCATGAGTAAGGTTATTTCAAGCTGAAATAACATAGCTGTCCATTATAATTAACATTATCTAGATATACCTAGATAGATATTCTTGTTGCATCACTTCAGCAAGCGCAGTTGATGCTTTTTACAATTGGTTAATCGTTTGCCCACGTAAAAATCATTGAGGACGCGACCTCTTAGAACCAATGATCACACGATTTACGAGTTATAAAATCCAGGTTTCTAAGCTGATTGAATCTTGTATACTTCGTCCATATTGTCATGCTGCCAAAATGCAAGCGTACAAATGCATCGGCTATAAAACCGATGCTAAACTTTATTGTAAATCTTGTAACACGTGAAATTAATTTGTAATAAAATAAGACTGGGATCTAGAACAATTGACGGACTCGTCCGAAATAGAAACATGATGGAAAGATTTGTTATTTAAATAATCTTAAGGGGATTATCTGTTCCGTTATCGATCTTTTGTGTTATTATAGGATTTCAAACTTGTCCAAAATATTGCTTGCTGCTTTCCATTGCTAAGTAAGGGCTAAAACAGGGTCAATAGTATAACGACCTGTCGACATCAAGGCTCTTAAAATTATGCATGTAGTATTTATTAAGTAATTAGTCTTCTTTCCGTAGTCTTAAGTGATTTGGACTATAACGGCATTATACATTATAGAAGATGGGTGGCATCGACCAACCACAGTTTTATACCAGCTGTAACTTTTACCTACAACGATTTGTCACTTAGTAACAATAATGATGACAAGAGCTTTCTAATGACATCTTGGTCTCGATGACGTTATTGATCATTGTTGGCCACGTATATTTTCCCCTGCTTCTTAAACTGTTTTTACAATGTTTTATCGCCGATAAGATCCTTATCCCCAGTGCAGATATTACAGACAGGCTCATAGCGATGGGCTTCCCTGCTGAGAAGCTGGAAGGCGTGTATAGAAACCACATCGACGAGGTGTACAGATTTCTGGAGCAGATGCACAAGGACCATTACAAGATCTACAATTTGTGCTCCGAGCGGTCGTACGACACGAGCAAGTTTCAGGGAAGGGTAAGTGAAATATTAAAGTTTTTTAACATTAGTGTATTATCATAATCTGTCACTTGTTCACAGATTTATTCGTTACAAACTACTCTCTAACTGTTCAGTTCTTTTGTTCGGAGATTTATAAGGACTCCTTTCAATGTCAGTTTTACACGGCTTATTTAAATCGTTGATACAAACGTCTAATAGTAGAAATGAACTTCCAATCGTTCGGTTTATTCCGAAAGAAGCTTGAATGGATAGAGAGTAGCTCCCTCTGTTACCTGTTGGCAATCATAAAAGTTGGTTTTATTCAAACATTTTGATCGACAAAAATCCAACATATTTAAGGATTTTATTTACATTCATTTGGTGTCAATCCAACTTTCTTTTTCTTTTCATTTATGACCACAATTAGAGGCATATTTAAACTTAAGATAGTGTTAGCTAGTTATCTGATTTTAATGATTGTCGAACCCATATGAAATGTCACTATTTATCTTTTTGATTCGTTTTTGAATTGCCTTATCCACAAGTGGTAATAAAGGCTCTCAGAATTTGTGTTCCGAGTGATATTATGTTCAAGTTTTAGTCTTGGTCTGTATCATGCAACCAGTAACGTGCAACATGAGTTTGAACTATATTTTTTTAATTTTGTATGTGATTCTACTTCAATAAGCTGTATTTCTACATTGAAGATAACAACGCATCGATGTGTTCTCCCTTTGCCATGTAAATAAGTCTAATTAATTATTTTTTCTGTAAGATATTTGCTTTATTAAAGCATTGAATTCACCTTTCCGTGTAATAAACACAGTTCAAATAAGTAATTTTTTTTTTTGCACAGAAATGGTTCTAAAGCCCACTTGTAAAGCCTTCTTTGCAAATCTTGACCTGCTCAAATTTGGATCAAATCAAATCAAATCAAATCAATCAATTTGATTTGATTTGATTTGAAATTTGGATTAAAATATTGTTCATATTTAACAGCGTTTGAAGTTGATATGGACATATATATATTTTAATCCCTATTATGTCAAATCAAGATTAGATTTAAGGAAGTTTTCCAAGTGGACCTAAATGTTTTTGAAATCTCGTAACTGTTCATTGAACATAAAATTATATTATGATTTCACAATAACTTCAGTAGACATTAAAGGACGATATACTGAACATCATGGAAGTTTCCCCCAAGGCTTACATTTTGAATGAATAGAAAATTTTACGAAACTAAAGCACAATGTTCAAAATCAGGCAAAAATTCTCAAATAGTTTTCAACTTTCCCCAGAGGACAATTTTCTTTAAAGAAACTTCAACTAAGCCACGTCTGAAGGAATTTCTTAAGAGGGACTTTCTTTAAATATAATATTTTCGCCGTCTGGGGGAATGATTCATTTTCAATTTAGATTTTGAAGTTTATATTATAAATTACTAGTTTTTGCGCGCGGCTTCGTTCGCGTGGTCTTTAGTTTATTTATAAAGGATTTTCTGCGCAACTTTCTCATTTTTTCTTTTAAAAGAACCTTCTCCTGACAATAATTAACACAACAAAAAAAGAATTAGCTAAATTGTTCCATCCGTTCACGCGTGATGCGATGACCAAGGGAAATAGAGATTCAATTTTATATATTTAGATATTTTTGCGTTTAGTCATACAATACCTATATTACTGAGGTATGATGAATTTTTACAAATAAAAATGAGGTTACAGGCGATCATTTTAGTGCTTTCCCCACGATTCAATATTGACTAGCGCTTCAGAAGGTGGATATCGACGACATTGCATCAATCAATGATACTGTTTTATGTCTCATAAATTTAAAATTCATTGAAGTTACCCGATTAAGCGATCCATCACAAGTGGAAATCCTTGCAAAACCTCGCGCAGGGCCAATGGACTTTATAACGTCTCAGGTCACGTCTTGTTGTGAAGGAAAATACTTTTAGAAAACATTTTTCACCATTGACCTATAAATGAATAAGTGCTAGATATGGCACACTAATTAGCCCAGTATCTAAAACCAGTGTATTCAACAAAACGGATATCACGTTTTCATGATAAATAATAATAACAATACAACTAAATAGATTGGAACCCTTTCAAAACTGTATTGTAAAATATAATTATGTATGTTGACGATGATCAGTTATCCTATAATAATGAACTCTAACAAAAAATATAGGACTCCCTAGCGACCTCCACGGTGTTGCTCGTCCCATGTCTAGGTCCTTCCAACTGTAGATGTTCGAATATACGATTTTTTATCTTGAGAAATTCGAATTATACCAACACTTCTTCCTAACTTACTTCTACCTAATAATTGTACTAATCTGACGCCCGTCTGGTGGTCCGTTCACGCTCCGGACTACTAAGCCAGCGGTTGCGGGTTCGATTCCCGCAAGGGGTCAATGTTTGTGTGATGAGTACGAGCATTTGTACCTAAGTCATGGATGTTTATAAAAGTATTTAAGTATGTTTATTCGTTATCTAGTCGCCTCAGTACAAACTTTGCTTAGTTTGGGGCTAGATAATTGTTGTGATTGTGAAAATCAATTTTATTTATTTATTTATTTACTTGTAAAACTAAACCAAGCAATCACCATTTATTGTTTGTCATTACTCGGGACAATTCAGTTAATGAATATTAGGTTTTATATTTTTGGCTACTATTTGGTATTCGGTAATTTGGTATGTACGAACACATCACTTAGCATCGTCACAATAAAATTGCTCTGCAGCTCAAGTGTTTATGCTAAAGCTAAAAAACGTCACTACTCATCCGTGACGTGAGGTCGTGTGCGTTCAATCCTCAGCCAATGATTTAATACAAATCATAAGTAGGTAGTGTAAGGAAGTAGAAAAACATAGTAAGGTAACCTGCACCTTGGTTGGTTGACTTGAGATTGAATAATACAAATTGTCAATTTCCTAAGAAGATAAATCAGTACATCGTGTATTGAAATCAAGTACATGGTTGTCGAATTAATCACAATTATACAGGCTTACATTTCAAGGTAGTGCCAAATTTTAAAAATTAGGTCTATAGAACATAATAAAAATAATAAATAATATTGTAATTAATTTCAGACGTCGTATTTATGAAGTAAAATATACTTAAAAACTTCCGAAAAAAAATGAGGTGCGCCGTCATACATCAGAGATCACAGGCGTACGCCGACGCCGCTCCAACAAGAACCTCATGCAGTGCACATACGGTGCAATTTAATCGAATTATCGTAAATTTTATACGTAATTTTTCAAATACAGAATGGAAGAATTAATAATGGAAAAAAAAAGATTGTTTTTCACGTAGATCGATTTAGTTACTGATTCTGAGTGGTCCCTGAAAAATTGGCGCTATCGTGAAATGTAACCCTGTATAGTTATTATAATAAGTACTTATTATACGTAGGTGCTTGGTAGGATTATTCCATACGAATAGGCACCTATTTAACAATTTGCGCAAAATACAACAAAAACGTTTGTAACTTGTATCAATTGCTTGCATTTTCCTTGAAACGGCCTCATTTGTATACTATTAAATAAAACCGTTCATGAGTAATGTCTGTAATTGCATATTTTATTTAAATTATGAGCAAATTTACAGGTCTTACTCTAAATAACTAACACAAAAAAGGTTTTTGATGAGAAAAATGGCATTGTTGATAAGAAAGGGCTCGTTAAAAAAAGTTTCACTGGTAAACAAGATTCGAGGGGCGCTATAACAAGCAGGAAAAACAGGCACTTTGACGTGGGAATTCATTTTGGACTTGTGGAAAAATCTTTGGGGGCGACTGAAGAGCAACGAAGAGACAAAGATCCCAATAGGTCTAAAGTGCACTGTAAGTTCGAGGTCTTGGCCCCTACCAAGATAGTAACGTTCAATCACATCAGCATGAAATCACTGCTGGATATATCCCGTTACAAATCTTTGCCACAACTGCCTGTTGTACCATCCATATCTAGTTAGCCCTAGTCTTGCCAACTTGTCAAAAGGATTCGCTATTGTTACGAAGGCTCTCTAAAATGTAATGTCTAATGTCTTTTATACAGGCACTTAAGTTAGTTAGTTTAGTTAATTTTGTTACTCTCTTAAAATCATATCGGGGTTCGCTACATTATTGGCAGTAGGAGCAGCGGGCACAAACTAGTCAGATGACTATTGAATCTTTTACCTATGTTATTATGTCCGCTTGTATAATGCCGCTTATTAATATTATTGTTGGATTTCTGTTGTAGTCGCATTGTCAGCCGTTTACCTCCCACAGACTGCATTACTCATTAATACTAAAAAGTAGTTACTATGAGGATCTAGTTATAACCTGATTAAACTAGTCCATTTTGACGTTTGTACTCACCAGCTTAACAAAAAGTACTTTATTTATGCCTTGGTCTATGCTAATCAGAGAAAAAATAAAGGGCTGACAGACAATTATTTTTTCGTGTATTTCCCCGGGCTCTATTATGGATCGGTGACGAGGGGGTGAAAGAACAAGACATTTCTTTGCTTTATGTTCGTGTTCTTTTAGTATGAGCATACATTTTCTTTTCCTATTCAGATCAAACGAACATTTGCCAATACGCGGTTTTCGCTAAAGGACTGGTCGGCATGGCCGGCGATTCTTTGACGGACATAGGTTTTTTCGCGAATCAAATGCAGCATACTGCTGCAGCTGCCGTAGCGACAACCAAAGGTTAATATACCGTACCGTAATCGGTGACGGTGGCCGCTACCCGTTAAGGATACAGATAAAAAACCGGCCCCAGTGTAGGGTTCCGTACTAGCCCGTTATCACCAGTGATCGAAGTAGGTAGATTGATTTGATGTACTTTGGTAGTGCTAGCATAATATGGATATGCCTTTTTTTAAAAACTGATACTAAGGCGTTCCGGAATCCTGGAGGCATGCCCATATTAACATCAATGATTGAGATCATTGACCCCAAATGAATCTACCTACTCCGATCACTGGTTATTACAATATAGAACGATTCTGTTGTTCTTTATTCTGAATATAATTAATGATAAAGATATTTGTATTTCGTACAAAATTATCCAACACTCATGTTTAACGACTATTACTGCAAAAAATTAATTATACATAGCTTTTTATGTAATTCTTGCTAAACTATTTGTTAGACAATCTCGAATTAACGTAGGTTCTACATGTATTTTAACGTTAAAATAAATGGAATATTTCTTCACAGCATAGATGTCTGGCCGGGCCAGACCAGGTGGCGCCACCGTCACCCTTAGTACCGCCGATCGTTATCACTTTATCAGTTATTCACCGATAGTTGTTATCAACCAACCTCTTATCATTAGAAAGCACAGTCTGGATATTTTCGAGAATTACTCACAAAACTAAACGAATAACGACAAATCTCAATAATAATATGTAGGTACTAATAATAACTGTTAGATAAAAACGTGACTAATTTCAACAAACTAAATCAAAGCCACGACTTAGGTACATATTATTTGTACAAGTTATGTGATAACGAGTTATATAATTATCCTTTTTGTATTATTAAATTATTGCAATGTAGGTAATGAGGAAATCGCGAGTACTTAAACTGAAATAGTGGATATAAACAGAATTGAACACCTTATTTATAATGTTGAAGACACGCATAAATCGTGGTTTCCAAGATGTTCTTAAAGTTCCTCGCCGTCGCTCAACAAGTTGGGCTACATGTTGAACAAAGCATATTGTTATTACCTGGCGAAAATAGACTTTCATTTTTCTAGTCAATAATGCTTCCCTCATATGAACTTAGAGTTTTGACCAAAATCTAACATCCTCCACGTATAGTATACTAAGTACGTTCGCGCTCACCTCGTCACGTGAAGAAGGCCTTAGAGAAGAGGACGGAACCTTAAGTGTACCATATACAGGGTGTCCCGTGACTCAAGTATAACCTAAATATTATATACATCATGCTGAACAACTTCTGTTCTGACTTGAAAAATATGCATCATCGTCATCATTCACTGCTGGACGTAAAAAGCGCCAAAGAGCACGATGTCCCGTTTTTTTTATCCAGCCACTGCCAGCTATCTTCCTAAGGTCGTTGGTCCATCGAATTGGGGAGCGTCATACTCTAAGTTTGCCAAGGTGTGGTCTCCAACACCCGTTTCCTCTACCAAGCCCTCCATGCCAGCCCACCTTGTCGCCGCACTCCGACAAGGTGGGCTGATTTTAATGTTGATGACGATAACAAGCACCAATAAAAATAATTAAAGAATTCAAAATCGTAAACAAATTAACTTACCGTTTAATCATTGAATCTTATAATTAAAACCAAATAATATATTGCAACAAAAGAAAAAAACAACACAATAAAATAAATCGAATTACCTACATTACAATAAAGACAAAATACGATGAATTGAAGATAATCGAAGTACAAAATAACTTTCATACACCTTTTTCACAAAGACGCATGCATTCGCACAAGATCGAATATACATGTCATGTAGTCGTACCTTTAGTTTTGCCGATTTCAATGACAAAAGAAGGGGAGGTTTAATTAATTAATTTTTGAATTGATTCAGATTGGAAACAGTTGCGCAACAGAACAATTTATTTCTTATTCATCACTAACAAAATGAGTAAGAGATCGTACAGGGTTGTGCAATCATACGTTTAATTATTTTAATCAATGTGTCATAAAATTAATAGGAAGATAGTAAGAATTAATGGTTTGGAATTAGTCACAATAATTCAAACGTCTAATACAGGGTGTGAATAACAGGAAAAAATAAATAACGTTTCCTCAAAGTATTTCATCATCATTATTTCAGCCATAGGATGTCCACTGCTGAACATAGGCCTCCCCCAGTGACTTCCAGATTGACCGGTTGGAAGCGGCCTGCATCTAGCGGCTTCCTGCAACCTTTACCAGGTTGTCTGTCCACCTTGTAGTTAGACGTCCTATGCTGCGCTTGCCGGTACAAAGTGTTTAGCATCGTTATTATTTATCCTAGTGTTTACCTCCAAAGTCCCCTGAAACTCGGATAGATATTATTTTTTAAATTACAATCATCAATGGTTTAACCAACGCGATATCGTCACTCGTTGGTTCTCTAGTTTGTTACTGTTACAACGTTTTTAAATTTCATAGAAGTTTTCTGACAAGACGCGATGGCAAAGTAAATTGCTTGCTGTGCAGTCAACAGCGAAATGTAGTTAATATCTGAATTTTTAAAATAATCTCATTGCAAAACATGTCACAATAGTCCGACAAAATCACTACGCAAAAGTTAAATAAAGAAGTCAGGTTATTGTGACATTTAAAGAGTCATTGAAAATTAGTTCTTGATCATCTACTTCTGATGCTGACTGTACATTGCTGTTGCGATTTACACATATTACTTAAGCATACGATTACTGATAATAACTTATAAAATCTGTACTCCATTTTATTAGTAAAATTATTTTTTGTGGTCGATTCTACTGCTAAAATAAATCAACTGAAAAAGGCAGTTTTACCATCACCACCGACACTACAACTGATCTGCTATTTAATATGAAGTAGTGATTTTTTCTTTCCGATTTCAATGTTGGGTTGATCTGATACAGAAAGTGGTTTAATCACCTCAATGAAAGATAGGACCTTATCCCTACTAATATTATTAATGCGAAAGTGTCTGTTACGCTTTCACGCCTAAACTACTGAACCAATTTTGATGAAGGTATAGAGATAGACTAGATATTGGGAAAGGCCATAGGATTAGGCTACTTTTTGTCGTGAAAGCTAAACCTATTGTGTGTATTTTTATAAGATTTCGCTCGTGCAACAGGAATTAGTCGCCTTTTACGATACTCCTGTTGGCGGTGGGGAAGTGTATTCTGTACGGCCGTCCCCACACGGCATACTATTAGCTCTTGTTATTCCCACACCCTGTATAAGTCCTTTAATAAAATTTCTTTTGTTTGAATTAATAAGTTTTCTTTTGGTTGAAATAAAATTATAGACTCCATCCAACCTTTAATCATGTCGGTTTTGTTTAAGTATTAATATACTTACATCTGATTGTGCGACTTAATAATATTATCTTCGGCCACGGAATATTATTAACAATGTATTAAATCCCAATTAAGAGAATGCATTTCCTAATTATGCAATATTGTATCACATTAGATTGTTTGGTCTAACTTTATTATCTACATAGTTTAGTCTGGGTTTCAGTCTAGATACTATCATTATTTTCAGAATTAATACATATTTATTACTGTCTGCTTTGTCATAGTAGTAATTTATGGATTATGTCAAATGTATATGTCGGACGTGTTTATAATATATATATAAATTAAAATATAAATTATAGCTTCCGCTTAGGTAATAATAATGTTGCAAACCTATTACATATGCAAACTGACCAATTAATGATTGACGTAGCAGTAATTTTAAAATCTGTCATTGTCATCTGGTATAAAATTATCGTACGATAATAAATGGTCATTGTAATTATGGCCGATTTTATAACGACTTCATTATTTCGAACTGTGTTAGGCAGGTGATACAATCTTTTAATTTTAAATGTTTTATAATCCGGAAGTATTTAGATAATGATAGTAACTTGAAAAAACCGGACAAGTGCGAGATTCGTATTACCGAGGATTCCATATAAATTTGTGGATTTATTATTATTATAAATGGTTACATTACATTTTAAGGTAGTGCCAAATTTTTAAAATAAGGTCTATAGATAGAACAATATAAAAATACTAATTTATCGTAAATCATTTCAGTCTTCGTATTTCTGGAGTAAAATATACTTAAAATTTCCAAAAAAAAAAACGCGCCGTCAATCCGTCATTACAGGCGCATACGCCGCTCCAACAAGAACCTCATGCAGTGCACATACGGTGCAATTTAATCGAGTAATCGTAAATTTTCTACGTATTCTATCATTCAAATACAGAATGGAAGAATCAAAAATGAAAAAAAAAAGAGTTTGTTCTTTACCTAGATCGATTTAGTTACTGATTCTGAGAAAGTGTGAGTGAAGTGAGTCCCTGAGAAATTGCCACTAACGTGAAATGTAATCCTGTATAGTTCAGGAATTGGGTGTCGCAGCTTAATTACAAAAATAAATACATGTGTACTATACACTTGTAATTATTTTTTTGTACAGTACTTGTAGTAAAGACGACATTACTTGTCTTTCATAGTTCTAGGTCAACGGAAAGTATCCTATAAATTTTGATTCCCTTGAGAGTGTCGAATTATATGTTTTTGCGGCATAAACGGCCGTATCTTTTTTTAGTTTTATTAAAAAAAACACTTCTCCATACAAACTGATATCAGCTGGTGGCGGCTCAGTATGGGGAAGTAAAATGTTTTTTTGCGATTTTGATGTATGTCCCATAGAAAAAGTTGTTGTAATTAAGCACCAGAATCAGCCCCTAGGAGGTTGTTGATGTTTTACAAATAACCCTGTATAGCTTTATACAAGTCGTTGAGCCTAGTCAGAGCCCTTAGCGCGGCTTGATTACATCTGACAGTAAGGTTACAAAGCCAGGCACATCACCTCTCCACCAATCCGCATTAAGCTCGCGTGGTGGAGTATGTAACAAACTGTGAAACCACCTCACAGTTGAGGTGAGGGTTGTGTCCTGCAGTGGGACGTATATTATTGTAAACCGTGACATAAGGCTTAATCTATTGTTTATTAAATATTAGAATTATTAATCCGTTGTTACTATTGCCATTGTATGCAAAAAATAACCTTATGAATGTAAGGTATTTTGCTATTTAATTGATAAAAATGTATGGAATTAAATACTGTCCTGCTCGCACAGGTACATATTATCTTGTAATGTAAACATACTATTTAAAAAGAGGCTGACAATAGTGACCGAGTTTCTTCCGCTGCTTCTTCTCGGCACTAGCCCACAATTGTCCCGAAGCAGTGGTAGGGTAAAAAAAAAAATTGGGACGTCTAAAAGAGCTTAATTTAGGCCTATTTGCAGAAATAAATTGGTTGGTGGTAAGGAGGAAGTCCTATAAAGTTTATGAATAATAAAGAAATAAATTATTATTATACCCCCAAACTGAGCTGAGCTTGCCATAATGGTGACTAAAATAAACTAGTAGTTCCTGAGAGCGCAAACCAAACAAACTAATTCTTAGTATTAGTATAGATGATATTCCTTAATCCATCCAAGGCTTTTTATCGACATTACACAATGTAACATTGCATTTGTATGCAAAAAATGACCTTATGCGTGTAACAAGGAAGTCCTATGGAGTTATCGGGACCGAGCCGTCTCCCGCACGATAATGTCGTCTACGCAAACAGCGAAATTGGCGATAAGTGCGATATGTGTGCCGTGTTTACTTTGCCGGCTAACAACATAATTCTAATGTGAAAATGCGAAAATGTATATACATTTCGAACAAGATACAGGATTTAGGTTTTAACTTAAAAAAATATATACAGAATCTGTTAAAAATAGGTGGTTCAAACAGTTCTCGGAGGCAACTTGGCATAAAAAGTATAAGCGGCTAAACTAGGTAAACTAGAGTTGTAAATTGACGGTCATATGCTATAAGCGTCCGTCATTTATAATAAATGCTTGGTCACATTGGACATTTATTGTCACGATGGTCACATATATACTTTTTTGTATAAATTTAAAAAAAGAAGAATACCTCTAAAGTAAGTCTTAATGTTAAGTATTTGACAATAAAACATACAATAAAACATGTAATCGGATCTGGATTGAACTCAAAAAAAAAAACTCACGCGTAACGATACGACGCTTTTTAGCTTGTTCGTGCAGAAAGATAAATTAATTTTAGAAATTTCATTTCGTTATAGATCATCGCTACTAAAGCCTGTCTTTCATAATAATGCACTTATTTGTGACCAATTTTTTTTTTCATAGTTTGTCAATAGAATTGATTGTGACGTTGGTGACAATAAATGTCTAAAATGTCCGGTCACATTGAGAAAATGTCCAATTTGCTCGGTCATATTGGTTAGACATTTATAACGTGACGGACACTACAACTCTACTGGGTACAGAAAGCATTTTCTGCATAAACTATTAAACTTTTGTATGGCCTATGATTGTTTTATTTGGCAGAACTTGCATGCTACATCAAAGAACGTGGTGATTTAGGGACATTCTGTAGACATATCACATTATAATATCATGGCCATACATTAATAGTTTATTAAGACTGCACTTCATGGCTTACTTTGCTCGAACATCTTCTAATCTAAATGTTATCTGTATTTAAAATCTCTCTATCAAGAACCTAATACATTTGGGCGTTTTATCGAAACACATGGCATATACTAAGATAACTGCTACTTAAAAATCTTTAAGTATTTGTTATTAAGTTTTATTTATTTATGCATATTTATTTATCAATGACAGGTACCATTAAAATTAAAAATTGAATAATTAATTAAAATAAGCAATTAGTGACTATAGAAGCACCGTTTAATCAAAACGTCTTCATTAATATTTAAAAGTTGTAGCTATTTTCGTGAGGTTTATTATTAACAGTGATGATTTCAGTCTTGCGGTGCACTTTGCTTAGGTATAACAATGTATGTTTCCTGTACGATAGTTTGCCAGATAACTTCAAAGAAGCGGAGTGACGCAGGTCCTGTCGGGTGTGATAGATATCATAATGGAATAGGTTACGGTTGGCACACTTCTTACCGGGCATTGGGAGCGGGACGTACCCACCTAAACCATATTGGAGAGGACAATAGTAATAATAGGTACTCGATAGGCGCTCGACAGAACTACCGTACAGGAGATTTATTTTTAAATCATTCGAATTCCAACCAGCATACGAAATCGCAAGAATCGTGCACAATTTTCTTAGAATTCACATACGATTCTTGCGATTTTGGGTGCGAATTGGATTTATAATGCTTTAAAAATACGACCCTGGACCGTGTGCGTGTGTAATGTGCTTGGTTCAGATGCGTACCGCGAAATTAATAATTCTATTTTACTGGAAAACATTAGGCTGCCTCAGGTGGAAATTGATCCTTTTTATTTCTCTATCCAGGTTTCTTATAACTCTCACAACTGACCAAAAGACATCGATTTCATCGCCGAATTCTGCTAAGAACTTATACGTTGTGACTCAGCGTCGTTTCATCAATGTTACCCTCAATATCTGAAAAAAAAAAACATGGTGGCACCGAATAATTTCAAACTCTGGTATGTATCAGCAGTCGCACGTGTTGTTAGTGCCTTTGTTGTAGCCCTCACCTACACAGATATCCCTCTAAGCCTCTAACTATAAGACTAGTGGCAACCAGTCGCTCTTGTGACTTGTTTGAAACACATTCTCAAAGGTTGAAAAGGATGATCCAAACGTTCCAATGGTTTTAAGTGTACTTAAACACGAGTCACCATCTACAACCATAAGGACCCTAAAGCGACGAAAGGACCCGCCTCGATTTTGATTTCCATGTTCCCCGGCTAAGTCGACAGTTCAATGGGGAGACCACTTAGCCGCCGGTGGCTAGAGACTTGTCATCAGTCCCAAGAAAGGACGGGCCTATCTTTCTCTACAGATTCGGTGCGAATGAATTCAGGGTCCTGTAGGATGGGGTACTGAAACCCCACACGATATAAACGTAGTAGCGACTACTGCACCTTCCTCTAAAGTAGTAATGAAAATTAACTACATCACAGCTAGCCGCGATGATAAGCTGCACTTTATCGCGCCAGACAAAGGGGTCAGAATTAAATAAGATAGTTTATCTCATTGACTCGCCATTAGTAAGTAGAGTTTTAGTTTAGGGAATATAATTTGGCCGTATGTTATCAGGACACGAGATATCTTTTGCTAATCATTCGCTCATCTTGCAACTATAGATTGAATGAGCGAACCACATTGTTTTTTTTGTAAAACTGGGGCTCTTTGTTCTTAAATTTTACATAAAGTGTTAAAGAACTCAAGGGGGAAGCTCTTGTCCAGTAGTGGGCGGATATGTAAATATCTATCAAGCTACATATACATGCTACCAATGAGCACGTAAATTTATATTCCTATTCTTTTTCTATTTATAAATTATAAGACAGTAATCTACTCAATCGCAAGCCATTATGTTTAACCTAACAGTACAGTACCTAACCTATGATGCCACCCAAATAAGGCCTGCTCTCACCGGTCTTCCTAAGTCAGGAGCTTGTGTATTTGGGCTTGCTAAGTGAAAGTAAATTAGCAATTTTCATGATGCTACATTAAGGCCATAGTCGCCATGGAGTAGTCGGTGGCAACAGTCTCAACATGCGTACAGCTTCTTTCCAGTTTTTTTCCTTTCTAGTCAAATGAAAAGTTTAAAGGAGGAATATGTTAAAAATATTTATAACTAACCCATAAGTACGATAAATTTGGTATTACTTTAATTTCCTAAACAATAATCATTAAAAATATGTATGTTTAGAAGAATAAGCTGTTTATAAAGTTCAAGCAATCATGTATCAGAAAGAGGAGAGCAATGTCTCAGAATTCATTTATCATAAAATGTTCAACGCGTTCAATAAACTCGTATTTTTGTGGACGCCCTTAACCACCATAGCCTACTCTTTTATTAGCATGTGTATTCGCACCTTGAACGTGAACGGATATTACGTAAGTGTCATATAACGTAGTCTTTAAATAAGTCATAATTCAACGATAAGCCCAAGACAATGTTCTCTCACCTAAACACGAGGTGCATGACGCTACTATCAGATTTTAAACATTGGTATCGTATTAACGATCGTTATCTGACACAGGAGTGGTCGGGTGTTGAAAATGTTTAATGTACATTCAAAATTCGGAATTTCGCATATACCTACTGTTAATGACTGGCATGCTTAAATATTCTTCTTACAAGCGCTTTTTAATCGAGGTACGCGTGCCTGCCTGCTTATAAACCTAGATGCGGCGAATGTAGTTGTAACATTTAGAGCGATAGTCGTGAGTCATCAGACCTCTGCTCCCCTAGCACGACCACCAAAACACGATATGATATAGCGATATATCGACACTAACTGTAAAAATTTGCTGGGTATAGCCGCCATGTTGTTTTTTTTGCGAATCAGCGATCATAACATGTGACGTCACCGGCACAGCGATTCACGGCTGTAACTCTTTAGGGCCAGGGGACAGGATAACTTTGGACTTTGTTTGTTTTCCCTCACTGCCATGCAACTACCATACCACACATACTACAACTATAAATACGTCCATAGACTTAGAATAAACCAGATTCATAAGTCATAGATAACATGCTTATAATCAAAATGACTAGACACACTAAAATAAAAGATTGTCCGGAGTTAAATCAGTCACTGTATAAATTAAATGTTATAAGAGTATTTTAAGGCGAAGATAGCCGGTTATTTTTGATGTAAAAATACTTTAAGTGTTAATGTAAAAATGGTAACAGTCTCTTTTTTATGAATAGTTCAAATAGCGCAAGCTTTGTCGATTTATAAAATGGAAGTTTTTATAAAGATAGAAGTGGGAGTTATGAAAATACCTCCCATTACTCGCATTTTCGTGGTCACCCGTCTTAACAAATACAGTATTGAAAATCAAATCAAGCTGGGAAGCCTTTTGACCGAGATTCATTACTACGCAATTTAGGATAGATGATACAATGAGATGGAATTGTTTATATTGATCGTTGGAAACCTTTTTACCTAACCTAAAGATGCATTTCGTTCCCTTACAATCGCAGACTACTACTGTACTTTCCGTTGACCTAGAACTATGAAATTTTGCAAGTAATATCGTCTTATACTAAAATTACTGGGAAAAATCTGAAAACTATACATTTATAAATAATTTTAGTAATTGAATTTTATTGTAATTAAACTGGGAGACTCATTCCTGAACTATTTATAAATGTACTTACAAATTTGTACGGGACCATCGGTGGGCGAGTCCGACTCGCACTTGTCAGGTTTTTTTTTAAATTAAATGCGGTACAAATAGGAATATGTGATATCTTCCGCGGTTGCCATAGGGATCTCGCGAAATCTGTGATATCAACGTTTCTCTGCGACATAATAATAATGTAATAAATACTGTGATATTAGTCTAACCGTTATTAGTGAGGCCCACGGCGCTAGTTTGTAAATTGCAATAAATTCAAACGTCTCTGAGCGCAGTTGTTTAAGGCTCGTATAGTCGCCGAATATAAACTAGCATGTGATTTCAAAAGCCTACTACTTAAACCCAAATAGTCAGAAAAATATTTAAAAAATATGCTAATAATTATTAAAATCTACACAACATTTTGAGCATAGCATTTGTTTCTAGTACTTATACTTCAGAAGAAAATAAATATTTAAATCATTGGAAAAACAAGCAAAAAAGATGCTAATTCTTCTTCTTTTTACCCGCAATACCGATTTAATTTATCAATACGTCGATTGATAAACCAATTTGATGGCTACAAACTGAGCAAAGGATTTTTTAATTACGCCTATGCGGAAAGTATTATTTTTCACAATTTTCGATATCCGAAAACGCAGCGACGCGACGGTCGTAACAGCCACGTTTCATTGCGCGCTGTTATGAACCGTATTTTAATGAGTTTTCGTGCGGTATTCGTACTACCACGCGGCAATTCGCTAATATAGGGGCACTACTCGCCTTAACACTTACAAAGTAAATCGTAATACACAGTATAAATTGTATTTGCTTGTATATAATGGTCGCAAATAATTATATCACACACCTGGCTACGCGTGGTTAATAGCCTTGTATGAGATATTTCATTTGGTATAGATAATAAGGGTCTTAGAATATCTTCTTCAAAGGAAACACTAATTGGGATTCTTGGATGAACGTTTCTTATTAACAAGCACGAATTAATTACTTATGTTTTTGATATAAATAACATCTCGCTGTGATATTGTTTTTTTTTTTAATTTGTATGATATAAAGGCTTTGGACAAAGAGCATTTTAGATCTTCAGTCTAGTGTTTTTTGTGTATCTTATAAAGTCGTGTTTCAGAAGGCAAGTTAAAGGTTGGTCCTCGGATCTCGGCTAAAATAGCTTGTTATTCGTTAAGCCTGAATAGAACTCTAGGGCGGGTTGATTACAGCATTTACAGTGGGTAGTATGTGGCTGGTCACTCTCGCCTTACAGTCACCCCGATCCAGTATTGTGTCCGCGCGATGGATTATTTAGACCCGATTCGACCAAACTAGATTAAGTTTTTACTCGAGCGAAAATCACTGCTTAATTAATCTAGAGTAAGCTGATTTTGCATTTTACCAACCAATAATTATAAAATAAGTTAATTAAATACGATTACATATTTAAACGGGTGATTTTGACAGAGTAGATTATTATACTGAGCATAGGTTAATGTCAAAGTTGTCACTTGTCAAATGCGTTCTAGCCACCTAGAAACTGACAAGTTGTCAACATCTTGCATTGACCACTCTATTATCTTTCAAAATTAAAATGTTGTGGCATTTCAAGTCAACCTTGAAGAAGTGGATTACATGGATTTTAGTAGGTTTATCAATTCGTTGATAATTCACTATAGAATAACAAGTATAGTGTATTGCTCAAAAAAGTTAGAAAAATGTGATCGAAGCTATCCTATGGTAAATTCAAGGGGTAAATAATTATACCCATAATAATTATTCTGGTATAACTTTGTGTTTGGTCGAATCGGCCTTTTATTGCTCAAACCACGTCATAGTTGAGGTGAGGCCTGTGCACAGCTGTTGTGGGATGATGTCTCGTATTTTATTATTAAGTTAGTATTCATAGTTAAAGAGACTCGCCTACTGCGGACATGGTACTATTTCACAAATGAAAACGTCCGTTTCCATACACTTTGGATGTCTCGCGTTTTATGAGTTATGACATAATATTGCTCAACCGTGTTGCTAGGTGCTTTTGAGGCAACATTTAGGACGTGATATCCCATCTGTAATGATTATAGTAGCCAATTACGGAAATAACTTGCACAGTCACGTATTCTGTGTTCGTTGACGACTTTGATATACGTAGATGATCTTTTGAATGAGCTTCGTGTAAGTAATAATCCCAAGACCTGCCAAAAAAATTTTATGAATAAATATTGGGTTTAACAGTGTTTAAATACATTGTAATCTTCACTTACAACTTGGAACATTAATAAAAAAAAACGTACCATTATAAATTAACCTTACCCGAGCCTAGGGGAACCTATTAAGTCTGGTACTATTAGCCTAGGGGAACCTATTAAGTCTAGTACATTTTTTAACTAGAATCTTGACTGAATCCCAATGCGCTTGCGCATACTACTTAGTTTGAAAATTTCTGGGCTGGCGCGGAATTTAATGCACATCTAAAATTTGATCTCGAATTCGAAATAGTCTTGCCGATTGCGACAGCGATGATGATGGATGGCGATTGTGTGCGATCGATAACAACTAACCGATAGTTCTAATGTCGTTTACGTTTTCCAATGCAACTATAATGTAAATACGAGTAGGTATTGGATTCACAAATCATTCGAAAGGTGATTTCAAAGAATCCAAATAATCGTTATTTGTGTACATTTAAACTGATATAAATGGTGACGAATAGTAAATATTTTTTTATTACCGAATTAAATAACAGTAAGCAAACGTATACAAATCAAACCGTGTTGATGCATAAGTCATGAATATCCACTAAACTGCAATGTCTCTCTCTACATCTTGTTAGTTATTGAAGTAAAGGCTGGTACTCACTTTTACTCTGTGGTCAGTGCCTTATAACTTATTATTACTGAAGATCGTGATCACTAGGAACGATTTTTTTTAAATTTGCTTTCGTCTTGTGTACTCGAAAACTCCGCGTGCAGAATTTAGTGTCTGGAACCTATCTCGTAACACAAGGGTCTTAATTCCTTACTTTTGGACAATGACAATGAGTGTGGTGTGTTGTCTGGCGCATAATAATTATATTATATTGTATAAAGACTTGCTTTTATTCTTTAGCTAGTCAGACCATCTAGCTGGTCGGGAGTTCGGGATTCTAGCGTGTAACCGTATTTCTTCTACGTATGAGACCAGCTTTTCTAGGCTTCGCGTCGGTTTGTCCGAAATCTAATAGAGTGCGGTGTCTCTGTTGCATTTCGTAGACAGTCGCTCCTTTTGACACATTTGTGCGTTTCGCCGTAAACAATGTTAGCAAAATACGTATAACTTTTAAAGATGTAATCATTAATCATGCCCCTCATGTTTCAGGTGGAGAGGTACGCGTTTGAGGACCACACCCCGCCAAACATGGAGCTGATCCAGCCGTTTTGCGAGGATGTCCACAAGTGGCTCAGCGAAGACTCGAGGAACGTTGCGGCCGTTCACTGTAAAGCTGGAAAGGGGAGGACTGGTAAGAAATTTAAGAGGAAAAAATATACAGGGTTATTTATAAAACATCAACAACCCTTACAGGGTCCATGAGTATGGTCTCACACAATGTAATAACACCTTAATGTACACTTATGACGCAATAAATGAATATGAAATCCTTAGGGGTTGATTCTGGTGCTCAGATACAACAACTTTTTCTAAAGGACCAACGTCGTAATAAAAAAAAAACTGTTGTTGAAAGTGTTCTTTTTTGCGATTGAAGTTCTCTTCCACTTCAGAGAACTTTCATAGTCTAGATCTTCTGCAAACAGATTGCGGATCTTTCACTTACGCTAGCATCCCAGGGTGAGTAAGAATCAAGCAGAACATAATCGAAATCGTTTTGTGAAAGAGGGTAGGGATTAGAGCCTCTAATAACCTCTAGATAGAGCCAGTACAGACGCTTTGATTCCCCACCACCAACAGGAGGTGTGTCGTAAAAGTCGAGTAATTCCTGTAGCACGAGACTGGCAGCAGCGTCTTCGTGCGAAATCTTATAAAAAAAACTGCCCTCGCCAACCCGCCTGCCAAGCGTGGCGAGTATTGGCAATCCCCCCGATGATCAGTCATTGGGGGAGGCCTTTGTTCAGCAGTGGAGCTCCTACGGCTGAAATGATGAAGATGATGAGGCGCTTTGATTTAGACCTCTAGTTAGAGTGAGAATAGGCGCTTACTAGGCAAATAATATATGACGCATCTATCAGATGTATCAAGGTATGATGTGTATAGAGAGTATTTTTTAAAATAAAAAAAAACCTTAAAAAACTAAAATAATTATGTATTTCAGTTATTTTTGGTTTAAATATTTTTATCTTCAATCAAAGATTCATCGATTTTTAGTAAAGAATTTATTTAGTCAAATGTGTTTTCCATTGAAATTTACATTAAATTCAAAATACAAATTCCAATTATTTATTTGCCATAAGTAGGGTAATTATGTAATGTTGTTGTAATTTAGTTAATGTAGCTTATAGACCTATTTATTTAGCCATAAAATACAGCATGCAAATTTTCTCCTTACACTAAGTTTAATAACAAATTACTAATTATTTTTGTTTCTAAAACTGACAGCATTTAATACAAATAATACCTACATACATATTAGTATATAAGTCGTCGTCATATACCTTTTGATACTGCCAACCATTAGGTAACCATATTCAAGGTCTTCAGTTTTTTTTACATGCAAAGAATATTCAATAAGAGATTCTGTATCAAAATGTCGATCGCGAAATTTAGCATAAACGTCTTAGGGCGTACGTAACAAAGGTTAAGGTTGCGTTACATGTGCCGCCTTATTGCCTCTACCTCCATTGTCGCGCAAACAAAAAGGGTCCCAAACCCGAAAGTCGTAATTGCGAAATTTCTTTACGACACATAATTGGTCGCATTACCATCGCCCGCTTTCACGCCAGAGTCGTAAATTTCGAAAAAAAAAGACCTTTTCAAACCACACTTTTTGTGGGCAGCCCTAAAGGGATATAAAAATAGGGTTGCGGTATAGAGGCCGAATCTAAAAAACGAGCGATTCTGCAAAACAGAAAGGGTCGATCGTTTCCTCCATAAAATTTCATATCCGTTAATTTTTACATTCACATTTTTTTGGCGACGAAAAGGAAGTGGATTTAAACAAGCACGTTTAATATCTTCATCGGTGCACGCATTCGTTTATCTTGTTGAACATGCATATTTATATCTCCTAACAGCGTGTGGTTTCTGCGTAAAGGTCTTGCGGTGATGTCATCCATTATTAAAGGGATTTCTTTTATTGGGAGTACTTTTTGTAGCCTCTTGGTAAATTACAATAGACATCAGCAATTGACTTGATAGGACGTAATACGTGGGCGATTTGTTTGACCACAATTTAGCGTAATTTTAACTAATGGCTTCATCTTTGATGATACGTGTTTTTTGTTATGAGACATTAACCTGTGAGCAGCATGAAAGCTCCAGCCGATTGTCCCTGGTAGCTAAACCGATGTGGTAGACGTGCTAGTGGCGATTGCGACTTGGTGAACGCAGGGTATGGCGCTCTTCGACAAGTGGAGCGATAAATACTCAAAACTGCTGGTAGCGAATGAAAAAGAATAGCTGAGGATCGGGTTTAGTGGCGTGCATTGGGAGAGGCCTATGTCCAGCAGTTGACTGACATGCTGATTATAATGAAGTCGCCATTCACAATCACTAGATCAAATCGAGATAAATCCAATAACTCATTTTTTTTTTAGGGTATATCGTGGTGCGTAGAGTTGTAAATTGACGGTCATATGCTATAACCGTCCGTCATTTATGATAAATGCTCGGTCACATTGGACATTTATTGTCACGATGGTCACATATATTTTTTTAGGATAAATTTAAAAAAAGAAGAATTCCTCTAAAGTAAGTCTTAAATGTTATTTGACAATGAAAACATAAAATAAAACATGTAATTTGATATGGATTAAACAAAAAAAAAAAAAACTCGCGCGAACGATACGATGCCTCTAAGCTTGTTCGTGCAGAAAGATAAATTAATTTTAGAAATTTCATTTCGTTATAGATTATCACTACTAAAGCCTGTCTTTCTTATAATAATGCACTTATTTGTGACCAAATTTTTTTTTCATAGTTTGTCAATAGAATTGATTGTGACGTTAGTGGCAATAAATGTCCAAAATGTCCGGTCACATTGAGAAAATGTCCAATTTGCTCGGTCATATTGGTCAGACATTTATAACGTAACGGACACTTTACAACTCTGGTGCGACCTCAGCCGACTTTAACTTCTCATTTGTAAATGTTTCTTACGATTGCAGGCACAATGGTGTGCTGTTACCTGCTCTACAGCGGGCAGAAGGCGACCGCCGATGAGGCGCTACAATTTTACGGAACCAAACGGACACACGACGAGAAAGGTAAGATAACATCACTCTTATCATTGACGGACGATCTGATCTGAACGCAAAGGGCCCCAGGTTCGATTCCCGGTTTAGGAATCGATTTTTTCTACAAATGCTCATCACACAAATATTGGGCTCATCAAAGCCGCAACCGCCTGGCTTCTTAGTCCGGAGTACAAAACAGTAGAAAAAGGTCGTCAGTAATTATTAGGTATGTAATCTGTGCTATACTGATGATATAAAGCAATGATCGTTATCCTTTAAAAAAATACTTGGTGCCATAAAAAAAATCAAAGTCAATTCTTATAAGTAGTTTACAAGTTTTAACTGAACGGGACCTCGTCGTATTTCACGCGTAATAAAGATAAAACTTTTTTCTGCGCATTGTATTCGCTCAGACAAAGGAATTTTGTATTTTCGGGTTACACTACTGTTCTTATTGTTGCCTACACAGAAGCTCATATTATAATAATAAGTAATACTCGAAACAGGACAAAAAATAACAAAGGAGAAGCCAACAATTGCATAATTGCATCGGTACTGACTGACAAAGAAACCGTATGGGTTTGCGAAAATATGTATGCAATTTTGGTTTTTACTATCGTCTTTACGGAAGTTAATACGGATAATTTTTGCGACTGAATGTACAATAAAACTAACGGAGTGCAATAATTCTTTAGAAATAAAGTTAAATAATGGTTCACGTGGTGTTGCGGGTTTCCCCATTTTTTTTTTGAGTCAACTCATGGCGATGCTAGCAGACCGAAGCGCATTTTATTATTCATGAGCCCGGTGCATTTTCTAATAAGACGTCAAGTTTTATTAGAAAATGTACCAGATTAACGGTAACTAAACGTTAGGTGTCTAAAGAATTGAGCCGGGTAGGGCAAAGCTATATTTTGGGACGAGTGCCTGGAAGAGGGCCTCATTGTCATCATCATTTCAGCCATAGGACGTCCACTGCTGAACATAGGCTTCCCCCAGTGACTTCCAGATTGGTCGGTTGGAAGCGGCCCGCATCCAGCGACTTCCTGCAACCTTTACCAGGTCGTCTGTCCACCTTGTAGGTGGACGTCCTACGCTGCGTTTGCCGGTACGTGGCCTCCATTCCAGAACCTTTTTGCCACATCGGCCGTCAGTTCTACGTGTTATGTGCCCCGCCCACTGTCACTTCAGCTTGCTTATCCTCACCTCAGTATTATTCACCCTATACCTCAGTGCCTAAAGACGAAAGTCTACAACCAGTGTGTGTTACCAGTGATGACATATGGAAATGAAACGTGGCCTCTCACTATGGGCCTCATAAGGAAGAGGGCCTAATATCAGTATTAGGCCTAGTATTAGTATTTATTCAGATAAATGAGTATTATTGAGTATTAATACTGTCTCCGTCTCGATCGCGTGTCTACGTCGCTACAATCGAAGCACTCTGCTTGTTCATATATCTGTTACATATTTCCGTATAGCTTGTCGTAGTTGACGGCAGTATTGGTCTACTAAGCGTGACGTTTCGGGCTACAAAACCAACTCTAATCAACGCTCAAATTTAGAAAACGAGACGAGCTGTTAGAATAAAGAGACTCCATTGGTTGATTTCCACACAGCTCAGCCTCGCTAAGCACAGCTCAGATTTTGCAAAACCGACACGTCGCGTGGTGTGCGAGGCTGAGCTACGCTGAGCTGAGCTGAGCGGGGTGGTGTAAGCCCCAGCCACTAGGGCTTGCTTGCGGAATCTACTCCTCTCAGCACCGATCCGGCGTAGTTTTGTAGTGTGTATGTTATTATGTATGTGTTAGACATAGACATAAAAACTTGTACTGTGTATTTAAAACACAATTAAATAACCTTTAATAGGAAACATACATAATGACAAATAAAACTGGTCAGCTCAGCTCCTTAATAGAGTCCCACCCTAAGCATCGCATCGCGTTGTGTGTCAGGAGTGACGATACCGTCGCAGCGGCGCTACGTGGAGTACTACGCGGCGCTGGTGCGCTCGGGGCTGCAGTACGCGCACACGGCGGTGTACATCCGCGAGCTGGTCATGTGCCCGCCGCCCATGCTCAACGGCGGCCAGTGCACGCTCGAGCTCACCGTCTCGCAGGCGCAGCCGCCCTTCAAGGTAACACCACTACACACCACACACCACACTACTCACACCACACACCACACCACACACTACACACACCACACACACAACACACCACTCGTCAGTGCCTGACGCACTGTACACGTGTGCGTCGATTTAATCTTTAGTTAGTCTCGTCAAAAAAAAACACTATTCGCCGCATGGGGTCTCCTGGACACTATGTTTAATTTACTAAAATAAAAAATCGAATACTGCTAATCTAATAATTATATGTATTTATTAAATACTTAAAGGACAGCACTTTAACTTGGTAAAGGCATAATAATATAACTTCCGGAAAATTGCTAAACATAAACTTCTAAACCAGTATCTCAAACATAGTTAGAAACAGGTACATGAATAGTAGACTTTGCTATGATGCTTATTGCACATTTACCGCATTTGGTTTTGGTTTTTCTGTCTAAAGATCTCAGACATATTTTATGTGACAACGGTTTTTGGAAGCTCTTGGGTAAGATTCAAAACCCGAAGGTCTATCTTATAGTCTAATAGTCTTATAGTATGGAGTCCCCAAGACCAATAAGACCTACGGAGGGAAGATCGGTTGAGCTAGGAAGCTATCGGAAAATAGAGTCGCTCACGCTGATAATTTACCGAATCTGACAAAAACAAAGACGCTTGGAGTCCAATGGACCCCACGCGACTAGAGTTCCTTCTTTGGATTCTTCCTCTTACGTTGTGTTAGTACCGACATGCGAGCTAGACAAGTGTCGACTATTGTTAGTGCGAGTGTAGCGACATCCCGCTCTGTCCAGGCGCCGCACGGCTGCCACGAGGTGCGCAAGCACGCGCGCGCGGTGCGCGTGTGCCTGACGCACTGCACGCCGCTGAGCGGCGACGTGCGAGTCGACGTCTACAACAAGCCCAAGATGATGATGCGCAAGGAGAAGCTCTTCCACTTCTGGTTCAACACCTTCTTCCTCGTCTGCGAGGTGGGCGCGCAGCGGGTGCCATCGCCGGCCGATAGTGAGTCATTTGAAAACTACAAATAAATTAAAATCTTTCATTTCAGGACAGTTCCAGCGCTTATATCAACGACCCGATTAGTATATTGGTGCGATGGGTCAATAAGCTGATGACAACACACTATCATCAATTACTCCTAGTCATCGCTGCATCGTAGCCATAGCATTAATCGTAGCTGCAGCCGTAGTCACAGCTACGGCCGTTGTCACAGCTACAGCCTAGCCGTAGATATATCTAGCTCGTGACCGAAGTCCTAGCTATCACTACGATCGGCGAAGTCGTAGTTGTCGTCAATAGCTGGATCGTAGCTGCTTTATTTAATTCATATTTGCACAACTCTTGATCCTTGTAAGTTAGTGAAGTGAAAGTTTTTTAACCGGGTTACAGACAAACTTGTCGGCTTAGTTGCAGTAATTCGTTTCGCCTTGAACGCAAAGGGTCCCGGGTTCGATTCCCAGTTCGGGCCGTTCGGGTCAATTCAGAAAACGAACTACTTATTCTGAATTGGCTCGGGTGTGCTAGGAGACGGTCCTTGCAAAAATATTTTTCTGGTGCGTCATGCTACTTCAACACCATGACAATTAGAGTGAGATATTGAACGCCATTTAGACAGCAATGTCATAGCAGTTCAGAAGCATCTTAATAAATTTTCTTGGGTTAAGCAAAACAATGTTTCTGTGTTGCAGGTCCGAACCAGGAGACCTACAAGCTTACGCTAAACAAGTGGCAGTTGGACGACGCGCACAAGGACAAGCAGCATAAACTCTATAGCCCCGACTTTAAGGTAGATAATGTCGTATTATGTTTGCGTGATACAAAATCATTTATGATATAACTAGAGAATGGATAATCGGTCGTTTATTTACCCAAACTTTACTCTTTTTCTTAAGAAATAAAAATATGGATATGCCTATCTGAATAAAGTTTAAAAAAAATTTACGTACCCTTTTCGATTTCCGATAATTGTCCTTCCTGAGTCAGATGGTTAAGCTGTGTTAATAAATTAAAATAAATAATCGAGACGGAAAAGTTTAAATCACTGCTGTACTGTACCGTCCATAAGTACGTGTACGAATGTAAGTTTTTTCAATTAAAATACATACAAAAAGTATTACATCGTTTTACATCTATAATATGTAGGAGTATGTAGGTAATATTTTTTAGCAAAAACACCTTTTGTAAATTAGTGTTTATTTTCAGGAATATATTAATTATATTCTGAAAGGTATATATCCATATTATACTTTCGAGGCATGCTATTAAGTTTAGGTACCTACTTAAATAAAAGCTGATTATAAGGTATTTAATGATAACTGTAGGTACAGACAACAGCACGTCAACCTACCGCAAAACGACAAATTTTTCCAATTGATAATATTGATATTGATCTCTACATGTTGGAATTAAAGTTGAAAATCATTTCAATGACCTTACCTTTTTGGGAAGGTTGTATTGCCGTTGTCTGTACAACTAGTGGCACGGATCTTGAGCGCTGAGCGAAAGATGCGCAGAAGACCATTACATTACTCGATTAGCCAGTCGTGCGCCGCGCCCGCACCGCCGGTAAGGATCGGTCGCTCACTCCGCGCACTCGCGTCTGATACGATGATCGTCTCGTAAGATGCCTAAAGCGACCCCCACTCTTTCCTCCAACGCTCGAGATCCGTGCCGGGGATCACGATCAACGGCACGGATCTTGAACCTGGAATTTATCGAAATTCACTAAACTAGGAGTTCGATTTGAATCTGGACAAGTTTTGCAATGGCCTTGAGCCTTCCGAGGCGACTCTAATCCGTCCCAATTCGTGCGCAGGTGGAGCTAATAGTACAAAAGCAGCCCGACACATCGACGTTCAGTTCGCGGCCCCTGCGCGCGCCCTCGCCGCCCTCCTCCTCCGCCTCCGACTGCTCCGAGCGCCCCGTCGCGCGCGACGACGACTCCGAGCACTGGGACTCCGGTGAGCACGCCCCGCCCCCGCCCCCGCCCCTGCCGCCCCTGCCGCCCCCGCCCCTGCACTCGGCGGCCGCACCTCGCCAGGATCACACCGATCCCTGCGACGCGAACCTGACGCACTCGAAGAGCGACGCTTCGAAACGATCTAAATATAAGAGCAGCAAACGCACCGTCCTCGACGATCCGAGCTCCCAGCGGAACTGCTCCGCCGCGGACTCCGACGACCCGCCGCAGTGTAGCTACAAGCAGGACTGCAAGGTCCGCCTCGCCGGAGACGGCCAGCCGTATAAGGAACTAGTTTACCGACTCACCGACCCGATCGTCGGGTCGTCCACGTATACTAAAGCTGACCCAGCGGCTCGGTGCGCCGAGCGGAACTGCGACGTAGGCTCCCAGGTTTCCACCGAGCTCGAGTGCGAGCTCCTGACCTCGAGCGATCTAGCGTCGGGCCGAAGTAGTAGAGCGCAGTCGCCTCGCGATTCGAATATGGACGCCGATCGATCGCCGAACACGAGCGACGCTCCCGGCGAGTCGTTCGAGACGATGTTCACGGAACCCAGCTTGCCGCATCCCGACTTCTATCGGAGCGACGTTTTCGCCGACGATCGAAACTTTAGGTCGACTATCTTTCAGACCGACCTTACTATAGACCAGAATTATATTAGGCTCGATGCCCCGACTAAAAGTAGGACCCTCTGGGGACCCGATGTCAAAGATCGGGACTACAGCGAGGACCATATGTTTTTCGATTTCTCGGGGAACCGGAGCACTAAACCGACCCACGCTGAGCCTCATCGGCACCCGGATGATTTATCCGAAACTAGTTTAAATAAAAATAAGCCCCATAAGCTTAAGTATACTACGGAACCTAGCTGTAAACAGCATAAATCACCTAAGAGTAAATTTGACAAATCCTATCGAACCTACCCAGAACCGATCGATCGCCCGACCGTGATACAGGATAGTAAATTAGATAATAAAATTAACACCGACCCGAATATGAAATCGGACAGGAAACCTAATCCCGACTCTCCACCCGACATGTTCTTGAATGCTGATAAAACGTTTAGTCCAAATTTTAAGACGGATAGTAAAAACTATATTAAATTCACTTGCATACCGCCCAATAGTGCGTTAACTGAATGTAAATTTAAACCGGGTGATCCTTACAGCATTCTGCCAGATGTCGAAAGTAAAAACCGAGCTTATCCCAACGTAACCATTAATCAGGAATTTGCTAAACATGATTATGATGAGCAGAACCAATCGATCAGTAGAACTTTGACCGAGCCTTGTTGTAAAGCAGACAAACCGTCGATTAAGTCCGACTATCATCTCCTGGCACCTCCGGACCAACCAGATAACCGAACCTTGAGTAAACCTCGGCTGTCGTTAACCGACGTCAAAGCTTCGTGGAGGGAATTTAGCGGGAAATTCTCAGATAATAGAAAAAAAAGAGATAAGGATTGAATTTTCATTATACACACATTAGTATATCATCTACATAGAATAATTAAGGCGCTATATAAGATGTCAGATAATGTCATAATAACAAATATTAAAGGCGATGACATTAATTGCATACTTTGTAGTTAGGCATATGTTGAGTTACAATTGTTGTTAATTTATGTATACTGTATAAGATAATATAGTTTAATAGCACAGTCATATAAAGATAGTGGGGAGGCGTGTTGGTTCGTTTTAATGCGTTGATCTCTTCACCGGTATCGCGTTAGGAAAGTAATACGGAACAGAATAATATGCAATAAAATAATAGGCACTCGCTTATTGTACAGAATCTATAGAGAAAGTAATTTGTATAATCAAAATAAGATCAACGGTTTTTTAAGGAAATTACTGGCACTTTTTTTAAAAGATTGTGACGATAACATTTGTCAATTTAAGGCAGACAGTAGACAGTTTTACTCAGTAACTACGTCGCATCTACGACTTGTACGGGTAAATAGGCATTATGAAACGAAACAGCTGAAATGACTTCATGCTTGCACAATTTAGAGCCTGTGCACATTGCGACTCTTATCATCCGCGATCCCGATTAAACGACTGTATCGCGTTTTCGCGTTTTTTTTAAATCGAGATTTGAGTTCCAAAGGCAGGTTTAATGTTCGATCGCTGTTGATAAGCGTCGCAGTTTGTGTGTGCGAGGGAGAGGGCCACAGTAATCGTGATTTTAATCTTCCAAGATTTTAGGTTCTGTTAATTATCGACTAAGCAAATACATAGTTTTTATAGTAATGTCAAACATAAATTCTCATAATAGTGGTTCTAGATTTTTTAGGTCCAGCTAGACGAATTCCTTGAAAGCGTTAGCAAACGTGTGTGACCATCTACTGTGAACTATTATTTGACTTGGCTTGATAAATAAGTGTCCACATGGTATTTTAAATCATTGCGAATGAATATGCGATAAAAGTTAGTTCACGGTGGATGACTAAATAGTCCAGTTAACAGTCCACGATCGTCTCGATACGAATAGGATAGTTGACACCAATAGTCTCCACTGCGTATTTACAAATCCATTTATGTACATTATTAAGGTTAAATGCCTACGAATGAAGTTAAATCAAAACGAAAAGATTGATGGAAATGTAGCTAGCAAAAAGATGACATGATTTTTGCAATTTGTTGTTGTGCTGTGAGCCTACGTGTGCGTCGAACTTTACTTCGCATAGAGTTGACATTGCTTAGTCAGTTCGCTTGTGAATACGAATGTGAGATACTTTCTATGAGCTGTCGGAATGCTTTTTCTACACAGATTTTGTATGACTATGACGTCATCTCACCAAAGCCAGCCGACCATCTGACATAAACAAAAATTTTAGTCAGTAAACAATGTCCTCTATGGTCTCTCAAAGTGGGTAATCGGTGTCAACTACCCTATTTACCGAATGAACAATTCCGGCAAGTGTGCGCATTTAGCGCTAGTGTCCTCGCGCTTAACAAGTGACCTGACACATTTGGACGTATCTATATCTAGAGTAAGGCGGGCTACCGTGTAGGCGACACTAGCGTGCGGCGTGCCCGCCCCCCCCGCCGCCGCCGCCGCAGCCCGCCGCCGCCACGTAACTATGCCGCCCCTACCGCCCCTCCGCCCCCCCGCCCCTCCGCCCCTCACCTCGCCTCGCCTCACCACATATTAGGGTTGAGGGTTGACGACTTTTTACTGTCATTTATAAATACCTTGTATACGTCTCACTTTAGGGCACAGGCCAATTGGGCCATGTTATTAGTGTCGTAGCAACCCTCTTTTTAGCTTTGCCGTAGGTACAGTGCGAGGAGATAAGGTGCCGTTTCTTGTATCGGCACTGGCTCATGGTACATTGTTTTAGGAAATAAATAAATAAAGTTTAAAAAAACCTTGTATATTTCAAAACCAAACGAGGTATACATTAGTAATTTCTCAGTTCAGTATCAAACAAAATAACAATAAAATAATTTGACGAACAGAATTTTTTTAATAATAAAAGTTGACAACCCTTATCCAATCTATTATCGGTTTCATTCACGATGCTTCCTATGAAGAATCCAGCAAGTCCATTTCTACTGTTTTTAAGCTATTCATAATTTATATTTATTACAATGGTACTGGATTAAACTCATTAGAAAGCGTCGTGGTAAAACCATCGTTCGAAGCACGTAAGTCGACTCGGCTTGAACCCGTAACCCGTCGGACCACCATGATCGTTGTTTGCTCACTGCTTTGCCCACGCTTGGAACAGTAGACCGCAGGTTTTTGTCATAGCAACATATCATTCATATTTTGTAAGTTTATAGCAATGTTTAAAAAAAAGTTTTTTTTTAAATAACGTATTTCGGGTTAAAAAGCAATTCTTAAGTAATTATTCCAATCAGGCAAACCATTTAAATTTTGCCTTCTGTTTAGTTTCCTATCATGAACATGTTGACTTGTATTTGTTCAGTAGCTATAGTAGTAGATTGTATTTTTTCGTTATAAATAGGTTTTTGTTTGTTTTTACTATACCTGCGGCCACTGTCGTAACCGTCGTCACTCGAGCAGTTTATCCTGCTTCGTCGTGTGCGCACAACTGTGTCTGTCTCATTTCCTCCTGCCTGTGTCTTTTTTTCTAGCGCTTATTTAATGTGCATGCTTCGTGTGTATAAACTTAATTTTTAAGAGCTCGCTTGATCTTGTTTTGTTTAAATCGTAACAGTTTATCAGTAAATAAAGATTATGCGGGCTCTTACATTGCAATAACCTTGGTTCTTAATATTTATAATGCTGTAACACGCATTTTATATAAATACATTGCTGTCCCATTGTGTCTTCCATCTCTGAATATCAATTTGACAGTGGCAAAAGCATCTTAACAAAGCAAAGGAAAGCAATACTTTTGAGCTGTTAAATTGATTCACAGAATGGAGTCATGGAATCCCCTTTTATGTTTTGTAAATAATAATCGTCACTAAAATAAATGCTCTAATAAAAATTTAAAAATCGTAATTAAATAAAGAATATATTTTGGCTTACATTGCTTTTACAGCATTATTTACTTTTCACTTAAAGTAGTGAGATTATAAACGAAAAATGTCAAATAAAAATTGTTTATGCTCTCACTAGATTCTTATGCCACGTCTTCTATGTGGAGTGTGTTTTGTGTAAATATATAATAATACAATTCTATCACCCAATCCATGTACAGTCTAAATCAATTTAATAGCAATAAATATATTGAATTGAATTGAATTTTCCAAATGTGCATGTTTCAAATTATCTGCTTTTTATTTGAATTAAAGATATGCAACAATTATTCCTTTAATTTATTATTATGAATGACCGAACAATAAAAGTAGAGTTTGGTATGTTGACTTTGGAATTTTAATTCCTTTGTTTTAAAAAAAAAATATATATTGAATCTTTTATTTGGAAAATTCAATTTAAAAATTCTTTCTAACATTTCATTCCATCGCTCGCTTTGCACAATAAAAACGCATTACACATGCCACATACAGAGTTTTAAACGCCTTTTTTTGTTTTATTTCAATTTTGCTAAATTCGTATTTACCCCATCTTTTACCGTGATCTCCGAAATTAGTTTTTTATTCACGCTTTTGTCAGTAAATTAAGATTTGATGGCGTTTAAAATATTTACTGTGATCAGAATAGTTCACTAGCTTGTTTGAATTTAAATAATATAAAACTTGCTATTATCGAAAGTAAAAAAAAAATTTTTTTTGCTTCTTAGATGATTGAACAAAGATTCAAACAAGCTGGTTCCTTGATCTGTGTGTGGCGGTCATGGTCCGATGCTTACATGGGTTTCTTACATTTTTCAGGTGAATCCACCTACTTGTGAGGGCGCGTGGCTCGCCGACTCCATACATAAACCCCGCTTTCACTCATCAAGAGAACCCTAACACGGTGCCGTAAACACTACCGCAGCCCTTACCTAGTGTAAACTTAACAGTGTTCTATGTGTGTCTAATGTGTACTGTAGTAGTAAGCGGGTTGTGCCATTGTCGCTAACGGACGATACGGTCGACTCTAAAGCTAATGTGATAATACGAGTGCTGAAGGACATTTATATGGACGATAACAAATGATCTTGGTACTAGACATCGCTACCTCGATGTAAAATATTCTTGTTTGGTACTTGAAGCTTAGTTCGTGAGAAGTCACAAGGTATGTTCTTAACTGATGTTACTGCGACTGATAAGTACACTGAGTTATCTTTTTCGGATTTTTTTAATTGAGTATTTTGTAGCACGGAATGTGAATGGAACAGTCTGTAGGTCTACTACCAAAGAGTTTCGTTCGTTCGGACGTATTAACCCAATCAATTAAAATAATCATTCACTTGTGTAAATCGTTTGAAAAAATATAAACATCTGAATCTAGCCGGGTAAAAAACACGACCGCTTTCAATTGCTCATAAATTGTCAAACGATTGAAACAAGTTAATGATTAGATTTGTTCGGTTTATACGTCTGAACGAACGAAATATTTTCGTGGTAGGCATTCTGATATTCGGTTACGAGTGGCAGATGATTCTGGCTTTTCGATGTTTATAGTGTTCTAGGGATTACTAATTCACTATGCCTTTACCATTTTGCGAAACTATGCCATAAGAAAAAAAAACTGAAAAAGAAGATAGAAGTATAAAATCGGCCAGTGTTAAGTACCTAGTTTCCGATCAAAAATATAACTTTTTTGATTAAAGTATTTGGACGAAATGAAACTATTGTTCTAAATAGTCGATATTTATTTCATCTGGAATTTCGTATAAATTTGATGTATATGTATTTTTATAGTATACCTGTTAAACTATTTTAAACATGGCATTAATACGCGTAAGGTCCAAACCTTTTCCGTTTGGTCTCTCAATTACTTACTCCCGCCAAATTAGTCGGCGAGATATTTTTTCAAATAAAAATAGTTGACTGAAAAAAGGTTTTTAGTAGTTCCGTGTCTAAGATTCTAAAATGATTTTTATACCACAGGGAACCAATTTCTAAAGTGGTGCTTTTGTTTTTAAATCTTTTAAAATAAAATCCTTGCCTACTCGTTATCTCGGCGCATAGATATTTTAACAGAAGTACCAAATATATTTTAATGCGAAAGTATCCGATACCTTTTGGCCTGCGAATCTAAGACTTGTATTATTTAGGTTTTTCTTTTGTCATGCGTCTATATACGTTCCGATTTATTGGTTCTGCCACCACATTAAATACTAACAACGTAAAATGGACCAATAATAATTAGAAAATGGTATCTTGCAAAGCACTTTTTACTCGAAACGACTATCTGCCCGTCTTTGATCTAAAAAAATAGACAGGCTATTTTTTAGATAAAATACGGGCAGATAGGATCTTCGCATGTGCTTAGATCTATGCTGTACGCTAAGTGACATGCTCTAGTGATAACTATTGCAATGACCACAGTGTCGCTTAGTGCCGCTGTGCGTGTCCAATTGTCATTGTTCGAGCTACACGCTTGGTCAGTACACCAAGCGAGTTTTCTGCCTGCGTGGCTTGGGTCTTATTGATAATTGCTTCCATAGATAGATGTTGCTCTTTTCGAAATCTTTTTCTCCCAAAAAAACCTTGACATTACTTGCCCAAGCGATCTCTATCATGTCAATGCCCCTTTAAATTAGAATTAGTAATTTTTTGTTCATAAAAAAAAAGTCTCCAATATACCTTTAATAATACCTTTTCCCAATTTAAGAGCCGCTAAATCGGTACGTTTAAGAATCGCATAGACACCGCATTATACTAATTCTGTTAGGTAATCATATTGAATAGTTTAAAGCTAATATAAAGAACTACATGCCGCACGGCGAGGCAGACGATCCCACCAGAATTGACTAAGTCCGAGACGGACAGTTGTTTTGTATAGGTTCAAAAGATCTCAGTGACTGCCGTCAGTAATGATATATTTGTTAGGCTTCTTTGGGTCTACTAATGAGCTTTCGTGTAATTTACTGTTGTTTATAACCGCTCATACGTCGCAATGAGAGGTACAATAATCAAATTGATTTCTAATCAACGCAATGGTAAGCTAAAACAGTGTTGACTTCTGATATCGGTATCGATATTTTAGTTGATTCTAGAAAGGACGAGATAACTAAATAAACCATGTCACATCTACCTCCCATATACCGCCGTTTCTGCGGTGTTTTGGGGGTGCTAAAATACCTATCGTCGATAACATTGCTGTGACAACCTGGGTTATTGCCGCTTTCGTTATAAATAGGCAACACAGGCTTACCAGATTTTGGAACGCTTCATCTAATGCCTCCTATTGAATGGTAATCAAATTACTTTTCAAATAAATATAAAATCGAAAAATATATCTTCCTTGTAGCATATTATTGAAGCCGTTGGGTTGGGTACGACTTGAAAACATCTCTGATTCCATTTGATTATTGTAAAAAGTGATCGTTTTTGAAATAACATTATATAAAATGCACAAATTAAATATTAAATAATTTACACGGATCCTTAAAAAGATTTCATTGATATAGTAAATCATGCGAAAGCTTCATAGTAAACTCCGATTAGTAAAAGTTAGTCCTGTTTCGATTTAACCAGTCTTCTTTGAGCTTGTGTTTTGATATGGCAATACGTTGCCCTTTCAAGTCTGCAAAGGAACTACATAGTTAGATTTTTGTTCATTGTAATAGAAAAATAAATTAAAACTATAAGTACCTACATGTATTTCAAACTTATTTTATCTGAATATACCTAAAGTTTTTTAGAAATAACACAATATTATATTAAACAAACAGTAGGTTTGCATATTATGTTCAATATTGTTCAAGCAGCGTTGAAAGGGCTACGTAAAATAATTGGAAATGGGAAAAATGTTAAAAAAGGATTTTTTATTTGAGTTTGAGTTTTATGTGTGCTGGGAACGCAATGTTTTCTATTTTACGTGACTGTAAGTTACAGGGATATAAAAAACTGAAACTTCAAAGTGATATTTTGCATAAACGAATTCAGTTTAGATTTGTATTTGTTTACAACCCTCAAAATATAACGTAGCGTAAAGTTTAGTTTGGTATACTAATGAGTAAGCAACACGTTACGCTTAAGATAAACTTCATTTTTACTCTTAAACTTGTCGTTCGTTCCCAGCGTCAGTGTGGATTCGGCTCAGGTCGAGTTATTCCGTTAAAAATCGGGGATATAATACTTTTTTTATTTTCTAATTGTAAATATTATTGTTATAATGCATTAGTGTTAAATGAGATCTGTTTTTCATTGATAGAATAAGTAGGTTGCGTCACAACCGGGTGACCATTTGAAAATTTTACAATATTGACAATAGCGATTCAAAATGGCGGGCCCATGACTGCAATGGAGCAACAGTTGCGAATCGGTTCCGGATAGTTTCTATGACGTTAGGGCGCATACATACAGAGCGATGCGATGGTGCAACGCAAGCATCGAAATCTTGTTTATAGCACGCGTTGCATTTTCTGTTATAATAACTGTGAATTTTATGATACAGTATCCAGCAAAAAATAATACAACGGTGCTAGAAAGAGACGCTGCTAATCCGCTTGCATTTGATTTTAGGGCATCGTCTCTGCCTAACATACACTAAATGTTTTTAGACTCTGTATTTCGTATTGGATGACAAGTCTGACGTAATACGGATGACAGACGACGTTTTACATAACCAAAGCTTGTTGGCCGAGTCCATTTCTAACGGTTGAAGTATATTATTTCTCGCCGGAATGCGATGCGTATCGATTAAAACAATTAATTTTCGCATGCGTTGTCGTGTTGCAATCGCAACTCTGTGTGTTTGGGCTCTTAGAAGGTATGTGGTATGGGGATTGGTGTACGACTTATAACCTTCCATGTTATTGGGCCAGATTCTCTGCCGCCACTCTCTTAACATAAATTAGGTTCAGATATCTCTCTCTTTCTCTCCCAAATGAACGAAAAAAGACAATATATAATATGTAAACGCTGTCAAATGAAGTGCTTTGGTTTTGTGTACCGTGTTTTGATAAAGTTTTAATCGTGGTGGACGTTTGCTTTAGGTGATGCATAAACAACAAATTCAATTAACCTACATACTATTTTCTTTTTTCACCGGTCAAATAATTAACTGCCTTTATGACACTTGACACTGGTGGTGGAACCAGTGTGCCCCAGCGCAAAATTGCTGCCATTAAAACAGAAATTGAATCGTGGTTAACACTACGGTTGACAGGTTTTTAGTTTGATGACTTAATTTTATAAACTGTCTCATTTCTTTCTTTAAGTGAAAGAAACAGGCGAACTTGATTAAAATAAGGTTTAAGGAATGGCTGCAGGAAATCGAACCCAGTGTTGTTTTAAGTACTTGCACAATGTAAAATATATTCCTACCCCTTATGTGGAGGATATAAGTCGAAAATGTCATCTAAAAATCATAATAACTATAGATGGTTAGTTGATCAAAAATGCCGATACTTGTTAAGTTTTGTATGAAAATACAAAGAGTTTACCTTGAGTTACGATTTTTTTTTAAATATATTCTAACATTTCCATAAAATGCCTCAAGAGGATTCACTTGCAACTGCAATTACAAAAATGTACGCTATCGGCAGTGATATGAATTCAGATAAAAGCACGTTGATGTTTTGTTACTTATTCTTGGTGACGCCACCGCGGCACCGATTCTTTACAACTTGAAGCTTTTAATTACGTTTTCTGTCTGCAAATAGTTTTAATTTCAAGTTAATTCATTAATTTATTCGAGACAAAAAAATAATATCTAAGTCGCGTAAAAAACTTGTAAGTTTGAAGGATGTGGTCCTTTTTTATAGACCTCGTTTGTGTCTAAGACGTGTGAGGTAATTTTGTGTTGTGTCTCATCTTACGAACAGAGAGTTCCAACAGATTACTTAATAAATGATTGGCATTTTAGAGAAACTTGGTAAGGTTAGCGTAAGAACGGTAAATAGGCTAAGTTAGATCGTTAAATTATGTAAGGTAGACTAACGACGTCATAGAAATCATCAAAACTCGAATTCGATTTACTGCAATACGTGTAACTTGAAAATTTACGAGAACGTTTAAAATATCGGTTGGCATAGACTTTATGAAATTAGTTTGTTATTGTTAATAGAGCTAAGGCGAGTCACATGCATGCTTCCAGTTTAAAAAAGGTTTTTTTAAGAGTCATGAATTTGTCACTTTTCTTTTAATTAGTTTGTATTTTTTTAAATATCGCTGCAGAATTTTCTTTGAGCTCTTAACAAGAGTTTCTAATGTGTTAAAATTTCTAATAGATTGTAAATAAATACTATCCAATTCCATATTGATTTCGTTACGCTGATATTTAATTCAGGGACGTTGTTATCTGTGGTAAATGCCTTTACGAAAACTTATGACTGAGGTCTACTTTCACAACCTTATTAAATCTATTGTTAGCTTAGTTCTGGTGTTAAATATTCTGTTCACTGAATATATATGGGCTCAGTGTGGGTTGGTGTGGTGCTGTAAGGCAAGTGACTAACCTTACTGTCAGATGTTATCAAGCCGACTAGGCTTGACGACTAATATAAAGCGATATTAGCTGGGACCAACTTTTAACGTGCTTTCTTGTGATACATGTCACTAAATATGGTCGGAATGGTCACCCATCCATTCACAACTGCGGCGTGGGTTGCTTAACTTTGGTAATCACTGCCAATGCGCTGCCGCCACTGAACTATAAGCACCAACTCAATAAGGCTCTTACATATAACATCGACTTCACTAAAGTAGGCTTATAATATTGTGATTTATGGCCAGAATGACAAGTCGATCAGAATGTTTTAGAAGATCTAGCTAATCTCAGATTATATGTGTTTCAGAGTTTCAGAACATCTCACAATATTTTCGACTAAGGGCTAATTGTAGTTATTCATGTACATAGTATATTAGTAGTCTTTCTTCATGTCAGAAACATATTTAAAGCATACTAGTACTACCCACATACAATAAGAGAATCTGCCAAAAAGGTGTATTGATATTATTTACGACATATTTTTTATCATATCACAAACAAAACCAAGTGATACTCTAATTCGCAAAACAAACCAACGGTCGAAATTATCGTAGGATGCAATTATTATCTCGCAGAAACAAAATTATCTGACGCGTGTCTTTTCATTGGGTGCGGGATAGCCTAAAGGTGTGCTTACACAGGCAATTTAAATGGGTCCATTCTGGACAATGTTATCAATTATGCCGTCACGACAACATCTAACAATCTGCTGTAATTCTGGCATGTAGCGATTGATCACCAACACCATCTTATGAGCAATATGGAGCAACTTTATTAACCCGCAGAGAATTTATCGAGCAATTCGCAGAAATGTTAGTGGAGCAATCTGGAGCAATTTCTAAAAACTTACGTTCTATTGCTCTAAATTTGCTTAGCCGTCTGTTTCCGGTCAATAATTGCTCAAACATTGCCTACGTAAAACACACATTTAGGGAAAGTTGTGTAAGCGGACCTTAATATTTATTTGCGGCACTCAAAGATTTGTCAGTCACTCGTAAAAGGCACATTCCACAGACACCGACGCGCTTTGGCAACATATTAATGTTTCAAATTATAATTATAAGCAGCAAATGCAATCTATTTGGCGTCCGGTGTTCAAAGCGCGTATCATCAAGTACAAATTTAGGAGTTGTTAGTTCGGTCGTCCCGTCAGATGGAGTGACTAAGTCATAACTTATTCTCCGATGTTATTTTAATTATGGAAACTTTACAGCCCACGTTAGCGTAAATGTCCCATTCCAAGTCTTAGATGTGTTGTTTTGCACGAAGTTTGTTTATGGGTGTCACGCGACCTCCCCCTACCTTCATCAAAGGTTTAGCTTTAAAGATTGTTGTTTGCCTTATAAAAAAATGTGATCTTATGACGATTATACATAAAGGGTGTTAGCGCAGCCCTCGCAGCGGCCCGCGTCTATTTAATAATATAATATATAAACTTGACTCCTATTGGGCCTTTACACTCTTAACTGTCCTCTAAGTTTTGCAAGAAAATCTACTAAAAAAAGATCTCGAATTTCTAAAAAAACGCTTTTAAACGCAAACTGTCTGCGGGGGCTGCGCGTGCGAGTGAATATGCCTTGTATAATGATAACAAATGAATTATGTAATATAATAAGACTTGACAAGTGCGGTGTGTCGAGGCTCGGTGCAGCCTACTGTCAATTGGATACAGTTAGGGCGCAAAGGGCTTTATTGGTGGGCTGGTCTTGTGGCGGCACGGGCGCCCTTGTGTTCTCTTTAGTTCGATACTAATTGCTACTTATTTTACTTCTTCTACACACAGCATCACAGTTGAGTGACCAATACATACAAAACAGAGAGAGAACTGTCTCGATTGATTGTTAAATCATCATGATAGAAAATCCAGCTACCAACTTGGCGTTCAATATTCAAAAAATATTTTTAATGTGTTTTTAAACAAATTTACTAAAAGTGTATATAAAATACAATCATCCTTGGTGACACATTAAATAAAAGTATATCCGTCTGAATAAGTAATTTATGATTTCGTATATCTTTGTTAAAAAATATTTTAAAATAAAAATATCAATTTTAAACTTATGTAAAAAAAATTTGGTCATAATATTCAGTGTATTATCTGTGATGCTCCGTGTACACACGGGTACAAGTCAAGCTGTACGTTTCCATCAGCTTGGCTACTACAGCTTGACTTGTAATCGTGCGTACTGTAATCAAATAGACCGTGACCAGATTCCAGAAGCCCAATTCCCGTAATTTAACAGTAGTCGCATTCCAGTGTCGATCCGGTCCCAGTAACATTACCATTTAAAACGGCATTCTCGTAAACTTTTAAATTGATGTAAAATTATCAAAACTATCTTAATGCGACTAAAAATAGAACAAACAAAATCTCAATCTGGTTTCTTCTGTTTTCAGTCGCATTACAAACTATAATTGCATTTTTGGGTTAACGAGAATACCGTTTTTGATAGTAATGTTACTGGGAGCGGATGGACACTGGATTGCATCTAATGGTAAATTATGAGAATTGGGCATCTTGCTTATAGCCCGTCGAGTTACTCGTGCGGGGAGAGGGGCGCGAGGGCAGGGGCAGTGGTGTAAGTAGGGAGTTAAGACCCCTATTACAATATGTTGACAGTTAAGCGATTATTTAGTGATTGCTGGACATTTAAAAGACTAACCGAAAATCGAAGGCCGCTACGTACACAACGGCAGGTCCCAGTAACATTACATGAAAAAATATATGCAATTATAGTTCGCTTGCTTTGTTTCGTTGTCATTCGCGTTACGAACTTTTAAAGTTTATTATTAAAATTTGACAATTTTACACCACATATTTTACGTTTACGAGAATACCGTCTTTGATAGTAATGTAACTGGAACCGGATCGAAACTGGATTGCGACTACTGTTAAATGAAACTGGTCATTTCCAAGCATTAAGTACAGACAACGGCAGGTCAAACTACCCAAAAGGTTAAAGGTCATTGAACAGATTTTCAACTTTAAGTCCGACATGCAGCGATCAATATCAATTGAGAAAATTGACATTTTGTGGTAGGTTGACGAGCTATTGTCTGTACCATAAGATAACAAAAGCTAAACATATTTAATAAGTCATTATTGCAGTGTGATTTTTTAGAAAAGTGCAAAAAATAAGGAAATAACTTTATAGTTTGTCCCAAGTAAATGATGATTTGATGATAATTACTTCTTGATACTTGTCATTTTATTTATTTTATAGAACATAGCGACCTTTTATTTTCGATTGATCTTTAATAACCACATACTTGTAAATTTTTTGTAATAGGCCTCTACTTACTAACACCTTGATAGTATCTAGCGTGTGTCGTCCCAGCTATCACCTGTCCCTATGTCACGATGTTAGTATCCGATACGCATGTCATTACGAGTATCGGGTACTGACATCGGCTATTGCATCACTTAGAAGTTTTATTGCGTTTTACGCGCGTGCACGTGGACGTTTTAAAATTTGGGCACTTGAACCAACTGACCTTCAACGCACATAACACGCGCGTAATACGCATCATATGGACACGTTCTTGTAACTTGTTACTTTTATTCTTTGGTTTGATGCTGTGAATGAGGTAACTTACAATATGCGTTGTGCAACCTGACAATGAGGTGTTAACGAGATAAAATCTTTAGTAGCGATTTTTCATTGAGCTGTAATTTATAAGGTTTTACTTCGGATTTTGTAGTCTGTTACCCATGACTTGTATAGAATACAATGGACATGTGTTGACCCAAAGGCGTGTAGTGTCGACGCAACCGACCAGCCTTTTGATGTTAGTTGTAAGAATGGTGTGAACAATTTTATTTTCTACTTCTCTGTATATTTACACCGTCACTTAACTAGTAAAGCCCTCTCCGCAGATTTAAAATATAAAAAAACTTTTTTATGAATCATAAGAAATGCTTAGTTCCACAATAATTAATAAAGATGCGTAAAATTTTCTTATTAGTAAGTAAAAGATCTCATATGTCTTATATTTGTTTTGTCTTTTTTATATTTTGAGGAACTTCAGAATAGTCGAGTTGATTTAAAGACAACTTATGTAAAATAAAATATATTGATGTAAATAGTTATTGTGTTTTATTTTCACGGAAAAATGTTTTAGCCTATCGGCGTCTTGAGTCGGATCTCAGAACCGACGACGTATTCAGAAAGGTCCAATAGGCTAGTTTCCTGGGTTAAAAATGTATTCTATTTATTTATTCCGTCAGATCATCAAAAAATATTGGACCCATATTTTGTCAATCAAACAAATAATGAAGATAAAGCGCATCAAAGTGAGCACGTGACGTCACGCCTTGCTAAACAGTGTCGCAAGGCGTGACGTTACGCAGAACTATATCGGCTATATCTTCATTTTTGATTGAGAAAAAAAAATACGTGATCAATATTTTCTGTTAATCGAACTGACGGACTAATTAGATTTTTTTAGGAAACTAGCCCATTAATGAAATGAGATGATATCTAAGCCGTATCCCATTCCCGTTATTTAACCCGTTGAGGATTATAAGAACGCCGGCGGTCGCATAACAATGTAATTTCTATTGTGTCTCGTTCACACATGCTTGACAGGTCAGTACCTTGTCGTAATATAACTTCGACCCGGTCCCAGTAACATTACATGAAAAAAAAATGCAATTATAGTTCGCTTTCTTTGTTCCATTTTCATTCGCGTTACGAACTTTTAAAGTTTATCATTAAAATTTGTCAATTTTACATCACATATTTTACGTTAACGAGAATACCGTTTTTGATAGTAATGTAACTGGAACCGGATCGAAACTGGATTGCGACTACTGTTAAATGAAACTGGTCAGTTCCAAGCATAGCCTATAGAGCAGCAATACGAACCATCATTCTCCGAAACTAGTAAGTGATTTTTCAATTACATTTAGTATGAAATGACCAAGTCCTGTCAACTCTTGCCCATACAAAAACAGTACAGGTAACAGATTAAAAAATGGCGTCGAAAATATCGACATTTCTACTCTATAGAAGGCGCACTATTGCGTTTGCCAAGTCGTGGTCTACCATTGATTTAAAAAGTAAAGATACGGCTTACAGAAAAAAGCACTACATTTAGCACACATGACACACTAACGCCATCTATTAGAACTACCCTAAACTGTGTCGTAAACACACCATGCGTTGCTTTCTATTACGCCAAGCCAAACGTTAAGAATACAGAAACAAAATTTCTAAAACAATGTAAATAAGTTTCTTTAACATATTTTCAATTTACCTGTGATATTTAAATATCATACATATTGTTAGTTTTGCCTTTGTCGTAGTGAACATGACAAAACTTATCATTTTCCTAATTTTAACGTACCTTCGCTCTCGACGACAGCCGACTCCGTCACTTCGGTCTAAGAGGACCACTTTAGAGCCACGTTAGTGGCAACAGTTTAACATGCGGTCCGCCCTGTCCTTGCGAAGTAATATTTAAGTCAATGTGGTCTTCACTCTAAAACTTCTGCTGAAATGGCGGCGGGACTGGTCACATTTTCCATAGAAGCGGTAACCGATGGAATAGACATGTTCAAAATAATTAACTTCGTAAAATGTATCCACAACTTTATTTCTTATAACATAGTGATATAAAACAATTTCGCATCCCGTCCCGCGCGACATATGGCGCTATATGGCGCTGCATGGCGCTATAGTCCGTTTTTTTTGCTTTATGGATATTGTAAACAATCTTGGCGTGTCTTTTTACAAAAACAATGTTCTATAAAAAGCAATCTGAGAATAAAAAAGGATTTTGTGTTAAATGATGGATCACCATACTTATTTATTGTTTTTGTGTCTAAACAAAGAAAAACAAACTATACATGGCGCTATGTGTCGCTGCATAGCGCCACGTGTTGCTGCACGGCGCCACGAGTCGCTGCACGGCGCCACGTGTCGCTGCACGGCGCCACGTGTCGCTGCACGGCGCTACAAGTCGCTGCACGGCGCCACGTGTCGCTGCACGGCGGCACGGCGGCACGGCGGCACGGCGGCACGGCGGCCCGGCTACATGGCCCCGCGGCCGCGGCCCCGGCCCCGGAAGCCGCCGCGGCCGCGGGCGCGCGGGCCCTTGCCGGCGTTGGGCGGGCTCTTGGGGCGCAGCGCCTCGATGCGCTCGGAGCAGCCGGTGCTGTCGCGGCCGTCCGCGAAGTGCGCCGCGTACAGCTCCGCCTTGAAGTTGGAGTTGCTCAGCTCGGCGCCCAGCGTCACCCAGCCCGGCCGGATCGTGGAGTCGCGCCCGAACAGGTGGATTCTGGGATACAGTTGAGTTTGTTCAACGTTTGTACGATCCCCGGCACGAAACTAGAGCGCCGAAGGAAAAAGTGGGGATCGCTCTGCGTATCTTACGAGACGATCGTCGTATCGGGAAGCCTAGTACAACGAAAAACGAAATACGATGTTGCGGACGAAACGTGAGACGAACGATAGGCTCACGTGCGTGACACTTTTGAATGTCGATGTTTTAATCGGATGCGACATATTTTCAGAACTACTTCGTGAGTGAATAAATAAAATGTTGGCTATCGTATTATTTCAAAAAATCCGAAGCGTTTCGTAGTGAGCAATCCGAAAAACGATTATCGTATTGACGGATTTCGTTTTTCGTAGTAGACCTGCAGAGACGCGTGTGCCCGATCCCGGCGGGCGGTGCGGGCGCGGCACGCGACTGGCCAATCACATAATCGTAATGGTTTCCTGCGCATCTTTCGTCAATATCGGTGCCGCTAGTTGTACAATAGGAAGGACGACGAACTCTTTTTTCTTTGTCTATCAGGTAGATAGTCTTAGGAAGATGTCTGGCAGTGGATGGATACAAAAGGCGGAAGATCGTGCTCTTTTGCACTATTTTGGGGAGATTATACTTGAGGCTATTATGATGATGATCAGGTAGATTATCAAAAAGTATTCGACGCGTAGTTTTTATTTTTAGATATTGATTTAAAATGTCGCATAACGTCACGCCACGGTACATTACACACGTATGTACCTACAAAAATGACGTCACGAGCCCCTACTCTCGAACTTTGACGCGCTTTATCTTTATCATTTCTTGGTTATTTTGTCAAAAGAAAAACAGAGTTTATTATTTTTTGATAATGTAACTGACGGACTAAAATATAATTTTGATTTTCTTTACCCAATCGTCAACACTATTAGCAATTTTTCTTGCATTACTTAACAAATAATTTAGTATCATAGTTTGCACCCTGTGGAACCGAAACATATCGGTATTCAATAATAATATTACTGTAAGATATACATCTCCATATTTCTTATCAGAGAAGTCGACGCCAAGTCCGGCGTCGTCTTCTTCCTCGTCCAGTCGCTATCATGAATTCTATCTCTACCCATTATTTACATCTTCCTTCAGCCAAGTTGACGTCATAGTGTAGTAATGACGAGGGATAACATCGCCTTAACTTTATCTTCCAGGTAAAATTTTCAATGCAAAGGGTGTAGCAGGATAGCCTTTTGAAAAGTGCCTCAAGTCTGGAGTTCGAAACTATGGCCAAACGATACTTAATTGGAGATGATACAATGTACAAAATTCCAGTGGTCACGAGATGACTGGCAAAGAGAATACCCGTGTAGTGTGTATAGTCATAGCTAAGAAATGCATCACGAAAGTAAGAAAAATATAAATGTATACCTTCTTCTCCCTAAACAAAAGTGCTCCATAATGTGGAAGATCTCGATCGGCTTCTCCGTGCTCCCAAACTCGGGGTCTTCTGATATTATAAGGTCTATATCCACGTTAGCATGTATGAAGTCCCCGTCTACTGATCTCCGGACCGTTCCCTTTATGCCCATTAGGCAATGTTCCTTTGTCCTCTGGAATACTGCATTGTGTTCCAGGTTTTTAGAGTGGCCTGGATTCTTAATATTTGTTTTTATCCAGCAGATGTCCTCGCAGCGACGGAACCCCCACTTTTTCAGGCATTCTCTGCCCATGTCTAGACCTGTTAAATGTAATTTAAAAAAAATTAATAATTTTTCAATAGCTGCTGAAAACAAAAGTTTACAGCAAATTGGTTAGATTACGGTGTTTTTCTATGACCTCTCATGCAAAAAACGACGTCGCGATGCCTTGTGTAAAGACTGAATGAAATCGCCCTATAGTAATAATCATCAATTTTGGTTAACTAGCTTCTGCCCGTGACTTTGTCTTCAGTAGACTTCAGAATTAAACCAAAGAAGAATGAATAAATCATCCCACAGGATAACAAAGACGATACGATAGACGATAGTCATCAGTGGTAGGGCAAAAAAAATTTGCTTTTAATGGCCTATTTACAAAAATAAATGATTTTGATTTTGAGTCATTTATCAAGTTATTAAGCCCTCTTCGGGACACTTATACACGTCCCTAAAATATAGCTTTGCCCTGCAACCACACCACACCACATATAAATTATCCTATAATTCCTATATATTAAAGCTTGATCAAACTTTAGGCAATTTCTTTTAGCTGTACTAGGGTGATTGAGTAACATATCGAAACATTTACATGTTTAATGTTAATATTAACAAGATTTACCTTCTGAGCTCCCACACCACAGAAATATAAATGATCTGGCTTGCGCAATCTGCTGCAAGTCAAGCGCCAGGATGTCCTGCCAGCGCCAGCCCGAGCCTAGCGGCGGCTCCACCAGGATCACGTCAAACTTGTTCCCTATCTGCTTCAAGTCAAAAGTCTGAAATGTGAGATTTTATAGTGTTTTATACTTAAACCCAAAGAGATCATATAAATCATCATTATTAGCCATTGATGACAAATACAACTACAGACAACGGCAGGTCAACCTATCCAAAGTCATGAATTGATTTTGAATGTTATGTCCAACACTTGAGATTAATATCAATTGAGAAATTTTTAGTTTGTACCTAAAATTAAGTGTTTTTTCAAGTTTTACCAACTAATACAAAGGATTGCTTTATTTACTCTTTGAATAATGGAAATGCTACTATAAAGAAGAAGGATCACAATTGCCCAACATTCTACAGCAAAATTAAGTATTTTATAAAATAAAAATATGGCAAACTTTCGAACACCATCATTACAGTCTAAATCTTCTATACAGTTACAGTCTTAATAAAAAATGCTATGAAAATTTGTTCAGAGGCAGTAATGCGTGCAATTAATAAACTATAATATTGAGAAATACTTGGCTATCTTGACTTAAAATCAAGCTGAAATGACAGTAGAATGTTTATGGACTAAATCAGCATTCTTTAATAAACTTATATGGACTTAATTTTAGGTAATTTACTTTAAATAATGCTTACAGTATAATACAGGCATTCAAGCAATCAGAACTAAAGGTGATTGACCAATTTTGGTCATTGTCCTTTTAGTAGGAAATTTACAGAATTTTGTTTACTTTTTGATTAAAAACAAAATTTACAAGCCACCATAGATGCTTACTTTTAAGTCACATTTTAAATACATAGGAGGAGTGGCTGTTTGTGCGATTAAATCGTCCTTCAATTTGATAAGTTCTCGTAACTTGGGGTACTCTTCGAATCTGTCCGCTAGTCCTACATCGCGGATAAAGTTCTGTGGCCTTTGGCCTGTGTCCACAAAATGCTGGCAGTAGTCATTGTGAGGGTTTGATGATTGAGTGCCCTGGAACGGAAAAAGTACTTATCATGAACAGTAAGTCAGGTACTTATATAAAAATGAAATCGCTTCTAGCAATAAGATCTCCAGAATTGTAGTTCTAATGTTTTCTGTTGTTTTGCATCATGTGCAAAAAGTATCTATTAATAGTTTTCATTGTAATTATGTTATAATGATTACAAGTTATAGAGTTATTGTAGATCCCTATTTGGGTGAAAGCCAATAGTCAAGTTGGGTAAACTTACTAATACTACTAACTACTAAATAGCCACTTACTAAGTATTTGAGAAATTTTATTTTTAATTTAAATTATGCAATAATGTATGCAGTAGGAAAATTTGAAACAGAAGATCACCATCCGAATTACTTCTTCTTTGTGACAAACCAGACAATATACAGGTAAAGCTGCGGGCATTAACTAATGTAAAATCAAAGTCATACCTTTAGGAAAGTAGAAGAATCTGTGTAAACAAGTCCGTCATGCTGGTCTTTAGTTGCAGGCTTTTCATTGCCCTCGGCACTAGTCTCTGTGACTGCTTGTTTCTTTGCCGGCACATCAATGGATGCACCTAGTGCGTGCCGCAACTCACTCACACTGGATACACCGAGCTAAAACCACAAAACTCGTAGATATAAACACACAAACAAAACGACGCTTCCCAACGAAGATAGGTTATGTTTACACGACTCACTGTCTGAGCTAATAACTTCTTTCTTTTCTGAGACCGCTCACGGAGCTCTTTCAGTTTTTCACTCATTTTTATCTACGTATCAGTTCATTGAGTTAAAATTTTATTGAAAAAATAATCATTTTTGTAAATATTTGACAAACAAATGATCCACACCACAGAGCACAGAGTACATTTTTTTTTTTTTTTTTTCGTTCCAATTGGAACAGGCTAAGGTCTGAGACCATGCTGCCTAGTCATCAGTTTTTTTTTTTTTTTCCCCCGTTATGAAGTAAATCTAGTTAATGTCATCAGTTATAGTCATTTAATTTATTTATTTTATCAAGTCCGAGTTTAGTTTAGTTCAATTCAATAAACCTAAATGTCCAAATCAAACGTCTTTGCATGGACGTGATGATAGATAAGCCGATTGCATGGATTTAGCATTGTGCTAATCCATGGCCAAGTGTCAGTCAATGCCAGTGAGTGACATTATGTCATGTCATTTGTTTGTTCATTGTTGCTTGAATGAAAACAACAACCAAAACAAAACGTCTAAAACAAAGAGGAAATTAATTGGTCTAAAACCATCATATTTTACAACACATCATCAAACAATCACAAACAATTTTAGTTTGAAAACATACACAACCAAACAGTAAAATAAATATAAACAGTAAACAAGCAGAAATAAAATATATACACAAAGCTTTAAATAACTAAATTTGCCCAACTGTATTATTAATAAAATTATACAGAGGTATATAAGTTAAACTATTTACAAGAAGAGCCTGGATGGAGCGCGGTACCGAATCAGGACTATCATATATTTCCATAAGCTCATCCATCAGCACAAGGCGCTGAATGCCAAAGGATGAGCAGCTGAAAAATATGTGGGATAATGACTGCTCTGTTTGGATATTACAATAGTCGCAATGAGAACTGCTTACCATTTTCAGGCGGAAGAGATGGAAATTTAAATTACAGTGACCAAAACGAAGCCTTAAAATAGTTGAGTAAAATTTCCTGTTGATGTAAGTATTATTTTTGCAGAACCAGGGAGCAGTACCAATTGGTACATTAAAAGTGGCATACCATAAACCTTTATTTTGAGTTTGAATGGTGTAGTTCCAATGCCTTTTCCATATGTCAGTGGCCCTTTTTTTTAACAGAGGAATTATATCTGTACATGGAACAGAAATATTAAGGAGACTACTCGAGTCAGGGATAGAGGATGAAGAATTTGTAATTGTTCTGGCTAAAAAGTCTGCCCTTTCATTTCCTAATACACCTACATGTGAAGGAACCCACATAAATGAAACCTTGATATTGTGTACTATTAACAAGTCTAGCCAAAACTCTTTGATTAAAGGAATCAAATAATTTGTGTTAGCATGGAATTTGTTGTTTTCAAGGTTTTTAAGAACACTCATGCTATCACTAATTATTATCCAATCACAAAATCCATCATTTTTAAGTTTAATATGTTTCAAAGCAGCAAGAATAGCTACAGCCTCAGCTGTGAATATACTTATGTTAGAATTAATTTTATACCCAGTACCAGTGTTTAGAAACCTATCAAAAATAGCAAAAGAGACAGCAAAATCAGTTTTTGAGCCATCAGTGTACAGGAATCTATAGTCCCTGAACTCAGAAAATTTACTATAAACATCTTCTTTAGAGGATAACTTATCATCTATCATGATATTAATTGCAGGAAATTTACTGTTAAAGTCTCCCTGATAACATGGAAGAAGTGATGATCTATAGATTTGAAGAGTTTCAAGGAAATTTAAATATTGAGGAAAATCTTGAAGGATATAAGGAGGGTTACGAATGGATTGTAGGGAGTGTTTCATGTTTAAAAACAAATGATTGTTACTTTTATTATATAGTTTTAATATGAATCTTTCTTTCAAATATGAAAACCTTATACTTAATGGAGGAAGATTGCACTCAACTTGCATTGTATTGATGGGAGTACTTTTAAATGCTCCAGTAATGAGTCTTAAGCTTTTATTTTGAATTTTATCTAAGATATCAACCAGTCTGTTATCCCCAGCAAAACATAGAAAACCATATTCAAAGTGACTACGAATCAGAGATTTATACAAAAGCAACAATATTTTGGGATCAGCTCCCCAGGATGTACTACATAATGATTTTAAGATATTAAAAGCTTTATTAGCTCTTGAACTTATTAATTCGATATATTTTTTCCAAGAAACATTATGGGTAAAGGTAACACCTAAAAACTTAGCTTCATGAGAAGCAGGAATAGAAACTTTATCATAATACACAGGGGGAATGAAATTACTAGATTTACCAAATACTACCAATTTTGATTTTAGTGCATTTATGTCAAGATTCAAATAAGAAAAGTATGTACATAACCCTTCCAAAGACTTATTAAGAATGTTTGAAATATGTTTAATTTTTTTTCCAGTTGCATAAACTACCAAGTCATCGGCAAATTGAAGATTTTTTACTTTTGAACCTAAAATAAAATTCAAACGTCTGATATATAGAATAAAAATTAATGGAGAGAGTATGCCTCCTTGACAAACACCTGTAGACGCAAATCTTGGACCATATAACTTACCATTATACTTAACATAAACTTCCCTTTCAGATAAAAATTTTTGGACCCAGTGAACTATTTTGTTTGGAATTCCAACAGACAGTAATTCAGAACAAAGTACATCAATATTAACACTATTAAAAGCTCCAGCAACATCAAAGAATACTGACATTAAATAATTCTTATTTGTTAAGCTATTTTGTATATCAAGCTGTAGTTGACAAATGCTTTCACGAGCCGACGTTCCTCTTCGAAAACCAAATTGATTTGCAGGTAATATGTTATTTTTTTCTATATAAAAATCTAATCTTTGTTTTAGTAATTGCTCAAAAACCTTACCAACACAAGATGTTAGAGCAATAGGACGGTAGGAATCTGGATTTGATCGTATCTTATCAGGTTTCAAAATAGGGACTAAACAATCAGACTTCCATGAATGAGGGATATCATTATTCAACCACAAATTATTTAATACTTTAAGAAAAATGTACATACCTCTTTCATTAAGCTTTTTCAACATAATATAAGGGATACCATCCAGACCAAAGGCACTATCTTTTCTGGAGTAGATAGCAGACATTAACTCTTTTAAAGTAAAAGGTTTGGTTAAAAAACTATTTACAGAATTTGTCTCACTGGGAAGGGGAAAATTTGATTTATTATTGTTTACAAAGTCTGGAGTATACTTTTTCAGAAAATCTTGGACCCAGCTATCATCATTATTGCTACAAGAATATGTTTTATTAAATTTTCGCATGTATTTCCAGATTCTCGAAAGAGGCGTACAACGATTAAAAGAGCTACACAGATCAACCCAACTATTTGTTCTTTCTGTTTTCAAAGTAAGTTTTTTGAGCGCTTGTAATCTTTTAAATTCTATGTATGCTTCATCAGATGGATTGTTTTTGAAATAAAGATAAGCTGACTTAGAATTTTGAACTGCTTCTGAACACTTTTTATTCCACCACGGGATCGGAGGGTTTTTAACTAACTTAGTACGAGTGGAGTTAAGGACTGACGGATTTGTAGGAAAGGAGACCGGCGTATTATGACAAGGAAGACATCTAACGATTGCAGAATGCAAAATTTCACAAAACTCAGTATAAGCATTCAACGGAGCAAAGTTTTGAACCTCAAAGTTAGATAATTCTAAATCTACATTTTGTTCATACAATTTCCAATCTACCATTTTATAGTTAGGGTAGATGGGCAATTGTATGTTACTTTGATTATTTGCAAGACTATTATTTACAAAAACTTTAATATGTACAGGAAGGTGGTAGCTGCCAAGGGGATCATCATGCACAGACCAATCACAAGATAAAGCTAATGATGAAGAAACAAACGACAAATCTAAGGCATTTGGACGCCATGTCAAAGAACCAACTGTTGTCACTTCACCGCTATTCAATAAAACCAAATTATTATCATCGACAATCTCCAAAATATCCCTACCTCGTAGGTTTACTGAATTACACCCCCAAGATGTGTGATGGGCATTAAAATCGCCAGCGAATATCATCGGTTCAGGCACTGATTTTATTAATGATTCGAATTTATGTTTATTAAAAGTTGGAGTGCAATTAGTTGGACAATAAAAACTGACAATACTTATTTCTTTATTATTTACAGTAATTCTTACACAAATATTTTGTAAAGAATTATCAGAATATGTATGAATTTTTTTATAATGTAAACTATTATGTATTAAAATAGCTACGCCATTATGTTTGTTACCAATATCATTTCTTTCTATTTTAAAACCTTTTATGTTAAAATCTTTAATAGGAGTCAACCAAGTTTCTGATATAATTGCTACATGAATGTTGTGATCATAAAGATGTTGAGTTAATAGAAGCTTGTTACTGGAAATACTCTGAGCATTCCACTGCAAGATGTTAAGATCCATTATTAGGAGAGGAAGAACTATTTCTGAATGTTTGTTGAAGAATTTCTTTTATGGAAGATGAATTAATTGGAATATCTTTTTGATTTAAAACAATTTTTGTGATAGCGTTTGTTAACATGTTCATAAAAAAGTCTGATTTTGTTAAATTTTGTATTTGAGTTTCAATATTACGCATAGTTAATTGTGGAAATGAGTTTTCATTAAATAAATCTGAATACTTAGTAGCTCTGGACTTAACTTTATTTTCTTCAATTTTTAGTTTTTTTTGGGGACAAGTGTTTGAAATGGCTACATGATTACCACCACAATTGGAGCATTTTGCGTCTTTAGGGTCTTGCTTACATGTTTTGTAGTTGTGATCCAGTGAGCATATCGAGCATACCTCGGCATTTCTACAGTATTTTGCTATATGCCCAAACTTCAGACAGTGTAGACACTGTTTAACGGGGGGAACGTATACGCTTACCTCGTGCCTCCAGGAGTCGAGGTATACGTACTGCGGTAACTCAGTGGAGGCGAAGGTCACGGCGACTGTTTGAGTGGGCTGGTACGAGACAGCACCACAATCACTCCGCACACGACGCATGAAGCGCCTCACTTGAATAATATTTCGTGAGCTTCCTATTAATGTCGAAATCATTTTATTTGATAGATCTGTAGGGACTGCGGTAAGGACCCCAGTCACCTCAGTGTCGATTGCCGGTATTGTGGCTTTTAAACCCAGTTCATCCAGTAGTTTTTTATTTTGAAGAAAAACATTTGCGTTATTGGATAAGTCGAATGTGATTCCAATTTTATGTTTGTTAATGGATTTTAAATGCAGTATGCCAGTGACGCAATATTTGCGTATGGCGTGTGAAATGGCCAATCGGTCTTTATCATTAAACATTTTTTCATCTTGGTGGGACAGGAACACTATATATTCAGTCTTTGCACTATTTTCTGGGTACTTTCGTGTGTATCCTGGGACCTTAAACACCTGATATTTTTTAACGCTGTCTTCATCAGAGTCTGAGGATGTCTCCATCAGTGGTGCTTGATTATCGGGCGGATCGTTTTTTTTCCGTTTTCGACCCCCCATTTTCGTTCACTCTATTAGTTCGTTTCACTAGCAACTATATTTACAACTTCAACTATATTTACAAAGAAATAGGCAATTTTTTATAACAATTAGAAATTAAATTAAATTTAGGCGCCTTTCGTGATCAAAGGTTCCCGCGCTTTTTCGCACAGAGTACAATCATCAAACAAATGTAAATGTCATCGCATCCATCAATCAAGTCCCTTGTTCCAAATTGAGCCAAAATTGATTTTAGCGTGCTCACACGCCAGCAATGTCAATTTGTATCGTTTCGCTAATTAATAAAAAAAGTTAAAAAGGTAAATTCGATTTGAGTTCAATCCTAAATTTTAATGCATGCATGCGCCATGCACTAAAGCTTGGCGTGGCAAAACAAAAGAAGTCAATTAAAAGCAAAAACAAAGCAAACTTACGATCAGTGTTCAAGCAGATGCTTGGGTAAATGCTTTTGAGCCCTAGAAATTAGCACTAAGATTCATATTGCATTTTTAAGAATTAATGAGCGGCTTACTACAAGGAATTAAATTTAATAAAAATCAACCTTAGGCCAAGGTAATAAGAGGAATAATTCGAGCATGATAAAATGGACCGCTTCGTCCATCTGTCGTCGGCTTTAGCCAGTTTACTGTTACTTCTATCCTTTAACACAAATAACAGCTTATTCTGTGTGCCCAGCGAGTATCATCAATAAGATCAGTGTATTCATCATTATCATCTTAACTAATTATTATGCCGAGAACTGCGGTGCGTGCGGGTACTGCGTTGCTGATACGTGCGTGCGCACACAATACATATTTGTGGACGTTACCATAGTTGAGATGGTTGTAAAAATCAGAGTTTGCACTAATGGAGGCCACGTATCAGCAAACGGAGCGTAGGACGTCTACACAAGGTGGACAGACGACATGGTAAAGGTTGCCAGGAAGCCGCTGAAAGTCATCGGGGGTCGCATATGTTCATGGACGTCGAAATGGCTGAAATTATGATGATGTAAATATCAAAGTTCAGCACGTAAATGAGTTTTAGGACTTGATGGAGTGTCGGAATTATTTTATTTCTTTCACTTTTATCTATTTGTAGGTATGGAGAGTCGGAATAATGACCTAATATATTTTAATATCATTCATTTTTAATGCGTATTAAAAATGAATGATGGCTTCACACAATAGCTCGAGCCCCCAGATTATATCAGCGAAGCTCTGCAAACAGAGACGGGAATTATCCCGTAATTTAATCGCAATCTAGTTTCGATCTTGGTCTCAGTAACTTTACTATCAAAAATGGTATCTATTCTTGTAAACATGTAATACCTACTTACAGATGACGATGATAATGATCTAATGCGACTGAAAATGGGACAAAAAATAATTTTGTTTTGTTCAATTTTCAGTTGCATTATCAAACTATATAATTGCATATTCTGAGTTTACAAGAATACCGTTTTTGATAGTACCTACGTAATAAAATATGTTCATCGAAACTGTAGATTGCGAGTTGCGACCGAGCCGAGCGTAGCGTGTCATTCCTATTCTGTGAGTTCCGGCACAGATTAAATTATGGTTGCGACAACTTTTTAATTGGGTTAGGTGTGAACGTGCATTGTCGCGGCTTTAGCAAATGTTCGCGAATTTGTCTTTGTAGGGTTCTTAGTTCTAGGCTCATGGCGCGAAAATACTCAAATAAAAAAGTTCAACGATTCGTTTTAAAGTTGTTTAATTGCATTTATCAGGCTCCACGCAATGGCCCATGCTGTCTCGCATCAACCCGCGCCTGCAGTGGCACGCCAGACGGCACCTGCGCGGGCGCAAGATGCAGGCACGACGAGAGCACGAGGCTTCGCATCCGTAGCGGCACACGTACTCCTCGTTAGGAGGACATTTTTCTAAAAACATAAAAGCATGAATTGAGTGAAGAAACGCTCAGTGGTTTACTGCGATCTTAAGTTTTAAAACGCGGTTTTGGCTGGCGCATTTCGGGATACCTTCACGTGTGAATACTCTATTCTTTTGAACTTAGAGTTTACGTGTCGAGTCAGGTAGGACCTGACTTATAGCGGATTCTTCTTCATCTATACGGTCAATCCCGGTTGCGTCCAAAACCATTGCTTTGGAGCCCAGGGTCCGCTTTAATTGATTTACTCCCCCACTTTGCGCGGTCTTGAGCGTCTCTAGTTGTGAGATCATTGACACGCATGTCAGCCTGACCAGCAGTAGGACCTGACTAGCGGATTATTGTATTTTATTTGTAAGGTTTTCACATGGTATTTCCCGAAATTGTTTTTAGCGCCCAGGACTCCCACAGATTATCAGTGTCGCGGCAGCTATTTTTAGCTGGCACGACTAATACTGCCTTTTTGGCACATTTTTAATTTAAGTACCTGCCAATGTACCTAACATGTAACCAGTTTTGTGCCAAATAAATAAATATTTTTTTTATACTCTCTTTAAATCTGGCTAAAAGAATACAGCCTTACGACCATAGCATTATCTACCTGTCGACCACATAAGAGAATGTTATAGTCAAACAAATTCCTTTGTAACAAGTATTTTTGCATCTGTTGTAAATAAATGCATCTTTTTCACTGTAACAGCATAATCATTATTAATTGAAGACATTTCGATTCGTTATCGATACTTGTGAACTTAATGCATCGTAATTTGCTGTCATAACAATGACGAACGAAATAAGTGCAGAAGCAGTTTTTCATGCAACATTTTGTAAGTTCGTTGAGACTTAATTTGATGGCCGCACGCCTAGGACTGGGTTCTTGAATGAAGATCACAGCTTTGCTAAGCGTGCATGTGAAGCCTGCTAGTCAAATCTTTTTTTAAATTATCTTAAATTATGAAGGAAGACCAAGTATTAAACCAAGTAAGTAACTACACCTACTTAGAATCAATCAATGGGATCCTATTGTTTAAGGGGCACAATTATTGAGCTATATGACAAAAGGTTCTATGCTTTTTCGTCCAGATCATGTCAACATTCCTGGCTCTCCAAGCTTGATAAATGTACTTTAATGTACTTCACACATTGCAAGGTAATAACTCCGCGTCAGTCAGCCATGTGGGCGTGAATCTCACTCAAATAGAGCCCGCATAGATTCAGTAGCCTCTTTTGTGGCTTGAGCGAGCGAGCGAGCGATTATAGGCGAGCACAAACCTATATGAAGTAGAAAACGCAAATAATTACGTTACTTGTTTAATAAAATAAAATAAGCATCCTTTTTCTTTTTATAAGAGTTTTTTTTCTATGTGAAAATAATTCTGACAGTAAGGCACAGAATATATAATAGTACAAGTAAGTAAGGTTCGTAACTGGCCTTATATCATCCCTCCATCAATCCGCACTAGGCCTGCGTGGTAAAGTAAGGCCCAAACTATCTCATAGCTGAGATGAGGCCTTCCTGTATCCAGTTCCGTCGTTACCATAAGGGCACAAGGGGCACGTGCCCAGGGCCCCACAGGAGCCCCAAAGCACTAACAATAAAGAATGTATGGTAGATTTAGTTTTGTTTCTTTAATAATGTAGAAGATTGTATTTACAAATACAGAAAATTTATGAAATAAATCTTTCTTGTTATTTATTTTCACTATGCAATAGGGCGTCGAATTCTTGTGTGCACCAGGGCCCCGGGATATGTTAAGACGGTCCTGCCTGTGACCTTCAGTGGGACGTATACAGGGTGTGTCGTAGCTCAAACATAACCTTGGAATCACATTATTACACAAAGTCAATCGGCTATTGTTGTTTTAAATTTTTTTTCGTAACACGACTATTAAAAGTAATAACGAATAAGAAGACGCTTTTTTATATTTTCCCTAGATCTCATTTTTTTAATTTGGCACCCCTTTTCATTATAACCCTGTATACTAGGGGTTTTTCTAAACATTGTAAGTTATTAGAGCGATAGTCAATTATCAGTAAGAGTAAGGAAAGATTTGGTAGTAGTCTTTGAACAGTCTGTATACTAATGAACCAACTGTGTATTTTTTCATTGTGGCCTCACGATAAAGTCGTCGGTGTCGGTAAATGGTGACCATTCATCAGACCCTTATGCGTGTGCCCTTGATCTTTTATGGAGTCAAAGCCTTAGCCTTCGATTCGCCCTTTGTGTAACAACTGGTAAAACTTTCCAAAGTTATAGTTTTGCAGAAATTTTGCAAAAAAAATTAAGACCTAAGAAGTATTTACATCTAAGAAGTAATTACTACGTTGGTTTAAGTTGGCTTAAAGCCTAGGTTGGCTTGACTAAAACGCTTGCTTTCTTTTCTAAATTGGCTCGTTTCTGGGTATGCTGAGAGATGCTCCAGGGCAAATTCATTGTCTAGTACCTCGTAAGACGAGGATGTTACATCGTACTTCGAGACCATGACAATTGGTGTATTTTTATGGCTGCACTGGCTGTTAGCCGCGATTTTGTTCGCGTAATCTTTTTAAACCCTAAACTAAACTTTAGACTAACTATGGGTTTGAAAAGACCACGCTCTAGAGTAGACTGGACTCTAAACTAAAGACCACGTGAACGAACTCGCGGGCTACAGCTAGTGCTTAAATTTTTATTTCACATTCAAAAATATTTGCCTACTGAACAGCGGTCTAACGGTCAAAAGTGCACTCCCTAATGAAAGTTATCCTGCATCCTTCGGTAACCATAAATTTTTCTATACCTACCTGATATTCTATCTATGCTATAATCAGAATCTATTTCTGTGCCAAATTTCATCTAAATCCGTTCAGCTGTTCTGGCTATTAGTAAGGTTTATTCGTAATTGCAATATGACGCTGCGTTAGCCAAGTGCACTCAACACTCTACCTCATCGGTTATCGGTTCTATGGTAAATTGGATCAGCCAACTGCCACTTCAGCTTGCTTATTCATCTAAATTAATTACTTTGTACATACATCACATTACTGTAACTGTTAAAATAGTTATTTTAGTACATGGGCGAGATTTAACAGGGCTTGACAGTTCATACTAAATGTAGGTGAAAATTCAGTAGATATGTTTCAGAGATACCTATTGCTGCTGTATATGTGCTGGCACGTCTGTTGGATAATGAATGCAGGAGTTACTAATATTTAAAATCTTACGTCCAAGGCAGTCCTCTCTTTCCACGCAATGTCCGGTCCTATGTCTCAGCAGCGGCGGTCGACAGAGACAGCCTCTGGTGCAGACCTTCAGTGGGCAGATCGGATTAGGGTCGGAACAGCTCGGCTCGCACCAACCGCACGAGAAGAACTCTTCATCCGTGTCGCAGTCTTCGATGGAGGGGCCGTGAGCTAAGCCCATTGATATTTCGGCTGAAGATCAACAGAAATAGTAGTAAGGAAGCAGCCAAGAGTTGCTTCTGAGCCTGCTTTAGACTTGAGACTTTGAAACCAATCTTATTTTATCCTACGCTATTGTGTAAAAAAGTAGTTTCCAAGATAATAAATTATAAGTAATTTCTTGTTCAGTCAAAGGCAGGTCAACCTTCCCAAAAAGTTAAAAGTCAATTAACCGTTACAACTTTAAGTCCGACATGTAGAGATTGATATTGATTGAGAACTTTTGACATTTTGTGGTAGGTTGACGAGCTGTTGTTTGTACATTATTCCAAAATACATACGGTTCCTTAGAGGTGTTTTACACCTCCCACCTATACAAGCTTCTAAGTTTTTTTAATATTTTAAATTGGACAACATCACATACTTACATTGCTCTGATCCTATGGTAAGTAGCCAAAGCACTTGTATTATAGAAATCAGACACAATGACGGTACCAAAACACCCAGACCCTAGACAATATAGAAGTTATTTTTCTACATTGACCGACCGGGATTCAAACCCAGAATCTGAGAGACAGCGACACCACGTCATGCTCGCCTCTCAGCTACGAAGGTCGTCGCATCGAGTTAGACACGCGTACACTACCGCAGTGTGCATTACACGTTCAACCACGAGTAAAGCCCTCGCCTTCGTGAAATGCAAGAACACTGTTCAGATAACACATGGGTACCTACATACCCATAGGCGCAAAGGCGCCGATAGAAAAAAAACTCAGAGGTGCACCGCCGGAATTTTTTCTGTCGGCACCATTAGTTTTTCATGTGGATTTTCTTTAAAAATTGTTTTCATTTAAATACGCGTAGCTTTGGGTAATGTTGATTTCTTGATTCCCAAGGAGTGCATGTGCACCCCTTGGGAATCTAGACTGGAACCCCTCTGTTTGTATTGAGTTTGTTAGTATGTAGCTATAATATCGACTGTCTAAAGCAGAGATTAAATTTATTTTGTCTACCGCCCACTTTGAACATCATTTATTTTTCAACGCCTTCCAATTTTACGCCTTCCTAGACGACTACAACACCCCAACACCTCTAGGCCTTCAGCGCCCACAAGGGGGCGTTATAGTCCATTCTGAGACAGACTAGTCTAAAGGTTACGGACTTCGCTCCAAATGTAAATAACTATTAGACTCTGTTCCGGTCAGTCAAGCCAAGGTAACCCGACCCGGTACAACAAAGCCCTTGGAGGAAGAAGCAGAATTCTACCTCAGAAGCAGCATTCTACCTCAGAAGCAGCATTCTACCTACATTAGTGCGTCTACGTTTAATTTAGTTCGTAAGTGCAAAGTCAAAGTTTTTAAAAAGAAACACCCATAAGTTTAGTATTAGCCACTTTATTCAACATAACATACTACGTGCTATACAAATAAATAACTTATAATTATTATCAGTTAATAAGATCCAATTATCACAAAATAACATTTCTTTTATCACATGCATAGTCAATTAATGTAGGCGCTAAATAATTAAGTAGTTCTAGTAATGTGTATGGTAACTTTACAACAGGTAAATAATTTAAGAAAAGTAGTTAACTAATTCAGGCTACAGTTATTTTTAAATAAACCTACTTTGCTATCTAAGCGGAAACATATTAATAGTTCTTAAAGAAGGAAACAGAACAAAGATAGATTAGAAATTATATAAACAGAAGTGCAATCACAGGTTGTCTACAAATAAATATCTTACATAAAAACAATCTGTTTCACCACTAATCACCTCCATAGGGCTTAGCGTAAGTTTATTCATTGCTACGCGATTGATAATTCAACGCAGATTTGCAAAGCTTTTTTAATTTACCGCCACATGGCGCTACTCCAAATACCACACTAATTTGCGTTAAATTTTCGAAAGAATCAATTTAAAAAAAACTCAGATTCAGCCCCTTAGGTTAATGACACACGGTATTGTAAAAAAAACAGAAATATTTGTCTACTAATTAAGCATTGGAGAACATTATCCGCAACTTCAGCAAGCGATAAAACAAACTTCGTCACATACTCATACCGACTTATATTAGATTATAGTCTCATCCGATTGAAAGTTCCAGTCGACCGTGACCGTAAGATCAAAAGACGTTCGAAGGACTCCATATTTTAAAGTGGATGTTAAATGGGACGCAAATGTGTTATGGTGCTATCCCTATAAAACTTAATCGATATATTCGCCTCGTCATACTTGTAATTGTTGAATTAATGACAATAATGTAGGATAAAATGAAAAACTCACAAAACCCGTAAGTAATTTGACATTTGATTAAAAACATTGATGTAACAAGTGATGCGCTTTCCCCAAGCAAGAACCTTCTGACGGACGAAACTGTCAATAGAATCTAATTAGATTCTGATATGTCTATGTGGGCTCTAAGATATAACTAATTGAGCACAAACCTACATCTACTTATCCAAAGGTTGCCTACAGACCTTTGGGACAGTTCTCCAGTTTGACGCATTCTCCGTTTGGTGCTTTGTAAAGCCCGTCGTTGCAAAAGCACCCTCGGCTGCACTGAGCGGGACACTGAGGGTTGGGGTTGCTGCAGGTCTTCTCGCAGTTCTCACAGGGTTTGAAGACCTGGTTCGGCCCGCAGGTCAGCTCGTAAACGATCGCCGGGGGCGTACTCACTGGAACTGCTGAAAAGTTCGAGAAATATCTTATTAGGACTATTGGTCGACCTGTAACTTCTCGCCAGAAGTTGATATGCCTATCGTTAATCTGTATCATGACTAAGTACTACATCATGCAAATAATTTTAATCTACAAGAAAAGACTAGTATTAGTCAATTTGTTTACGAGGAAACAATACCTATTTTTATGGACGATTTTTTAACATCATCGTCAGACTGATCTGACATCAAAAAGAGGAAAAAAAAATCCACGAATCGTTGAAGTAAATAATTGATTTAATAATTTAAGAAAATATAAAACACACTTATACAAGGTCGCCTATTATAAACTGGTGAAACTTTAACGGAACTTCTAATTATTTCAGAGAAACCGGGCCCTATTATTTTCGTTCTTAAAAACGGGCTAGTTTTCATTTTTATTATTCCTAACAAAAAAAAAAAACAGCATTCTGTCTAGTCTGAAACGTCCCTACGTCATCGTCTCTGTCTCTCTCATTTCAATCGTGCCCCACTCTTCCCTCGGGATTCACGCACGGGACACGGGGTGTTTTATTTTAAGTTGAAATCAAAATAGTTTTTGGCGTTTTTCTTTCTTCTTTTCTAACAAAAACTTTTCTTTCTTCTTTCTTTTTTTTAACAAAAATAATTCATTTATGTTTTTGTAATTGCTCTTTAAATTTCACCAGTTTATAAAAGGCGACCTTATATATATATTTACTAGACTCTTCAAAACGCTTCGAATGAGCTAAAAGACGAAGGTTTTACTAGTACCTACCTAGTCATTTAAGAGTTCTAATACCTACCTCCGGACTCCATAATCAGATCAGCACGATGGAGTCAAATTATTGTATTCTCATTCGAATGTAAAAAGCTTACAAATTTTTTATCGATACGTCAGTTAGAAGTAGGTTAAAAAACACTGCTCACAAGATTTGATTAAATAGTTAGTTAGTTCAAGTGAAGCTAATAGGTATGTGTGTAAAAAAAATATTTGAAATGTTCCCAGTACGTTATCTGATTAAATAACTGCTAAGCTAATTTGAATATGGTTTTCATTGTTTGAAAATTTTACTTAAAGTATAATTTTATATGAAGTCACTCGCGTCTACAGAACACAAAGAGAGGATCAAATTGGTTTGTTGCTATTGCATTCTGTTTGTTTGTTTAGTTTTAAACAATTTGAAGCTTACCTATCGGGCATTTGTCCAACGTCACACAGTCGCCGTTCGGAGCCTTGTAAAGGCCGTCCTTACAGAAGCACCCTCTGCTACACTGAGCAGGACAATGTGGGTTGGGGTTGCTGCAGCTCCTTTCGCAGTTCCTACAGGAATCTAAGACCTGGTTCGAGCCGCATTTTTGCACTTCAAACGGCTTCCCTTGGAGCGGCTTCTCTTCGAGCGGCTTCTCTTCGAGCGGCTTCTCTTCTAGCGGCTTCTCTTCGAGCGGCTTCTCTTCGAGCGGTTTCTCTTCGAGCGGCTTCTCTTCGAGCGGCTTCTCTTCGAGCGGCTTCTCTTCAAGCGGCATCTCTTCGAGCGGCTTCTCTTCGAGCGGCTTCTCTTCGAGCGGCTTCTCTTCGAGCGGCTTCTCTTCGAGCGGCTTCTCTTCGAGCGGCTTCTCTTCGAGCGGCTTCTCCGTGAGCGAGCTGTGGGCTGTAATAAAGGAAAATGTATTTACACATTTCACGGCGTTTCGTAAACCTTTTTAACGTAAGAACAATTGTATAACACTAAGGTAGACTTAGGAATCACCATATTAGCACATAACTAATGATGTCAACAAAAAAAAGGACAGACAGAATGTAATTTTGACCGAGGTTAGGATAACTCTTCCAACCGGCCAATCTGGAAGTCAATGGAGGAGGCCTATGTTCAGCAGTGACGTCCTATGGTTGAAATGATGATGATGATGATGATTAGGATAAGCTTCGATCTATCTATATAAATGAAAATTTATGTAAGTATGTTTGTCCTAATATGCGTTTTTAAACCATAACCATCGGATTGTGATGAAACTTAAGCGAGTTGTTTTGCGCACGCCGGTAAAAGTTTCTGAATTGAGTTACTACGCGAACGAAGTCGCGGGCATCAGCTAGTGTTTGTATAGTTTCTCGGAGGAGCAAAAATAACATACTCTTAACGTATTCAAAAGCTAGGAATTAATTGACTTAGGTCAGGCTATGATGATTGCGATATGTTTCTAGATTACTAGTTCATTATGATATGAAAAGAAATACTTATTTCATTTTGTAATAAATTATTTCTATTATTCTACCTATAAACATCATCAGATATATGTTTATTGCCATTAGGTTTTTTGATGGTAAGTTATTTATGCTTAAATATCACACCATAAAGGCCGGCCTATACTTGGAATAACGCATTAGCTTAGCTATTCAGCGTGGCAATGTGGCCGGCCAGCCTTTTGGGCATATTTCCCCAAAACAGCGATCACAATCAGATATTTTATTTATAAGTATAATGCCCTATAAATATTTTTTTTTTTTGCCATCTCTTGTTTATTGTGAGATCAATATTGGTACTTATCGGTACTTACGAATTTCATTTGAAGATTTATTAGAGCACTTTTCCAACTTCACACACCGTCCGTCTCGGTCTCTCACTAGGTCCGCTTTGCAGAAGCAGCCCCTGGAACACTGTGCTGGACATATTGGGTTCGGGTTGTCGCAGGTCTTATTGCAAGCCTCACAAAATCTGTACTCTTCGTTGTCCGGGCACTTGGCATGGGCTGGTCGGGGCTCTGTTGTTTCTAATTTGTACGAAGCAGCTGGAAATGAGATAGAGAGCGCTATTAGCTCAGCAGATGGCAAAGAATAGCCGAGGATTAGACTCAGTGGCGTGCATTAAGAGCGGCCTATGTCTAGCAGTGTAATGACTGGTTGTTATCATTAGCCCAGTCATCTTAATTGGATCATCATAATCATCATTTCAGCCTATTGCAGTCCACTGCTGGACGTAAGCCTCCCCCAAAAAGCACGATCTCAGGCTTTTTTCATCCAGCCATCTTTTTAAGGTCCTTGGTCCATCGAGCTGGGGGACGTTACTACGTTTGCTAAGGAACGGTCTTCAATCGTTTACTCCATTTTTCATCGGTTCTACGATAGATGTGGCTGGCCCACTGCCACTAAAGCTTGCTACATTTTTGGACTATGTCTATTAATTTGGTCTGCTGCCGGATAACCTCGTTTCGGGTTTTATCCCTTAACGAAATTCCAAGCATCGACCTTTCCATAGCTCGCTGAGTGACGTGAAGTCGGTGGGCCAGCTTTACTGTCATGTATCACGTTAATTGGTTGAGATTGATTAGTCCCGCTGACGAACTGGATGGATTACAGACGCTTGGATAGATTCTTCCCCGGAAAGTCAACCCTTTACAGACTACCTGGTTTTAGCCGGCGGGATAGATATCCTAATAGTTGAAACTATTCATCTAGGTAGCCTTACTTATTCTTAAAAGAAAACCGTTGCCAGATTATTTGGCAGAGTTAATACACACAAAATCATTTAAGGAGAAATGAATCTACAAAGATCTAAACAAATTGATGCATACAATATTCAATGAAAAAACTCGTTCATAATTTTTTTCTGGTGTTTAATACAAACTTATTATAAGCATATATGTAGAAACTGAGTTTCTATGGGACAAAGGACAAGTACACTATGCTTGAATGATAACTTTTCAGTTTCAGATATTTCTAAGTTCTTTTATATGCTGTATGCATTAATACATGATGACAAGTACGGAGCTGTGCATAAAGTAGTGTGTCTGCCTTTTTTTGGAGTTTATGGTAGACAAACGTTGAAGTGCCATTTTGGTTCTTTGGCATTGTGCGGAGGTCAATAATTTCAGAATAACCAAACTCATATTAAAACTGTATCAGTTTTAATTCTGTACAATAAAGATATTTTGAAAATATGTTTTTGAATGAAACTGAAGCGAAAACTATACTTTTTAAAAAAAAAAATGTCTGTCACTGTGTATCTTGACCGCGCATCACTACGTTATTATAGTTCAAATAAAATTTTAATAAATCGAGTTCATACTACGAGGTAGGACACTGAATAATTTTCATCCCGTAAATTTGCACGGTTTCCTTAGGTGAGGGGATGAATATCTTAAATTTAAAGAACTCGTGGCACGGTGTTCCTGGTCGCACTTCTCCGAAACGGCTTGAACGATTTTTATGATTTTTTAAAAGTATATTTGGTAGGTATGAGAATAAGTCGTAAAGTATATTTCATACCGCTAGGTGATTAGGGTACAATATTTTTTTCTCTAAACTAAAGACCCCGCAAATGAAGTCGTGGGCAACAGCTAGTTATTCTTATAATTACTCGAGTTGGACTTTACACGGTATTAAACAAGTTTACAATTAAACGAAAATTGTAAAAATACAATTTTTGTGGTTCACGCAAAGTATGTACACAAACACAGTCACATTCGTATTCACTACTTAATACAAAAACAAAAAAAAACAGCTTTCTAATAGTTTGCGTTAGATCAAATAGATTTAGTTGTGATAAGTACGATACTTAAGTGTTTTTTATTCCGATGTTACATACCTTTTGATGCCTTCATGTATGTTTGGTCTCATAAATGAAACGAGAAATTATTTTCAGATAATTTATTTACTTTAGTTAAGCTATACGTAACATAAAATGTGATGGTGCTAATAAAGCTATTATATAGTTGCTAAAACTGCTTAACTTTATTAAAAATAAATTAATTTCCATGGCTTCTGTGAAAAATTGACGGATGTGTTTTGTTTAAAAGTCATCCATAATTACCACCATTTTCCTAGAAAGCAAAAATTAGATAAATGTAAAAGTATAAGTCCAAAATGTCTAGCTAGACATTTAAACCCTAAAATCTGTCCATATGGTTGAGAGTTTACCTATATTGTACCACAGACTTTAAGACAGATTAAAATTAAGCTAATTACAAAACGACTACAAGAGTTATACTCTTATAATATGTGCCTTAATGCAGTCATATAAACGTAACATATAGGGTAATTTTAAAATCATTAGCATCTATTGAACCTAGTACTTATAAGTTCATGGATTATTTTAGACTAAACATGTTTAGAAATGACAGAAAAAAAATCTTCAAAAAGTATCAAACATTCTTGGTCGATCAGCTGCTATCATAACTGTATGATCTGCATACGTGGTACGGGTAACTTGTATTTTTTTATGACATCTTCGAAACTTGCAAATGTTTACTTCAAAAGTTGAAACCTACCTTCCCCACAATTGCGATTCCATACCAATATGGAATCTCCAGATGCCAATTCCAAAATTGACATCTGATGATATCTGGGCTGGTGGCGGAACATTTCCTGTGTTGTGGCAAAAACACTAATTTTATAGGTATTAATGGGTGCATCGCGGTTGACAGTCCGACTCATTATACTGCTGCAATCAAATGCAAAACACTACAATCAAAATTTAATTAATTAATTTAAACTGAGAGCACGCGACGATCGTTAATTTATTAATATTATGTTTTATTATTTTTCAAGTCTATTTTAATCAATGGTCTATTTTCTAATGTCTAAGAATTTCACAGTTTTGTTTAAGTAGTTGTTACAATAAAAGCTTTTAATTTAATTTCTTTCAGTACAGATGTTATAGGTTTCACGAGTAGAATCTTAGTTTAAAAGGATGCCAACGATTTCAAAGTCATCCTGTATATGACCTTTATAAGTGCAATATTTTTTGGCTTTTGTATCCTTTATAAATCATTTTTTTGCTAGTTGGGTGAGAGTTTACAAATTTAAAGTAAAAAGCTCCTTTCTTGATAAGAGTGCTTTATCGCAGACTTCAAACACCCTGTAGTCCACGCGAACGAAGTCACGAGCACAACTAATCTTAAGATAAAGAATAGGCTAGTTTCCTTAAAAAAATCTAATTAGTCCGTCAGTTGGATTAACAGAAAATATTGGACACGTATTTTTTTATTGAATATATAGCTCGTTAAAGTTTCGCGTGACGTCACGCCATGCGACATTTTTTAGCACGGCGTGACGTTACGTGCTCCCATTCCCAAACTTTAATGCGCTTTATCTTCGTAATTTTTTGTTTGATTGACAAAAGAGAAAATATGTGGCCATTATTTTTTGATAATCTAACTGACGGACTAATATTTTTTTCACCCATGGAACTAGCCTATTGTAGATACCTACAATAGGCTATTTTGTTTTCTGAATATAGTTTTTGTTTTTATTCATAATTTTTTAGCGACGTTTTTCAATCATTTTGAACTACTTACGCAGCCGTGGACATTCAGAGAGCTTCACGCAGTGCCCCGTGGCATTTCTGACCTCATCATCGGTGCAATAGCACCCTGGCCGGCAGACTCCCTTGCAGTCCGGCACTGGGTTGAGGCAGGTCTTCTGACAGCCTCCACACATCAGGAGTCTCTCATTAGGCCGGCATATTGACGCCACCTGACCTGTAATTAAAATAAATATAGAAAAACATTACATACATTGCTCTGATCCTATGATAAGTAGCTAAGCACTTGTGTCATAGAAATCAGAAATAACAACGGTACCACAACACTCAGATCCGAGACAATATAGAAAAGTATTTTTTCGACCGACCGGGAATCGAACCCGGGACCTCAGTGACAGCGACATCGGTCCGGTATGCTCGCTTCTCAGCTATGAACGTCGTCTTAATCTAAAATATATTGTATAATTTACTTTGTGAATGTCCAACCAATAAATAATAATAAAAATCACTTGATAATAAATATTAAATGAATTTTCGTTTTTGTGTACATACAATCTTTTGTATAAAAAATCCATAAATGTTGATTAAATCACAATAAGATCTGCTTTTAAAAAACCATTACCAGTAAACACCACCATTTATGCGACTTAATTGGCTCCCATTTTTAATTACTTTTGCTGTAATTAAGACTTTATCTCTCCTGTGTTCACTATGTGCTAATTAAACTTGCTGCTCGCTACACCCACTACTGCCCACATACAAAGTGCATAATTAAGACTCATTTTAGCAGAAGTCCCCTGATTTAGGGTAATATAGCGATTTAGTATTTTTATTAAAGTTCTGAAGGTTCTACAAGGTGGATAGACGACCTGGTAAAGGTTGCAGGATGCCGCTGGATGCAGGCCGCTGCCAACCGGCCAATCTGAAAGTCATTGGATGTCAAGTCTGGAAGTTCAGCAGTGGATGATGATGATAGCGACTTAAGTACTAGTTGCCTAATAAGATACAATATTAATTGTAACGTTTTGGAATATTACAATAACAAATACGTGACCAATATTATCTGTTAATCTAACTGACTAGATTTTTTTAGGAAACAAGCCCATTATTGCGAACGTAATAAAGCGTGGAGATAGAACTAGCATTAAAATAATATTAACACAATTACTTAATCAGTTACCTTTGGACTCGGTGCAAACGAAAACATTTAAACTCTCATTGGCTGTCATAATTCATCTATTTTGAGTGATAAATCCTCATCAAAACAAATCATAAGTGTGTAAATAAAAGTAAACTGGTGAATACCGATTTCATTTCCTATTTTTACACTCTTAGGTATGAAATTCTTTTGAAATTATCATTGAAGTAATAAGCTATTTAATAAAAGAAGAATCATCAAAATCGGTTCATATTTATCTAAGATATTGGGTAACGTATCTGGTATGGAGTTTATGCAATGTTTGATGATTTTTTAATAGATAGAATAGATAGAACATTTGAACTTGTCAAATTTTATATGGGATCATTCCGAAAGTATTTTCTTTCGAACTAAAAATAATAACTGAAATCGGTCAACGTGGTAACGAATGATCGCTGAACATACATAAACAAAAAAGATTCAGACGAATTGAAAACCTTCTTCTTTTTTGAAGTCGGTTAAAATAACATTTGATTCATTTGAGATTGTAGCCCAAGTTTGGGCCATCAAAACAATAAAACCGGTAGTAAAACAATGAGTTCTTAGGCATAGACAATTATTTAAATTTTCCAACCATATTGCGACAATCTTAGCCTGTCACTTCGTTGTACATTGTCCATCTTTTTATGGGAAAGGCGATCATTTTTCATTGTTCTCCAATAATGTGTGGACAGACAGACAATATGTCTGTTTACTAATAACCTGCCTGGTTACCGATTACATCGGGGAAATCGATCGATGATACAAGCTTGTCATAAGACAAGTATTGTTTAGACGCGCGTGGAAAGTCGGACAGTGGGCTATCATAATACGAGTAGAGCCACACAATATTATCATATGCTAAAGTTGTATGTTTGTAGGAGGTTAATGTAACCGAAGAAACTGATGTACTACGACAGATAACAGGTATCGTATAATGGAGTAATCGATCCATGGTGTTGGATGACCACTTCGATGTTTAGATTTATCGAATCACGCAAGATATGTGTGAATATCTCATAATGACAGAGGCTCTAACGCTCAATACATTTCGATGCAAATCTGTTTGTGTTTTAAGCCATCAAGCCGTATAAAATTGAGTCGAATTTGTAAATGATAGAGAGGCATATATATACTTTATTGCACCAAAACATTTAATTTTTTAAACAAAACACAGCTATGTACAATCAGACGGTCTTATCATTACAAGTGATCCATTTCACACAACCTTTGGCATTTAGGTAGAGGAATCAATATTTATTGCACAAAAACGTTCAAGAAAACAAAACAGCTATGTACAATCAGGCGGTCTTATACAAGGTTACATTGCAAAGGGGTCAAATCTTTAGGAGTTGCTCAGAATCAGTAACTTAATCGAACTATGCAAAGAACAAAAAATTTTTTTCACATTTAATTATTCCTATCCGCTGTTAAACGTCATACGCGTGGATAATTTAGATCATTCATGAAAAAAAACGCACCGTATGTGCACTGCGTAAGGTCCTTGTTGGCTCGCCGTACTTACGCTTCTGATAAATGGCCCCGCGGCTTTCGTAGTCTCGTTATTGACTTTATTTTCGGATATTGTAAAGTTTTTTTTCGTTACATACGATTATTAAAAATAATAACGATTAAGGCGCTTCTTTATAATGTACCCTAGATCTTATTTTTTAAATTTGGCACCCCTTTGCAATGTAACCCTGTATGTTTATGTATCGCTACAAGCGAATGCAACCTTTGGCTCCTCTGGATAGAGGAAATTAATTTGTAGTAGAATAAATACCGTAGATACTGAAATAATGTATACTGATACTAGCACCCACTACATACAACTTCAGTTCAATTCAGAATCACCAAAGTGGAAGGTTAGGTAAGTAGGTAAACCTCAGAAAATCACCAACCAAGATAAGTATGCCAAGATCGCGAAATAAAGTGCGGTATCCATTATTAGATTTTAGCAAGCTGTATTCAGACGATATACCGCTTAATCCGAAACCTCGCATTCAATAATGTGTCATCCAATTCATCACATGATTATAATGCGGTAACTATACATGTTTATTCACAGGATTAAAACAACAAACAATAGTAAACACACTAAACACTAATAGGCTAGTTTCCTGGGTCAAAAAAATATTATTCTATTTAGTCCGTCAGTTAGATTAACAAAGAATATTAGACTCGTATTTTGTCTTTTTGTCTATAAAACAAAAAATTACGAAGATAAAGCGCATCAAAGTTTAGGAGTGACGTTACGCCTTGCTAAAAAGTGTCGCAAGGCGTGACGTTACGCGGAACTTTATATTTTTTTGTTTGATTGAGAAAAGAAAAAATACGTGTCCAATATTTTCTGTTAATCCAACTGACGGACTTATTATTAGATTAGATCCATTGAATTACTTAATTTTCTTTTATTGAATTCTCCTAACCTCCTTGTTTGGCGGTTGTTTTACAAAAACAATATACCTTTTCAGGGCTTTCAATTTTTTCTCTTTACATGTAGTTTCTTGCCCTGACTAGCACAAAATAAACCTCCAAAAATTTACCCTTAAGGAACAGAAAGATTAGAAAAAAAACAAAGGTTACTAATTCTCATAAGAAAAAGAGTCTTCATAAGAAGTCTAAATCCAGTTTCGATCAAGATCCTATTGGGACTGACGTTAGCATCAAAAACTGTATTCTCAACATTCTCGTACACTAATAAAATTACGTCAATTTTTCAAAAAATGCAACCGTAGTTCTTAACGCGACTGAAAATGGAACTATTTGATTAATTTTAAATTTCGGGAATTAGACCTCTGGTAGAGGGAAAAGGTTCAAGTCAGTAAACTTATCGGAAGGAGGAGGAGTTTTGCCGAACTCAACTTTCCCCTCTAGCGGGTTAGTGACGGCGGGGCGGGGGGGTCCTGATCACATTGCACAGCCAGACTGGGGTGATCCCGTGTGTACAGGATCAACTATACCCTATGATGGAAGCCCGACATAGGCCGTACGTAGGCAATGATTGCCCTTACGAGTTCCCATACACCGCAGGTTTTTTAGTAGGTGGACCTTGTCGGAAAAGAGTTTGAAACCCACTGTTTTCTGACAAGGCAGTCCCACATAACGATGCTGCTTCCCCCGAGGCGGTATGGTACGAGTAAAGCATTTTCACTAGGCTAAAAAAAGAAGAAAGAAAAGAGAGATGAAAGATGACCCAGAGAGGTACAAATGCTGCTCATCACAGAAACACCTGCCTATTGCGGAATCCGAACTCGTAACCATTTGGATTTGCAGACTAAAGCGCGAACTACAAAACCAAGACGATATTTAAATGCTGAGTTATTTACTTCGTGCATGACAGGACCTACATTTTATGTGTTGTATGTATTTTATAATTATGTTAGTCCTATTACCAGTTTATGTCCTGTTCGTTGCTGACATCATAACAATGGTTCTCTTATCTACATCTCAATGTACATGTTGTGCTGTTTATCCAAGTTCTTATAGGCACACAGCTAAGATATTAAATCTTACGGCGACTGAAATTTATTTGTCCAATGCGACTTTGAGCATAAAATTTGGATGCATTTATCAAATCTTGGAGAATGGTATTAGAAAGCATGGGGTTGTTGTCAAAAGATATTTAAAGATATATGGACCAGTGGTATACACCACTCTAAACTTAAAAGAGCGTAGATAACTATATATTTTTTGAAATCGAGATACATATTCGGGATTTAAAAAAATGTTGCATATTATTTAACCTTAATGTTCTAGAGGTTTAATATATGTATATGTTGATTGTGCTCTTTTTACGACGGCAGATACGTTAACATGTGACCGATCAGCTGATTTTTTTTTGTATGGGGAAGTTTTTTGTTTTGTGTTTTGGTAAAAGTGATTGTATTTGGGCACGAGAATCAGCCAGAAGAGGGATTGCGTACACAAATAATGACGATGTATAAAATAGATGTGATAACATTATATTAGGTATAGTATACATATTTTATTTACTTTTTTCTAACAAAATAGTTGGATTCAATCACAGACGAGACGTCTCTCACCCTTAATGCTCAACAGTACGTGGACAGTGTTGTTTCTTCATCAAAATCTACATAGAAAACACAAAGTAAGGTTCAAGTAATATTGTTGAATATACTCGTACCTACCAGCTTTAGTTAAATTAATAAAATGATCACATTTTTACATCCGACTGTACTAACTGCAAACAAATCTTAATGTTATTGACTTCTTGTATAAAATTTTACGCTTTTGTAAAATTTTTGCTGATGCAAAGGTTGTCATCATTAGTCACTACTTAGAGGTAGGTTTTCGATAGTTTATTTTTTAATTATTTAGTAAAGACTGGTAGACTTGTTTTAAATCAATGCTGAGGTAGGTTTTGGTTCGTTTTTGTGACGATTGGTAATTTGTTTTAAATGAAATCTACTAAAGTATCAGAAGGTCGGGCGATAGTGTGCAGTAAGAGAGGCCTTATGCCCTATGGATTTGCGTATGATCCACTGGGCGTTTCCTCATACGAGACTCTTTAGTGAGTGGTTCAGGTTTTTTTAAATTAAATACCCTTTTCAATTGTTTTAGGTGGCAGCAAGCGGGTAACACGACTTACAGTGGCGACAGCTATCGGTATTCGGATACTGGCAAAATTTTTGCCTGTACTACTGTATTTGCGAACAAATCTAATGTTATTGACTTCTTGTATAAAATTTTACGCTTTTGTTAAATTTTTGTCGATACAAAAGTTGTTATTAGTCACTACTTAGAGGTAGGTTTTTTTAGTGAAGACTGGTAATTTGTTGTAGATTATAAATGCCTGTGCCTTGTATTATTAACAGTTTGGTGGGTACATTGAAAAACATTATTAAAATTATGCTGTGTTCCTAAATTATGTAAATAAATATAATGGTCCTTTTGCATTTGTTAACGTTCTCTATTGGACCAACTTTGAAATTAAATCTTCCAAAATGTAACTCTTTAACGTTTAATAAAGTTAACTTTTTCGAAACGAATAAGCGATTGACGAAGTTAACTATTTTGGTTAACGGTGCCCAGCTATTCGTCATCTCATCAATTCACACTCATTAATTTTTGTTGATAACGGTAAGAAGACAGATTAATGAGGTGTCTCCTGTTAAATAAATAAAAGTTTATTGTGTCTTTTTTGAAATATCGAATTAGCTATCATATAAGTCACCAATAACTTTTCGGTGACGGTAGATAAATCATTTGAATATACATATGTTTAAAATTTTGGCACACACAGCACTTCATTTTTTTTTTACCCATTGCTTTAATAAAGTTAGGAAGATTCGTCTAAGTATATTACTTAAGTTATTTTGTCATCATCATCATCATCATCATCATTTTAGCTACTTTGATCCCACTGCAAGCCTGTTACTTTTTTTCAAATGTGACTACATAGAAATGGTCGGATTTCTTGGGTACAGAGGAGTAATGACAATCGCTACTAAATTTTAAGTATCTATGTTAAGTAAAGAAGGAAGTAGTATGGTTAACCTACGAACCGGATTAAATACGGGTGAATTAAGAAGACAAATAATGTAAACAACAAAAAATATGTGTTTCAGAACTTAGAAGACTATACACGAGTAATTCTACCAGATTGCACATTATTACCTCAAAAAGAAAGGTTGTTTATTAAAGTCCAGCCTCCCTTAATGACATTAAAGGTAGCAAATACATAATTAGTTTCATACACACCGTGCACTACTGCGGCCACACAAACACAGAGACACACAAGCACACGCGCGAGCTCCATTGCGGCCGTTAACTACTGACGAGCGGCGCCCGCGCACGCTTTTATGCAAATCGTGTGGGGGTTTAGAGACTGAATTGGTTCGAGTCATGGAGCACATACCTTATAGAGCAACCATACGAACTATCTTTCTCAGAAACTCGTAAGTGATTTTTCACTTACGTTTAGTATGAAATGACAAGTGCTGTCAACTCTCGTCCATACAAAAATAGTACAGATACAGATTAAAATAGCGAAAATTTTGTCGAACAAATCATAATTTAAGACAGTTCTTCTCTTCATGGCATGGCTCCAAGGTTCGCGCTGTATGTTCATAATAATATATTTGTTCATAATAATAAAATTATTTATTTCTCTTTCACAAAGGTAACACTTAAGTCTAGTTGCATACGTATACAAATACAGATACTTATTTCCTTTGTGAGAGACTGGTATCTGTACTAGGGTACGGAGCACCCTGTCTGACCGATTACCAGGCACTCACCCTGCGGTCCTACACAAGCGCGGAACTAGTTAGGAACATGCTTTAAAAAAAAGCTATGAAATTTTATCGTGAAATTTAGAATAGTATAGTGCGTGTGTGTGTGAGTAAGAGAGAGTGAGTGTGTTTGTGAATGTGTGTGTGTGGGTGTGTGTAGTTTGAAGTTCGATTCCAACTGTGCTTGATCTTCTGGGTTGAATTTTAGTAGGTAGTAGGTATTCTAGCAGGTTAGACGACTAGATTGACGTAGTGATTCGTTGGTTCGATTCCTGACGACTTTCGTATTCGAGAGATGAGCATACCGGACTCGGTGTCGCTATCTCTGAGGTCCAAGGTTTGATTCCCGGTCGGTCAATGTAGAAAAACCACTTTTCTATATTGTCTCGGGTCCGGGTGTTGTGGTACCGTCGTTGTTTCTTATTTCTGTAACACAAGTGCTTTGGCTACTTACCATACGATCAGAGCAATGTATAAAAATATAGATGTTGTCCAATATTTATATTTTGCCCTGCCCAAAACTTTGTTTACGCAGGGCCGATATGAATTGGGGATTGGCAATTATTTGGCATTATTTAGTGGACAATAAATGCCACGTGCCGTTAGTGCCAATGGTAAATTGGATCGCGAAATTGAGTTGTAAAATAAACGGGAGCTTTTACGGCCGAATGACAAAATTGGGCGAGCCAGAATACAAAACATTGTTAAAACCGCTTAATTATCGTAATATAGTAATACGTAACGATAATGAATGATTATTGCTATTACTTTGGCATATTTATCATCATCATTTCAGCCATAAGACGTCCACTGCTGAACATAGGCCTCCCCAGTGACTTCCAGATTGGCCGGTTGGAAGGAGCCGCATCAAACCGAAACTGAAACGTGGCCTCTCACTATGGGCCTCATAAGAAAGCTCAAGGTTGCACAGCGTGCTATGGAAGGGGCTATGCTCTGTGTTTCTTTGCGAGATAGAATCATAAATGAGAAGATTCGTAAACGAACAAAAGTCGCTGAATATTTATCATACAATCAAATATAATTTAAAATACAGACTAATACAAAAACGCCAAGAGTGAAACGGTTTATCGCGTACTTCCGTAAAAAAAAAAATCTGTAAAACGTAAAAACATCAAAAATCTTTTTTGAGAATTCGATGTTGGTCCCATAGAACTTGTTATAATTAAGCACCAGAATCGGCCCCTAAGTGGATTTAGATTATTTTATTAGCACCTTGTATATTACTTATCGATAGATATTTATCTTTTTCAACATTGTTCATTTTTAGGTCAAGGTTGTTTTGTGTTAATAATTAATTTCTGAGTAGTCGAGGATGTGTTGATGTGTTGATGATGCTGGCCTGTTTACTCGTCATGTGTCGTAACATGAGTTGTGACGCGAGATGACGTCACTTATTGCCTTGTTGAGCAAGGACACGGAGGCTGAAGATCGAATAACTTTACTATAGTCATCATCCGTATGTTTTTGTTTAGCCGTCATAGTTAAGGAAATCGTTTCTATTTTCCAAAGATTTTTCGGACCTTCAGAAATAAATGTACCTGTCAGTTTGAACGTTTGTCTTTCCCTCTGTTATAGAGCACTGCCTATTCAAAATCTCTACTCAGACCAAAGAGTGACTGGTAAAGAATGCCTTATGACATCCAGTTCACCTTTTGTTATAAAAAATATTGCTATTACAACTCCCGTTAAAAGTATTTTAACTAAAAAATTTGAAACTGCAAAGTATTATGTCGTCGGTGATTTTAAAAATTCCAATAATGTCAAGAGCACAGCTCCACATCTCATTGATGCGATCGGCGCGGACGCAGTGACGTCACACCTCACCTCGACTTGCGGTAAAACCATTCATAAAATGGTTATACCAGATTATGAGTAGTACAGTCAGCACCGTATTCTCCTAAATGGCAAATTAAACTTTTAAAATGTGTCATTATGTGATATAATGACTTGTTCGATCATCATTATTGTCTTCTCAGCCATAGGACGACCACTGCTGAACATAGGCCTCACCTATCTTAATGACTTCTAGATTGGCCGGTTGGAAGCGGCCTGCATCCAGCGGCTTCCTGTAACCATTACCAGGTCGTCTGTCCACCTTGTGGGTGGACGTCCTACGCTGCGCTTGCCGATACGTGGCCGTTCAGAACCTTTCTGCCCCATTGGCCGTCAGTTATACGTGCTATGTGCCACGCACACGTCTTGTTTGATGGCATTTAAATCTCATAAAATTTTAAATCAAAACTACTTAGGTACATGTTAAATTACCTCTAGCCTAGTGGTTCTCGCTCCGGAGTACAAAGTCAGGCGGTTGCGGGTTCGAGTCCCGCAAGGGGAAATGTTTGTGCAAATGCACGAGCTCCTCATAGTATAAGCTTTGCTTAGTGTGGATTATTTATTTTGTGATTTGGGGCCAGATATTTGGTGTGATTGTTGGAAATTTGTTTTTCATGAAGTGCCTATATATGAATATAGAATGGACGATAGACTAACACAGGACTTTTTATATAATAAGTTTAAATAAGCAGTATAAAGTTTAATACTTTTTTCATTTTATTATGATGTATACCTGTGGGTCTGGGTGTTGTGGTACCGTCGTTGTTTCTGATTTCTATAACACAAGTGCTTTAGCTACTTACTTACTTTAGGATCAGAGTAATTAATATTTATTTTTTTACTAGCTGTCCCGGCGACTTCGTACCGCCCCTTCACACTTTTTTTTTTTGTTTTTTATAGTTATTCTGCTATTCGGGGCGGAGACAAATGCAACAAATCAAAGATCATAAAAATCGGTATAGCCGTTCTCGATTTATAAATGGTGTAATTAACCCGACTTTGTTTTATATATATAGATGTAGATTACTAGTTCTTTACTTCCTTCTAGGGCAGGGGTCCGCAACCTTTTGAATCGGAAGAGTCAAAAATTACAATTCACAAAATTTCAAAGTTTTTAAAGAGCCATAATTTTTTTTTGATTCGGATTAATTTCCAAATTAGATTTCGTTACAATTTGCGTGGAGAGGATTTACTATGAATGCTAGAGTGGTTTTGTTGGTTTTGAATTGATTGAGAGATAGAAATGGTGCCTAATCCTCGTTAGTCGATTGAGAACGATTTTTAATGATTTTTTAAAAATTAAATACAATTGAGTATGGAACTTAAAAGCCGCAGCTTCACATCCAAAGAGCCGCATGTTGCCGACCCCTGTTCGGGTCTTAAGTCGTTTCGCACCACGAGTTATTCGCACCGCGGGGCGAATCGCCCAAGACCTTTTTTAAATGGGTCCTTTCGCACCAAGGGGCGAATCGCCCATTAACTTTTTGTAATGGGTCGATTCGGACCGCAGTGAGGAACAAAACAGTTCTGTACAAATAAATAATTGGAATCGTTAAGTTTTTGTTATGCGTCTAAAGCGGACTAGAAAATGAGCATTGGGTCGTTTCGTCCCGCGGTGCGAATCGCCCGTGGGGCGAAACGACTAAAGACCCCCTGGTTCTAGGGGGATAGCAACTCTATGAGACCATCAAAATAGCAAACACACATTTTCACTAGGTACCTACATAACCTCTCAAACAACAAACTGATGACAGCTGGTCGGCGGTTGAGTATAGGGAAGAGAAAATGTGTTTATAATTGATGTTGATCTCATAGAAAAAGTTGTAGTATTTGAGCAGTAGAATCGGCCCCTTAAGGTTTATTACCCGACTGCCAAAGGAGGGTTATGTTTTTTGCTTATTTATTTTACGCGTTGCATGGGTACTATTATTGTGAGGTTGAACAAACCAGTGCGGGTGGCGCAATCATTCAAGATCTTATTCTTTTGACGTGTTAACAGCTTAACAGACAGACTGAATTAAGAGCGTATGCGGGTGACCTTTGTCTTGGTGCTGAAGAAATATTACATTTTTTACCGCTTTGTAGGTTATAAATATAAGCGAGCCTTGAGTGGGGTATTCCTTGACTATGACACGTTGTACTAGCTTCGGTCCTCGGCTTCGACCATTTAATTTAAACCCGCTCAGCCGTTTATCAATCAATCTTACAAAACACCATAATAAACCTAAATCGCTCAACACACAAACCCCAGAATTGGCCTTATAAGGTAATGCTTAATGAATAAAGCGATTTTGAAAATCTAAATGTGGTACGGTGGTAATATGAACCGAATCTTTTTATAACCTGTGTAACATAAAAAACATACAGTCGAATTGAGAGCCTCCTCCTTTTTTGAAGTTGATAATATGCCATAAATACATTAAAATGAATTGAATATCATTTAAATTGACGTGATTGGCGTAGGGGCGCGTTGATTCGCCTTGCACGCCAAAGGTCCGGGGTCAAATCCCAGTTCAGGTCAAATTAAACCAAACTTTTCTGTATGTGAGACAAAACTCATTGACTGGTACCGTGACACAATTTAAGGATATTAGTCCCTTACCCCGAGACTGTGGCTATTTGTGATAAAAATTTAGAAATAACTTTAAAAGCGTATTTTTTTTGTAAAGTATGCATAAAGATAAAGAAATTTATTTGCTTAAAATATGGTTTACAAGATGTTAAAATTAATTACATTTCCACATATTTTACCAATAAATCAAAATGTACAATATTTCAATGCATTTAATTGGATCAAATTACACAACAAATGTCAGTTAAATTACTACATTGTTATTAATTAATAAACACAGTCATGATTAAGTCCAAATTTTATGTCAAGTCATAAGTTACAGTACATACTTTATTCCATAATGTCACTTACTTGTGCTTATTCCATAATGTACTTACGTCCCACAGCGGGGCACAGCCCTCACCTCGTCTATGAGGTGGTTTGGGCCCAGGGGCGTGCATTCCATAATGCAACTTAGATCGTTTCTGTGCAATTTAACCAATGTTAGGCTGCTCCGAGATCGCCTACTGTTTCACGCAAACTTACTCAATTTTCACTTACAGCCTACCCCCATCTGAAACCAATGCACGTCCCTGTTTGGGCCATTGTTCCACCACGCGGGCACATGGTGCCTGCGGTGCGATGGATGGGTGTTGGAAGGCCTGTGACTTAATCTTACTGTCAGTCAGATGTTATTAAGCCGCTTGGCCTCTGACTAGGCTTCACGACTCGTATCAAGCGATATTATCCGGGATCAACTTTTAACGTGCCTTCCGAAGCACGGAGATGCTTGTGATAAATTAATGATATGATTTTACTATTTCTTAACAGGTAATGAATATTATGAATAAATTCTTATCTTATCTTATCATAACTTTGGTAATCACTACAAAAGCGCTGCCGCCACTGAGCTACAACCAAAAAAACCGTAGATACTAAAACGATTTTTCCTATTATACAGTACGCAAAAACTAACAGAGGGCGTTCTCTTCAGTCAGATTATATACATCATTAATAGATTAAAATAAAAAAAATACGAAAATAAGCATAAAAAAATTCAAAATCCAAAAAATCCAAAAAATAATAATATCGAAACGACTGTAAAACCAAAATCATAACACAGAATAGTAACTAGTGTTTTATCAATGCGCAAATTGGCGACGTCGCTTTTCTATCTTACTCGCACGGTGAGAAAAGGGTCGGACGTTCATTATTTTTCATGAAATTTTTAATTTCAAACAAATTTTTAATGGATTTTTTTTTTGTATGTATTGATGCTGCTATAGTATTACAGGTTAATGAAACGCCTTTCATTTCGTTAGAACATACTGTATATTCTGTGCTAAAACCATGATGCATGTTAATCAAGTTAGAAGTCTTATGACATAAATAGAATGCCTTTACCAAAGATCAGTAAACATAAACGGTAGTGTTGCTTTTCTACTTGAATGGTTCTTAGGGTTCCGTAGCCAAATGGCAAAAAATGGAACCCTTATGGATTCGTCATGTCTGTCTGTCTGTCTGTCTCTTCGTCCGTATGTCACAGCCACTTTTTTCCGAAACTATAAGGACTATACTGTTGAAACTTTGTAGGTAGATGTATTCTGTAAACCGCATTAAGATTTTCACACAAAAATAGAAAAAAAATTTTGGGGGTTACCCATACTTAGAACTGAAACTCAAAAATTTTTTTTTCATCAAACCCATACGTGTGGGGTATATAGATACATAGATATATAGATAGGTCTTCAAAAACGATATTGAGGTTTCTAATATAATTTTTTTCTAAACTGAATAGTTTGCGCGAGAGACACTTCCAAATTGGTAAAATGTGTGTCCCTTGTAACCTCTAAAATAAGAGAATGATAAAACTAAAAAAAATATATGATGTACATTACCATGCAAACTTCCACCGAAAGTTGGTTTGAACGAGATCTAGTAAGTAGTTTTTTTTAATACGTCATAAATCGTAAACCGCAATTTACCATTCGTAATGTAATGGATTTCATTTTGCAATATAATTTGCAAATACCATAACTATGACTCGATTGTCGTGATGGGTGAACTTTTACTTATATAGGTACCTACAGGTTTGTACGGAACCCTCGGTGCGCGAGTCCGCCTAGCACTTGGCCGGTTTTTAATCAAGTAAGTGGTCGCAGCTTCGAGTCCCTGAGGGTAGTAACTGTTGAGGAGTTCCCCTCTCCACTGCTGACTGCTGCTGACCTAATTTCTGCTAAGTTTTGGATTTTGAAGAATGTTTTTTTAGGTGGCAATTTGAGAGTTTATTAATTACCTGTGTAGTATCATCGCGGTAAATGTTTTCATTATAATACTGTGTAAGTACCTAGTATATATACTCCATTTTTTTAATGGACAACATGTCATAAGTTTTGTGTTTTTCTGTTTGATATTTCAAAGTTGGTCCTATAGTTATGAGTTGTTTTATTTCATCACCAGAATCAGTGTCAATGACCTAACTACGAAAACGTTTTGTTCGTTTTTGACGTATAAACCTAACAAATTAAAATTACCATCTACTTGTTTCAAATGACAATTATTCAGAGCGAATAAAAGCAGCCGTGTTTTAATACGGGTATTTAATTTGTTCATATTTTGTCAAATGTTTGACACGAGTAAATGGCTATTTTAATTTATTAGGATTGTACGTCCAAAAGGACGAAACGTTTTTTCCTAGTAGGTAGGCCTCATTGGTGTTAGTGATCTAAAGATTTCCTGAATATGTGATTTATTTACTGTTTAATTTACTTAGATCGATATTCTCGAAATACTCCGCAGTCTTCTCAAAGGGACAAGGCAATCTTCTAATGCACGCTTATCTCAACTAAACGGGGGATGTCTTCCCCTCTGCTATCCGCCTGGGCCATTGCAGTTAGCGGAGATTCCGTAATCGCCATCTTTAAGTTGAGGATTATTGGTGTTGGGGATTTGCGAGATTTGAGTAGATAGGCTTTAAGATGACCGATAGTAAATAAAATCATTCGAATGTCAATAATACGGAAAATGTTGGATTCAAGCATTAACTTAATCTTATTGGATTTTGTTAAGATATTCATCAGGTTGTACAAAAGAATAGTAAAATTCTTAAAATCACGCTATTTGCTGTTTAATACAACGTTTTTTTATGTTAGCAACATCGAAATGGTACCTATACTTGTAATATTTACTTGAATATTTTATTGAATAGAAAATTAGGAAATAAAACCAATCATCATCATCATCATTTCAGCAGTCCACTGCTGAACACAGGCTTTCCCTAATGACCTATCATCGGGTATTGCCAATACTCGCCACGCTTAGCAGGCGGATTGGCGAGCGCATTTTTTAAATAAGATTTTGCACGCAGACGCTGCTGTCAGTCTTGTGCTACAGGAATTAGTCGCCTCTTACGACACACCTCCTGTTGGCGGTAGGAAACAGTATTCTTTACGGCCGTCCCCACACGGCATAAAACCAATAAAACCATCTTTTTTTTGTAATTAATTAGGCTCTTTTACACTTATGGTTACAATTACATATTCTTTTCTACGTGCAAAGGACAATGGAAAATTTTGTATGTCTCTCGGAGTTTTGTAAGTGTCTGAACTATAGTTTAAATATTAGCACTGTGTTACATTGTTATCAGGGAAAACTAGTTCGAAGCCGTTACTAGTTTATTGTGTCCAAGCTACAAATCAGATAAGTACATCAACAGCCAACAGTTTTTCCAGCAAATAAGCAACTTAAACTACGGTCAATTCGATCATTCAGTAACAGATAAAAATCTCAAAAAATTCATCCTTACCATTTGTGATCGTAATGTTACTGGGAGTGGATCGACACTGGATCGCGGCTATTGTCAAATTATGGGAATTGGGGCTCTGGTTATTACATTTGGAGTGATTGCCATAGAACCTCCGCAACCCTAAGGCAGGGACACCAGTCCATTTTGAACCATGAATAAAGACCCCAGTATTAAAAAAGATTAAAAATTCGTAACACACTCTTATCCTTAAGGGTGTGCATAGTGCATTTGTTACGCCGTTCTTACTTACATTAACATACAAATTGTTTCCTTTTTGTTATTGTGTTAACCTAATTATTGTATGTTCTTATGGTAATTAAGGATAGTCTGCGGCAACTGTTTTTGTTTAGTTAATTGACACACATATTATGCATGCGAAAACATTAACTACAGCAGTTTTGTCGATTTATAATAAATGGGTTTACAATCAAGTAATTAATTGCGATTACTTTGCTGAATTTTTTATTGTCCCTATCGTTAAAATAAATAAAACGAACACTGGTGATAAGACAAATCTTTTAAATATGGATCTGCATTAAAGTTAACGCAATCGTGTTTCAGATGGGGGTTAAGCAATGTTAACAATTTACATTTTTTAAATGGACTTTTTTTAAAGCTTGCCATAATATTATCCTAAGTAGTACCTATGCAGTAGTGTTTAATGCTACTTTCTCTTCAGAATCCTCAAGAAAATTGTCTTCGCCCCCCTTATTATTCTTTCGGCACTTAGCACAGTCCAATCGTTATAATATTAATATCAAATCAACAAAAAATAGTAGTACTTAACTGTTTCAACTGCTAAATTTAAAGGGGTTCCCTTTCTTGTGAAAATATACACAAGTGTCAAACTTGGTGTGATAATAATAAAAACCTTGCAGTTGAATTACAAATAATAAAAACAGGCTAAGTGTAAACAGGGGCGTGCATTGGTTTCAGATGGGGGTAGGCTATGAGTGAAAATTGAGTAAGTTTGCGTGAAACAGTAGGCGATCTCGCGGCAGCCTAACATTGGTTAAATTGCACAGAAACGATCTAAGTTGCGCGCTTTAGTAAGGAATAAGTACAGGTAGATGACAAAATGGTTACAGAATATTTATTGTTTATTGTTTAATACGTAATTAATAATTATGGTTAGCTGTCGGTTTTTTATGAAGGTAGGCTCTGCATAATAGCCTATAAGGAATGCACGCCCCTGAGTGTAAATCGTGTTCTCGCTAAGAAGCCTGATCAAGTTAAAGGAAATGACGATTGCATACAGAACACTCGATATTTTAGTTTTAATTCTCAGCTAGTTTAATATTGCTGTAAATTTTTTGTCAGCGTTACGAGATGCCATTTCATTTGCCAAATTGCGATTTGATCTGTGTGATATCAGATAATTTGTAATTGATATTTTTTGTAACACAGTAACGAAGCAACTTTCTTTGATTCACTTTCATTTATGTAGTTGATGCATACCTGGTTCCTTTGTGACAAAATGTTATGTAATTAGACATAGATTAATATAACATTGTCAATCAATTAAATGGAAAGTTGTCTGGAAGAGATATTTCTTGCGATAAGACAACTTGTACGTATTCATTCATCTGTCTATACAGAGTGATTATGAAATCATGTGCTTTTTTAAAGATCTTATTGGATGCTGACATTTACTATGATTAATTTCTAAATCGCGAAAAAAAACCGATGCTTACACATACACATGCCCTTCTTAGATAATCATTTGTATGGAACAGCCGTTATTTTCCACTTGTTTGAGATGTAAATACCTTAATAAAAGCTGTTGTAGATCAGCAGCTGATAACGTTTTAAAAAGTCAGCGAACTACTGCGTACTACAGCGTACATTACAAATCCTATTAATTTAGCAACACCAAGTTGGTAATTGTTAAATTTTTACCTAAGAATAATTTATTTTGACTTGCTAATGTTTTATACATGACGTAATTGATACATGACGTATTTTAAGTCTGCTGCACTGCTGCTGCGACAATCGCTGGGCGATTATTTTGTCGCTGAATATAAAACATCCAGAATTCAATACTACAAGTAAACCGGTAACGTCGCTCATAAACAAAATCACTTCATCCTGAGCATCGCTATTGTCGTTGTAATACAAAGCGTTCGGAGATACTTAACGACAATCGATAAACAACGAAGGCAGCCAGTAAGAAGAAGCTAGCGACAAATTGACGTACGTGCACGTTGAATAGCTCAAAAATAAAATAAAATCGCTCAAAAATACCGCCAAGAAAACTCGCTGCGATTATGGGAGCTACAAAATGTAGGTATGTATGTAGGTAGGTACTAGGTGTACATGGGCGAGCGTTCTAACATAGGTTATAAATATATATAAAACGAAACAATAAAATCCACATGTTTGTTTGAAATGAACTATATTTCAATTCAGTTGCAATGACATATTACAAACCGTTTTAAATGTATTAAAACTATCGCAACGTAAACGTTTATAGGAAAATAGTTAACTTTTTACATAAAATAACTATTTTATTGTGCAACAATCCCTCTCGTGTATATTAAACAAACCATAAACATAGACAAGTCTCGGGTCAAAGGAGTTTGCGATTTTACCTTAAAACTTTTTTTAAAGACGCTGCAATTATAAGGATAACATTGACAATGGGCTAGTTTCCTAAAAAAATCTAATTAGTCCGTCAGTTAGATTAACAGAAAATATTAGACACATATTTTTTCTTTTCTTAATAAAACAAAAAATGATGAAGTTATAGTCCGTTAAAGTTACGCGTAACGTCACGCCTTGCGACATTTTTAGCAAGTCGTGACGTGACGTGCACACTTTGATGCGCTTTATCTCCGTAATTTTTTGTTTGATTGACAAAATATGGGTTCAATATTTTTTGATAATCTAGCTGACGGACTAAATAGAATAATCTTTTTTTGACCCAGGAAACAAGCCCATTGATTTTGTATTGCATGCATTTGCATTAGGGTGCGTATTAGTACAAGGAAAAGTAATAAAGTTACCGTAGGTTCACACTAATAGGGTATTTGTATACGGTTTATAGAATAGGGCCAAACAAAAGCATCAGGTTTTGCCGTATGGTATGGATATAACCATTATATGTGTACGCCACTGAAAACCGTTTACGTACAACCGTTTTGGTAAACCGTAACGTGTAAACGCACACTTAGGCCAGAAATTCTGGAGACCTATAATCATTGGAATTCTTGAGTGGTCCAAGCCGTTCGCATTAGAAAGTACGCAACAATTGGCAAGTTAACATGTTTACACTTGGTTGACAGAAATTCGACAGCATACGATATTGACACTGACATAATAACTAATAGCATACACTGATTTCAACTGATTCAATAATACGTAAATTCGATATTGAATCCGTGCACGATTTGTTTTCGTGCTTGAGTTGAAGACTCTAATGCTTCAAAAATTAGTCTCCTGAACGGCGGAGCGTGCAGCGGGGCGTTGGAGCGTTGCATTGCCATTACAAACTCTAATAATGTTAAAAGTATTAGTAGTAGTTATATTAGTGGTTTTTCGCCTAAAAACACCGGGTGTGATGGTTCTGGTTCTGGTTCGAGTCAATCCAAAAAACGATATTCTCTAAATTGGGCCGAATCTGGGTGCGCTAGGAGACGCCCATGACAAAGCCTCGTTGTCTGGTATCTAGTAAGACCATGACGATTGGTGTTTCTACTGGCACAATTTATTTAAGTTAAATTATTTATATTCATGGGGGTGCATCGCTTAAGCCCGCCCCCCACGCCCCCCGTTGTGAATTAGCGGCCTAAAAGTATTAAAAATAGGAAATTCCTTTGTCCGAGACCATTTGGTGACCACTATAAGATTTTAAAATGGCGTAACGTAAAAAAATATACTTTTTACGTTATTTGGCCTCGTGGCAGAAACGGTATCAATTGTTTTAATACACAGGGTGCTTATTAAACTGTCCTTGAAGGTACTTAACCATCTGCTGATTATGTAGACTTCCAAAGAAATATAAGTTTTGTATACACCCTAGATGTGGCTATTTAAAATGTCATAGTGGCCACAATACAGACACTGACTAGATGATAAAACCGACCAGAGCGCTAAGTTAGATGTTCAGGGACAAAATACAGGCTGACGGGTTAGACGACGGAAACGCTTTAGCAGAAATTACAATGAAAAACTTTCATCTCCATAAAAATTGTATTTAGGTAGGTACCTTGATGATAATGAATGGAGCATATATTTTTTTTGTGTTACCACGTTGGCTCCATAGTAAAAGCCGTTCACAATAATATAGACAGAATATTTTGTTAAAGCGATTCCTTCGTTCACCCTGTATATCAAACGACTTCCAAAACCATGTATTAGGCAAGAAAAACATGCACTTTAGAAGTCAAAACTGATAAAAACATGTTTAGAATTTAAATAAATATTGACCCCGAAAAGTGTTTGTATAATTGTGCGCCATTAAACATATTGTTTCTGAAAAACTACTAAAACGAAATCTTGGCAATTAAACAGATTGTTCAATATTCTCAATTATGTCGATGATTTCATTTAGCAAAACAAAATTTGTAGAAGTCTTATAAAAGTTGTTGGCAGGATATACTTAATGTAAACATGAGTAATAAGTAACTATTCGTATTTTGTATATAAGGTCCTGTTAGTTAATTTCATTTTAGAGAAGATTCCACTGCCAAAATACAATAGCTCTCCATTTAACCAATATTAAAATTGCAAAAACAAAACTCACATCCCCATACAAAGCAACCGATAGCTGTTTGATTTTAATTTTGATCTTAGTTGTTGTTGATAGTCTAGTCGTGAAGCCTAGTCAGAGGCCTTAGGGTGGTTTAACATCTGTCAGTAAAAGTCACTGGCCTTACACCCCCCCCACCACCAACCCGCACTGGGCCCGCTTGGTGGAGTATGGCCCAACTTTCAAGACTATCTTGGTGACAAGAATATATGGTCAGTCCAGCCTGCACTAAACTGATGTACCTACCTGTTTATTTTGTTTTTTTTTTGTGGCAGCTAGTGGTGACTGAGTTCGTTCCGGCGTTTCTTCTCAGCACTTGCCAGATTGTGTGTGTCTTGTCTCGAAGCGCTAGTCGAGCTCAAAAAATTAGGATACATGTTCTGTTCCCATATGGGCCAATAATGTTATTATTGACGTTCATAAGTGGCAATTTGCTGTCCTAAATTGAATAAATGATTTTTGACTTCGACTTTGACTTTGATTAACCACCTCATAGTTGAGGCTAGGCCTGTGCCGTACAGTGAGACGGTTATGAGCATACTTTACTGTACTTTTATAAGGTGTTGTATTTGAACAATAGAATCGAACCCTTAAAGAAACTTTACTAATAAAATAGATCATTTTAAATGTAATATAGATGGTTACTATTGCTTATAGATTGCAAATAGGCATTTGAAGTTAGTTATTAGTAATGTCTGTACAGTTACTTAAAATATATGCAATCTGGCGGACTTGATTACTTTATATTCCCAATATTAAGTATTCACAGTAAATATATTACAATGATACGCGTGAAAATATATAATATGAATAAATGAAAGGCACAAATAATTTAAGTACCTATTTATCAACCGTTAAATGTAATAGTACATCATAATCTTACACCTACAAAAATATGAAATGTATTTCGCATAAACCTTGCTAGGCAGTAAACACCCAAAGTTACATTTAATAAATAAACGAATGATTTAATAGTTTTCTAACCAAATAGAACTACTTCTATGATTCACTTTCATTGTATGAAATCATGGTCCAAACATACAAATCCTTATTATTTTACTCATGTCTAACTTAAATTATTATAAGTATATTTCGCACGAATAAATGAAGTTATACAATAAAACCACTTACATATTATTTTACAAATTTACTTCTTATATACCCAAAACCCATTATCATACCCATATAGCCAGCTACAATATTTTTGGCACGCTACTACAAAACTAAATTCGTAAACAGCTATGTTGCTACGGTAATCGCTAGAAGTAGTATTTTATATACTATGTACATAGGAACAAAGTTGTGTTTTGCATGTACTCAGTTATGTACATTGTGTATTTACATAGAAACCTTTTAAATTGATTCTAAAAACCATGTAGCGTATTTAACTTATTTAAATAAGTACCCTAGACACATGGCAGTGTGAGAAGCCCTTTTATTGATATAAGAAAAAAAAAGTTAGGTAACGACTTAATTTATTTTCAAGTTAGTACCTTAAATTATACAATGACACATACAGGATGTCCCAAAAATAGTGTCATGTCGAAGTCCAGATATGTCTTCCAAATCACCCTTATGTCTGTTCCAAGTATCTTTGTAGTTATCAAGATTTGTTGTGTTTTAGAATTTCGACCATTGCCAAACCTTAAACTGGCTGGATACATGCTTATTCTTTTTTTCGAAATATTTAGATGAATAGATACCGTATCTTCGAGACCCTGAAGCCGGATTCTTGCTATTCGTCGTCGTCCATAAGACGTCCATCTACAAGGTGGAGATTGTATGGTGGTGGTATTTAACATTTAAAGCCGACAATATTAATGCCATTTCCAGCATGTGTCTCAGGTAAAGGTTGGTCATCCATCATAAAATATCTAAATCTCTTGAGTGTGATGTTCTACTTAAAGATGTCGCTAGTGTGATACTGAATTCAAACCAACTTCCTTTTTTTAAGTTATGTCTAATAAGCCGAATTTGGGTTACGTTATTTTATGCTGTATGGTCAGTATAAAATAATGTAAATTCAATACTCAAAGGTGACAACTCTCAAATTTGAAAAAGTCCAAGCCCTAGCTGGTTCCACTGAGTTTGAACATAACTTAAGTACATACAGTCTTTTCGAAGATTCGCTGCAAAGTGGCAAAGGAGGAGATCGTGAGGAAATCTGACATTAGCTGGTAGTGTGTATTGGCAAACCACTCCGTTAAAATGCCATACAAATCGTTGTGCGTGTTTTTCATTCTACATAACGATCACGACAGTAAGCCATGAGATACACGATAAAAACATCATGGTTCAACCTTGATTGATGACTCGTGACTGTTAGCGAAGTTTTGGTGCCGATGTCAGGGCGATAACGTTAAGCTACATACACCATGATTCAATCGAGATTTCTTTATCATTGACAACTTATCGACCTCTTATGATTACCTCTTCTGATTATTCGATATTGACACTTTAGGCAGATAGTACAAACATAACTAACATTATCATGTTACTTAAAATAGAAGTTAGTAAAGGGACCATAACAATTTTTGTTTTGACTGATCTGTCTGTCTGCAGGTCGCTGCCAACCGACCAATCTGGAAGTCATTGTGCAAGGCCTATTTTCAGCAGTGGACGTCTTGTCCTATAGCTGAAATGATGATGGTGATGATGATAGTCCCGTCACGTCATGTCACAATTCCATATATGCATCCTGTGCGTGAAATTGCGTCATTATGACGTGATCGGCACTATAAGTTTGCTTCCTGGTTTCTTTCTCTGGCTTACACCAGTATGTCTACACCAAGGTGTAGGCATAGCAAATAACTATTCATTAGTAAATTTAAGAGCCACACTAGTACCACTACAAAATGACTGACATCGTTAACCGTTGATATCGCTCACAACATCTTGCTTAGACTTATGTCTACGGTGGCATACTCATACCAAGTTGGTTACAAATTATCATGGTCACAGTTTACAACTGTTATCATCATAAAATGACCTTTCATTTCTGTACCATCTTCAAGCATTGGAATCACACACGCTAGCAAGTGCAGCTCTGTCTATACTGGCGTACTCCTTCCCCGACCGTGGTCTGGTGAGGTGTCTGTCGGCTGACACGTCGCAAGAGCTGAAGGATGAAACTGATAGCGACTCCATGTAGTCTGAAGTGTCGGATGCTCCACTGGAAGTGCTTTTGTTGGTGAGCTGGCTCAGACGGGCTGTGATGTCAGGGTCTACTGTGGATAAGAGAAAATGGGGATTTATAAAAATAATCAATAATCACGAGACATACTTCAGTTGGCTCGCTTTCATAGTAAGAATAACACCCTTGTGTTTCGAGTTACCAGACAAAATTATCATTTTTTTTTTAATTTGTCAGTTCGATGTTTTTAAAGAACCTTACTGATGGAATTAATGTTTTTTTTGTTGTATGTGTTTTGTTAATAGGTTGGGATATTTATTTTACATTTTTTGTAAGAGCCTATAAAAGGCCTAGGTAACTCGTTCATATATCTGCAACTACGGACCGGCTAACTAGACCCTTACAATTATTGAGATCAGAGACAGAGACTATACTACTACTATACTATATAAATTTCATTCGTGATTTATAGAATTAAATAGAATACTTACTAGTTTTCCTCTTTCGCCTTGTAAGAGTATCGACATCACAAGAATTTGATTTGGTCAGCGCCGATACTTCTTCGAAATGAAACGTCAGGTTCTTTAGAGGGTCCGACGAGTTCGACTTAACAAACGGAGAATGCACTGGCGCCAACGTCTTCCTTATGTTTTGTTTGTTGCATTTGATATGTTTCTTCATCGATTTGGAGTTTGTCACCGGCATTTCGAATTCCCTAAAATCTCCTTTGTGATGTTTTAAAGACCCAGTAGATACCCCAGAATCGTTTGAACTTGACGAATCCCTGTTTTTATCTGATTTGCTAGGGACACTCGAAGACCTTCTTATTTTTACCGCATCTCTAAAACGAGCTACGAAAACATTCTCGCTTCTTAACTCTGGTATTTTGAAAGTTTTGTCTTTCTGTTCCAATTCGGCTATGTTAGTTACAGGCACCCCTTCGTTTATCCTTTCATTTTTTGTTGCTTTTCTTAGTACTGTTGGCGTAAAGCAAATCTGATTGCTTAAGTAATCATCATCGTGTCTTTTAGTGAAGTCTGCAGAGCTAGATCTCCTAGTACTAATTGTACTGACTGTGTCAGAATGTTGAGTTGGATCTGACATGTGGCTGATCCTACTTATATTATCTGAACAGTTTTTGTTGCTATTACTTGAACTACTGATCTCTAGGGGCTCCATATGCATATAGTTTAGGTGATCGTTGCAGCAGTCCGTTAAAGGATGAACAGTATTCGTTGTCGCCGTGGATATATCATCATCATGTTCAGGGATATCTTCTAACGCATCTAAATCTTCTTGGCTAAATCCAGCGCTTCGAAGAATCTGCAAGGAACTTTCGAACTTCTCTAACGTCGCAGTAAGGTCTAGATTCACGTAATTATTATACTCGATCCTTATATCAGGCTTTTCGATAACTGGGGTTACGTTGACGTAGTTTGATAACGACTCTGCTGTGGATACTTCATTATTATTAACACTAGTATCACATTGGTTGTTGTTGTCCGGCGGTTGGTCGGTCTCTTTTTTGGCATCGATCTGACTCTGAACACAGGTGCAGGACTGCCCGTTAATGAGACATTTTAGTTTCTTTGGTGTGTCGTATAGGTTTGATGGGTCCGTGCTGCCATCTATTGGGTGCTCCTGGAAGAACAAAATACCGGCATGAAAAAAATCTCAAATTGGTCAAAAACTGCAAATGGGAGTATTTAGTTTCTTTGCCTTTTTTGACTGATTAATTTTAAAATGGTATTATGAGTAAAATTTTAAATTGAAATCAGTTTAGGTAAATTAGACAGAATAACATTTTAGTCTACAACAGTAATTTAGCTAATTGTGCTTGCTCCATGACGTCAATTTGTTTTGTGAAACGTTTGTTGTTATCGTTATTAATTTGTTGATAACTTACCTGTATTAAAGGCATCGGCGTCTTTGGCACGTCGTAATTCTCATAGGGACCGCTGAAGGACTTCTTCCTGCAGCAGCAGGGTTTCGGCTGCTGCCAGCACTGGCACCCATTGCCAGTCTTCACTGGCACAGTTGGAGTACAACACGCTATCGGGCTACTGCGTTTCGATTCGAAACTCTTATCCAAAAGGCATGTACTCCTGGGTACACTGTACTCAGAGGCAGACCCACTTGATCTAGAGTAGATTGAGGCTCGGTCGGAGTCGGAACGCTTTTCCATAATGTTCTCCATTGTCCAGACTGGAGACATGATTGAGCCTGGCGTACCCATTGTTGAAGATCTGAAATTAATATAGGACAATCAGATCTGATTGTGTTGTGTCTGATACCTCAGTTGATGGTACTCAGTTAGGCGTTGTTCGGCCGTAGATAGGTCTAAGAGAAGTCATTGTTACATCTGTTGAATAAATTTAAGAAAAAGGTAAGTAACTGAGTACATCTCAAATCTTTAAAGAACAGGGGCCTAACAATCTTGCCTAAAAGTCTAAACAGTACCTACTTAGCAGTATTGTTTTCACGACAAACTTAATTTAAGTTAAAGTAACACCATTTCAGGAGCCCATGGTTAGGCCCTAGATTGTGTCTGAACGCTGAAACCCCTGAAATTAGTTATGTTTTTTAGTTTATTTTTGCACTATTTGAAAGACAAATGTAAGTTACCGCTTCGATGTAAGTACTTTTCAATATTGTGAAAAAGGAGTAAGATAGTTTTTTAGATAAGTATTGGGCCTTAACTGAACACTTAACAATAAGTTAGTGAAGAAGAAGCTTCTTACCTAGTCAGATGACTGATCTTGCCAATGCAACTGGAGCACCTAGGCAAAGAAGTGGGTCGCCTGAACTTGTCCTCGTTACTGTCCAGGCTGGTGTCCAGGTCAGACAGGCAGTGCATGGTCTGGCTGGCCGGGGCTGCCCAAGACGGGGAGACGGATCGCAGGGATGGGTGGAAGCAGTCGTCCATACACGAGCTGGTGTCGGAGAAACGTTTTTCTAGAACTGTAAAAGAAGAATTCACAGACTTTAGTCTATAGTTCTCGTTTTTGACAGATTTTGTGTGGACTAAGGCCGGCGCCACGTTACCCGGGAAATTCGTCTCGCAATTTTCGTCGTTACATTTACCGTCGTCAGGCTCACAGCCCGAGGCCGAAAGCCTAAAAACGTGGTAAGATCGTCCTTAGCATCTTTTCAATATTTTCGCACCGCCATTTACGACAACAGACTTTCCGCGCAGTGTGGCAAAACTAGCATAGGCCTAGCCTAGTTAAAAGCTTTAACATTAGGTATTAACCGACTTTAAAACAGGAGGAGGTTCTATGTTCGGATGTATGTATTTTTTTATCAAACATTACTAGCCATCAACGTTTAGTTAAATTTCTTCGTCTTCTTATAAAGTGCCATCTCCTGCCGGAGATTTATGCGAACATCATGACAATCTTAACTTTATCTACAGCTCCTATGCTCTGAAGAGGGTGTGTGTAAAGTGTTAAATCCGAAGTATTCTATTCAAAGGTTTTTTTAAGCAATTTTGTTTATAAGCCGAACTTTATAGATAAGTTATTTTCTTTTTCAACCGACTTCAAAAAAGGAGGAGGTTCTCAATTCAACTGTTTTTTTTTTGTTTGTATGTTACGCGATTACTCCGCCAATTATGAATCGATTTTAATAATTCTTTTTTTGTTTGGTAGATCATACTTAAGAGGTGGTCCCATATAAATTTTATCGAAATTGATTTAGAACTTTTTGAGAAAATCAACAAATATATACCCAGATAATATTTTGGTTGTGGTTCTTGTTACCTATCTTGGACAAATATGAGCCGATTTTGATGATTTTTGTTTTATTGAATAGCTTATACTTCAAAGATGTTATGATAAAAGTTTGCAAAATAAAAATCACCCCTAAAGGTAGGAAAATAGGGGATGAAATCGGTGTTCAGCAGTTAGATTAGGATTTATCACTAAAAATATATGAAATAAGTAAATTTTATTTAAAAAAATAAAACCCGAACCGACTCCAAAATTAACTGATTAGGTACATAAGTGTTAGGATTATTTTTAGCATTTTAGTATTTTGAAGTCGGTTTTATTTTTTTAAATAAAATTTTTGCTGATTACAGATACGTTTTAATTTCCATGAAGTACTTTTATATACTGGCTGAAATTTCGATATAAAATAAGTTTGAACTCACCTGAACCGCTCCTTGAAGCAATGCTGAGTCTGGACTGTGCGTCGTGGCTGTACGCATTGAGGATGTCCGTCAGTTCCCTCCCCCCCTCTGCTGCAAAGATGTACAGGCCTTCTCCTTTGCCGCAGCGGGAACCTCCTTCGACACAAAACCGTTTGTCCACCATGCCGTAACGCCTGTAAAGACAAAGAAGGTTTTTAAGTTAAGTGCAATGAAAAATACAGGATGTTAGGAATAAACAACTTCATAGTGATCTGGCTAATATACAACATCTATTACTATGGGAGCATTTTTTTTATTACTGATATCTAGACAAATCACCAAAAGTCATAGTCTTGAACCCAAGGAATAAAAATGCTTGTATTATGAAGAAACAAGGCAAGAGACAACAATTTTTGCCAAAGGCACGCACATCACACCCAATTTAACAAGTCCCTTCTCTGAATTAATCTAATCGGGAGTCAAACCCGAGAGCCCTTGTTCTCAAAGCGTCCACCGAGACGCTACGCCAACCGGGTTGTCTAATTAAGCATAGTCTCTTCAACTATATAAAGCATCTTTATAAATACAAAACTCAAACTTAATATCTAAATTAAGACGTATGAATCGTAACTAACATCAGTTTAAATAGTCACCCGTTTAAATGTTTCACTGTCACAATTGAAATCAACGCACGCGCACACTCAATTCGTCAATTTGACCAGTCGGCAGTCGTTAAGCTGGATAATTACTGAAGCAGTGTTTAACAGTATAATCGTTTGTTTACGCACGCTCCGGTGACATTCAGTAAGGGTCTAAGCACAGCCCGAAGAGAGTAGCCAGTTCATTCCAAACAAAAACAATTGAAACCAGAAATCATTAAAATCACGTTATATCCATAAGTACGCCTATTTATGGAAATAAATTGGTTTAAATGATTTTAACAATATAAAGACACTTTTACACGACCCAATATTTTTTACTGTTTCAGGACAATTAATTGTAGGTTAGAGCCGAGAAGAAGCATCGTATGTAACATCAGTCGATTATCTTCTTAGAGTTTCGTATTTATTTATACTTTATTGCACATTTAAACATAATTGTACAAATGGCGGACTTAATGCCAAGAAGCATTATCTACCAGTCAACCAGTGATCAAACAGAGAAATACAGGCGGTGCAGCAAGAAAAAAAACATACATATACATATATACACGCCAACATTACATACTTAATAAATAGGTATAAATATATATGATTATCAATTATATACATATACATACACATACATAATATAGTACACAGAGCAAATGAAACATAAATTATTAGATTAGAGTTAGGGACTATAAAGCTATATTTATTAACACTTTAATTAACAGTACATTCTTAAAGTAATTTTCAACGCATTTTCGTTCAAGCGTTGCATTACCATTTACCATTCCAAACCGAATTGGTTTAAAAAGTTATTAGTTATTTGGTTTTGATAACTCAGCGATAGCTGGTCGCTTCACCTCGCTACTATAGATTTTTTCAACCTGCCTGGCTGTTCCCACCGCACTGTGTCGTGAGGCCACCCGCATGGCACAAATGAACTAAGATACGTTAATTGGCTGGCACGAACAATGCCCGTGAGTTGAGTTGCAAACATGCTGGCTTGAACCTCAATTTACTGCCGGTGTGCCGTTATCTGAGGGCAAACTTCTAATCCTTTAAAACTAGTAGAAGGAAATTTACTTTAGACTCTGAAACACATGTTTGTTTAATCAGTTGCAAGAGTTAGAAAACCCACTAATTTGTTTTGGATTAACAAAAAGTAATCGGACCCAGACACGTTCGTTTTACTGAATTGACCCAATCCGGGAATTAAACCCGGGAAGTCAACGTTCAAGGCGAAACACCGCCCCACTAAGGCCAATATGGGGAGGGCCTAAGTCAACTACTGGGCATAGGCCTTTCTCATATGACGCCACAGCGAGCGGCAATGGGTTTTGCATCCAACGGTTACCCGTAACCTAGGCTAAGTCATCAGTCCACCGAATTTATTTGAATTTAATTTAATACTACCAGTATAATTTTTTTGTTTTTATTATTTGTCTTCGTAAGATAAAATATTATGTTAAGTATGTGTGTGTACTAACTTTACATATTTTATAGTTTTATATTGTGCGAGGTTAAATTAAAAAATACAATTACTTAAATGCATTAGCATTAAGGTGGTTCTCTCTTGTTGGTGACCTAATTAATATTCATATCACTAAAAACTGTATAAAACAACTTTAGAGCGACCTAGAAGCCTTTAGCTTACTAACTATTTAGTTCTAATTTAAGTCCTATTTATAAACCTTCATGTTCGAGACGCAGCTATCCCAATCCTGGAAGAAGACGCAAGTAATTTGACCAGAGGTATTTAATTTAAGAGGGACGCCAAAGGAATCCTACTCATGCCGCAGCTAGCTATATTGCCAGACCGTCCCTTTGCTGTAGTCGAAGATTTTGATCGAAGATAGGTTTGAAGTACTCAGTGCTTTTGTAGTGAATAAAAAAGTTAAGCAACGCACACCGCGGTTGCTAGTGGATTGGTTACCGTTTTGAACATATTTAGTGACTTAAGAAGATCACAAGCAACAAGCAAACTGTGATTTGGAAGGCACGTTAAGAGTTGTTCCCGGCTAGTCATCATCGTCATCTTTACGGTCAATCCCAGTTGCGAGCCCAGGGTCCGCTTTCCTTGATTCACTCCTTCAGTTCGCACGATTTTGGGTGTCCCTGATTGTGAGATCATTGGCATGCATGTCAACTCGTTGTTCCCGGCTAGTAACGCTTGATAATAGTCAGAACCCACTGAGGCGGTAAGCGGTTTGATAGCGGACCTGCGGGAAGCGATTGTATGCCACCGCGGGCGGTTCCTGTGTGACATGGTGCATAGAAACTGGAACATTACAAAAAACCTGCTCCCGGAACGCTACCGGTAGCGCTTCTGTGGGTTCTGCGCTTTAAGCCGTGTCAGCTTTAAGGTGGCTTGATTACACCTAGTAGAACTAAAGGTCTGTCGCCTTACGTACTGTAACTTTACCGCGACACCGCACCGCTCTCCGCGGAGGAGGAGTATGGGATAAAACTGTGAGACATTATTTAAATACCTAGGCCATTTTCTTGCCGATGACCTGAAAGACCATTTAGATATTGAAAGGGAACGTAGGGCACTAGCGGTCAGGAGTAACATGCTGGCCCGCAGATTTGCACGATTTACAGACTAAGTTAAAATAACCCTTTTTAAGGCATACTGCCAGAGTCTGTACACGGGCAATCTGTGGTTCAATTACACCAAAAAGTCGCTGGATGTCCTGCGCGTCCAATACAATAATGCTTTTAGAATGCTGTTGACACTGCCACGGTACTGCAGTGCTTCTGAGATGTTCGCGCAAGCCCGCACGGACGGCTTTCACGCGATAATACGCAAAAAAACAGCTTCTCTGCTAAGAAGAGTGAGAGATAGTCCCAACAGCATTCTAGAAACAGTAGCGTAGAATTACTATTCTCCCTTAAATAAAAAGTTTGTCCAAACCCTAATGTAAGTTTACTAACACTATTATTAAGTCATTTGTTACTAACACTCTTAAGGATTAACTATTGGTCCGAAATAAATGAGTTTTATTTATTTTTATTATAGCCTTTATTTTTAAACCTACCATATTTTCAACCGACTTCAAAAAAGGACGAGTTTCTCAATTCGACTGTGTTGTTTTTTTTGTTTATATGTTACGCGATTACTCCGCGAATTATGAATCAATTTTGATTAATATATATTTTTATATCGAAATTGATTTAGCAGTTTTTGAGAAAATAACAAAATACATACCCAGCTAATGTTTTGGTTCGTGGTTCTTGTATCTGTTACCCAATATCTTCGACAAATGTACACCGATTCTGATGTGTCTTTTTTATTGAATAGTTAGCTATTCAATAAAAAAAAAGACTTCAAAGATACAATGGTAAAAAAATTCTGAAAAAAAAATTGCCCTAAGGGTGGTAAAAAAGAGAATGAAATCGGTGTTTAGCAGTTAGATAAGGATTAAAAATAGGACTAAAATAGATGAAATAAAAAAAAAATATTTAAAAAAACCGACTTCAAATCACTAAAACGTTAAAAATAATTTTAACACTTAAGTACCTAATCGGTTACTTTTGGAGTCGGTGCAACGAAAATATTGAAACTCTAATCAGCTTGCACCGACTCAAAAAGTAACTGATTAGGTACCTTACGTGTTAAAATTATTTATAGCTTTTTAGTGTTTTGAAGTCGGTTTTTTCAAATAAAATTTATTTTTGAAAAATATATATGAATAAGTTATGTGTTTCGAATATCGAAATAATCTTAGGTCTGTTATTTATTCTGTGAAATAATGATGCGAAAATCTTCAAGGAAGGAAAATGATAAATCTCATTTGGAAAACAATCGAGCCGACGCAAATAGAAACGTTTACAACCTGATTAAGGACAAAATTGAGAACCTTTTAGCAAAAGTATTCCTCAATCTCCAATAAGTATAGAGACAACAATAAACTTAGAATTTCATCAGAAAGGAAACTCGTCAAGGAATTTATAGCTGTCTTAATGTAAATAAATGCATTTATCGCTTCGCAGTAGCGTTTATGGTTCTCAATAAAATCTAAATCACACTAAAAGATCTTGAGAGCGTACCATTGTTCCGGCGATAAAACAAAACCACAGACAAAAGGAGTTTCCTGCTCTGAAAAGGCCGAAATAGTTTTTATAACAATATAAAAAGGTGTGATATAAAACTACTGGCATATACGCACGTGCTAGAGGCATTAAAAAGAAATAAAGTGTCAAAATCTCGCCTCCAAAAATTTGGACTGCAAAGGCAATCGCGTGGTCAAAAAACAGTCAAAACTCGACCCTATTGCTAGGGAATTGCTAGTTTCATAGCGATTATCGCGTGATCGATCGCGATGGCATTTACGTAATAATCCCACGAGCTATGCATTCGAAAATTTCGCTGCATTGAAAAGTTCGTGTGACTTGAACACAAAGTAGTGTGGCTATGCATTCGCAATTCGGTCGGTTATCTCATTCCGTAGGCAAAGCACGTTGTTCGTTTACAAGCGCATCTCAAAGACTACAAATGTATTTCTTTTTAATGTATGTTAAACGTTCTATTAACTGCAATAAAATATACGGCGTGATTAATAGTTTTGTTGGATAAAAATTTCAAACGTTGTTTCTCGCGTTATAAAGTTTATCGGTTTGTAAAAAAAGTTATTATTGACGAATCTGACTAAGTAAAAAAAAAAAAAAGTTAACGTAACGAAAGAATAGCCAACCAATTTCAATGTATAAATAAAAATTAATAAATGTATTTTAATTTATTTATAAATAAATGTATGTATATTTATTTATAATTTCAATGTATATTACTTATTGACACATACGTCCATGTGTCATACCTTTCAAATTGGTTGACTATTCTTCAGTCCTCCAAGTGCAGCGTTGGACGCTTCCAACCGGCCAATCTGGAAGTTATTGGGAGAGGCCTATGTTCAGCAGTGGACGACGTGGAGTGGCTGAAATTATGATGATGATTTCATCGTAGTCCATGTTTTTGGAATAGTTACCTACTATAATAACGGCAGTATTTTAGCGCATCGGGGCGTTTTATTTAAAATTGCAGTACACCTAAAACTTCTACTTCTTAATATCTTTTGTTTTATTTAATTAAAAGCACACTTGTCATTTGATCAAGCATTTGTCATTTGATCATCGTTGTGAGTCGATCAAGTTACATTTCGATTGAAAACTTTGCGATGTTAATACAGAGTGCACGGCTCTGTTCAACATTATTCGTAGTCTTTTTGGCTTACAATTTCGTAATAATATTTCCAAGATTTATCAGACCTACCAAGTTATTTATTAAATCAACATTAGAGGGCGCAATCGTACGGCAATGAGTAAAGATAACAGAGCTGAACGGTCCTGTTCGTCAATTTGAAATAAAAGCCGTAACGCGAGATACCAGATAAAATGCACAGGGACGGATTTAGGGGCCCTAAGAGCCCCTAATTATTACTAAACAAATTAGAAATCATAGCTGACTTGTGTTATAGCGGAGGCCTTTACTCTGTATACAATTAATCATTCACATTAGAATTACTTTTATTTGTTTCTTCACAACCGAAGGCGAACTAAAGTTTGCCCATAAAAACTTACTGATAGTAATCATGACTTGTTGATCCCACCAATATAGCCGTATATTAGAATGGTAAACCTCACGGTGAAAATCAGTGTAATGGAAGGCGCTTAACTCTGCTATGCTGGATCCGTATCCAGCGTCTGTTCGGTTAGTCATTACGGCTTTTCGTGTTAACAGCAACATTTTTAGTATGAAAGACTCATTTAAAAAAATGTTTAGGTATGCAGCGACCATTTAATGTTTTTCATTTAAAAGTTTATAATAAAGCATTTTATTTTCAAAGTAAGTTTAATATTAATCTATTCTTTAACTTTGCTTCGTGAAAGAAGTTTTCGGACGCTTCCTAAACCACACAATTATTATACTCGACACATTCTTTAAACAATTTCCTTTCTGTGCCCTTTATTTGGAAACTTTCGGGTTACGCCTGCGGCGGGGCCCGCCCTGAATGGGGCCCTGTCTGGACCCTTTCCATTAAAAGATGGGATAATATCAAAGCGTTGCCCTAGGCGAGAGTCAGCCTTCTATGCAAACGATGGAGATTTTATTAAGATCTTCCGCGGCTATGAATATCATTTATTTTAAATAAATTTCTGCACGGTTTGTGTTTGTTAGAGAATGGTTTGATTTTGTTAAAGAAAAACGTATGGAACTTTAATTGGTGGTTATCGATTGAGCAGAGTATAGATTTTTTGACTCTTTATTTTGAACAACAAACTACATTGACGACTTGCTAAGCTATGCCATTTAGAGTTACCGACAATGTAACCAGTACTGTTATTAGTAAACTACAAAACACATCAAACAAAACACCATTATTATGGCCTCCAACAACTAATTCAAAACAGATTGTATGAGGTGAGATGTAATATTTTGATGTTAATCTATTCAAATCATCCCGTTACCTAAAAAAAAGTATACATAGTGCTTTTACTACCCCGATGAGAGCTTTGTAAGAAAGCTATTAGGACTTTCCGCAAGCTTTTCTCGCGTCCAACCAAAGACTTAGTATCACGGAGAAACAGAATGGCATCGAATTTTAATTAGCTTATTGGCGACAAATCTTTCTTTATTAACGGCTCTTTATTTAAGGGCTCCAATAACTTAAGTGGTGTTAGCCAGCGACGCGGTGCATAAGTTAACTAACTTAACGACATAAGTCGTTAATCTGCTGAGTCAACAGCGATTAGTTAACTCCAGTTAACTGGGGCTAAGTTAAACTGTTGGGGAAATCTTATTGTTCAGAGCATGTGTTCCTCTAAGTTCGGTTATTATCACTAAATTAGTTAGTTCGAAACAATATACACAGCGAATTTTCATTGGTTTTGAAGCCCCAATAGTCATGTTTTGTCATTGTCCATTTTAAATTTTTCTATGGAAACAACATCGAAATCTAAAACAAAGGTCACTTACCTGTCCAGTACATAATAAGTAATAAGTGTGTTTTATAGTTTTTTTAAACTGTGGTAACATATTATTATGAGATTTCGATGTTGGTCCCATGGAAAAAAGCTGTTGGTTTTGAGTAGGATAGCGTTACTTGCTGTTATTGCAGCTCCAAAACTAAAGAAAATAGATTATGCAGAAGTAGTATGGATCAATTTGCGTATCAATAATTTAATTAATAATCGATCGATCAATGAAGAAAATCAAATCCAAATCAAATCAAAGTTTGTCTTTTCTGTATTGTCTCGGGTCTGGGTATTGTAGTACCGTCGTTGTTTCTGATTTCTGTAACACAAGTTCTTTGGCTACTTATCATAGGATCAGAGCACGGTATGTGATGTTGTCTAATATTTATATATTTAATCATCTCTATCAATGTTTATTATTTACTATGCAGTATAACACTGGATGTGTACGACTTCACGGTTCAAAATGGTTTGGTTTCCCTGTCAAGGGTTAGAAACACTCTGAATTTTGAAGGAGAACTAACAAAACTGTTCTAAAAATAAACATATATTTTTATTTCACAATTACGTCTCGCATATTGTTAAGATAAGTAGCTACTTATTACTATTATTACTTATGATGGTGTTTCACTCTTTGTAATTTGACACGGAATTCTAACTGAGAAATACGTATTTTATCTGACACTTATTCACAATTCGTAGAGAATTTGCGACGGAAGATAAGTGATTAGTACTCTCTCGCTCGTTTGCGAGAAAAATACGTAACGAAAATTTCGCTTTTATACAACACATAATTCATCCGACATCAGATTTGAAGCATTAGTATAATTAAGGAAATTGCCTTCAAAATTGTATTCATTTGTTTTTTTTAAAGAAACATTCCTTAGAATGTTTCTTTAAAAAAAACAAATGACCCACCCAGCTTACTGGGTCGTTTAAACAAGAAAATCATCATCATCATTAGCCGTTGGAAGCCCACTGCTGGACATAGGCCTGGATATTGTTGTCAGATGTCCCGCTTTAGGCAGGTTACTCAGGCAGTCCTGTTTTTCAGCCCTTGCGTCCCGCTAGGACCTGAAGCGCCTAAAATTACGATTTTTCATCTTAAAAGTAAGTAGCAAAAGTTGGCACACAGTAAAAAAAAACAGGCAGCGCACGGGGTGAGAACTGTCCCGATATTTTTGTCCCTATCCCGCTTTTATTTCTCTCAAGTCCCGATATTTGAATAACTGGATCTGGCAACACGGAACATAGAAATCTATAGCGAGCGGCTCTAGGCCGTTTGTATACAGCGGCTTCCCGCAACTTTGACCATTTTAGTAATAATAAACGTGAAATCTAGACTTTCCTGGAGGGGCGTACCCTGACTTACGGGACAAACTAGGACAAAGTAAAATCATGATTTTATAAAATAAAATAATACCTTTAGTCAAATTGAGAACGTTTTTCTTCTTGGAAGTCGGTTGAAAATTACGATAAGCCCAATTTTCAGACTGGTTCTAATTTCAACTCTTTTCCACTAATAGAGATACCCGAGGGGTTAATTATCAGAAAACAGATAAAAATTAAGGAGGGCCTTAATCTTCGCGCCCCTCCCTTCGGTCTTAAAGGAGTTTTAATATTTACTTTGGTATATTCGATCCTTCGTTGGTAAATAGCATAAAAAATACAGCCAGCTTACTCAAACGTTTTTGGTAAATGGCGTTTTTTTTAAGTGTAGTTTTGGAATTATGCGAATAATATGAGGAATATTAAGATGTAGTTATTTTTGTGTTTTAAAAATGTATGATTTTCCATACTAAACCTCCGGACAGCTGACATCAGTTAATTTCCTCTTTGAGGTAACGATGTTGTTCCCATAGTAAAAATTGTTGCGTTTGAGCAGTAGAATCAGTCTCTAAAATAAACTAATAATAACTAATAACGAATCAAATGAGCTCAAACACCAATGTTTTGAAATTGAAATTATTATTACAAAGCATTGTAGCGTTAACAACTGCAATAGTCAGAGACTGTGTCGCAGTTATTAGCACCCACCTCAGAACAGATGGGCTTAACAGACATTATGGTGTTACAAAAAAAATAATGATAATATAAAACTTAAGTAGACAATTTATGTTTATGTATGAGTGTGAAGAAAAAAGTGTGTATGCGTGTGAAGAGAATGTGTGTATGTGTGTGAAGAGAATGTGTGTATGTGTGTGTGTGTGTGTGTGTGTGTGTGTGTGTGTGTGTGCGTGCGTGCGTGCGTGCGTGCGTGCGTGCGTGCGTGCGTGCGTGCGTGCGTGCGTGCGTGCGTGCGTGCGTGCGTGCGTGCGTGTGTGTGTGTGTGTGTGTGTGTGTGTGTGTAAGTGTGAGTGAGTGAAGGTATGTGTTAGTTTGTGTTTTTAATTTGTTTGTTTTTACTAGCAGACATTAAAGAGTTCCCGGTTCTATCTTCAGTTCATCACGATGGTGTCAAATTATTTGACCTCAGAAGCATAAGGTCTGATGTGTGATTGAAAACCTTGCACACAACAGACCTTATGCTTCTGAGGTCGAGTATTGTCTTCCGACTGTTAGATACTTACAAAGCGACCAACTGATACGTCAGTTAGAAGTATGTTAAAAACTACTTTCAAGATTTGATTACATAGTTACAAGTGAAGCTAATAAAACAATAGTGTTATATTAATACAATGGACCTTTTAGTTTTTTCAAGCTGTTTTTACATATACAAAGCTTTTAAATTAGAAGGTAACCGCTTAACGATGTGGTAGCAAGCTGGCTGTTTTTGTTAGCCTGTGATATTTACCTTATTCGGTACTTTGAATTCGTGGTTAGTAACTTATTAATTACCAAGCTTCGCCCGCAGTGCTACTTGCGTGGAATTTGAAAACGATATCTACCTAATTACTTATGTAAATTACTTTATATTGTTATTTAAATTCTCTGCAACTTTGTGTTTGCATTTGACCTTTATGATTCTAAGTTAAGTAGCTTGTCCGGTGGGATGATTATTTCTATTGTAAATTTCAGAACCGATGAAAGGTGGAGTAAACGGGTTCTCGAGTGGAGACCGCGCCTAGGCAAACGTAGTGTAGGACACCCTCCAGCTCGATGGACCGATGACCTTAGGAAGAAAGATGGCAGAGGCTGGATGAAAAAAGCGGGAGATAGTGCTCCGTGGCGCTCTTTGGAGAAGTTTTACGTCCAGCAGTGGGCTGCAAAAGGCTGACATGATGATGATTGTAAATTTCGCTGTGGCTTAATTCCTCGAGTGTTGTAAACAAGTTTCACACGCAAATCCTGGTCAAACAAAAGCGCGTCCGGCATTTATAAAGCCATTTAGGCCGATTCAATTTCCAACCTCTAAAATATTGATGAAGTATTTTTGATCATTGCAGTGGCTGACAGTTCTGTGTAGCTATTGTGTAGTTAATTACATTTACTATGATTTAGACAGACAAAGATACTTTGGGAAAGTGGTCCCATAAAATTTTGGCGATAAAATTTCAGGCCTAATATTGTAATAGGGGATGAAATCGGCGTGCAGCAGAAATATGATTCATCTTAGGAAGAATTAATACTAAAAATAGTCAAATAAAGTCTATAAAAATTTTACAACAAAAAAAAATGATTTTAATCACTAATATTAAAACCATTTATAAAACCTTTTTCTTAAATTTATTTTAGTTTAAAATAGTTTTAGTTACTTAAATTAATTTTAAAAAAGGTTTTTCAATTATTTTATTAGTTGAAGCCAAAAAACATAGTACAGTACACATTTACAATAATCTAAAAGTAGAAAAAGCTTAATGTGCTAAACCGTAACTCAAAATCATTTTAAAGTTAGAAATAAATTAAACGGAATAGTGAGTTCTACGAAAAGAAACAACAGTACTAATATAATAATAAATATTACTGTTAAAACAGTGATACAATAATAATATACTGACCAAAATATTACGGTTCAATGTTTGCAGCGGGCCCTCATCAGTGCCTAAGTAAACCAAGTCGCAATAGAATCTGGATGTCGAGTAAAACGCTGGATTTATTCGCGAATAAAACTGAGAATATTATGGTAGAGCCTCAAAAAATAAGGCCGAGCCCATACAAAATATCTGACCAATGGACGTGGAGCAGGACACTTGGCTGGATGTGGTGATGGCAGGTGGAACAAGTACTTAACCTTGAATGGGGAAAACAGGTCGAGGTCGTCCTCAGGTGTTATCACGAGAACGGCGGGAATCAGCTGGCTGGATTAGCTCACAACCGTAATACAGTCAATGGTAGGTTAGTCTACCCAAAAAGTTAAAGGTAATTGAATTTCAAAGTAAAATTGAGACAGAGATCCATATCAATTATGAAAATTTTACGTTTTATGTTAGGTTGACGAGCCGTTGTCTGTACATGGCCTAGGAGGCATAGGAGGAGGATAAAATACTGCAGTGGGATCAGACTGGCTGAAATGATAATGATGATGATACTCAAACTCTGTATGAAAACAAACGTGTCAAATTTTACGTACCTACTTATGACGTCATTGGAAAAGAAATAGTTTCATTTTGTAGACTAATATTTGTAGTATTTTTACAAGTTTTTTAAAATGAATAACTGTTATAAGGCTTTTTGCACACCGCGCGGCTAATATCATTATTGTATCATTGTGTAGACCGAGTACACACGGCGTGCCCACAACTACTACCGGAGGATTAAACCTCTTGCAACATAGTCCTCTGTGCCTCAGCTAATATGACTAGAGATCGTTTAGAAAATAAATTGATACTTGGTACAACTTTATAATTATTATTGTGTTTATATTTTACTAATTATTCATGTTTTTATGTGGTTCTACTTAAAACGCTTTCTTAATCTGAATAATAACGACTTACGTACACACTACATAATTTTATGACTTACAAAATATTGTTTTTTCTTAATTTATCATGGTAATCAATTTACACTTATAAACTTTACATTTACACCATTTTTAAAAAATATAATGTACACTTCGGAAAAAATATTATGCGTTTTTGTTTCGTTACGCGATGACCATCTGCCCGCAGCTAGGCTCAGAGGATCTAAGTACCTACTAGGAAGCCGTAACTTCAGGTACAGGTAATTAATTACGCTGAGAAAGTGGAAGAATAATAAAAAAAAATTTTTTTGGGGTACCTCACTTAATGCAGTATAGTGGAGACGATTTTTTTTATCGCATGTTTGGCATGTCGTTAGATAGGTTGTTGATTAATATTGTGGGTTTTTTGATTCAGGCATCCGTTTGAGAAACATTAAGCTTTAGAGTGCATTTTTTGTTAGAGCCAGTAAAATGGCTGCTTTAAGAAATGTGAACAAATTCACGACAGTATAATATTTAGCGAAGTTTAGGTTTTTCAAGTGGTAACTTTAATACAATGGTATAGGTTAACTCGGTAGCGTTAACTTGTAAAATGTAATTAAATAAATCAATTACTTAGATGATGTTGTTAATTATGTAAAACAGGTAGCATATACATTTTTATCTATCACTTATGGCTTGGGCTCGTAATTATTGCGTGCAACCGCAGGCGTTACTGCCTTACAAAACAAACAAGACTATAATGAGCTACCGATGGGAAATAATGGAGCGACTCCATCCCTTCATGTGCTTCATGTTTAAGTTACATTATTTTTAGTAAAAAAGGGCATTTTCAAAGATATATATGTAACATTGATATGATAAAATGAAAATGAAAATTTCTTTATTACGCAATACAACTCTCAGATACAATTTCTTGCACTGTTTTCCACATTAGTTTTCCCTGTGTCGTGGAATACAGGCTCTTCCTTAATTATAAAATTTTTTTAAAATATTTTTTACAATCAAGCAAACGACAGCACATAAAAGAAAAAAAGTAAAACAAATGTAGTATAATAGATATGGCAAATGTTAATTTCCATGGCAAGCTATTGTATGTGTGATGGTGTGTTTTGTGTGTGTGTGTGTGTGTGTGTGTGTGTGTGTGTGTGTGTGTGTGTGTGTGTGTGTGTGTGTGTGTGTGTGTGTGTGTGTGTGTGTGTGTGTGTGTGTGTGTGTGTGTGTGTGTGTGTGTGTGTGTGTGTGTGTGCATGTGTGTGGTGAGAAAATTAAGATCCTGGTATACATTAATTGGTCAATACTAGCTACAATGATGACAACGAACTTGAAGACATAGCGTGGGCAGGCCTCCCACTCGGTGGAATGCCACCCAGTCAGGGTTGCGGGAAGCCGATGGTTGCAAATGGCGTAGAGCTGCTCGCTGTGGCTCCCTATGGGGGAGGCCTATGACCAGTAGTGGACTTTGAATGACTTATGATGATGATGATGAACCTCAATGATAATAACTATAATTAAAACATTCAAGTGTTATCATCATTGTGATTTCAGCCATAGGACGTCTACTGCTGAACAGGGGAACCCAGTGACTTCAAGATTGGCCGGTTGGAAGCGGCCCGCATCCAGCGGCTTCCTGCAACCTTTACCTGGTCATCTGTCCACAGGTCATGTGTCAGGTATAGAGTTGTAAATTGACGGTCATATGCTATAAGCGTCCGTTATTTATGATAAATGCTCGGTCACATCGGACATTTATTGTCACGATGGTCACATAATTTTTTTTAGTATAAATTTAAAAAAAGAATTCCACTAATGTAAGTCTTAAGTCAATTGAGAAAATTTGTCTTTTTATAGTATAGTAGGTTGACGAGCTGTTGTCTGTACGTAAGGTGCAATTTAGCAAATGAAATATGTATAAATTTAATTAAGTGGTTAACCTTAAATAAATAACAGTATTTGCTGATTTTAGAAATTTCATTTCGTTATAGATCATTACTACTAAAGCCTCTCTCTTATAATAATGCACTTATTGTGACCAAATGATTTTTTTTCATAATTTGTCAATAGAATTGAATATGACGTTAATGACAATAAATGTCCAAAATGTCCGGTCACATTGAGAAAATGTACAATTTGCTCGGTCATATTGGTCCGACATATAACGTGACGGACACTTTACAACTCTAGTCAGGTACGAACAATATTAGAAATGCGAAAGTAACTGTCTTTCTGTCTGTTACACTTTCACGCCTAAAACAATTTTAAGGAAATTTGGTTCAGAGATAGTGAGCTTGGGAAAGGACATAGGCTAATTTTGTAGTGAAATGCTAAACCAATTTTGATGAAATTTTGTACGGATAATCGTAGGGAAGGACATAGGCCACTATTTTTATTCCATCTCCTAAACGAGTAAAATAGGGTGTGACAAACCATATTCCACGCGAGCGAAGACGCGGGCACAGCTAGTACTCAATAAATATTTATCTTCACCTTTTAAGAAGAAAGATATATGGCGTTCGTAAACTTCTCTAAATGCCTAAAGGCATGCTCTCCCAACTTTCTTAACAAAATGTCTTCGATAAGTACAGTCTGTCTTGTTATTAAGAAACGTAATGGATGGGCCCCGTCATTATTAGTTGGGGCACTTGGGGCCCGCGTCGTGACATTGACATATTAATTATTAGACAAGTGACAAGTCACGATATCAGAGCAGTTTCGTCAGACAAGATTCATTGCATATCCATATTAAAGTATTTGGTGATTTCAACATGGTTTCATAGTAATAGTTATTTCTTTAATACAATTATTCCCTAAACGGAAATAGTACCGTAGGTAAATAGTAATGTTCCAGGCAACAGAGTAGTTGCCATGGACTCGAAGTAATCAAATCAAACTATTTATTTGTATGAATACAACATGTTACAGATGATTTACCTAGTTAAGGTATGAGCTCATAGTATTCAGCCTGGTCACAAGGGTGCAGATCTTAATTACTAGGTAATACACTTTAAAACAATTTATACATGTCAACACACTACATCATTAGAGACAAGAAACCCAGAATGCAACATTATCAACTACCTTTTAAAATTCTAGAACATTGTAAAAAAAAATTGAAGAATTCATAATAATTTAACAATTAACATCTTTGTTGTACTAAGGTTAGAGGTTGAAGGTTGTCTGGAAGAGATCTTAGCGATAAGACCGCCTAAATTGTACATAATTATAACTTTGTCGTATGGTGTGCATTAAAGAATATCAAATATATTATATATATATCTATCTATCTACAAGGTACCAACCAGCCAATGAATTCTGTCAGGGGTGTCTTTCAGCACACTCAGACCCAAGGCAACATCAAATACAAATCGTTTTCTGAATTGACCTGAACTGGGTAACGAACCCGAGACCGTTAAACGCTTTTTACACAAGTAGATAATACATCAAGATATTAAATTTATTTATACCAATAAAAGTCACCTAAAAGTTTACATATTTGATTCTAATATATTAATTTTCTCCACTAAATAGGTATTTCTTTTTTCAGAATTGTTAACAAAAAGGGACTATTTCTTCGTAAGAACAATACACTTTATAACTGAAACTACTATACAACAAAATATCGGTAAAAGGAATTCAATAACGAAGGTACTATTATAGACGACATATCCCAAAGTTGCCTACAAAAGAAAACTTATTTCTTTTCACGAAAATATAACCTTTATTGTCCAAGTATAAGGTTGAAATTCGCATGAAAGTATGTATATGGAGGTAGGTAGAAAACAACAATAAAACTCCAATTTTCTCTTAATAAAAGTATTAAGAGTGAGAGCGATATATTCTCGCCTCGCTCGCTCGTATAATCGGAAAGCAATTTATTTCCGACACTCGATATAAATCGGCGAACGTCGGGGGCATGCACTAGTTAATAATACGGGCATTAGTGACTTTGTCAGATAATTAAGGTCTGGGATTTGTTGGGGTTTCTTTTAATCATTATAAAGATTAGGATGAGTGGCAGAATTGAAAACAAGAAATCTAATATCATAAAGGCAAGTAAGTTAGCGACCTGCTGGGCGCAGTGGCGGGGCAATTCGCCTTGAGCGCAATGGGTCCCGGATTCGATTTCCGGTCGAGACAGTTTAGAATATGCACCTTCCTTAATTGACACGTGTCTGAGTGACTACTAAGAGATGCTTTCGGCAAATAAACTTAGTTAAAATGTTTTAGTATAAAAAGCAGGTAGGTAATATTCATGAGATTTAACTAATTTCATGGCAATATTAGGCGCAGTATAGAAAAATATGCCGTGGCAGAGGTTATTAGACCATGTTATTGAGTATCTGAAGACTGTTCTGAATTTAAAACTTTAAGGTTTTAAATATAAGGAACAGGCAAAACAAATACTAGTTACTATTATTTATTCTGTGACAAAACACAAAACAAAATGCTGCAGCTCGAATAATCTCTTTGTAAAAAGCACTCAAATTGTCGCCTACATAATGAAAACGTAAAACTCTCGTAGCACCTTAATTTTTTTACAACGACTCGACAGCGTCTCAGATTCCGTGAATTATCATCGCAATTTCTCAAAAACCAGAGCGGAGTCCTTCAGGACTAATTGAGGAGATCCCGTCAGCACAGCGCAGCTAAATACAGTAGACTTACACACCGTAGCGTGTGGATAGAAATGCCAAATTTTTTTTTTAAATAAAAATAAGATCACGCAAACAAATTCGTGGGTAACAGCTAGTTTATCATAAAATGTTGCTTAAATATTATGATGTATCAACAAAATTTGTTACACAGTGCAGTAAAATGGTTTGAGTGTTTCTGCAAAAGAGAAGTATTACTTCATTATAAATTGTTGCTATATTATCTTATATATAAAATTCTCGTGTCACAATGTTCGTTCCCGTACTCCTCCGAAACGGCTTGACCGATTCTCATGAAATTTTGTGAGCATATTGAGTAGGTCTGAGAATCGGCCAACATCTATTTTTCATACCCCTAAAGACCACGCAGACGAAGTCGCGGGCAACAGCTAGTACTTTATAAGGAGAGGCTTGATCATGTTATGTAGTTGCTTCCAATTCTAGCAACCAAAGAAGAAATTTCTGATATTACTAAGATACATTTGACAACGTGTGATATAGATCTGAGTGATTTGATCAAAAAGAGGGTCAAGCGTGTAGCATGTTTAGTTTAGTAGTATAAAAAAATAAAAATAAAAATAAAAATAAAATAAAATAAAATCTATTTATTTCAGACAGAGTCCATATAAGTGACATAAGAAGCATTAATTAATTCATTCAATCCAATTCAATTTAATTCTAAATTCAAATCAATATAATATAACTAACTAGCTACTACAATTCAGATTTAATTTATTTGCAACATAACTATCCAATACAATTTAATCCAATTCAATTCAATACAATAATAAAATAACTATCCAATTTATCTATCCAATTCGATATATAACATACGTCATCTCACTTAAAGTAAGTATTATATATTTTAACAATTAGCGATTTCTGTAAAGCCAGTAGGTATCAGATGACGGCATGTAATACATTCCTAATAAAGTAATATTTAGCAAAGTAAAAATTCCCTACTCGAGCCGTTACCCGTTGTCTTAAGCGACAGAAAGGGACAAATTGCGATGCGATGCAATACGATTTATCCTATTACATATTCTGTGACAATACGACTCATAACGATACAATCATTTTACATGTCTGCGTCTCGATAGTGGCGTAAGCCACACGCATAGGTAGCTACCACAAAATAAATAATAGCTATGGGTATCGGAAGTTAAGCTTGTCAGTGTTGCGAGATTTCGTATTTGTGTGCGTTGCTCGAGTGCGCATTGTTTAAAACTTAACTTCTGATATCTACAACTATTATTTACTTTGTTTAGCTACTCTTTGATATATCTTTGATGTCTCGTTGCGAGGTGTTGGCGCGTTTATCGCTCACGTAGCACAGTGCCTTACTCACCAAGCGTGACACCAAGTTTTTGTCTTACCTGTGTGGCTGGGGAATTAGATAATAGGCCTACTGTATTTATTTGCACTGTACCAAGAGTTTTTTCATCTTTTGTAAGAGAGTATTTTCACATAGGAGCCAGAGATATTTAAGGCGATTGTAAGGATGTCCCGTTTTACAGATTTTCACGTTAAATGTAGATGTTTGTTTGATATTTTATTTTAAAGATTCGTTTTTTCATATTAGTTTACAATTATTTTATCGAATAATCATACATAAGCCGCCTTATGTCTATTGTTACTACATATATCCTTTTCATAATCTTACTAATATTATAAATGTGAAACTTTGTATGTTTCAATGCTTTTTTTATTCAATCACGCTTTAAAGGCTGAACGGACTTAGTTGAAATTTGGCAGACATATAAAAACTCCCTTGAGTTACGGGATCCCCGTTATAACATACAGGGTTACATTTCAAAGGGGTGCCAAATTTAAAAAATAAGATCTAGTGAACATAAAGAAGCGTCTTAATCGTTATTATTTTTAATAATCGTATGTTACAAAAGAAAATTACTTTAAAATATCCGAAAATAAAGTCAATAGACGGATTACGAAAGCCGCGTGGTCATTTATCAAAGGAGTAGGTACGGCGAGCCAACAAGGACCTTACGCAGTGCACATACGGTGAAGTTTTTTCATGAATGGCTTAAATTATCCACGCGTACGATTTTTAACAGCGGATAGAACTAATTAAATGTGTATTTTTAATTGTTCTTTACATAGTTAGACTAAGTTACTGATTCTGAGCCACTCCTAAAGATTTGGCACCCCTTTGCAATGTAACCCTGTATACTCGTACAACATAGTGAACAACTTCGTTCGATGACTTTTAAAAATATGCTTTTTTGTCTTTCTTTATAAATTCAATCGGCTGTTTGGTAATTTTGTATGGGGAGTAGATTATTTACATGCAAAGCAAAAGTCGTAGAACAAAAGTGGTTCACCATGATATATAGAATATGTCGGTCTCAGTACAGGATTATCCTTGACTTATGGAACACCCTTTAGATATTGATCTACATTAACACAGGACAACCTCTTTATCCCTATTTTGTGTTCACTTGAGACAATGGGGTGATTAATCATTCCTTTGGCTTAATTCTAAAGCCTAATCAGACAATGCCACGGGCAAACGCTAGTTATTAACCACTTTAACAAAAAGCGGAATATTTTTTTGCAACTGCTAAGAGCGTCTTTATTAAATAATACTGCTAATAAAAAGTACTCGCATTTTAAATCTATGGCTCTTCTTAAAATGATGTAAATTCCAGAAACTCTGTGAATGAAATACTTAAATCCTTTGAATATAACTGTACTCTGAATCTCTTCTCGGAATAAAAACATCACCCAAAAGAGCCGTTTGCAAAGTTTTCGAGTTGTTAAAAATAAAATAGCCCGGAAAAGAGACGTAAGTAGTGAAGGTAAATGTCGATAAAACATTGATTACTAAGATAATGTTAGAAAATAACTAGTTTTTATTTTCATGTTTTTAATTCCAACTTGATAATGGTGATTTTTTTCATTGTTTCATTGTCGCTACACTAATTGATTTTGGACACTTACCACGACTTATGACGACTTTGTTTATTTTAACATAAAGTATGTAATATCTTCTTTTAAATAAAAATCTCGTGTCACAGTATTAGTGGTCGCACTCCTCCGAAACGGTTGGACCAAATTAATTATTTTTTAAAATGTATAACATATTTGGTAGGTATTAGAATAGGTCGTAATGTATATTTCATATTAGACTGTCTCAGATTTTTTTTAAAACTTTATACTTTAATGTTGTGCGGGAAACAGCTAGTAAAATATATAAATACGATTTTTATTTGTGAAATAAAGTTTAAATAAATAAATAATTATGTACCTTCATTATTGACCATTTTGCAAGGTAAAAGATCAATTATATAAAGTCCAATTTAAAAATCTTAAAGGAAAAATATTAATTTTGTGGATATCGACATTTCCCTCCCCTAAAGCACGAAAGATCTCAGTCAGGGATCTTCAGAAGTTAATTCGGAGCGTTGCAATTCCCGTTAAATAGACCCTTCATAACTTCCTAATAGGTTATTAAACGTCGGAAAACCATGTACCTTGGATGGAAGGGTCAGGGGTTATGCATTCATAACTCTTCTTATATCTTAGAATTCCGGTGTAATATTGTTTAAACCTACATTAAGTTAGCACGTAATGAAACCATATTTTTTTAGACAACGAAAATAATAAGCTTAAACTTTTTTATTTTTTATTTTATTTTAGGAAGACCAAGGTTTACAATTTTTCAATAGGTAGGTATACAAAAATAACACAAAAAACCACTAACAGGTCCACACAGATAGAGATAGAGAGAGATTTTATAATCACACTAATTAAGCAGAGTATTAGGCAGCAGCGTCTACGTGCAAAATCTTATAAAAAAACTGTGCTCTCCAATCCGCCTGCCACGCGTGGCGAGTATTGGCAATGGGCTAGTTTCCTGGGTCAAAAAATGATTATTCTATGTAGTCCGTCAGTTAGATTATCAAAAATTACCTAATTATCTATTTACTGCGAATAAAGAAATTTGAATTTGAATTTGAAAAGTGTTGGACCCATATTTCGTCTTTTGTCCATCAAACAAAAAATTACGAAGATAAAGCGCATCAAAGTGAGCACGTGACGTCACGTCTTGCTAAAAAGAGTCGCAAGGCGTGAACGGAACGCGGAACTTAAAACGGGCTATATCTTCATCATTTTTTCTTTGTTTCAGAAAAGAAAAAATACGTGTCCAATATTTTCTGTTAATCCAACTGACGGACTAATTAATTTTTTTAGGAAACTAGCCCATTCCCCTGATGATAGGTCATTGGGGGAGGCCTGTGTTCAGCAGTGGATGTACTATGGCTGAAATGATGATGATGATGAAGCAGAGCCTTTACCATACATATAGGTACATTATGTGTCCTACAAATCATGTTCAAATGCTCTTGCAAATACTTGCCAAAACCCAAATACCCAAAAACCCAAATACTTGCCTCTACGAAATTCGTTGTATTCTAACTGCCATGTAATGTGCCAAAAAAAAACTTCTATTCCTTTCTATTCTATACAACTCTATTCCCTAAATAATATAAAGGTATATTTCGTATACCTACTTTTCAATTCATTTTCAAAACATTCCTATTTTAAAGGAAAACCAACGAAATTAAGGAACAGCAAGTTCAAATTGGACATTTTTAAAATAACACGTTAAATAATAATGTTTCAGTTTCTAACTTACTGAGTATGCGCTGAGGGCTGTTTCCGTATTTTAGGGTTCCGTTATAAAATGAGGAAGCACAAAGTGAACCATATTACTAAGCGACTGAGTTTATTGTGCCGATATGTAGACTCTAAATGACGTAACTGACAGCCGTTATGCATCTTGAAAAACACTTAAATGTAAAAAATAGATGGTAGTTTATTTAAAGTTTTGTTTTATTTTGACATTTGTAATTTATATAACTTAATTATATGACGTAGTAAGTAATTGACATGTAATCCAATTAAGCATATGACATATACCTTAAAATAATTGAATTTGAATATAACATTGTTAAATAAGTTGAATTAGAATGATGAAATGTTATATTATTATAACTTCAGTTTGATTAAATATTTAAATTCATGAACACCTCATGGAGGTTATAATGTAACTGTTTACCATCTTTGAAGCAAATGTATATTTTGATACTGCTGTTACATTATGAAGTTATCAAATAAATATGAATATTTGATTGTATTTTTTTATATTTGTGTATTAAGTAAGTGATTTCTAAATAAATTGTTTTGGAGAAAATCAACATTTGAAAAAATTGTGAATACTTTTTATTAAACCAAATATAGAAATAAAAAAGATTTAAAATTGCACAATTTAGGCGCTTTTCACTTGACAAAACTAATAGATTCATAAAATTAATTGAAAGTAGGAGGCTAAAGCATTACTTTTACGAGTAGGTACTTATTTGTTTTACTAAACAATATTTTTTTTATTAATCGAAATAATTATAATTAATAATAAAAGATTAGAACGGTTACGAAGATGTAGACGCGATTTTCTTAAGACTATTAAAAACTTACAAGTAACAAGTATGTATACGAAACCCATTTATATTTTCAGATTCGGTCTTTTCAGTTTTTTGTGCTGTTCCGTTGGCGGAGGAGTAATTTCATCAGCGCTAGTTCTGTCGGCTCCTAGTGTGCCTCTTATGTTATTTTTCTTTCGTGGCAAAAAAGTTTGCTTCAGTTCGATTGCTTCCTACAATTTGTTGTTTAACACTGTTGTGTTTTGTTTATTAAGAATTCTTTTTAGCGTAAGTACACGTAAGCGACTGACTGACTAACAATCACGTTTTATTTGAAGTCAAACTAAAATCCAGTTTTCTAAATAATTGCCTAATAAGGTTTAAAACGATGGCGTGATGACCTAGACTATAGGGAATATGCATGAAAAAAATATATTGTTTTTACTATATTTATAGGAAAATATATGAAATAATAGTGCTAATAGTGAAAACAATATTGATTTTAGTTAAAAATAACCGATAAACAGTAATCAGATTTTAAGGCATACCTATCTCTTTCTAAAACAACTTTTACTAAGAAAAATGTATGGCGGGCGTGTAATGTGACGTCACGCTACATATCGGATCTCCTTGTCTAACACGCGACTTTAATGGGCTGTAAGTCAGGTATTTATCAATATTTTTCGAAAATTCTTAAAGTTTTATTAATTATAATTAAGTACTATTTATTTTAAGACCAAATATAAAAACATGCATATTCCCCATTTTCTAGGATCCCCAAGGATAAGTGGACAGGTTTGGCCTTTGCTGCAGTGAGACAGAAATGGTTAATTTAAAAAAAAGAAGGTTTAAAAGCTTTTCAACCGACTTCAAAAAAGGAGGAGGTTCTCAATTCGACTGTATGTTTTTTTTTTTTTTTTTTTGTATGTTTGTTACGCGATTACTCCGCCAATTATGAATCGATTTTAATGATTTTTTTTTTGTTTGGTAGATCATACTTCAGAGGTGGTCATAAATTTTATCGAAATTGATTTAGAACTTTTTGAGAAAATCAACAAATATATACCCAGATAATATTTTGGTTGTGGTTCTTGTTACCTATCTTCGACAAATATGAGCCGATTTTGTTGATTTTTGTTTTATTGAATAGCTTATACTTCAAAGATGCTATGATAAAAGTTTCAAAAATAAAAATCACCCCTAAGGGTAGGAAAATAGGGGATGAAATCGGTGTTCAGCAGTTAGATTAGGATTTATCACTAAAAATAGATGAAATAAGTAAGCAAAACCAAACAAAAACATTGAATCTCTCATCGGCTGGCACCGACTCCAAAAGTAACTGATTAGGTACTTAAGTGTTAGGATTATTTTTAGCATTTTAGTGTTTTGAAGTCGGTTTTATTTTTTTAAATAAAATTTATTATAGGTCAATTCAGAAATCGCACTAATTAAGAGCCAGTGTGTGCTAAGTGACGCCCCTGGCAAAACTTAACATTTCCAAAGTGCAGCCCAAACGTAATAACTAAGAAATATTTGAGTAAAAACTCGGTGTACGACGTCCACATTTTATTTTGTAACTAACTTTATATAACAGCCACTTAACTAACAAGCCGTTAACTTAACGCATTTATTAAATTAACAAACTCTGTTGCAGCTGTTAAACAAAATAACAAGAAAATAGGATTAATCGTGGCTCTGGTCGCGCCAGACAATTTGAATGTCAAAGTTAAGCGGGACGCGGAAGTGGGGCAAACTTGCGATTCGCACTTATCCGCAACGAGTTCGGAGTTCTTAGGGTTGTCAAGTCGCAAGACATTTTTTTAGCGCTTTTCCCTAATCGTAGTTGACCATGATTGTAGAAGCGGCAGGTCTGGTTATCACCTATTATTTTGCGTTTCCCATCAGACCTCCGTAGATAGAAAACCTTTAGATAGAAGTTTTTTTTAAATCTATACTCATATTATCATTGCAAAAGTAACTCTTGTCTGTCTGTTACGCTTTCACGGCAATACCCACAAAACCGATTTTGATGAAGTTTGGACTTTGGTATGAAGAAAGTTTACCCAAAGGACTTTCCTAGGTTACCTTTTTAATCCTTCCCTGAGCGATTAAAATAGGAGTGGCATATATTATACGATTACGTCATTTTTTAATAACTGGCAAGTGCCAACCCTATCCAAAGCAAACGGGCGGATCTTGATGAAATATTGAGGTAATTTCTCAGCGGAACGCCTTCCTGTGAAAAAAGATTAGCGCAAACTTTCAGGCCCAGATTTGGGACTGGGAATACTGAAATCGCAGGCAACTTTAATGCAAACCCATAAAACGGTAATAAAAATCTAGAACATGTCCATTATTTCGGACAGCAACTACTTAAAACTAATGCTTGAAATGTACTTCAAGCAGTGAACTAGGTTTTAGACAGAGCATTCTGAGTACTCGTTCAATATTATTACGATGCAGGATATGATATGTAATTCTTTTTCATCTATTGCCAGTACTTGCCAGAAGAGTTTTGTTTGTTTGGTTGAACGCGCTAATCTCAGGAACTACTGGTTCAAATTAAAAAATATTTTTTGTGTCAGATAGTCGATATATCAAGGGAGATTTTAGGCTATATAACATCACGCTACGACTAATAGGAGCGGAGCGTCAATGAAAAATGTTGCAAAAACGTTGTTCCTTTTGAGAGCTTCCGTTGCGGGCGCTGCGTAAAAAATCATGTATGACAAAATTGTTCCGCATTAAAAGTTCTAAAAAAAAGTCCGTGACAGCATATGTCTATGTTTTAAGGTTGACTCAATTATTATTTTTATGGTCATCCAATTTGTTTTAAAATAGTGCCTATATTTGTTCTAGAATAGTTGACTTTATAGTGACTGACCGAAGTATATGCGGGCGAAGCCGCGGGCCTCACCATGCCGGAGGACGCCCTACGCTGCATTGACAAGTCCCGGTATCCACTCAAGACCACGTCTACCCCTTTAGTTATTGGTTCTACGGCAAAGGCGACCAGCCCACGACGACTTCAGTTTCTTTATCCTTTGAGCTATATCAGTTACTGTATTTCTCTGTCGGATGACCTCACTTCTAATTTAACTCTTATGAGAAATGCAGAGCATAACTTTTTCTGTAAGCCACTTTCATCATTATCATCATTTTATCTATAGGACGTCTACTGCTGAATATAGACGTCCTCCAGTGACTTCCAGATAGACTGGTTGGAAGCGGCCTGCATCCAGCGGCTACCTACAACCTTTACCAGGTCGTCTGTCTTCCTTGTGGGTGTACGTCCTAAGCTGCGCTTGCCAGTATGTGGCCTTCATTCTAGAACGTCTGCCCCATCGGCCGTCAGTTCTACGTGCTGTGTGCCCCGCCCACTGCCACTTCAGCTTGCTGATCCGTTGGGCTATGTCAGCGATTTTAAATTGGTGTAATTACTAGTCGTACCGTAAGTTTCAACGTGTCGGGTCCGTAAGTCATGACAGGTAGTGCAAGTATTACAGCGATTGGACTTTGAATAATTAGTTGGTACTAACCTCAAGAGTTTGACGTCCCAGAGTGCCAGCACCTCAGGAGGCCGATGGGCACAAAGGGCCAGCCGAGGCCCGCAAGCGTGCAGCCTCACAGGGCCTTGCTTGACGCTGTTCGTGTTCGGAGACGAGATGATGACCGCTGCGAACTCTTTACTACTGCCTAGATTGTGCTGCACCTGAAAAAAAAAACATCATTGATCATCATCAAACTTCGTGGTAGGACAAAGCTATGATTTCAGACGTGTATATGTGCCCGGAAGAGGGCTTGTATACTGAATAAATAAGTATTATTATTATCATCATCATCATCATCAGTCTTTGGAAGTTTACTGCTAGACATGGCATAGAATGGTCATCATCAGTGTGATCAGCCTCTTGATGTTCACCGCTAGACAAAGGCCTTCCCTTAGTGAACGCCATAGGGAGCGCCTATGAACTGTTTGCGTTAAGCAGCGTCCCGCAAGTTTGACTGGGTTGACAGTTCACCAAGTGACGACGACCCAGTTCGTGTCCACGAGTTCGTGGTTGCCACTCGGCCAGAAGCCATCGTCTCGAAATAAGAAAATCATTGATGTTGTTACCGGACTTGACCGAATGAGCTTTGCCAGGGGCGTTTCCAAGTACACCTAGAAACAAGCCAATTTAAAACACAAGTATTTTAAATTGATCTGAACCGCGTACTAAACTCGGTACCCTTTGTATTACACATAATTTGTTATTAAACTTAGTGTAAGATTAAAATTTCCATGGTGTATTTTATGGCTAAATAGGTCTATAAGCTAAATTAACTGTATTACAACAAAATATATTTACCCTATTTATGGCAAATAAAGAATTTGAATTTAAATTTATTACCGAGCAAATTCGCAAATCGGGTAGATAAATAGGTAAGTATACCAACTGTAGCCGTGTAGTAATGTCAATAGTTACCAGTGATCGAAATAGGTTGATTGACTTGATGTATTTTGGTAGCCTTTTTTTTTCAAAAACTGATACAAAGAAATTCCCAAATCTCGGAGGCATGTCCATATTAACATCAATGTTTGAGGTCATTGACCCCAAATCAATCTACCTACTCTGATAACTGATAATTACACATTTTTCATTACGTCTTTAAGATCTTGAACGCATATAATTAATTTATTACCTATCAAAATACCTAGTTATATCATTATGAAACAAATATAATTGTACGCTCAGAAATTTAACAATAGTAACATTTAATAGTTTAATAGTATTTTTAGTTTTTCTAGATTGCTGTAATGAAACGGCAGTGACCTTCACACAACACAGGCCACAGAAAACTTTTCAATATTGAACACACTATTTGAACAAAAGAAATAAACAAATCGTACAGCAAAAGAAAAGATAACTAGTTTTATCTTTATGATTATGGTAATAAGGTTGAATATATACATTATTTTTTGCTGCTGTACCGTTCGGGCGACATGACCTTTTCATATTATACAAGGATTAGAATTTACTCGTATTTGAAGAACAAAACAGAGGTCGATTCGGTTGACTGGACGTGTTTGATTCTAATCTCCGATTAGGGATAATTTGTTCGGGATCTGACCACTAATCCCCGGGGATCTCCTTGTACGGGACGGATTTAGGACTGCTGAGATTACATGAGGTTATGTAAACTGAGGATTGTATATGTATTTGGTAGTAAAAACTTAATTTACTTAGCAATGTGAACTTTATATAAAAGCGAGAGTTTCTGATGGATTTTACACCTAATCGATAAACCAAAGGTTTGATTACCGGTCTGGGTCAATTTAGAAAACGGATATAATTGGTTGTGAAATTGGACCTTATAAACAATGTACTTACTTTGACCCTTTAAACAATATGAACTAACGTTCACACCAAGGAGAAAGATTGTAAATTTGCATTGACCCATTCAAAGAAGATTATGTACTAACTTTGACACTAAAAAGATGATATGTACTTACTTGACTTTATAATAATAATTTACTTTGTTTGACCCTTTAAAGATTATGTACTTACTTTGACCCTATTAAGAGTACCTATGCTTACTTTGACCCTATCAAGAATATACATACTTTTTTTCTATAAAGATAATGTACTTACTTTGACCCACTATTGTATCAGTATCTCCCTATGTGTTTGACCCTATAAAGATTACGTACTTGCGTTGATCCTAATAAGACTATGCTTACTTTTACCCTTTCAAGAATATACTTACTTTGACCCTCCATTGTATCAGTATCTCCCTCGTATCAAAGGCCAGCACGGGGACAACGTCTTCGCACAGTATGGCCAATGTGTTGGACTCCTTGTCCAGCGTGAAGCCGGACTCAAACCCGAGGTACTGCTGCAGGGAGAGCGAGGCCTTGGTCTGCCCGTTCTTGTGCCGCTCCTTCAGGTCTTTGTAGAGCTGTATGTGGACGCAGTCTGGAAGAGAGAGGAAAATGATAGAGTAAGCTTCTCCCTAGTTTTTAGGTAACTATTCAATGTATAGTATTGGATTCCTTATTATTACTGAATACTCAATACTTTATTGCATCTATAATGTGCGTTTGAGGTGTATAAGATTGTTATGTTAATTGACAAATCGTATTGTAATTTAAAAGAATTCATTGATGATAAATTGTAGTTTAAACTCGTAATTGCAAATTGACTAAAATAGGATTATTGACAGACAAGCCTTATCTTTGCATTAATTTTTTTTTGACATCTTTGCAATTTACCAATACCGGCATGTGTTTTATTCAGTTTGACATAATTTTTTATGATAATTTGTTGTTATTTTATTATGATTATTATTTTATGTTTTCTTTTTAAATAGAATTCGAATAATAATGTTCAAAATGTATGAATTTAGGATATTATATTTCTAAAAATCACGAATGTCTTTGTAAGTCATACTGTAACAAAACGAACATCTTTTATACTTTTTTTTGTGTGGACTACTGTTACTGTATGAAAGTGAATAAATGAATTATGAATTATAGAACCATTTAAAAGTATTGATTGTGTATAATTTATTTAGGCATATTTAGAATGGCAGGTGACAATGCCCTCTTGTTATTGCAATTACAGGCTCTAAGATAAATAAATGCATACAAAGCTAAAGCACTTGTGTAATAGAAATCAGAAACAATGACGGTACCACAACATCCAGACCCGAGACAATATAGATCAATATAAGCTCTAAGATAATATAACACTTTAAAAAATATATATCGAAAGGCGAGAATCGAACCCAAGTCTCTACGTTTTCAGGGCGATTACTTTCTCCACTAAGCTACCGAGGCGAGGACGTGAGGTTTATTGTAGCATCTTTATAAGGTTTTGGAAAAAAAACAAGGACGCATCGGCATTATAATATGATCGTAATAACAAAATTTATAAAACAAAATTTTGTTTTTAAATAATTTGCAATAAGATTTCAAAGAAAGCGCTCATAGGAATTATTCGTCTAAAAAACAAATGCCTGACAATAAATAAAAAAAGAAACTGAAAAATGGCGCAACTTCGATATTTCGGCGCGAAAAATGTTCATTACAATCTAGAGCCACGTCTGTCGGGCTACTAATGAACCCACTGGGCTATTTAGTATTCCTTTTGCTTTGTGTTTTACTGTCAATTGTGGAACATTCCAGTTTATTAAAGAATTTCTATTGAAAAATGTTGACTAAGTACCACATGTTTCTCAAATCTAGATTAGTTTAACATCATTCTATAAGTTGACCTTTTAAACCTAGATTCAATTCAATTCAATTCAATATATTTATTGCATTCTATAATGTTACACAGGTGTTATAAATAGATACATAAAACAGGTCATTATAGACCCTGTAGGGCACAACAATAGAATAGGTATTGTGGGCAGAGAGGATGACGCCATGCATAATTAGATCAATTTGTTTATTTTAAGAAGTTGTAAAGAATTAAAATACATTAAGAAATCATATGATAATTATTGAATATTATATTGAATAACATAATCAAATAAATAGTATTTTTAGGCATTTAAATATTTATTTATCTTTGGATTTCATTTATTGTTTTAGATTATTGTCATTTAAGTATTTATATTTATTTATCAAAGTTCTGCAAGTAGGATTATTTATGTCTTTGAGAGATGTAGTAATTTGTCTGTCAAATTGTGGTCTAGTGATATTTGAACTTGAGAAGTAAGTAAGGTAAAACGTAAATATTACGAAATCACCTTCCGTGCCCTCCATGTATCATCTAATATTAGTGTCCTTGGTGACATGTTAGTCTGTAAAATACAGTACTAAGAAAGAAAGAGAGAAAAAATGTTTGTTTGGTACCTCATAAAATACAAGTTAAAAATAAAATAAAAACATATTAGAACTTAGAATACTAACGTATTTTAAAATTTTAAAAACTTAAAAATAAAACATGGTAGGTACCAAAATGGTCTCCGCTCAGTATGAGGTAGAACGCGGTGGGCGCGTCACTGCCACTGGTATTCTGCGGATGCCGTATAATAGAGAGAGGCGTGTAGCCTCGGCAAACAGACAGCCAAAAAATAATAACAGACTTAAATCTAATAAAAAAATAATACTATAAGGTTATAATATTTAGTACAGTAAATTCATACATAGAGTGTTACATAATATATATGTCTGTAAATAAATATTAAATACACAATAAATCTTACTTCTGCTTTCATCTGGTCTTTCTGGATTCATCTTCTTACAAAATGAGTACAAAACAGACTAGCTAGAGTTAAATCAAACGTACCCGACACGGCTTCTTCACGAGACAAAACGTCTGGTTTTGTTAACGAGGGAGGGTAGACAGGGCGACCAAACAGTTAAGACGGACACAGGACAGGTAAACCGTTTGCCGTTGAATCACGTGTTTGAAGCTCCATATTGGTAAATTTACATTTATTAAGACATATCTACACTTGAATAACGCTTTCTCTGTGCAAGCTCGCCAGCTCGGGGTATCGCCATCTATCATACTTCCGAAAAGCGTTACACAATCAATTGTAGGTCAATTAAGGTTCAATCTAGATCTGGCTGTTCGTAAGTCAAATGCAGTATTTTTTCGTCATAAAATGGCATCGAGTAAATACCCTATAGAGCAGCAATACAAACCATATTTCTCCGAAACTAGTAAGTGATTTTTCACTTACATTTAGTATGAAATGACAACTCCTGTCAACGCTCGCCTATACAAAACAGCACAGATACAGATTAAAAAATGGCGGAAAATGTTGTCTAACAAATCATATGACATTTCTACTCTATAGGGTATGTGCTCCATGTAAAATGGACACTGTCATAAAAGCCTAGTACTATGTTGATCGCAAATTCTGTTAAGAAGGTATAAAGTTAGCATGTTAACAAGAATACCTTTAAACATTATGACTTACTTAATAAACAATGACAAAATAATAGCCACGATTAATCACGGTCAATCATCTAACTTGATTAAAGTGATTGATCAAAATACCTGTATTTTCGTGTTAGCCACGCAATCACTACATATTACATGATAGGTTATAAGTCAGTCAATAGTTTTACTATGACAAAGCCAAGTTTAGAAGAGGGGTGTAAGGTAGGTACGACAAAAACGAGCGCAAGGAGTCCAATTTCTCAATTTTCAAGCATGGCCACCCTACACCGGGAGGTTGGTTCTGCTTTGTGCCGTCCAATACTACCCTTTCGGGTTCTGATGAGCCGCTGCGGTAATGAACCTGCCGGAATTGGCGACCTTGAGCTCATTAGCTCAGAGCTTTGTGGTAAACTGGTTGGTTGGTAAACATGAAAAAAGGTGTACGTATTGCGTATTTAGTTTGAGTAAGTTAAATGAATTAATAAATATGGAATACCTTCGCTTTTGTTAGTGCATTTTTTTCTATCCTATTCGAAGTTAGAGCATAATTGTCGGCAGGCCCTGGCCGGGTATAGATGACAATCCATCGTTGTCATATCTTTCTATTATAATATTTATTCATAAATGAGTGTTATGTTGAAGAGAATGCTCAACTCAATATATAGTCTAGAGTATTTTACAGCATCAGTAACTCCATCTAAACACAAACGAACTAAATGATTGCTTTAGTTATTTATTTAAAACTAAATTTCTGACCAAAGTTTGAATTTTCTTTAAGCAAAGATTTTGCATTAGACTGTGGTCAATTTTTATTCAAAAAGAAATTTTCGTCCCTTAAACTTTTGCCCAACATAACCTTAAACTATTACAGTACTGAGTACTTATAACTCAGTAATAACTTTTTTCCATTCTCAGTAAGACCTAACTACCTTTTCTGTGGGTTCACTTCGGCTTCTCTAAAGTTCACTCCGCTTTGTACTACTTGATTCCACCCATTCGGAACTAATGAGGCGGGAAAGAAACGAGCCTTTGAGGGAGTTTTTAAACGACCTTGAGACGACCTCCTTTGAGAAACTGGTTAGTAATGCCGAATCATTTACGGAATAGGTCTAGATTATGAGGTGATTTCGTAGAAGTTTTGTGTGAAAAATAGAAAAGGCTTTTATTACCTACTTTCTCTGTTTTATGTTACTTTCGTTAAATAGTTCAGAACCTGATTTACTTAGTAAAGTCTTAGAACTCGGTGTAATATTTCTGCATCTGTTTTTTCGGTCTTAGTTTGTGATGTTTATAATTGTCTGAATGCTTTTGAGTGACACCCTAAATTTGTGTTAACTGCTTCATATTATGACGAAGTAGTGCTAAATATTAAAAAAAAAGAAATGCCGCTAGATGTCGGCATGATCAAACTGCTTTGCGCTAGCTTATTTTGGAAACACGACACGTTCTAATAAGGGCCCAAGTAGAACGCATTTAGTAATTACTGAGCCACTCCATCGAGCTATAATGAACTTTATATGCTAGACCATTAAATCCAAATTTCATTCTACCCCCGATGTGAATGACATTCAGTATTTCACCTATTATCTCATGAGCTTCGGCGTATTCGACCGCAAGGCGTTTTGATCTTTGGAATTGGATATGTAAGGACGAAATTCCTTTGTTGTCGAAGACAAAGGGCACATGACAGATTCCACTACATCAAAATCGAGTGTTCCATTTTCAAATTAATTCGGAACCGTTTTCTAATTGGCGCGACGTGACTCGGCTGTGTTCGGATCTAATCAGAATGTTTGAATTCGGAATCTAATTTGTGTTTCGAACGGTTTTGATTGTTGCCAGTAAGTTTCTATAGTTAAATTGAATTTACGTTTACTATCTAAACACTTAACGTATTGAGGTGCCGTTACGAAACTGACAAAGAATCTGGAGTTGAGTTTGTCACGCCCAAAATTTTGTTCTACCTAGATCACGAGTGCCGACTGAAGGCGGAAAATTTTCAGCGTATACCTACACTATTTTTTATTTTATTTATTTATTTAAACTTTATTGCACAGACATTTAAAAAAAAAGTTGTACAAATGGCGGACTTAATGCCAAAATCATTCTCTACTAGTCAACCATACGGACTGGTAGAGATACGGAGATGGTATAGGCGGTGCAACAAAATGGTGCACTACGAACCAGATAAATGTATATTTTTAATTTACAATATGGTCTAGTGGACCCAATCAATTGAAAAATATATTTTGTATGGCAATAACGAAATCATGACGTCACTACTTGCCAAATTTAACTGACTTTTAGTATTTATTGACTTTCAAGCTATGAGAAATTTAATTTTCTAAATAATTGTTAACGAAGCAGGTTTTCAGTCCCGGGAATGTTGTCTTGAAAACAATGAATAATTTCAAAATTAAGATTTTGATTTCACAGTAAAAGCACAGCTATTGCGTACCTCTAAGGAAAGACACGATTCCATATTCAAACCATGTATTGTAGTTGTAACGTAAGCAATGCAGCCCCCCTAGCATGACCGCACCAAACCATACTATTTGATATAATATAGCGATATATCGACACCAACTGTAAAAATAAGATAAATATAGCCGCCATTTTGAAATTTTCGCGCGGCTATATCTATCATATTTTTACAGTCGGTGTCGATGTATGTTTTTTTGCTCATGCTAGGGAGGCAGGAGCTATCTGTTACGTTCGAGAAAATAAATATTTTTTAACAGCATACAAATATACAGGATATTTGCACAACGATTCTAAGGCCGATATCATTCCAATAGTCGTGACTGTCCAATCTCGATAGTGGCTGTGAATGTGCTGATAACTGGGTCACTGCTGACTCGGGTTTCTTGTCTGTGGCGATATTGGCGGGAACTGTTAGGTCAGCGGTTCTCAATCTTTTTTGGTGACGGAACCCTTTTGGATAGCAAAATACTTGATGGAACCCTACAATAAAACAATGGTTTTTAAGTGTATTTTTTATTAATAAGCATAATTAGAGTACCATGTAACAGTTACTTATTACTTACTTACATAACAAGTATAATAATAAATATAACATTGAAAAAGAAAAAAAATCTAACTAATGGGATGTATGAAACTGTTTTTTATTTTTCATCAATTGGTTGATATCAGGTTTCATAGAGGACAGTTGAAGTCTCATATCAGGTTCGGCGTCCAGTCTATTGCGGAATTTTGTTTTCGTGGCTGCATAGGTTGAGAATCCTGTTTCGCACAAATATGTTGTTGGAAACGGGAGAAGAATATTCAAAGCCATTTTGGCAAGCATTGGATATTCATTTCGGATTCTGCACCAAAAATCGTTGAGAGGCGTCGTTTTGAACAGTGACTCCATACTTGTGTCAGATGACATTTCTAAAAGAGATTCATATATCTCGTTTGACATACTTTCGGGCTTTTGTAAGTTGGGTAAAAAAGGATTATGAATCCATGAATTCAGTTTCATTTTTGTATTCTGTTCTTCAGGAAAATACTGCTCAAAAGATGCGCGCATCGAAGTGAGATATTGGACCAATTCTTCAAATACATCATCTTGAAATATTTCTGAGTTGTTATCGCCAAGAAACTCACTGAGTGACGTAAAGCTTTCTATTTCTCTATTTCCAACGCAAATAATCCAAAAATCTAATTTTCTTTTGAAGGCAGTTATTTTGTTACAGGCCTGGAACACTGTTGTCTGTTTACCTTGCAATGATAAATTTAATTCGTTCAGTTTCTGAAAGATATCCGCCATAAAAGACAGTCGGAACAACCAAGTTTTATCATACAAACGGTCTTTCAAATTAAAAGAAGTATCTGAAAGAAACATTTGTAACTCGGCTCTAAGTTCAAATAGCCTTGTTAAAGTTTTACCCCGAGACAGCCATCGCACTTCTGTATGGAGCAGCAGTGTTTTATGTGTGCTGCCATAATCTTCACACAATAATGAGAACAATCGGGATTGTAGTGGTCGTGATTTGATAAAATTAATTATTTTTACCGCTTCATCCATAACTAATTTTAGATTGGACGGCATTTGCTTCATCGCAAGTGCTTGTCTATGCAGGATACAATGGCTGGAACTACAATTAGGCGCTTTATTTTTTATTCGTGACACTACTCCTGCTGTTTTACCCGTCATCGCCTTGGCCCCATCTGTACAAATGTCAATGCAATCGTTCCAACTGAGATTATTTTCCTCAAAAAATATATTTATTTTATTAAAAATTTCCACTCCGGTAGTGTTTGTGGGTAGAGGTGAACACATAAGCATGTCTTCTTCAAAAGAACTTTCACATGGATATCTCACGATAACCAGCAAGATAGCCAGACCAGCGACATCAGTCGACTCATCCATTTGCAAGACGAATTGTGTTTTTTGTAGACGTGTAACTAGTTCTTGTTTGACGTAGCTTGCTAGATCATGAATTCGCCGTGAAACAGTATCGTTAGATAGCGGCACAGTAGAAAGATGCTTTGCAGATTTTTCATCGAGCATGCATTTTGTTATGTCTAATACACATGGTTTTATTAAATTCTCAGCGATAGTGTGCGCTTCTCCTGCTTGTGCAATGCGATAGCTAACTAAATATGATGCCTCCGTGGCCTTTTCATTGATAGTTTGGGTTACATGCATCATTGTTTTTTGACTTTCCAATAACTGTTCTTTTTTACGTACAAAAAATTCTTTATTCTTGTCTTTAGACTCGGGGTGTACAGTTTCTAAATGTCGGCGCAACTTGGCAGGTGCCATGGAACTATTAGGAAGCAGTTTACTACATAACATGCAGAGAGGTGAGCCGTTGGAATCAACAAATCCAAAACTGATATATGATTCATCATACTTCCTTTTTTTCGCCTTTGAAACCGTGGAACTTGACGTCGTTGCATCATCGTCTGGATCGGTAATTGCTGTATACTCCACGCGGACTGCTTTTGAACATTCGGCTTCGTTGGAAGATGTTGTTGCGACACGTTTAACGCCTTTAAGCCAACGTTCCATTCTTTCAGGATGGTGAGGTTAAAATAATGCACGGTCGTTACTGCGTAGAAGAGTTTAGCACTTTAGTCCAAAGAAGAAATGTACAAAACTGATACAATCAGAAAACAGCAGTAGAACAATACACAATTTTTTTCTAGCAGGTAGGTACTTATCGCTCCGAACGCTAATCGTCGACTGACTAGTGTCAAGGCTTGATCATCGCTTTTATAGTCCTAGCCTCAATCTCGAACATTCTCAAAAATACTCGAATCGGCGTCTTTGATAAATAAAAAGCCGATATAAAAATAGAAATTCAAAAAATGTGGTGTAAGCAATCTCGACTTTACGTTTTGAAGTTAGAGCCGAAAGTCGCTTGTTCACAATTATAGCGTCTAATTTCAAAGGCGGCTTTTATCAAAGGGATTGCGCGGTCACAAGTAGGTATCGGCGGTGGCGGCATAGTAAAATTGTTCGTGAATCGTGATACGCCGCGACAGAACGGTCGACCAGAGAGAGGTGTTTTGATTTTTTTTTCTAACTTCTTGCGGAACCCCGACAGGGGTATCGCGGAACCCTAGGGTTCCGCGGAACACACTTAGAGTATGGCTGTGTTAGGTGATCCATACTATATGAATGCCTTATTGACGTACAAAATTTGTATATCGGCTTAAATCTTACTAAAATCAAATTTACTAGCATAGATTTGTTTTGCCTCAGTCGTAAACAAACAGTTTTTTTTAAATACTTAATATTTTTCAGTTATTAAGACGGCAGTAAAAGGCGTTCTTAACAACCCATTTTAGTAGTTACCCTTCTACGGGTGTACAAAAGAATAGGACACTCCTTAAAACCACGTGATCAGCTGCTCATATACAACAGAGGCCCAATTCCCGTAATTTGACAATAGTCGCAATCCGGTGTCGATCCGGTCCCAGTAACATTACTATCACAAACGGTATTCTCGTAAACTCAAAAAATACAATTGAAAAAATGATATGGCCAAACGTGGATTGACATTTTATCGAATGTTGACGTTTAAACGATATGGTCAGTTTTAGTTGGAAATACCACCATATCATGAAATACCACTATTTTATGAAATGATCGGCCATCATGAAGTGGTCAATTTTACGATCTGGCTATGACATATCTATCTCAATAATGTCTTATTAGCGCCCCCAAAAAAACAAATGTATGTAAAACAAGTATACGATTCCACGTACATATTTCCGGAGACCCGGGAAGGCCTTACCTTTCATAAAATACAATAAAACCCCCGCCTATGTCAATTTACCTAAATCTCTTGCTGACATTGCAACTCAGGTCCCTCGGTAAACGGGTGGGACTACACGGGCAATTATTGCAGCCGGCCACGCTAAGGTTTTATGGTAAAAACTCCTAATGTAAACAAAAATGTTTTGGCTAATGGTCTTTTTTAATCTGTGCTATAAAGTTTAAATATATAAATAACATGAAAATTGATATAACTTTATAAGGCTGATCTAATTAAACAACAATATAAGTTCATTTTTTTAAGTGTCGCTATCTCTGAGGTCCCGGGTTCGATTCCCGGTCGGTCGATGTAGAAAAATATATTTTCTATTATTGTCTCGGAACTGGGTGTTGTGGAACCGTCGTTTCTGATTTCTATAACACAAGTACTTTGGTTATTTACCATAGGATCAGAGCAATGTATGTGTTGTTGTCCAATATATTTATGTAAATAAGCACTGTTACCACTAGTTTCCACAGAAAACTAGTGTCTAACTCACGCTAACTTCGCCATGGCAAAATAGCTGAATCGCAACCATTTTGGTATAATATCACAGCTATTTCTTTTGCGTAACTTATTTTGTGATAAGAATTTTAAATTAACATTCTCTCTTTCACTTCCCGCCTCAATTTACCAATCCTGTGTACACTTTACCAATCCCGTGTACACGTTACACGGACGCGAATTTCTTTTACTTAACTTCTTGTTCTTCAAGGCATGGCAAAATAGCTGAGTCGCAACCATTTTGATATAATATTATCACGGCTATTCCTATTAGGTAACTTATTTTGTGATAAGAATTAAAAAAAAACTTTCACTTCCCGTCTCAATTGACCAATCCTGTGTACACTCTACAGGGGCGAATTTCTGTTACTAACTTAACTCATTTTTTGATAAGAATCTAGTTATTTTAATTTTCTTTCTTTCACTTTCCGCCTCAATTTACCAATCCTATGTACACATTACACGGGCGCCCGGGAAATATAGTTTCCCAAGCGCCCCCGGATCGCGCGTCGTGAATAAGTAACGCAACGGCTGGAGCAACTGAGCGATCGAGTTAGCCGCTTTTTGTTTGTGTCTGATACACCTGCGTTTGGTAAGGTAGATAACTGTTCGCGGAAATAAAACTCCCGTTTAAGTGATGTATGTATGTTTACAAAAACCTAGCACTCGACCGATTCCTCCGATAGAAACATTGTAAGCAAGCTGAAATGGCAGTGGGCTATACACAAAGCACTGCTGGTATAGTGAATGGAAAAGAAATAGCCGAAGATCTAGATCAGTGGCGTACATTGGGAGAGGCCTATGTCCAGAAGTGGACTGATGAGGACTGATTATCACTGCAGCATGGCTCAGTAGCGAGCATTGGGAGAAGCCTATGTCAAAATCAAAATCATTTATTTTTGCAAATAGGCCATTAAAAGCACACGTCTCAATATATTTTTTTGCCCTACCACTGCTCTGGGACAATTTGTGGGCTGTCTTGCAGTGGATTGATGTGGACTGATTAGCACTGCGGCATGGCTCAGTAGCGTGCATTGGGAGAGGACTATATCCAGCTATGGACTGATGTGGACTGATTAGTACTGCGGCACGGCTCAGTAGCGTGCATTGGGAGAGGACTATGTCTAGCAGTGGGTTGATGTGGACTGATTAGCACTGCGGCATGGCTCAGTAGCGTGCATTGGGAGAGGACTATATCCAGCTATGGACTGATGTGGACTGATTAGTACTGCGGCACGGCTCAGTAGCGTGCATTGGGAGAGGACTATGTCTAGCAGTGGGTTGATGTGGACTTGTTAGTATTGCGACATGGCTCAGTAGCGTGCATTGAGAGAGGCCATGTCCAACAGTGGGCTAATGTGGGCTGATTATGACCATGGTATGGCTCAGTAGCGTGCAATGGGAGAGGCCTATGTCCAGCAGTGGACTGATGTGGGCTGATTATGATGACTGCGGCATTGTTCAGCATAGTGGACTATTTATATCTTTGTATAAATGTAAAAAGTCCCTCACGTACAACATAAATGAACAATTCAACTGATTTAGACAAATGAGAGTGAATCGTATCTTCTTAGGGAGGATGGGAGGGCATATTACGTGACGTCATACATAATAAATGTATGGCACACGTCAGGTCGGGTCAGGTATTACTTGTTTTAAATTATTAAACGAAGAAGTTTCGTTTAAGAATGTTCTGTTGTATGTTTTGTAATTTCTGTGCTAAATCGATCAGTTTGACCAGGCGGCTTGTATGAGGGTCAAAGTTACAACCCATATTTTGACCCATGTTTCTTTGGTAAAGTTGTTTTTAAAAAAGTTAAATAATTTATTGCGGTACCAGTAGTTCTAGTAATACATTAATAAGACTTATAATTAAGGTTAGTATAGAGAGAGGAAATAAGAAATAAAAACATATTTGTATAATTAAATCAATCACAATCAATATGGCTGAACCTTAATGAAACAACGTTAAAATAACGTTGCATAAATTTAAATCATGTCAAGATAATAGGATGAATTCCACCAAAGCTGAGAAGAGAGAAGATCCACTGCGTTATTTTGAAATTGTATTTTGTATTGTTTAGGTGTATGCTTTATTGGCTGTCCTGAAATAAATAAATTGTTTAGTTTTACCTGTAAAAAGTTTGATGTAAAATCAATATTGTTTTCGTAATGTCATTTATTTAAGGATGTAGTAAGATAAGATAAATAATATTTATTGCTATTTATTTATAGGACATCACACCGACACAATATATTTTAGAAAGGAGAACTAAGAAATATACTTAGATACAGGTTGCGAAGAAGAAAAGAAAAACAATATACCCCAGTAAGCCTACTGAATTGTACTCGACTGTCATCTCAACATTCGCTAATAAGAAAGAAACAAGACATTTAAAAGGGGAAACTTTGCACGACGTTTCATTAAAATTATTAGAGGGGAGATCTTACTGGCAGTCTTCTTTAGTTGAAATCTTAAAAGAATGTATTTTGTTTAGTTGAAGACGCAAATACTATACTGGGTGTACAAAAGAATAGGACACTCCGTGAACCCACGTGATCAACTGCTTATATACAAACAACTTTTACTATGGGAGCAACATCGACAACATAATGGGGGTAGCGATATGCATTTTTTCCCAATATGGGTAAAAACGATTTTCAGTTATTTTTGGAAGGTATAAAAAAATTGGTAGAAATCAGATTTCTACACATGTTACGTAGCGATGGGCGTCGGTGGGTATTGCCCGACTTCTTGTTGACACTAGTTTTTGGGGCAATCTGATGGTGTTCTAAACTTCTGCATGTCTACTGATAATGATGAAGAAACAGCGAATTTCCGTTACTTGCGTCAAACTTTTTCAACAAGGTAATGACGTCACAAGTCATTATTACAAACAACAGCCGCTCAGTACGCCTTGTCGAATCAACTGACCGCTAACCTGCGACCTTACGTGTTGAACTAAGTACACAGACCACTTTCTCGTCACGAGGTTGGAGGGACAATATCGTTTTAGAATGGGAATGGCTTGAGGCATGGAATGGTTATACGATAAGCCTGCCGACCTCCGTAGCCGAGAGGCGAGCATGCCGGACTTGGCGTCGCCATCTCTGAGGTCCCGGGTTCGATTCCCGTTCGGGAATTTGAATGTAGTAAACGATGAGTGCTTTAGTTACTTACCTTAGGACCAGAGCAATGACCATGAATCATGATTTTTATCGGGGGGGATGGCCAATACTCGCCACGCTTGGCAGGCAGGTTTGCGAGCGCAATTTTTTTATGACATTTCGCACGCAGACGCTGCTGCCCGTCTCGTGTTACACGAATTAGTTGCCTCTTACGAGACGCCTCCTGTTGGCGGTGGGGAAGTGTATTCTTTACGGCCGTCTGATGAAAAGTCATCGAAAAGGCCTGTGTTCAGCAGTGGACGTTCTATGGCTGAGATGATGATGATAACACACAATGTTGTTATCAATGTTAAAAATCATGTGTTGAGAACATTGAATCTTCAAATAACATAAAGGCTTAAAATTCAAGAAATATATTAGCATGTTGTGTACTATTTGCACAAAGTGCGAATAATTCCTTTACCAATCATCAGCCTTTGTGAAATTATTTATTTGTCTCTGTTCCTGCGAGCTGCGTGACGTCCGCGACAGGTGGTCCTGTCTCAAACAAAGCCCGTAGCCCAACAAGAACAGTATAACTACTATTTAGCTTAACAATTACTAATGTGACGTTTTCAATGTAAACATTTGTATATAGATTTGTCTATTTACTTCAAAATCAGCCCAATTAGCTACTGCTGGACATTGGGTTCTCTCAATGCACGCTACAGTGCTCGATCCTCGGCTTTTTTTTAACTGGTCAATATCACATACATTGATCTGATCCTATGGTAAGTAGCCAAAGCACTTGTGTTATAGAAATCAGAAACAAAGACGGTACTACAACACTCAGGCCCGAGATAATATAGAAAAAATATTTTTCTACATTGACCGACCGGGAATCGAACCCGAAAACTCAGAAATAGCGACACCGAGTCCGGTATGCTCGCTTCTCGGTTACAGAGGTCGTCAATTATTTTCCATCCGCCGCCGGCAGCAGCGAAATCATCGCTACTCCTATGTCGGAGGGCGCCCTATGTTGTGCTTGCTAAGTCATGGTCTTCACTCAAGAATACGCCTACCCTATTGGTCATCGGCCTTTGTGCTTATGTTTGTTCAATTTATCAATGATCTTGTTTAATTTTGAATATTCGTTAATCCAGGCAGGCTATGGTCGATAGGCCAGCCATTGATGACAATTTTTTAACAAATTTACAAACATTAATTAGTACGATTAGGATTCGACCTATAAAGTTTTTGCTTTCTGATTTTTTTATGTTAACATAATATTTGGTTCCAAATCATTCGCGAAATAGCGTTGAGTACCTTTGAAGTGAGCTTGCTGTTCTGTACAGTCTGTTCCCCTTGCCACCCGCGAATCAACCCCCTCTGGGCGCGTTTGATATTTTTCTCTCGTTACGACCCAATTTGCGACAATATCTAGTTTTCAACTGTCTTTGTGCTGAGTTCTATCGAGTTACCCAGTTTCTATACATTTGGTTTCGAGATTTCTTTTATTGTGACGATAAGGTGAGCGATTTACTTGGAAACGTTACGGCTGAGCAGGCTGTGAATTGGTTTATTGAGTTCTTTTTAGTTACGACTGTAATTCTGCCCTATTTACTGTATTCTATTATTACGCCACACGAACTATATTATCGGTGGCGCATTACAGGTTTATGTTCGTGTTCCAGGATGACCTGGAAGTGAAGTGGGAGAGCATTGTGGATTAGGGCTAATATGCTTGCTCGTAGGTTTGCAGGCTGCACTAAACAGGTCAAGGTTACGCTTTTTAAAACCTACTGTAACTCTCTAATACATGCAGACTGTGGACGAATTATACCCAAGGACCATACAAGGCTGCTGAAGACGAAAGTCTACAACTAGTGTGTGTTACCAGTGATGACATATGGAACTGAAACGTGGCCTCTCACTATTGGCCTCATAAGAAAGCTCAAGGTTGCACAGCGTGCTATGGAAAGGGATATGCTCGGTGTTTCATTGTGACATCGACTCAGGAATGAGGAGATTCGTAAACAAACAAAAGTCGCAGACATAGCCCAACGGATAAGCAAGCTGAAGTGGCAGTAGGCGGGGCACGTAGAACTGGCGGCCGATGGAGCAGAAAAGTTCTGGAATGGAGGCCACGAACCGGCAAGAGCAGCGTAGGACGTCCACCTACAAGGTGGACAGACGACCTGGTAAAGGTTGCAGGAAGCCGCTGGATGCGGGCCGCTTCCAACCGGCCAATCTGGAAGACACTGGGGGAGGCCTAAGTTCAGCAGTGGACATCCTATGGCTGAAATGATGATGATGATGAGTATACAAGGCAATCAATACAATGACGCGTTCAGAGTGCTGATGGGGTTGCGGCGTTACTGCACTGCATCAGGGATGCTGGCAGAAGCTGAAGCAGATAGTTTTGCATCACCATTTTGAACAATAGCCATTATAGGAAAGCGCATAGCGTCCCTGAACTATCTTGCCAGATACACTAGAATATCATTTAATCAATTTACATAATTTATTCACAAACATAGTTTTTAAGATCTGTTACCCAAAATAAATGTTTAGTTTTATGATTTTTACTTTCTTTCTTTATACCGTTCGTAGTCAGGATACGCTTGACTATTTTCCGAGATGCGGCCAGTCTAAGTAGTGATTATATTTGAAGCGATCGCCATCAGCGCTACGCAATTCTTAGACAGAAGAACCAGACTATTGACCATGGCTACACATACTGTAATACTGAATGTATAATTTGTACAGGCGGGATATAAAGTAGCCCATAGTTTGAGGTAAATTTTCCAAAAGAGAGATGAAATGAGAGAGACCTTGTGAAATGTATAATTAAATAAATAAATATTGGACAACATCACATACAATGCTCTGATCCTATGGAGTAGCTTAAGCAAGTACACACAAGTGTTAACACAAGTGTGTTACAGAAATCAGAAACAACAACGGTACCACAACACCCAGACCTGAGACAATATAGAAAAGTTATTTTCTACATTGACCGACCGGGAATAGAACTCAGAGATAGCGACACCAAGTCACTGTAATTAATGAGTTATAAAAAGCGCTTCTTGATTTACAAGTATGGAACTGCAATTACTGGTAATCATTACTATGTTGCAAAGAAAGACCAAGATGAATATAAATTCATCGCATTTGTAGTTGTTGAAGGCAGGACGGAAAACAATAAAGGCAGTATAGACTGCGATCGCACAGCATGGGCCCGTATGGTTACCACTAGCGGTTATCTTGTTGACAGGCGTGTCACACATGACTGCCTGGAACATGTTTCCACTTTTTATAAAAATTGGATCATGTGAAAAGCCAATGGCAACAGTTATTTTAAAAATTGAGACAATAAGACCATTGAAAATAGGATTTAAAAAATGCTGGGGTATTTTATGCGGACGATGATCTTATAAGGATAATTATCGAGAAGAAGAATAAAGCCACAGCCAAAAATTTAGATTTGTCTCTTTTGGACCCAAATGGTCCTCATTTGCTACAATTTTGACCGCCTTCTTGCTGATCCATCACTTCCATCCTTGAACTTCTCTGTCATTTGGGACGCGAGTCGTCGCGTAATCACGTGATTGTATAGTCTTATAATTTTGAGCGGCTTCCCAAAAGCTACCTTTTATGTAGGTACTGGTGGCATAAAATTTTAGTCACTGTGGAAGGGAGACAGTGTTAGCCCGTATTGCCCTGGTTATCACTTTGATAGACAGTCTGGCGTATCGTTGCGTTGCGTTTGAGCAAAACATCACCTACGTAAGTAAGTGGCCACCCGCTGTGTTTTGACTTAAGACTATGAATTACGTCATCATGATTTTGTACCTATAAAATGTAATATTCTTTTACCCCACAATATGCTTTAGGCATTTGGCTTTCCGAACACGCCAATAATAAAACAATGTTTAATTATTACATCTATTTAAACAAAAATTAATCCTTATTTATCTTGGTCACGCCATAACTTGAGGACGACATTTACCGATTTTATCGATGTATTTTTAAGTTTTCTAATACTTCGTAGAAGGTTCTTACGGAAAAACAAACTAAGAAAGTTCCACAGAAAATCATATAATATATGATTTTGACATTATGATTTGACATCATATTATGATAAACCACACGAACAATGCCGCGGGAATAAGCTAGTTGGTTATATATTTTATCGAGTACTTACAAGTTCATAGCAACATAGACAGACAAATAGAGAATAAAACATCGAGCGATGATGTGAAAACAATCTGGCTATCTTTTGAGTAATTCTTATTACTCAATATTACTATCTCTGATACTACTCTACAAGTCAATTTCGATTTCTGGTCTAGCATTTCTACACTGTCACAGAAAATTTACTTAAAGCCTATTTATAGAAATAGCATGGACCCGAATACTGCACAATTTAATTCAGAATAAGATTATTAACAAGAGGACGCAAATATCATTTTTTAAAAGAAGCGCATTCGCCAATTTTTGTCAGATGTTTCAAAATGACTGTCATTGATATCCGACCGAGACCAGTAAATCGTTAATTTGACTATCGGACTTTAATTAACGACTCTATTTTTAATTAACTTTCGTTTTACAGTTTACGCGGATCGGAATTAATCATCATGCCATGAAACGAGCGTGATGTGATTTTGACAAGTTTAAAATTTTACCAAATAATTTGGAAATCAGTGGTTTATTTTCATCAATATTATTTGGAAACTGGGATAAATTACAATAGGCTAGTTTCCTGGGTCAAAAAATGATTATTCTATTTAGTACGTCAGTTAGATTAACAAAAAATATTGGATCCATATTTTGTCTGTTGTCAAACAAACAATAAATTATGAAGATAAAGGGCATCAAAGTTTGGGAGTGACGTCACGTCTTGCTAAAAAGTGTTGCAAGGCGTGACGTTACGCGGAACTTTAACGGGCTATATCTTCATCATTTTTTGTTTGATTGAGAAAATAAAAAATACGTGTCCAATATTTTCTGTTGATCTAACTGACGAACTAATTAGATTTTTTTAGGAAACTAGCCCATTGGATAAATGAATGCTTCAAAGAGTTAAATTGTTACATGTTTATTAATGGTTGACAAATAAGCGTTGTACAATTAACCACTTATGAACCTACCACAAAATGTACAATTTCCTAGATCGATTTACAACATAAAGTTAAACACGTAGAGTTATACAGGGTGTAACGAAAAGGTGAAATAAAACTTTAAGGGGTTATTCTACGGCTAAATTACATCAACTTTTTTTATGGGACCAACATCGAAACTGATGCCAGCTGGTCGCGTTTTAGTATGGGAAAGTGTTTTATTTTTGCGAATTCGATGTTGGTCCCATAGAAAAAGTTGATGTAATTTAGCCGTAGAATAACACCTTAAAGTTTTATTTCACCTTTTTGTTACACTCTGTATATAGATTAAGAAAATTTTGGATTTTGTGGGTTAATTAGCTGATTACTGTATAAGACATCGGCATCAAATATTACATGATTTTGATAAGTGCCTTTGATCTTACTCTTCCAATAAAAACATACTTTTTGTTTAATTTAATTCTATTCAATATATTTATTGCGTTAAATGTTGAACAGGTGTACGTTATACAGATCAGTATAGACCCTTCTGGGAACATAATATTGTTGCAGCATTTATTTATTTACTATATTTGCAATAATAGTATTAGTTTTTTTTATCCTTGCTTTGGATTTATCCTAGATCTGTCAACTTAAACTGACAGCAGTTGTCAGTTTAAGTTGACACACCAATATGATTTTTCAGTATCACAGTCGAGAAACTTCATCCAAGTATATTTTTTTTATCAGAACAGTAATTACCGGAATTTTCGATAAGTCGCTTTTATATCAAATCGTTAAACGCGTTTCATTATACCTTTCTTTGTCGAAGGTTGTTAGACGAATAGCCGAGGGGACAGACATCGAAAAGGACGATTATCGGGCGAATCAGAAAAGGTGGAAAAAATCTTTTCATGGACACTAGTTCTTTGAGACGAAATACTTTTGTTTTTGGAGTTCGTTACCGAACCATAATTCAGACTATGAGGATAATTATTTTGTGCTGAATTTTTTACCATGGCCGGCGTAATGGCCAGGACCAGGTTCGACACTCGGTTAGGGTCAAAACAGAAAAATAACTTTTCTGAAATAGGGTGTGGTGGGAGATGCCTTTAGCTAAAACCATTGTCTTTTATCTCGTAACACAAGGATTTTAATTCCTTTCTACTTCAAGACCATGACTGTTGGTGTAGTACCGTCTGGTACAGTCAACGACAGGTTAACCTACCCAAAAAGTTAAAGGTCATTGAACCGATTTTCAACTTTACGAGTAAGTCCGACACAGAGATATCAATATCAATTGTCAAAATTTGAGGTTTTGTGTTGTCTGTTGACTGTTGACGTGCTGTTATCTGTACATTTATTTTTTATTCAATATAAAAGGCTGTAGTTATACTTTCAATGAGTCACATTCACGCTGAATGTTTTTCAACCGACTTCAAAAAAGGAGGAGGTTCTCAATTCGACTGTATGTTTTTTTTTGTATGTTACGCGATTACTCCGCCAATTATGAATCGATTTTAATGATTCTTTTTATGTTTGGTAGATCATACTTCAAAGGTGGTCCCATATAAATTTTATCGAAATTGATTTAGAACTTTTTGAGAAAATCAACAAATATATACCCAGATAATATTTTGGTTGTGGTTCTTGTTACCTATCTTCGACAAATATGAGCCGATTATGATGATTTTTGTTTTATTGAATAGCTTATACTTCAAAGATGCTATGATGAAAGTTTGCAAAATAAAAATCACCGCTAAGGGTAGGAAAATAGGGGATGAAATCGGTGTTCAGCAGTTAGATTAGGATTTATCACTAAAAATAGATGAAATAAGTTAATTTTATTTAAAAAAATAAAACCGACTTCAAAACACTAAAATACAAAAAATAATCCTAAAACTTAAGTACCTAATCAGTTACTTTTGGAGTCGGTGCAAACAAAACAATTGAATCTCTCATCGGCTGTAACCGAGTAATCAGTGTTTTGAAGTCGGTTTTATTTTTTTAAATGAAATTTTTTAGTTTTCCTTTTGCGAAAAAGGCTGCTTATATCCTTTTTTTAAATCCTTCATTGTGCATGTTTATTTGTAAAAGTAATTGAATGTACAGTCAACAGTACATCAAGCTATACATTCCCAGTATAAGCTGATCGCTAATTTGTATAACACGACCCTATTACACGAGGCCAGCGTACACTGGTAATATTTAGCTTGATGAGATGTGTACTAACAAAACATGCTCAAATATTAAACAAAGTAAGCTAATCAAAGTGCAAACCGCTGCAGAAGTTAATATTCTGTGTACCTCATTAATATGCACACCGTACTCATATTTGCACTAACTCCGCAACTCATTCGCCACATCCTACTTGTGCGGACTAATTACGTATGGACATTGCGATTAGTCGCTATGATAGGTTCCACACATCTTTCATCATCATCATCATCATTTCAGCCATTGGAAGTCCACTGCTGAACATAGGTCTCCCCCAATGACTTATAAGATTTCGCACGCAGACGCTGTTGCCCGTCCTGTGCTACAGGAATTAGTCGTCTCTTACGATACGCCTCCTGTTGGTGGTGGGGAAGTGTATTCTTTACGGCCGTCCCCACACGGCACATATCTTTAATTTAACCCAAGGGTTCCGAAACTTTTTCAGTTTGCACACCTTATATGTATAATACATGGATAATAATAATCATAAGATTTATACGACAGGCTAAATATAAATAAACGCAAATGATTGGCAAGACAGCATATCAATTGCTATGGTGTCGAAGTAACATGCTTGTATATTAAGATACCAAACCTTAAAAAAAGTATTTCCCAGTGTAATGCCCAAGCCAATATAAAAACGTTGTTTTCTCAACGGGCCCCACCGGGAATCAAACCCAAAAACTCATTGCACTCTCGGCCAATTCACCGTGGCAATGAATACTCGGGCCATCTAACCTTATATGGATAATCTATGGGCCTCTCACTATGGGCCTCATAAGAAAGCTCAAGATTGCACAGCATGCTATGGAAGGGGCTATGCTCGGTGTTTCCTTGCGAGATCGAATGAGGAATGAGGAGATTCATAAGCGAACAAAAGTCGCTGACATAGCCCAACGGATTAGCAAGCTAAAGTGGCAGTGGGCGCGGCACAAAGCACGTAGAACTGACGGTCGATGGGGCCGAAAGGTTCTGTAATGGAGGCCACGTACCGGCAAGCGCAGCGTAGAACGTCCACTTACAAGGTGGACAGACGACCTGGTAAAAGTTGCAGGAAGCCGCTGGATGCGAGTCGCTTCCAACCGACCAATCTGGAAGTCACTGGGGGAGGCCTATGTTCAGCAGTGGACGTCCTATGGCTAAAAATGATCAACGATGAGCTGTGGTATTATACAATAGCGATTATTTCATATATAAACTCGATCACATTTACGTAACAGCTTCTCAACCCGTATCTTACCGCATCCGAAATAAATCCCTGCTAACGATGGCGCTTCCAAAATAAATAAATTAAGTCTTGGCAAGTTCGACAGCGCTTAGGACGAGTACAGATGAACGGAGATGAGGCGAAGCATACCAGTGCCTCAGGCAACTTGAGGCAAAGTAAACTTTGAAGACATATCACAATTTCGTACGCATTAAACTGTTAATTGTGGGTAGAGTTGCATGATGCTACTCGAATCCCTTATTTACTGTCAATGTTAAAATACGAGCATGTTATATACTGTAAAAGGCAGACATCAGAAGAATTGGACGCTGACTGCTTAAGATCAAATGAAGTGGAAGTTGAAGGAGCTAGGCACCAAATTGGTCGAAGAAGGTTGAGAAGATGAGGATGATGATTAAAATGAGAATCTGCAATAAGGAGTTATAAAATGACTGCCTGTTAATATTGACAAAAATATTGACGTGAGACGCGATTTATTTTTGGTGGAGTCACGTATTGAGGCATACATGTTCTGACATTCTACTGAAAATTTGGTATTTTATATCTAAATCGTAAGTGTTTAGAAACCTACCCTTATGACGCGTCATAACTATAGCTTTTCTTGGCGTTTGTTTTAGTGACGTTACAGGTATGCCTCACGCCTCAAGGCATTATTGCCTCACGCGCACGCCTCATGTTGTGTCACCGTCTTAACCCTAAACATTCGAGCAGTTAATCTGAAAAGTTGGGATTTATGGCTCTACCGTCTGATCTGCCATAATGGCACAAGTTGGCTTTAGTTTTTGGCTGCGTGAGGGCGCTACTTCTGATGTGTTGTTTATGGCGCATGTTAGAGTTCCCGTTTGGCGTCCGAATTACATTATACTATAGACAAAGGCAAGTTTACACAAAGACTGCAATAAATTATAAATCAGGTAGATGTCACGGTATTTTTCAAATCGTAGGTACTATAGGTTTAATGATATTCTAATGATAATGATTCGTCATTAGCTTTAATTAAAAAAAAATGATATTAATAATAAATAAAAGTACACACCCATTGTGATGGAGTCGAAGCACACTCGGACCCTAGCCAATTTAAGTTCGTTTTCTAAATTGACTTAAACTGGGAATCAAACCTGGGATTCGGGTTTGAAGTTTGAATACCTATCGGATGGGGAATATGCATGTTTTTTTATTTGGTCCTAAAATAAATAGTACTTAATTATAATTATATAATATAATTTATAAAACTTGAATTTTCGAAAGCTATTGATAAAGACCTGACTTACAATGTCGCGTGTTAGACAAAGAGATCCGATATGTACCGTGACGTCACATTACACGTCCGCCATACATTTTTCATAGTAGAAGTTGTTTTAAATGAAATGAAATGAAATGAAATTTATTTGCATATGAAAAAGGGTACATTATTGATGTACTCGTAATTGCGGTATAGCGTTCAGCTTTTTCAGCCATTTACAAATAGCATGCAAATATTAAATAAAATAAATTGAAGTCTAATTGTGGAAAACATAAAATGTCAATGTCAAGACGAATAAAATAAATTAAAATACAAATTTAAAACAAAAACTGAAAACAATTAACCTAATACCATTTTTAACACAGGTCAAATTGGATTCCAATAATATCACAAAGTCAAATACTTATATTAAAAATAAATTACACGTTAATAAAATAGTATACAAAATTAACTATTATTTAGAAAGAGATAGGTACACCTTAATTTCTAATTACTATATTACGGTTAATTTATACCTAAAATCAATTTTGTTTTCACTATTAGCATTATAATAACGTATATTTTCTTATAAATATAGTAAAAACTATTTATTTTTTTCATGCATATTCCCTTGTCGAGATAAAAAAATTCATTCTCGGTAATAATATTTTGTCAAATACTGATCAACGTTAAAGTGCTGTAATTTCACTTGTCATTGTGACACTTAAACTAGGTACATACTATTTTAAGATTTCATTCCATTCTTAGTATATTTAATTTCCCACATTCTATACACTTCATAGCCGATGACTATAAAACCATGAGTGATGGGTAAACTAATCTGTTAATGGTAATTAACGCGTCGATTAAGACTCGATTGGTCTCAAGGAATGTGAAATGATACGGAGCCATAGTTAATCCGATTATATTCATTACTTTTGTGGCTTAAAAATAAGAAACAAGTATTAGGAATGTGGCTTAAAAATGTGTGAACGTCAAACGCAGTCTCGAATTTACTGCATTAATACATAACGCATTTTTTTTAAATTTCGTGACACGAAAACCTCAGTTTTGAAAAAAAAAACGATTTTATCCAGAACACTAGCCCCCATTTCGCTTACGCGTTGTTTTCAAATAATAACAAAACTAGTGTTGTTGACATGTTATATCGATAGTTAGTTATCGATTAACACTTTGGAATTAGTTACTTTATTAGTATATTAGTTTAGTTAGTGCCCCGCGCATTAGGCGGCCTGGCCCCCGATTCGGAAACCTTCGATAACGAATTGACAACCGGTAAATCACGCGACACAATGTAAAATTCTATACTGTCACGTGGTTTTCCGGTCGACAATTTGTTATGGAATGGTTCTGAATCGGAGGCCAGGCAGGTTTATTTTGGAACAAAAAAATAATTAAGATCATTATCATCAATTTAGCCATAGAACGTCCACTGCCAACACTAAATATGAGTACTACTCCAATGACCTTCAGATAAATTAAATTAACAAATAAAAAATAGTTGACTATCGATAAATTAAGTTATCGATATCTTACCTTAACTGACATCACTAGTACGCATATAAAAAGTAATAAAAGCTACCTGTGCAGCCGCATGCATAGCATTTTCCCATTTAAACCCTGTCGCTTACAATCACAAATGCAGACCGAATATGCGCCATATTTTGTATTCGCGTTTTAGAATCGAAACGGGTTTACGAATTGGACAAACAATAATTGAAAAGGTTGGCGTTTTCGTCAATGGTTCACAAGTTTGGAAATAGTTTTTAATGTTAACGTATGTAGGTGTAAGGTCATATACTAAAATTAACTTTCAGGGGGTGATTCTACTCCCCAAATGCAACAGCTTTCTCCGCTGCTGGACGTAGAAGAGCGCCTTTTCAGCTCTTTTGATCGTCACTTCCAGACATCTTTCTAAGGTCGTCGGTAAACTTCAATAACTTTAGATCCACTCTAGATTCATTCCGGCATAAATTACCAAAGGTATTTATTGAACTTGCAAGAAGACGTTTAGATTGCCAACAGTGGCATTTTTAAAAAACAAACCTTATTTGTGTTCAAAGCTATTAATGTACTATTTTTTTTAAATTGTCAAAGTGCCTTACATTTTAGTAAAATGTAGATTAATTACATTGTAGCCATAGTAAATTTTAAAACACTAAGGATCAATTTTTTTGTAAAAATGTACTGATTTGTATGTTTGTATGGTAGGCAAATAATGTTAGACGTGGGCCGCGCCCCTCATCTCAGCTGGCATCCGCAGGATACCAGTGGTCGCGACGTGCTCTCTGCCGTCACGGCCATATACTTTGGTACTTGTTGATATGTTTAATGTAAATTGTTTTATTGTTTAGTACTAAATAAACGTTTTTCTACTCTATTCTTTTTGTGGTTGAGCAGTAGAACCAACATCTTGAACGAAGTTAGCAAATAAAGGACCATAACGAAACAATGATAAGAAAAAGCTGGCTTCAACAGCTTCATAAAATTAACAGTTTAATAATGTCTTCGGTAGCGCTCAGTTAGAAGAGCAGTTGCTCGGATAGCAAAGATATATGGATTCGATTCCCACCTGAGGCAGTGTAATTTTAAATTATTTGTCTTCTTAGGTCTAAAATTGATGATTATGTGAATTGAATCTTATTGTTGTGCCCTACAGGGTCTATAATGATCTATTTTATGTATCTAATTATAACACCTGTGTAACATTATAGAATGCAATAAATATATTGAATTGAATTGAATTGAATGAAACACGTCATCATTCATTATCATCATTTCAGCCTTATGACGTTCACTGTTGCACATAGGCCTCCCCTAGTGTCTTCCAGATTGGCCGGTTGATAGCGGCCTTCATCCAGCATCCTACCATTTCATTTTCATTTATCCAACCTTTACCAGGTCCTCTGTATACCTTGTGGGTGGACGTTCTACTCTGTGCTTGAAGGTAAGAGTCAGAACGTAAAAACATGTCAAACAACGAATTTTATAGCAATTTAAACAGTGGTTTAACTAACATTAACTTCTCCATTAGACAGAATAATAAAAATATCTGTCTGGAGGTTTATCAGAAGGTTTCCATTTATACAAAAATACAAACTTGTTTTTGAGTTGCAATTTCCGAAAGTTGCAACATTAATCACCCAAAAGATGAATAAGATTGATAAAACAAATTATGTTTACAAACGGCGGACGAATTAACGATGTCGTTACCGTTATCGTTACAACGTTCGTTATAACGATGCCCGTAATGACAGCTGACAGATGTCACATCGTTAACAGACTAACAGTGGCACGTGACCGTCGAGAATGGTCACTTCGTTGTGTTGTTCGCCGTTGTTAAATCTAATGAGGTTATTTACTATTTCTGTTTTGTTGTACTGGATTGGACATTTTTGGTCATTGTTATTTGACGACTGTCTGGTGTAGTGGTTCGCGCTCCGGATTCCAAAGCCAGCGGTTGCAGGTTCGAATCCCGCAATTTGTGTGATGAGCACGGGCATTTGTATCTAAGTCATGGATGTTTATAAAAGTATTTAAGTATGTTTATGCGTTATTTAGTCGCAATAGTACAAGCTTTGCTTAGTTTGGGGGTAGATAATTGGTGTGATTGTAAAAAAACTGATTTATTACCTATTATTTTAATTTTTTATCATCGTTCTTGTTGCGATTGCAAGATTATGAAAAATTAAATAAAACCTGTTGCAAAATTCAGCAATGAAGTAGTTACCTGAAACAATAAAATAATAAGTCAGTATTTGTAACAATAATCTAATTAATACGTTTGCGGACACAATTTCAAACACAGTTGAAGTTTTATTATTACCACAGCACTAGCTATGAATCGTTTACTAAAGCGTTAACCGTCAACCGGCCGATAAACGGCAATAACAATATTTAATAGCTATTGTGTCTGTTCATCGACATTTGTAGGTTTATTCCAACAATATCTTTGAAACAGAAATTTAATAAACAAAAATGTACCCTCAATTTGGACAGAAATGGTATAACTCGTATTATCTCTTTCTTACTGTCCTCAAACCTATCACATTACGATGCAGCATTAAGCAGTGTCGAAATAACACAAGTGGTGCCAACAGTGAGCATTGTCGCTGCATAATACATGCCCCTGGGTAATAGGGCTACCACTTTCAAGTAACAACATCCTGACTAAATTGTAAAAAAACAACAACGAACTTTTAATTCATGATACGAATCTTTATAGTACTTTAATGTGATCAAAACAAAACACACTCGATTGTTCCAAAATGAAACACAAATACAATCCACGGGAAAATAAGATATCATCAACATAAAGTAGTGAGTAATTGAAATTAATTAGTAGTTTCGCGATCCAAGTTTTGGACAAATTCGGTTCTTCTGTTCCAAGTTGCCACCTGTTTTAGGCAATGGTCTATTACATTTTGCTTCTATGCGTACAAAATCGACTTATAATCATGTACTCAAGATTAAAGAGAAAAATAATTAGTTATTGTTTTAGTAGCCTTTTTACCTTCTTTTCTTTTTAAAGGCTAAATTATTTGTACAAAGTTAATTAAAAAACATGTTTGGCAAAAATATAACGATTCATATTTTTTAAAATGTTTTAAAACGTTTTAGTATTTTTCAATAAAACGTTTGTGTGACAACCCTGCCCTTGACTCGAACTCGTATATTTGCATACAATGAATATCCGATTCTCGGGACCCTAGCGGTAGGTCGGGAGTCATTCACTTTCCTCGTCTTTTTGTGGGATTCGATGCTTGGTGATATGCATTTATTAACTGTGGATCAACGTTAAGTGTTCTTACTTAAGTGGATTCTCTTTAGTTTTTCTTTCTCTCCATAGAGATGAAAAGATTTCAATGAAAAGAAAAAGAAGCCTAAAGATGATAACTGCTGGTTAATATCTCACCCATACATCTCCAACGACAAAGATGTTGACAGTAAAATTAACTATTCTATTAAACTTCCTATATGTATGTTAATAGGAACTAAAAACCTCGAAATTATAAAATATATAAAAAACACGCGCTACCATTGGGAACCTTAATATTTTTAGAAGACATTTAGAAATTAGAAGAATACGTTGTTTTCTAAGTATCTACTATTAACAGAACATAACTTAAGGTTCACAATTCCGACACTCTTTATTTTTAAAGACAATACACCGTAAAGAATTGTCTATGTAATTTTAAGGACTTCAAAACATCATGCTTTTATATTTTTAGTGTAAACAAAACGTAAATTAAATTGAAAATTACAGGCATTTAATACACGAGCGGCCATAAAACACTCATCAACCCTTCGCCTCGCTGGTAAAATGCCATAAAAACAAATGAAAACGGCGCGAATTAATTACGTCACAATGACGCGAGACGTCAAATTGACGGTAACGGTAACGTTCGAGTGGGATGTTGGATGTGGCTGACTGTTTTCACTAGGAATGGGGAACCACAATGCACATTATCTTAATTGATATCGCACTGTGTTTATTTGATAACTGATTCGCTGGTTCTCACAAAAACTTAGATGAAAAAATAAGTTATTGTTTTCGCAGATAATATGGATTTTAAAACTGTATTCGCTGGTAAAATTACCTAAAACTTTGGTAAATAGGTAAGGAGTCGTAAAGCGCACGTCCCGCTCTATAGCTACACTGTGACATAACGCATCCTGAACAAAGCAATTTTTCGATCGTCAGCATTTTGTGAAGCCGAAATTGGAATTGTCCATAACAGGATCTTGTCAGGAAATGTCCAGGAATCCAATTTCCTTAACTGGGAAACTGGTGATACGTTCGAAATTTTGATTCCAAAGCACTCGCAGATTCACCAAGACATTTCTGTGGAAAACAGTTTTAAGACTTTCCAATCTTGCAAGATGTGTATCGTTGGAAGAAGCCAGAAAAATACAGGGTGTACAGCAGAATAGGACACTCAAAAACTAAGAAATTTGCTGCTGAAAAACAATATATTATTTAGAAGGGAGCAACATCGGTATTGTAATAGAGATTGGATGCTAGTTGCTACATACATTATCGTTAAAGTAGAGCTTTGTAATTTATATGGCTATTCATGGAAATAGTCTAGTAGTCCAGCAGTGGACAGGATGGGATGATGATGAATTTTGAACCTTAAGAATAGTCAATAGAAGTCATAGAAAGGTAATATCTTTATCTTTACTTGCAGTTATAAATAAAGTAGACGAATAAGAAGTTAATGAAAAAAACATCCAGTAAGTCAGTATTCAGTACACATATAATATTTTAGTATCGGCATGTTGTAACCACGGATTGTATGGGCAGAATGCACCTAAATGCATTCATCCACAAGAGTAAACGTTTACGAAGAATTGTTAGTTTGCTATACAAAAGCCATACAGGGCTGTATGGGATGGGAATATATTGTGGCCAGTAAAGCACGGTTTAGTTTTGTTGGATAATTTGTTATGTAAATATTGAGTTACTTACTTTTAGCAGCGAACTGCGAACTGCGAACTGGCCGTGCCGCGTTATTATAAAATTTTTGCCCGCGTCAAAAGCTCAGCGCACTCATGATGGACATAGCTAAACCGTTTTGTTTTCTATTAGACGAAACGGCATAAGTTCAGGCAAAAATAAATGAACAAATTGAAATTATTGAAAATTAAAAAGGAACTTTTCTAAATTGGGTCCCGTCCGAAAATGCAAGGCGTCGCTCTCAGCATTAAAAAAAAACATTTGTTGACCTCGTAAACTATCGCATTTTAATTTCTTATTTTAAAAACATGACGATTGGTGTGTTAATTCTTAACTCTGAAAGATTTATTTATTTAAACTTTATTGCACAAATAAAAATCGTACAAAAGGCGGACTTAATGCCATGGGGTATTCTCTGCCAGTCGATCATTAGATTTACTGATAAGAGCTTGTTGTTTCGCTCAGCTAGATCCTAATTTAAAAAATATCTAAGAATAAAATGAGTAACTAATAATTTAAAATAATGTCTACCATTTCCGCTAATGCACACAACCGGAGATACCCGGCTTCATTTCAGGCAGCCCAACTACTAAATTGCCACAGCCGGGAGTCGAATATGCATCAGCATTAGCATTGCAAAATGAGAAACTAGCGAAACACCTGGATGCACTGCCCCGGCCGTCAGCTCAAATCTGACGTACTTCTGGATTTATGCGAATAATTACACAAGTTGTAGTGGAATTACAGGAGTTAAAAGGCTTACTCGGATCTAGCTTGTGGCTATAAGTAGCCTTTCGAAGCAAAAACTGATTCACGATGGAAAAATAATATCAATAAAAAACATTCGCATTAAGATGGACGAGTACTCATAAGATTTCATTGTTCGATATTTTATTTGTATTAATATGCAAATGATTACAAGTATGTATATCCTTTTGTTAATATTTTCTTAATAAATCAATATTTTTAACTTTATTGATTTTTTACTGAGTTACCCCTACAGAGGCTTCTAAAAAACCCTGATTTTCAATCTGTGTAGACACGTTGAAAAACGGGGCCTTTTAGATAACTTTTTTTTAAAAGTTATTTGTAACTACTGTGGTAGTTTTGCGCGAACTTGCCAGCATTGATAATAAAAATCGTTTATTGTCTGCAAATAGACCAATAATCGCGATTTTATACGTCCCGACCATCTTTTACCCTACCACTTGTAGGTTAATAGGCAACTATAATTTTAGTAAATAAATTCTTAAACCCACCAAGTAGATGTTGAATTGAATTGGTACCAAAACGTATGTTGTTTATACGTTCCAACATATTGTCAAAAATTTTAAAACTCATTTTAATGAAGGCCCAGGTGATTCATCATCACCTATCTGAAACTAATTTGCCAACAGTGTGAATACATTATACACCCAACTGATACGAAGTTTAACGACCCAAAACTTGTATTGAATATAAAGAAAGAACACATTTAAGCAACTTAAGCAACCTTAACTTGGGTCATATAGAGGATGGGTGACCGTAACTAACCATGGCTTCAGTCTTAACTGAACTTGCACGTTTCAGAACGTTTCTGACAGCCAAGCAAATAGTTAAAATCCGTACCGTACCGTAATACATTTTTCAACAACCGACGATTCAATCCTAAAATTACCTCAACCGACAAGACACAATCGTCAAGACGCCGTATTCTTGCGTGCGCGTTACTCATCAAGCATACGTAAACGAGACACAATAGAAATTCCATTGTTATGCGGTCTCATGCGACCGCTTAAATGTTAACAGGTTAAATTGGTCATATGGATCCGTGGACTTAACTTTAAGTAACGTTTCAGTTTAGTGTTCGGCTAACGCATCATAATCAATTATTATAAAGAACAAATCGTTAAAGATACAAAAGCTGTTCTGAAGCAATTTCCTACACAAAGGCATCATATCTATTTTGTGGCTTTAGTCATAATATGCTTTGCCAATTTATTTAGTTCACCTTCCTGTATTTAGCGTAACAATCAAATAATCAAGCGATCGATTACAAAAACGAGATCGGAATCCCCTGACGCTATGAGCCTAGTAATTTGCTATGCTAAATAGCGTCATAATCACCAGATGCATCAGAATGGGCTGAATTTAAGTGCAACTAGCGGGATATGGGCGTGGTGTCTATTACAGCGGGTATGACTACTACTTCAAAATACAGGCTGTTAAATCTAAGTCGTGAGGCATTGGAATTCGATCTGTGAGCTTTTGTCACTCCTTTTAAAGTTTTCTAAAAGTCTCGTCAAAATATCTGCCATCTCAAAGATCCTGGCCTTCTCCCGTTTTCTCCATTGCTCACTCAAATCTTTGCCACGTCCTCTCTATCTATTGAACAGACAGACAGTCGATCCCACTGAACAAGTAATACTACGTTGATCCACGCTGCCCACAAATACTAGGAGTTTTACAAATGATAGAAGTTAACAATTAAAGTTCAATTACAATGTGTCACACAGCATGCAATGCAATGAACAAATCAAAAACGTACACGGGTAAGGTAATAGTACCGCTTTGCCTTGCTTCAGCGGACCTACTGGCAAGTGCAGCGTGAAAAGACCTACTGTCTACTGTTGAACTTAGTAGTCCCCTTCGCACTACATGGAACGGCATTTTCAGTTTTATGATAGACAAGAGTCTACCTTAGATACTTAGTTATTTATCTTTGCAGAAACAGTGGTTTGTGTTACACATTGCCACTCTTTAACGTTTATAGAATGGGCTTATATAAACAATTAATACTATTTTTAGTAATTAAGTACTTCTAAATTCCTTGTTAATTTATCGTATAGGACATATTGTATCGTTAGGGACATGATAATAATAATCATATTTAAATTTAAATTGATAGTTATGTCCTGAAATAAATGTTATTTAATTTTTAATTTAATTGTAAGACGCTAATCAAACCCAAATCATGTTTAGAAAATTACCACACATCGAAAGAGATTTAGTAATTTTTCTTTTTTTTTTCGTGTCAACAGCAATCCTGACAAATTTTTGATGACTATTCCCACAAGAACCGCACTATCGGTGGCTCGTAATGGTCTTCGCGTGTTCCAGTGTCCGTATACGTGGGACATTAAAGAAGGTCACCCATAGTTGGGGGAAGCACCGCAATCGCACTAGCCATAATCCCACTTCTGATGTTATCCTTACAAGTCTTACAATGGCTGACCTGAGTTTGCAACCGGTTCAGAGTTTTCCAGGTCGGTCACAGCAGGTCTTTGCCTAATAGGCCCTCCCTCTCTTGTGGTGCAAGCAGCAATGCGGAGAAAAGCTCTTTCTAACTAGTGTCCTACAAGAAATGATCACTCTTCTAAAGATACACACAGGAACAAAAAAAAAGTTGATTGAATTCATCGATGCGTTAAAACAGTTTAAGGGATAATTCAGTTTTCCCATACTAATTCCAAAGTTGGATACACAAATCCACTCCACGGCCGATTACATTTTTGGCAACCGCCGCTGATATAAACGACTTTACGACGTGATAGCCGAAATGGTTTTCATTCAAAGCCACGCCTGCGGAATAACAACTGGGGTTCATAATATTTTTAGTTAGAAATGGTTGTTTTTATATTCATAGTTTTTAATGTTTTTAGCGGCGTACCCGAGACGTATTTTTGAATCATTCGAATTCCAATCCAATAATATTTTGCAAGTGGCTGGTGGGTCACATTTGGGAAGGACTGGCACAGGACCGTCAGAAGTGGCGTAGTAAACGGAGGCCTATAACCAGCAGTCGGTAAATATCTAGTTAAATATTGTTTTTCCATGATCCAAACACCATGCAAGCATAGGAAAGATGAAAAAAGAGCCGTTGACAGACCACCAGCTTAGTGGTCCAATGACATGAAAGGCATTGCAAATAAACTGGGGTGTATAGATTTTGTATAGGAATTCATAGTTATGACGTCACTTCTAAGTTTTCAAAAGAAGTCAAGTGACTAGGCATTTATTGATTTCTTATTGATTTCAAAATACAGTCAACAGCCGGTCAACCTACAAAGTTAAAGGTGATTTTCAACTTAAGTTCCGACACTTTCGTTCCGAAATTTTGTCGTTTTATGGTAAGTTGACGAGCTGTTGTCTGTACCTAACAATAACTTTAATATTGCAATTTTAAATGAAGCCGTTTTCTTATTAGACATAAAACAATGTGTTCGCTTACAGAAATTATGTTTTGTATGATCTATTGAATGGTGTCACATACCCGACTGATATTATATTGATGAATGAACCCAGTTATAATTAAAAGTACTAATCGTATTAATATTACCTTCCACATACTTCGTATAGAATTTCAATCAGCTCAAAGATTGTGTTACCATTAGACAAAACAATGACGCAGTTAGGTAGTTAATGCCTTGCATGTAAGCTGACCGGGGTCATTCACCTTGCACGTGACAGGTGACATTTAGCATAATATGACTCATGTTTACATTAAACTTTTTTTTTGTTTAACCAATCTTAATGTATTGCATAGTGGCCAGTTAGCACGAACGGAAGAGATTTGAGTGTGTTATTGAACAAACAAAAACAAATATTGTTCATCATGTCTTTGAAATGTTACATTAAAATCGCTTCAGCCAATAAGAGAATTATTATCTTAGCAGACACATATATTCTTTCTCTAAATAACAATTGCACGGTTTTTGAAATAAACTTACTTTATTTACATTTATATCATTTGTATTAAATAAATAATAATATGTAATTTTTAAGTAGTACGATTTATTATCCTAATATATACGGTTACATTAAAAAGGGGTGCCAAATCTTTAGGAGTGGCTCAGAATCAGCAACTTAAACGAACTATGCAAAGAACAAAAAAATTTTTTCACATTTAATTATTCTAATCCGCTGTTAAAAATCGTACGCGTAGATAATTTAACTCATTAATAAAAAAATACACCGTATGTGCACTGCGTAAGGATCTTGTTGGCTCGCTGTAAGCCTCTGATAACGCGGCTTTCGTAATCTCTCTATTGACTTTATTTTCAGATATTTTAAAGTATTTTTTTGCGTAACATACGATTATTAGAAATAATAACAATTAAGACGCTTCTTTATATTGTTCTGATCTTATTTACTAAATTTGGCACCCCTTTGCAATGTAATAAAAAAACTAGACACATAAGCAAATTAGAATTTTGAAAAATCAGGTTTTATCATTAATAGGTACAAATTTTTAATAGGTACAAAACTATTTGTTTTATTAACAAATAGTTTTTTAAATTACACCAATTATCTAACCCCAAACTAAGCAAAGATTGTAGGACTATCGCGACTAGATAACGGGTAAACATACTTAAATATTTTTATCAACATGCATGACTTAGGCACAACTGCTCGTGCTCATCACACAAACATTTGCCCCTTGCGGGATTTAAACCCACAACCGCTGGCTTTGTAGTCTGGAACGCGAACCACTACACCAGACAGTCGTCATAAAGGTAAGTCGCATTTATTTTAAATTATTAAACGTTCCAAAACATTCATGAATAAATTCCCAAACTCCGCGATAATACTCGCTGAAAGGAATAAAGATCGTATCTTTCTTCGGTTTTGCAGAATTAATTCGGTTAAAAGGTGGCCTGCTCGTGATCGCTCCCACTTGGACGTTCGTAAAGCTGATGTATTGCATCGCCCGCGCAGGGAGGGGACGAGGACGCATAATTTGGAAGCGAGAAGTCGACGAACACCAATCGAATAAGTGCTCGTTCGTGGCAGTCGATGGTATAATATTCACGTGCAATACACGCGCAGCCTAAAAATATGCACAAGGGGAAACCGAAATTTTGACATTAATTCTATAAGCGGTCATTTTTAAACTAAACAATAATCTTAACAAGCCATCCTTTATTAAAGTGGCGTTTAAGTTCACCTATAGGAACGTTTACCAAAAATTTCATAACTTTAGCATAATCGTGGTATTTTTCACGACAGCCTTTTAGATTCAAAGATAGTTTGAACCTTATATAGTTAAAGGAAAGAATAAAAACGGTATTGTAAGATGCAAGAAAAATTGCACAGACAACGGCAGGTCAACCTACCGAAAAAGTTAAAGGTCATTTAATTGATTTTCAACTTTAAGTCAAACGAGTAGAGGTCAATATCAACTGAGAAAATTTGACGTTTTGTGGTAGGTTGACGTGCTGTTGTCTGTACAAAAGCTAAATATTGAATGTCTACTGTCAGGGTGTAAGATATAACACAACTTCAATAACATACTAACATCATACTGGCATACTAAGTAAAACCATGTAGCCATTACTAATCAAAACCAACAATGTTATATTGTGTTTCAGATAAAACTCACATTAACTGTAAATCTGAATAAGATTTATCGACTATCATTCAATCGACGATGCTCGGCATGTCACTTCACTATCATAGTAATGAGATTCAATGGATTAATCATAACTCAGGCGCAGTGAATAAATTCATCTTTATGTATTTGTGGAGCTTTGATCTATATTTGATACGATATGAATTGCGCTATTATAAGAAGAAAAATGTTTACGATAATGCGTAAGCGTTTTTATCTGTCGATTTTTTAAGCATTAAGCGATTTTTGACGACCATTGACAAATAAACTAATAAAACAAGTATTATTATTATCTATTAAGTCAATTTGAAAAAAAAAACAAGGATAAAGTAAAATTATTTTAAAGGACCTTGGTAAGCTCAAAGGTGCCGTGTGGGGACGGCCGTAAAGAATACACTTCCCCACCGCCAACAGGAGGCGTGTCGTAAGAGGCGACTATTTCATATAGCACAAGACGGGCAGCAGCGTCTGCTTGCGAAATCTTATAAAAAAAACTGCGCTCGCCAACCCACCTGCCAAGCGTGGTGAGTATTGGCAATCCCCCCGATGATAGGTCATTAGGAAAGGCCTGTGTTCAGCAGTTTCTTCACACACGTCACTTCCTATGGCTTAAATGATGATGAATGACGAAGCTCAAAGGTTGTAATTATTTTAAACTAGATTATTTGCGTTAGGCATATAAACATCTATATGTGGTAAATTTCATCTAATCCCGTTCAGCTATTAAGGTGTGGTTGAGTAAAAAACAACCAAACCTACAAAAATTACACCAAATATTAGTAACGTCTTCAAACTTAAAGATAACACACTATACAACGGCTGGCCAATACTTGGGCCAACCCAGTACAGTTACAGTTACAGTCAGTTAATAATTATTTGAAGAAAAGTTTGACATTTGACAGTTTCCGTATAATAATTGTATCAAAACCTCAATTTTATTCGTCGAATAAAGTTATCTGGCGATTGAAAAATCGGCCCTAAATTAAAAAAAATACTATACTAACAACTCACCTGTATCTTTTTTCGGGAATGTGAAACCATCAATATTAACTTAGTAATTTATAATGTATTCATACTAAATGTCTTTAGACCTCTTTTCGCCACAGGAATAATTACTGAATGACTAAAAGGACGTCGTTTCCCAACATTAAATATAAATTAAATCAACCGTGATAATTAAACAGGTTTCCGTTGATGCATGAGTAATCAGGAAACGTATGTAGCTCATTGCTATTTTGATTACAGTGTTGCGTGTATTTTTGATGATATTGCCACAGTCGAGTAGATACTAGAAGACTCATTCTACGTGACGCGTGTAAAGGTATTATTCTTTCTTACCTAGTGAATTATATAAACAAACTATTGATCTTACCAAGCAAGATCTTATCAACCAGTGTGTGTTACCAGTGATGACATATAGAACTGAAACGTGGCCTCTCACTATGGGCCTCATAAGAAAGCTCAAGGTCGCACAGCGCGCTATGGAAAGGGCTATGCTCGGTGTTTCCTTGCGAGATCGAATCAGAAATGAGAGGATCCGTAAACGAACAAAAGTCGCTGACATAGCCCAATGGATTAGCAAGCTGAAGTGGCAGTGGGCGGGGCACATAGCACATAGAACTGACGGCCGATGGGGCAGAAAGGTTCTAGAATGGAGGCCGCGTACCGGCAAGCGCAGCGTAGGACGTCCACTCACAAGGTGGTCAGACGACCTGGTAAGGGTCGCAGGAAGCCGCTGGATGCAGGCCGCTTCCAACCGGCTAATCTGGAAGTCAATGGGCGAGGCCTATGTTCAGCAGTGGACGTCCTACGGCTGAAATGATGATGATGATGATGATTGATCTTACCGTATTTTACAATTTTAACAACACAGTTGATTAAAAAACCATATGCACACATCATGGAGATACTACTACCCACTTAACAAAATTTATCTGTCATCATCATCATCATCATCATATGAATATCATATGAATTTATCTGTACATAGTATAAAACAGAGTCACTTCTTGCGGTCTGTACGCTTAGATGTTTTGAAACTACGCATCTAATTTTTATAATATGTATTAATGTGTACCGAGGAAAGTTTATAACATGTATAGTTCTTGCATATTATCCTAACGAGAACGAGGTTGCGTTGCGTGGATTGGTTAGTTTTCGAGAAAATGTCACAAAGTTAAAATATGAATAACCTCAAATTATATTTTGATATAAAATAGTCACTTTGCTAGACAAAATTAAACATTTTGGCCAGGCCACCGTTTCTGACTACTTGACATGGTGATTTGTATAATAATAAATAGGTCATAATTTAAAATTAAAGTAATTTGATTAGGTTTAGTTAAACACGCTTAAATATTTTTAAATTATATTGATAAGTAAAAGGCTTGTTTCTGAAAATTACATTACATTATGTAGTAAAATTTCATTTACATCTTCCATGAGGTGATGATAATGAGCACACGAGGTATATAAAAAGGACAAGAAATAAAAGTCAAGTAGAAAGAGCGAGACTGCTGAATCTATCTCTATTATGTTATTATCAAATAAAACAAGCATGGTAGTATTGTGGTAATAAAACAAACTTTGTAAATGATGAGTATTACCACGTTAGAAATATGATTACCCATATGTTGTAAGCACTATTTTTGAATAAATGAATCTATATTATTTTAAGGTAATACATAATTTTGATTAATTGTATTTTAAAGCCTAAAGGTTAGCTTTGTCTAGACACTATTTGGTAATACAATATGTATTTATGAATTGCCATAATTTCTAATTTATCATAATTCCGTAAAACCGAAACCACATAATTTCCGTGGCCTTCCCCAACTTATTCGATATTCGCAAAATATCGTCCATCATAATTATAAACGGGAACAGAAAATTATCGACATCATGACTTCTTTAACGTCAGCCGTTAAAATTTAATGCCGATAATTCCCGTTTCAATTTCCTGAAAGCGGAGCGAGCGAGCGAAAACTTCCGAAACGCTTTTAAAATTGATGATCCGCGCTCTTATGAATTTTAAAAACTTCAAATATCGCACTCACTTGTTTGAGTGCCGAATTCGGGAGTCCCTTGTCGAGGTAACTTTATGAATTTTTAAAATATTTTTTGACACAAATTCACCTATCTTTAAACTTAAACATTCTTGCCACAGTGTGAAATATAATAAAATAGTGCTTCCAAAGAATTTGGTGTGAAGGTTTGACGCAGAATATGAGCATTTCGTTCGCAAAATGCACATTTTTCTAGGATATGGCTAAATGTGCCGGTCCCAAAATAAAAAAAGATGTGGTTCTGTATGGGTACTAGGTATTTAAAATAAAATGATCAATTTTACAAAGTTCATTTATTTAAAAGTATTAGATCAAGAGTCAAGACTAAGTTTTTATCGTCAGGTAAATATTTCTACGTATTTATTTATTTATTCTACGAAATTCACAGCTCTTAATACACAGAAGAATCACAGTCTTACATTCTAGAACATACAGCCAATAATGAATTTACATTTTATAATAAAAGAAAATATTCATAAATTTCCGTTATCACGGTGCAAACAAGACATTACTTAAGCCTAGAATCTGAACATCTGCATGTTTTATATTATTATTTTATTTTATTAAATAATACTCCTTAAATTTTAACATTTCGTGTCAGTGTGCGTACTAAGTACCATATACCACTGTGAGAAAGAAAGTTATGATAAATACATAATGTATAAAATGTAATAATTGTAAATGTATATTATATATCAAATTATTATTAGATATAAGTAGCAAAAGTAGTTTATGTGTTTGTTTCTGAATACACAAATAAATATTATCTGAGCCTTAAATTTATCCCAATTCCATACAAGTGGTTATTTGTTTTACTAACAAAGGATTAGTTCAATGCTTCAAATTATCTTGGAATGATATTTGTTATTAAATAACAAATATGGTAGAAATTAAGTGTATGTCTATGTTTCACACGCAGAATATGTTTTCCAACAGTTTTACGTTTCTGCAATATGGCGCGAGTAGGCAATTTGTTGCGTCATAATTCTTTTATGTTTCAGCAATATGACGTCATTCGTTTAGTGGTATTAAAGCTATAAAATTGTGATCCATCTACTTACAAACTTTATTTATATCTTAGTACAGTGAATTAAGACGTTAAATTAAAATATTGTTGTAATTTTGTTGTACAATCAATGAGAAAATAATAAAAGTTCAATTTACTCCGATCAACTTAGAATACGACCAATAGACAATTCTCTAAATTGAACCCAATCTAATAAGACCCGAGGATCTAGGTATGCTGAGAGACTACGCTGATAAAATTAACTGTTTGGTACAGACAACAGCTCGTCAACCTACAAAAAAACTTCAAATTTTCTCAATTGATATTGATATCTATATGTCGGACTTAAAGTTGAAAATTGGTTCAATAACTTTAAATTTTTTGCATTGGTTGACCTGCACAGACAACGTGTGCCTCCTTCATCGTCATTCCTTGATTGGACACTATGATATTCGTTGTGTTACCTGGCGCATATTTATTATACATTATACAGGGTGCTGTTTTGAATAGCAACCCAATTTAAGGAGGCAGATGTGTGCATGAATACTAACAACTTATCTACCGAGTCAACATGGAAATTGCATTTTTTTTGTTTCTCCATGCCAACTAACGCCCTACCTCGATGAAGCAGCGAATTTCGATGTTGACCCCATAGTAAAAGCTGTTTGTATTGATGAACACGTTCGCCTCCTTAAATTTGGCACACTGAAATAGCAGGTTACAGAAATAAAAGAAAATAATTCTTGTACCAAAAAAGTACAGTTCATAAATCTGTATTAGTGTTTTTAGGAAAACTTAGTTTTTTAAGGATATTTTTGTTTCTACTTATTCATCACATAACTAGCGTAATAGGGCAGTTATAATATTAAAGGGCAGAACCTTCATTATGAATTGTTTTTTATTAATAATTTATCAATGCTCTAAACTAATTTCTTCTATTTCTTAGCAGCTATTCCATCATGTGACATCCGTTTTCCTGTTCTTACATCACCTCAAAAGCTACATCTTGGGCATTTTCTTTGGTGAGACCGCAGCTCTTCATGTCTTTGCTGACAACACTCAAGCTGTCTTCTTTGCCGACTACCGATTTAAACTTATGAACTTTAAATATATCATTAAGTCCAACATGTAATTCGTAAACCAATAATAGAAACGAGAACGCAATCTGCGTGCGTGACGCGCGGTAAATTTAGCCAGAACAGTGCACCAGAGTGATTGCAGGCGGCCCGGAATGTCGGAACGGGGTGAAGTATTTATACGGATTGCACATCAGGGTATATGCAGGCAGGAATAACATCGTTATCATCATCATCATTGGGGGAGTGAACGGCAATAGGCTTTATTGCCGTTCACTCCCCCAAAGAGCGCAAAAGATCATGATCTCCCGCTTTTTTTATCCACTGCGAGCCATCTTCCTAAGGTCGTCGCTCTATCGAGCTGGGGGGCTGTGCTGTTGCCATGATAAGTAACAGCAGAACAGGAATAACAACAGATGGCTAACTATGAGTATGCCCGGTTGCTGATTTATGGCGTTATTTATTTATGCGACTAACATTGAAATAATACTAACGTTAAACTAATAACGTTACGTATGAAGAAATGGAAGACGTTTTAAAAAATTTGATGTTAGTCCCAAAAAGGTTTGTTTTTTTAAACACAAAATTTTGAAATACAGCTTCTTTAATAGTAAAAAAATTGGCCAGCATGAATTTAAACATATTATTATATCTTCTCAAACTCTCAAATATTATATATGTGACACATTTTAGTTTACAGGACATTAATAAGAACTGGGAATATCCTGTTCTCCCATCCAATATAATGGATACTGAATGGTATGGTGACGGTCGATGGTTTAACTAACGATTAACCTTGAAAGTTGGCACGTACGCAAGAGTTGAATGAACTTGTTTTACTAGATTTTTTGTATGCCTTCGTGTTTTTGAAGGAACCGACCGTGGAGCTGTAAAAAACGTTATATGGGCAGCGGTATTTTTGAACACCATTCATACCTACCAGACATTTTAATTTGTTTTTGGTTGCGAGATGTTTTTGTTGTTTTATGCTACTATAGTATATTTAATTCATCGTAATTTTGTTAAAATGGGAAAACGAGATGAGTAGGAAAATCTTCCCCCGACAGCAGAAGGCAGCTGTGCAATGGATGAAGAGATAACTGGGAGCTGGTTTTCAGTAAATATTCTCCCAGTTAATACCATTAGAAGCATAGGCATTTTAAGGGATCAGACCTTTAACTAAATCTTATTTTAGCATTTTAAGTCCGGTTTTCTGTTGATTTTACTGTCATTAAATCTATTATAAAAATGAATCTCTATTTCCCTTAGTCATCGCAACACGCGTGAACGGATGAAATAATTTCGCTAATTCTTTTTTTTGTTGTGTTAATTATTGCCAGGAGGAGGTTCTTATGAAAGAAAATATAAGAAAGTTGCAGAGATTTTTTTTTATAATTAAACTGAAGACCACGCGAACGATGTCGCAGGCAACAGCTAGTTATAAATAATAATGAACTGAATTATTCTTGTTTGTACAGTAAAATAGGTTGCTGGCTTGTTGGTTATTGGCTCAAAAAGTTTTAGCCAATTTTTATTGAAGTCTGTAATGAGCGTGTAAAACTTCAGAATATCGAAAACTACACGAGTTTCTGTCAAAAAATATTCACGTACCGTCACTTTTTTTCGTATTTGCCTTGTTGTGCGGAGCGTAAATACGTCGCGTCGCAAACGTATTTTTTGTTGTGCATGTCCGAACGCGGTTTATGGTTCGGATGCTAGGTGGTTTTATTGACAAAATATCCTATGCTTTTTTATGGATTTGGGCAACGCAACTAAGCACAAACTTTAGCTAGTGGAAACAAGAACTAGTTTCTGGAAATCATTGAGGGATCAATTAAAATATTACTTCTAAAGTAATATTTTAATATTAATTATTGTTAATTTGGAGTGGGGCCTTTTTAAACATACTAATACGAATCTCGTATCAGAACTCACTAAAAACTGCCCGGTTCCGACTCGGACCATAAATCCTGGACTCGACTAAACTGATTTTGTTCCAACCACGGGAAAACTAACCACCACATCCATAAATGGGGATTAAGGGAGTCACCGCAGTGCGACTGCGGAGCACCTGACCAGACCCTTTCCCATGTGGTAAACGAATGCCCATTTCGCTGTTTTCCTGGAGGAATGTCCGAAATCCATGATAATACACCTGCCGCCACAAGATGGCTTAATCGATCCACGCAGAAACAAAAATTGTGTGTGCCTTTGATGGAATTAGAACCTTTGAAATTTTTCAAGTTAACATTTAATTTTATCCTTGATATAACTAATAAACTACCTAGCATTACTGTGAATGCAAAGTATATTTAAACCTCTTAGACAGTATGAATATATCCTATCCTCTTAGAATATATAAAAATAAAAAGATACGTGCTGGAATTCTAACCCCTAAACCATCATCAAAAATCATGTAAGGTGAGATTTCAAACACTAAGTGAAGAACGCTCTCACAATACTAATATTGTTTAAAAACAGATGAATTATAGTCTAACATCAAAATGTTTATTTATTTGTGTTTGTGACTTGCAATATAAAATTGTACAATAGGTACTGAGGATTACTTTACTCGCTTCTTCCCATGGGAATTCGATTATTCACAGAAGGACACTAATGTATTCCATAGTCAAGTGTCCCTTACGGTCAATCCCGGTTGCGCCAAAGCCAACGCTTCGGAGCCCAGGGTCCGCTTTCCTTGATTTCTTTGACCCAGACCAGACCATATAGAAAGTTATTTTTCCACATTGACCAACCAAGAATCGATCCCGGGACCTCAGAAATAGCGACACCAACTCCGGTATGCTCGCCTCTCGGCTACGGAGATCGTCGAATATCAGTGAGATGACAACACTTGAAAACAAAAAGAAAAACTGACAAATCATAATGTAATCTTCACGCTGGAACCATAAAAGCTGAAGGATTAACGACGTAATAATAAATTCAATCCTCTAATCCAACCTACCGCAACGTAATCAAAACAACTCCCACAATTAGTTACACAGACAAGAGACAGACAGTCCGCGGAGACGCCTTATTGACGATCTGCTTTGATCTGCCGTCCTCGGTGTTATTCGAGAGTGAGCCAAGAACATAAAGAAAGAAATGTCACATACATTTTATTAAGAATTCCAAGATGCGGTCTAGACTGTAGGTTAAAACATGAGGCCGTTTGTAGAGTTCCGAACGTCCCAAAGAATAAACGGAACCCTTAAAGGATCACGTGCCTTTTACAGCCAATTCGCTCCGAATACACAGGACCGATTATATTTATTAGATGGATGTGTATTTGACATTTCGACTCTTCGAAAATTCTTTTAAGTCATTATTAAACTATTTGCAATGTCTCTATGATCTCGGGATTAATGTAAAAATTGAATAACCAAAATTATTTGCTTAACCAACATTTTTTCCGTCCTAAATGTAAGTCAAGATGCCATTAAAGGCATTAGTTTCAGAGTGGATGGCTCAGTCGCGAGATTTAGCTGTAATCTCCTTTGTTTTATTACTATCCTTACAATTTGTTACGCGAAGCGTAAAATATACAACTAAGGATTTTTGCTATGGATGTAGTGACGTACTGAAGTAAAGGGGTAGTTCCTATCTTCTCATTTTTAGTAGTAGTCTATTTGTTCTTTGCACTAAACTTAAACTTAGGTAACGTAGGTCACACTATAAGTTTTGCGTAACTTAAAAAAACAACATGTTATAACCAAAATATTATGTTTGTTTCTTTTTAAAATACTCTCCTTTACATTTTAAACATTTTTTCATGCAATCGAACCATTTTTTAACGTGTGTGCTGATTAAACGCTATCACTGCCTCTTCGGAGTTGGTAAAAGTAAAACCTCTCATCAAATCTTTGATTTTGGGGAAAATACAGAAATCACAGGGTGCTAGGTCGGGGCTATGCGCAGGATGGGTAAAGAGTTGTCCTTTTTCGGAAGCTAAAAATGACTTTGTTTTGTTGGCCGTGTGTGAAGAAGCGTTGTCATGATGTAGGAGAACGCGGCTTTTGGGTCGTCTTTCGCAAACTTTTCTAACACCCTGGGTAAACAAATGGTAGAATACCACTCGGCATTAACACTTTTTTGATCTTCAAGTGGAATTGTATAGATGGGACCCGTACCTGAGAAAAAAAACGCGATAATTTTTTTTACCACGTTTCTCGCCTGCCTCACTTTTGTTGGCCTGTTCTCATTTTCAAACACCCATTTACAAGATTGCTGTTTTTTTTCGGGTTCAAAACAATCAATCCACGTTTCGTCTCCTGTGACAATGTCATAAACAGCATTAGAATGTCCATGGTCGTACTTCAGTAGCATCTGTGAGCACCATTCCACGCGAGCCCGCTTCTGCTCCGCTGTCAGTTTGAGGGATCCAACGACAGCAAAGTTTCCAAACTTTCAATTCTTCGTGTAAAATTTTCTGAATTTGGCTTATACCAATCCCCAATAGTCCTCGAATTGTCTCATAGGTAATCCGCGGGTTTTATCCGGGTTTTACCGCGGGGTAAACAGTAGCCACATTATTTTCGTTGACGGCACTTGAAGGCCGCCCTTCACGAAATTCGTCATGTAAAGAAACTCCACCTCTCTAAAATTCAGCAAACCATCGCCTCACAGTGCTCAAACAAGGTGCTTCTCTCCCAAAAGCATTTTGAAGACGAGCGGCACAGTCTTGCGGAAAGAGAGAACTTTTAAAATCATAAAAATCATCGCTCTAAAATCTTTTCGACTTAATTCCATTTTCGTTGCGTACTTTGATGTGTGATTAAAAACAATTGACAAATCATTTCCCGCCAATTGTTTTTTTTTATTACACAGAAGGTTGCAACGTTTAAAAAAATATAACATTTGAAATTCAAATAGTTCCGATTAGCTAGAAGTGCAAAACTTTTAGTGTGCCCCATGTATAATTTGTCTAAAACAAACAGTATCTTATAGGTTTGTCTGATTCATTCATGTATGAGCAACATAAAAGCACATTTTATTCACAAATTTAACTTATTTACATAACTTTTTGGTTTACCACTGTGTAACGTGTAGGTATTAAAAGAAATAAAATAAAAATTCTATTTGGTTCTACTCTACATGAAACCGACCACGACCACTTGCAGTCCAATTGGTTTTAATGGAGACGCTGTTCCGACTGTGTGTACACCACTTTACATCGACCACTAGGGAGGGGACAGACCACTGTTTCAATTGATGCAATTATTTGGCAATGTAGTCGTATTGTATTCGTAAAACATTTCTTTGGTTAGTAAATGCGGTACTGTAAGAGTATATGAAATAGAAAGATTATGTACTTTATTGTATGCAAGTATTAGTTTTTCTAATAATAAATAATTGAAATTATACATAGCTTGTTTTTGTTTAATGAACCATTCACATAAAAGTTTTAGAGAATGCATTATCAAACAAAAAGTGCGTAGTTTTTATACAATAATTACAGAAACGCTAGATTATGGTAAAAAGCGAATATTGTCACAGCTTTAGGTAAACTGAACCGTCTTAAAAATATTTCTGATTTTAGTGATTGAAGGTTTTTATTTGGCAGCATGTTTGTTAGAGTACCTTAGGCCCGAAAAAGGCTAAATTATAATAATAAAAAGCGTTTTATGAAAAAATATCGTACAGCCTAAAATATCACATGACTATGCTCAGCACATCACTACACCCATTGTCAGCATGCAGATAGTATCGCCAACTAATAAACTGCGCAGTTTATGACTAAACCGAATTAAGCTTTTCGATTTCGGCAAGTTTAGTGCCGCCATTTTCGTTCGATGTTTTTTAGCTATTTTGAAAGTACTATTTGGCCGAGGTTATGCAAAACACACCCAAATGTAATTTGGACAGTATTTTTTATATAAAGTGGCTATAAAAATATGCAAGGACAAGCAAATATTATTTAAATCTAACACCTTAGTATCTCAGAACAGAAAGTTAAAAACTTTCTACCACCTTATTGCCTTTCCCTATAACATCTAACCTATAAAAATCTAATGTTTTTTCTTATAGCCAATTATTAATTGCAACATCTATATTAAATGTCAACTCAATTTAGAACTAATTAGTTCAATAGCAAACAAGTTGTAACACATTTGTCATACGAGCAACTAGATTCCACACCAACCTAAATTAAAACTTAACACTCTATGCTTTAAGTTTAAATTGCTCCAACCGGGTTCGGGTGATATTATTAAAAGTCATAATTTGTAACCCACAATTACCCACTAATATATCACGAAGCGATTTATTTTCAACCCGTGCCTGTTCCTAATAATTTTATTCTAACCCATGTTATTAATAACCCGGTATTTTTATGGGGAGACACATTTTTATTACACCATAGCTCATCCCATTTTAATACACATGTGGCCACGAAAAATGAAAAGATTTGTATTCGATAAAGGTAGTATTAATGTGGTTATGACGGTAGGTTAAATACTGCTGTTCGTGACGAAAAAGGGCATAACTATCATTTTTTGAGAAATCTATCGAGATATACATTTATTAATCAGGATCAGAAAAAATAATGCATACGTTCGAACTTAATTTTCTCGACTAAAAAAAAATGATGTATCTATTTGCGTTACGGCGGCAGTATATCTTGAACTTATATTAAATTTAAATAATATTGTCCCAAAGCACAGGTAAAAAAAAACTTATAAAAGTGCTTAATTCAGGCCTTGTTGAAGAAATAAATTGGTTTTATGTGTTATTTATTGGTAAAGTATTTGAATGTAAAATGATTTTAATTGAATATATAAAATAAAATGATTTTAATAGTTACTTGCCAATTTTTTAATAAACCTTTATATTATGAACAGACCCCAAAAAATTTATAAATTCCAAGAGAAGTCAGTAATTCCTTTAGTTATGTTTCTGGTCATAAGTTAGGAACCCAATAATTTGCCCGCTCCTACACTTCTAATTACAGAAGCTAACTAAAACAAAAACCGCCTCGATTAATTCTCGCCGTGTGTGTCTGTCTGTCACAGACTACAAACAGATATAGAATATTGTTTGATAATATGAAAGTCGATATGGCAGCTTGCCAAATGTCTGGCGATTAATTGTTATTTATGATTATTATTGCTACGTGGATGATATTGTTATAACGTGCGAGATGCTATACATATGCACAGATTATGTACCTTTTTGTTGATTAAGTAATAAAAATAAAATTCAATTGCACCAATTATCTAGCCCCAAATTAAGCAGAGGTAAAGTGACTTGATAACGGATAGACATACGTAATTACATGATATTATGAATTTCATGATATCCATGACTCAAGTACAAGCGAGTGTTCATGCTCATCACACTAACACTTAAGGGATTCGAACCCGCGATCTTCTGGCTTTATATTCTGGAGTAGTCCGGAGCGCGAACCACTAGACCAAGACTGTCGTCATTTAATAAGTAAATTAACTAAATATTTAACCAATTTAAAAATATATATTTGAGGATACGATGTTGGTTTGATAGTAAAAGTTTTTGTATATTAGCAGTAGAATCACCCCCTAAAACAAAGTTAAATAATTAAATAAATATTATCATCCATATTTCGGCCATAGGATGTCCACTGCTGAACACAGGCCTCCCCCAATCATTTTCATGGAGAGGGATTGCCAATACTCGCCACGCTTCGCAAGCGGTTTTTTATAACATTTCGCACGCATGCTGCTGCTCGTCTCGGGCTAAAGGAATTAGTCGCCTCTTACGATACGCCTCCTCTTGGCGGTGGGAAAGTGTATTCTTTACGGCCGTCCCTAGAAGACACAATAAATATGACCTTAATATTTAAGTAGCTGATAAGAAATACCATGACTTTAACAATATTAACCCTACGTTATCGAGTGGTCAAATCATCCCTTCTTGTTTCCCACCTAACCTAATAAATCAATAGTTATGTAGACTGACTGCAACCGTCACAAATTCGATAACTTATGGTGTGCCCGCCTCGAAAATTGATAGTCTGGGGGCGGACGCGCGCGTTAACGCCAATCTAAGCCCATTGATTTATCGGTGGTAGGCCACTGGTCTCATTGACTTGTCTGCTCCGAAACATTTAATTTTTCAGACGCCTTCTACATCCACGGTGATCGTAGAATTTAAATTAAGATCTAACTTTATTTAACAGACTTCATAAAAGGAATAGGTTCTTGATACGTCGGAACCTTTTTTAATGTTAATTGATATCACGTTGACCGATTTCGAGGATTCTCTTTTTGTTCGAAAGGAAATACTTTTAAAATGATCCCATAGAAATTCGGTCAAATTCTGATGATGGGATCTTTATGAAAATCATCAAACATTGTATGAATTTCATTCTACGCCAACTAATTTTTGTATCTATGTTACCCAATATCCGAAATAATGGAGACACCACAATACCTAGACCCGAGACAATACATATAAAAGTATTTTTTCTACATAGAAACTGTTTAAACATCACATGGCAGGAGTCTTATTTATTTTAGCTCCAATGAAACTCCTACTGAATAAGAATGAATTAAAAGAAAGCAAATGGCGTTTCAAAGAGAATAAAATGTCGGTCAGTTGTCTAACTGCGTCTTTCATGTTTGAACAGGTCCCATCGGGAAGGCATGCACTCAAAGAGTTAACAAATTGGACATGCCTTTTCCTGCTTTTACTACATGTATACACAGGATGAATTTTTAACAGACCGAGATAAAGATCTAATATAATTTAAGGTCTGGACTGGACCATCTGACTTTAAAATAATTATTTACCTCTTTTTATTAGACGTTGGATTTTTTATTGTTTTTTTTTTACGGTTTTAATGTGATTGATTGTAATGGTATTACGAACGATCGATCTAAAACCAAACTGCTAGTTTTAAATTGCATGAAATTTAAATGGGAGAAACATTAATAAATGTATCATCTAATAGAAACATCATAGTTACAATAAAAAAGAGTAGTTCTAAAAAAAGAACTTGTGATTATTCTTTTTTTAATTGGGTGAAATATTGGTTTACCATCATCCTCCCAATCGTTCCTAACAGTTTTACAGCTCACCCTGTGTAATGTTTAACTTCATTCACCGATCGGGGTCAACGCATCGGCAAATATTGACGGGAACTCTCGTGTTTGAGTTTGAATATAATTATTTGTAGTGTAAATGAGATTAGTAGCGTTCATTGCGCAATTGTGTTACAATAAGTTGAGTCTAGTAAGTACATACAACGGCAGGTCCACCTAAAAAAAGTTAAAGGTCATTGAACTGTTTTTTAAATTTAAGGCCAACATGTAGATATCAATATTGAATGAGAAAATTTGACATATTGTGGTAGGTTGACGTACCTAGTAAAATAGTAAACAGAGGGTCATGTTAACACTTTTCCACACAGACAGGGACAGTGCCACAATCAGAGGAATAATGAAAAAAAGGATACAGAATGTTCCTTAAATCAAGGATAACTTTGTTACCACATATTAATTTATTTTATTTATTTATACTTTATTGCACAGAAACCAAAATAAGTGGTACAAATGTCGGACTTAATGCCAAAAGCATTCTCTTCCAGTCAACCATGGGTCATATTGTATACATTTTGGTGAACAACATTCGTTCTATGACTTTTGCAAATTTGCATAGAAAATTTTCGACTTAAAAGAAAAAAAAGTGCATATTTTTAAAAGTCATAGAACATAAGTTGTTTAATGTGTTTACAAGGTTATCCTTGACCTATGGGGTACCCTGAATAAAATATGTGAAATGTTTGGAATGGAACGTAAGATGTGTGAAAGAGAAGGGAGACGAAGGGGAAGCGAATGCGGATTTAAATATGATGACAGACGTTATTCTATTGTTTTTATGGAGTAGAAGTCAGATGTTCTTGGTGCGTGCTGCTGAAACGCCGAATAAAATAAAATAAATAAATATAGGACAACATCACATACATTGCTTATATTACAGAAATCAGAAACAACGACGGTACCACAACACCTAGACCCCAAAACAATATACAAAAGTATTTTTTTTACTTTGACCGACCGGGAATCGAACCAATTAAACCAAGTAACTACCGTGCCGTTTGGAGACGGCCATAAAGAATACACTTCCCCCCGCCAAAGCGTATCGTAAGAGGCGACTAATTTCTGTAGCACAAGACGGGCAGCGGCGTCTGCGTGCGAAATCTTATAAAAAAACTGCGCTCGCCAACCCGCCTGCCAAGCGTGGCGAGTATTGGCCATCCCCCCGATGTTAGGTCATTGGGGGAGGCCTATGTTCAGCAGTGGACTTCAAATGTTTGAAATGATGAAACCAAGTAACCGTTGAATATTTGACGTTATTAATATCTTAATCCCTACATATATTTGACGTTAATAATATAAATATAACGTCATATTTATATTATTAAAGTCAAATCATCATCATCATCATCATTTCAGCCACAGGACGTCCACTGCTGAACATAGGCCTCCCTCAATGACCTATCATTGGGGGGGATTGCCAATACTCGCCAACGCTTGGCAGGCGGGTTGGCGAGCGCAGTTTTTTATAAGATTTCGCACGCAGACGCTGCTGCCCGTCTCGTGCTACAGAAATTAGTCGCCTTTTACGACACGCCTCCTATTGGCGGTGGGGAAGTGTATTATTTACGGCCGTCCCCACCCGGCACGTCATTAACGTCAAATATATGGTATTTAATACAATGTTGTTATTAGTTGCTCTATTTAAAAAAATGCACCATCATTATGTATATATGCATCGAGGTAGCATGTAGTTTGTGTAATAAATATTTTGACATCATTTCTATGTTTTAGGAAGTGCTTAATTTTTTGTACACACTGGTATATGCAAAAACCGCTCAAAATTGCACAAAATCTTGCATTAATATCACTAAAATTGAATCTCCAACCTACTATCGGCTATCGAAGTATCTAAAAAGGGTAGTCCTTCTGATAAAATAATTGAAACATTCGCTATTCATAAAATTGAATACAGGGTGGCCGTACAAATTTTATATCCAGACAAAGTCGATGCTTACTATCTGCGCGCCGGTCCAATAAGCATATTTGTTTTCTGCAATGGGCTAACAATTTTTTCCAATACACTAGCGATAGGGTTGTGTTTAAGAGAACATTGTCGATATCTTTGGTTAATATTTTCACACATTACGAAATAATTTTTAAAGCCTTAATCAAAAAGTACTAAAAAAGAAGAATCGGGGTATTTGAATAAAATACCGGCTATAAAGTTGACAGACTTTTTCTAGTTGTTTATGCTCCGGATTGCTAACAACAGGGTCGCGTGTTCGAATCCCGTTAAGGGCAGTGGTGTTTGTGTGATAAGCAAGACCATTTCATACCTGAGTCTTATAGTTTAGTTTCTTTCTCTGGCACGATTGGCGTTTTTGATTGGAGAAAAAGAAAAAAAAATACAATGGATTTTAGAAAATATTTTTCCAGTATTCTAAATTCAAATCTGAACTGCCCCTTAAAATTTAGCTCATACTTTTTAAAAGTTAGGTATTAACTAATGCGGCTGCAGCCAAAGCAACATAACAAGAACATCAGATGGTTTAGGTAAATACAATACAAACTTCGATCAAGAATACATGATCGAAGAATAAACAAATTATAAAATTTAAAAAGTCGGTTAATGATCGATAAAAACCAGAACCGTTATCGATCGATAGACACAACACTACCTAAGATAGCGAGTTCAATACCCGGCTTCGGCAAACATGTAAATAGGGATCACACGCGCCGCGCCGGTACGCGACGATTAGGCCGGTTACGCACGATCAACATGATAAATAAAATTATAAAAGCAATCTAATGTTGAAAAAACCGGACAAGTGTTGGCGAGGACTCGCCCACCGAGGGTTCCGTACAAAAGGCATCTAACCTCATTGGCATACCTAAAGTTGCAAGTACCTAAAATTGCGTTATTTTGTTGTACATCTATGAAACATAATATGTCAATTGACAGAAAAATAATTACAAACAATATATATATAATTTTCATTTACATATTCAAACTGAAATTCTGAGCAAAGTATATCATTTACGACATTTTGTCAGAGAGTATTTGTTATTTATTTTCCACACACACACTGGTTGTAGACTTTGGTCTTGAGGCACTGACGTAATTTGGACGAGAAGACGTGGTGTAGTTTCCCGAACAGAAAATATTGGACACTTATTTTTTCTATTCTCAATCAAATAAAAAATTATGAAGATATAGCCCGTTAAAGTTCCACGCCTTGCGACACTTTTTAGCAAGGCGTGACGTCACGTGCTCTCATTCCCAAACTTTGATGCGCTTTATCTTCATAATTTTTTGTTTGATTGACATAATACAAAATATGGGTCGAATATTTTTTGATAATCTTACTGATGGACTGAATAGTTTTTTTTTGAGGAAACTACCCTATTAAATCGTTTTAACTTTAAAATAATAGGAAGGTTCTTGATTATAAGTTACGATTAACGCCGTAAATTCGTTTAAAACTAAAAATATTTTGTAAAGTCCCTATAAAGCTTAAACAGGTACGTGTTAATCTATGCTCATAAATACTACGGTGGATTAAGAAATTAGATTTTTTATGATTTTGTAAAAAAAAGAAAATAAAACGGTTACTTGGAATTCAGTTTTAAAACTATGATATCAAATTACTGAGCTCACTACAGTATCAATAATGCTTATATTAGCATATAATATTTACCTTTTTTTATACAAAACTCAACACCCTGTATATTATAATTGTTGTCTGTGTCATATGTTTAATATGTTGTTTAGTTTGTTTGTTTTAATTGAAAAATGTAGTTACATATTACTATAATATGGTAGTAATCTCGTGATGAGCGTCATTTGAAAATATGCATATTTTTTTGCGAAAGTGGTGTTTACCTTAAAATAGTTATTTACGAATATTTTAATCCGCAAGCTATTAGATCTGCAATGTATTGTAATATAACTGCTGGTGAACCTAATAAATAAATAAATAAAACGAATAATTCTGTTCTGTCCTAAATTAGTCTAAATATTATAGAAATTTCAAAACGTTTTAAACTATTGCTGCATTAACTAATAACGAATACAAGTAACTATTTGAAAGCTTAATCGTAAAAATATATGTCATCACATGTGTGTTAACGTTCGGTTCGTTGTTAGTTGTTTCATGTGTCGTTAGAATAACAGCTCCGGTGCTCGAAGTAACTTGGAATATTTTGCGATAGTATGTATACTATGTTAGGTGCCAGATAGTAATAATAATAGATTAGCTATAAATATATTGGATATCACATACAATGCTTTGATCCTATGGTGAGTAGCCAAAGCACTTGTGTTACAGAAATCAGAAACAACGACGGTACGACAACCCCCAGACCCAAGACAATATAAGAAAGTTATTTTTCAACATAAACCCATCGGGAATCTAACGCGGGACCTCAGAAATAGCGACACCAAGTCCGGTATGCTCGCCTTTCGGCCATGGAGATATCCAGAACAACATTAGTTTTCAGATAAACTATTTCTAACTGAAAAAAATGTTAGGTTGTTGTGTTCCATTAATTTTTGTTTAAAAACTTTGATAGCGGATTGATAATATCGTCCAACATTTTTAACTGCCTCTGGTTCGAACCCACAACCTTTCGCTATCTGGGTGACTGATTTTACCAACAGAGCTTTTCGAATTTCTTTCAGTGTTTAAAGCTTTTAGTAAGCTAGCGTTGTTTCATCAATGTCTTGGATTTTATACTTGCAATTTTTAACATTAATTTGACCAAAGTTGGCATTAGAATGTGTCAGAAAACATCGTTACTTTAACAAGCGAAATAACAGTGCCTTAACTTGCAGTGTCAGTATATGTTAAAGTTTTAAAATGGAATCAATTATTTCTCTAAAATTCTTTTAAATGCAATTTTTGACAAAAAAAAATCATTTTTCTCTAAACTGCCCCAGATTTATACACCACAAAACGCTTCAAAAGTGTTAATATTCCGCTTTGCTGGTACGAGCTCGCGAGCGCGTAACGACCGCCCGACGTGCTGAATTTCCTGAGGGTCGAGCCCTCGCCCTTAGGGTGTGGGTCACGGCATAGGCGATAGCGGGATTTGTAAATAGTGTAAGACAAAGTCTTATTTAATTTAAAAAGCCATCAAAAGCAAACACAAAGGCCAACAGGTCACGGCATGGCCGTATTGGCGGTTTCAATCTAAATATTGTCTTTCAACACTACGTGCAAAGCAATGACTAAAAATGAATACGTGTAGATAAATTTTAAAAATGGCATCTTTCATGACCAGAAGTGTAATAACTATATTATTAATAGCCTAGCAGAAAGGCTTGCCGCAACTTATAAACACTGTGTGGATATTGCCACCTAAAGATGTTAATTGATGACACTATGACAGTACCTTCTTGTTTTTGCGTAATAATTTCTTCGTAGTTCTTTAAGCAACTGATAAATAAATGAATAAAATAAATAAATTGTTTCCACAATGACACCAATTATCCAGCCCCAAACTAAGCAAAGCTTATACTATGGCGACTAGTTAACGGATAAACATACTTAAATACTTTTATAAACTTCCATGACTTAGGTACATGCTCGTGCTCACCACACTTGCCCTTTGCGGGATTCGAACCCGCAACCGCTTTCGTTGTAGTCCGGTCCGGAGCGCGAACCACTACACCAGACGGTTTATGTATTAATATGTATTGTGTTTCATTTAATGTATGGATCATCGAGTCTAAAATAAAGAATATATTATGTCTCTTTTCGCGTCTGTCTGTTGGTTTAGTTTTTCGGAACTACGCAACGGATTTTAATGGGATCGTTAGGTAAGATTTAAGAGCAAACTGCCTAATATAATATAATCATTGGTTGGCAGAAAAGATATTAGATGAGAGCTACGCAAATAAAAGGGAACAAAAAAAAACAAGTAATCAGCAGAGTAAAGCCTAATAATGGTTAAAGAGTAGGCACGCGGAATTTACAATCACCAGTTCCATTGCATTTTTGACATTTTAAAAATTCGCAACTAAGAAGCATATGACTTCACATCGTTTATCATTCGACGATCTTTTTTTAATGGTAAAGACTGAGGCTAATGAAGTTTAAGCTGAAGTTTAATTTGATAGTGAAGATATTCATTCTTTTCTTACGACTTGGACCAAAGCAAGTGAGTCCTAAATAAAATGCAGTGCGCATTACTGTGGAATTTTCCGAACACACCTGTACGGGGGTGGCCTTTCCTAGTCCGACAGTTGAATGAGTGTATTTTCTGACAGTTTAGGCGAATTATGGGAATGGTATAGTTACGAATAGATAAGATAACACATGTTTGTGGGAATGTAAACTAGACGGAGTTATTGTCATACATACATGATGCTAAAGCTATATCCCTTCAGGCCACGGAAACGGGACAAAAAGGCAATTTATTGTTACGCAGCCAAGTGTAGGTGGTTCGAGTTTAACAGAATAATAATATTAAACGTTCCAATGGGTTCCTAGGGAAAGTTGAATCATCATTTCAGCCATAGGAATACTATAGTCAACTGCTGAACAAAGGCATCCCCTGATGACTTACCATCGGGAGGGATTGCCAATACTCGTCGCCACGCTTGGCAGGCGGGTTGGCAAGCGCAGTTTTTTAAAACATTTTGCACGCAGACGCTGCTGCCCGTCTCGTGCTACAGGAATTAGTCGCCTCTTACGACACGCCTAATGTTGGCCGTGGGGAAGTGTATTCTTTATGGCCGTCTCACACGGCACATAATATAGTTCGAACCGAGTAAATGTATTTCTCATTTCAGCCTGTTTTTTGCAGAAAACTTGTTCAATTAAGGCAAAATTTTAAACTTACACATTGTTTATCTACTGAAAATATTGAAGTAGATTGTTATTAAAGTAATTTATGTTGGTAAGTACCTGTTACAAGATTTTGTGTAAAAATAAATTACCCCAACCCCAAACATTACAAAATCTACTTTTAAATGAAGTAATATTTTAGTACAAAACCCTAAAATAAAGTACATTTACGATAGCATCGAAATCCATTATGAAGTCATAAACGACTCTATAATACAGAATGAAAAATGTTTTAAGCCATAAAAACACACAAGCATGACTAATGTACTGTAAAAGAAAAATAAGTAAAGATTACTTTTTACTACCATCGTAAAGAGTGATTACATTAAATTATTTACTAAGCTCCACAAGAAATAAATGTACCAAGGGAGATTTGGGGATTTAGTACTGAAACAGGTTGAAATATTGAATTAAATTCGTCATCTGTGAACATAATACTGTTTCAACCCCACTAAAGGCACCATGCTTTGAGTTTTTAAAAGATTTTTGAGGAAACTTTGACAAAAAAAAAAATTTTTTAATTTCACTTTATGTTAATTTTAAAGAAAGGAACTGTATAGAAACTGAGGAAAACATTTAAAGAACCGCTTCATGCATGCGTTTTATTCGACAAAAATATTTTACTGATGTGATTGTAAACTTCATTACTTACTTAAATATAAAGTCAAACGTAAGGATGCCGCTTTAAATTGGACTTAATATTTAAGTTAAAGTTTGTTACAATTTCCAAAGCTATTTTAATTTTAATTAATATCTTTTGATAATAACATAATTGATTATTTATCATTTGTCTATCGTTTATGATAAACGAGATTATCGTTTGTCATAGTAAGAAATCATCTCAACGTAGACTGAATTTTAATAGAAAAGTGGAGAGGTAAATGCAATCAAACAATGTTAGAACATTATAATGATCGTATTTGATGGTCAAAAAAATATTTTAAATAAAACTGGGACACAGTGACACAGCACAGCAAACCAAAGAAATATGCAAACCCTAGTCATAGGGGAGTAAAGATTTTAAATTAATATCTAATTTTAAGGGTGAGCTGCCTAATACCCGTTAGAGGGGTAAAACGCGTTATCCATCTCGCACTGATTTGTTTGTTTATGTCTTACTACTTACTGGGGATCTTCTTGGCAAATAGAGGGACCGTGTATTACCTGAAACAAGAAAAAATACTAATTATTATAATTCAAAACTGTATGGTTTTTTATATTCGGAAAAGAATAACACCTTTTTATACCCTTTATCACCTACGACTTCTGGTTAAAAATAGAGTTTGAAAAATGCGCAGTTTTCCTTTACCCTTCGGTGCTATGGCGATAAAATGTTAAATAACATGATTATGCAAACGCAGGGTCGTTCCCAAATAGTGACAAGCGGTTTTTCCTTTACTAATACACCTGTCTGCAGGTTCACTGTCCACTTACTAAACATGATTCTGCATTTAGAATTTTAACGCTAACAGTTCGAACTGCAGACACTACAGGGGTCGTGATTAGACGTCGAACTGGCTTTTCAATTAACGAAAAATTCACGTAGTTCCATCTTGACTGTGGTAGCCGACGCTAAACATTTTTAACTAATCGAATTTCTTATTTTTGCCTGCGAAGCATTTAAACGATGTTCAGAATGTTCAAAGAGTTTTAATTTGTACACGTAGCAAATTTGTATCAAAATTAGGTTTTATACATAGCACAAATTACTTAATTTCTATCTGTGTGGACCTGTAAGTGTTTTTTGTGTTATTTGTGTATACCCGTTAAAAATTGTAAACCTTGGTATTTCTAAAATAAATAAATATAAGTCATGATAGCGAAGACACGCACTCACTCCTTTATTACAATGTTTTACAGTTTTATTATCAGCAGTGAAACTATTCTACACGAAATTTTTGTGTCGCCTAGCATCGCTTTCGGACTCCCTCATAGACGAAGGTCCCTACTTCCCCCAAGGCGTCAATCTGGGAACTCTTTCATTCCTCTGACACCTCACGGGGTGGGGACAGGTTTAAAAATTTGCTATTGCAAATGCGGAGTGTGCCGTCGAGATACGGCGCTGACATAACTCTGTTTGCTTTTAACCGACTTTCAGGTGTTGATTCTGATTAAGGGCCATATCTCACTAGGTAGCCATGGTAACCGAATTTACCATAGAGTGACGACAAAACAAATGAATAGCGTAGTATACGATTGATTTGGCGTTGTCATTGATTTCAAAGTTACATCATATAACAGTAGACTAACGACTTGAAAAGCCAAAAAATATTCATAATAATATACATTTTGGATCAACTGTTTGGCGTAGTGATATGGTGATATGCCTCAAACGTGGTCGTGGGCTCGATTCATAGGTCCAGTCTATTCATATAACGATTTTTTTTTACTTAGCTCAGGCCCCCGATTTAGAACTTTTCGATAATGAGTTGAATCACGTGAAACTAATGTAAAATTTTATAGTGTCACGTGGTTTTCCGATCGATAATTTGTTACCGAAAGGTTCTGAATCGGGGTCGGCGTGAGCTGGAAGACATCTCTGGCAATAAAAATTTTTTGGTACCTCGTAAAAGGCTTTTGTTCCTTACTTTGAGACCATGGCATATTTATTTGTTAATTAGTGTTTTATGGTTTCGAGAATTAGATTACGCTTTTCCCTTGATACAGTTGTTACGCTATCTCACAGGAACCTTGCATTTTTCTGGGACAAAAGTAGCCTATGTCATTCTCTGACCTCTTAACTACCACTGTGCAAAAATCATGCCAATTCTTTGCTCAGTGAAAAAAAATCCTACGGAAACCGTACATTACCGTATATACGGAAAACGTAAAGTACTCATCCACTATTCCAGGATATAATCTATTTTTTTGCAAAATTTCATCTAGATCTGTTCAGTTGTTCTGGCGTGATTGAGTAACAAACATCCATCCATCAAAACTTTTAGATTTATAATATTAGTAGGTAATATGGCGACTTGGCGACTTATGCTCGTTTTACTAATGTGAAAGAGCCTTATGACTCCGAGTCGAAGCGAGAGATTTATCGAGTCAAATTGAATAGATTCTGAAATAACATAGCGATAATTCCTATTTAACTTTGTCGCGTTGCCATGGTATGTTGTGAATTAATAAAGATCGAAGAATAATATTCGAAGCGAGTTGTATTTATGAATTACGAATTTTACGAATGGAGGCCACGTACCGGTAAGCGTAGCGTAGAACGTCCACCTACAAGGTGGACAGACGACCTGGTAAAGGTTGCAGGAAGCCGCTGGATGCGGGCCGCTTTTAACCGGCCAATCTTGAAGTCACTGGGGGAGGCCTATGTTCAGCAGTGGACGTCCTATGGCTGAAATGATGATGATAATGATGAGTTGTATTTGTCGGGGCTAGCCCATTGTCCCAAAAGCAGAGGTAGGGTAACAATAATTTGGTTTTAATGAGGATAACAGATTTTTGTAGTCTAGATAGATAGATAGATACTCTTTATTGTACACCAAGAAGTTACAATTTGTGTTTACAGAAAGAGGCACAATTTAGGCGGTCTTATATTTTAATTATTTAAAAAATTGTACAGAAAAAAGAAATGCTAGCAAAAAGGGAAGAGTAGAAAAAAAAAGATTATATCGGTAAACAAATAATAAAATAGTCTTAGTATGATTAAGGATGCAATAAATATGTGGTTGCAAGGTTTTATTTAGAAGAGCTATTGTGCCGTGTGGGGACGGCCGTAAAGAATACACTTCCCCACCGCCAACAGGAGGCCTGTCGTAAGAGGCGACTAATTCCTGTAGCACGAGACGCCCAGCGTCTGCGTGCGAAATGTTATAAAATACTGCGCTCGCTAACCCGCCTACCAAGCGTAGCGAGTATTGGCCATCCCCCTCGATGAAAGTCATTGGAGGAGGCCTGTGTTCAGCAGTGGACGTCCATGGCTGAAATGATGATTGCTCCCGGTTCCGTAAGTGTATGATATGGTTGTCATTGTAAAATTAATTATAATAGTATTTTTTAGCTTAGCTTTAGCTAAAAGTAGCTAGAAATCTTAATCGAGGCCAATGTCAAACTATAGTCAAATTCGTTTGTCCATTATTCACACAATCTTTTAGATTTATTAGGATCAACCCTTATGTTATGTCATAGATCTTTTTGTTTACATATCTATATTCTATTCCAAAGTTTTAAATAGATGATATCACCCTGATTGAGTTACACCCACCTCATTAAAAAAGGGATAGTATCGCGATGACGCGACAGTATCGCCGTGTCGTGAGGTGTTTGACAACGGAAACGTTTGACAGTTGCATTACCGGGGCTAAAATTTTGTCTTTAAAACCACTCCTTTGTGTAACATAGCAAACGGGAAATGTATATTTATATATTTTTTTAAATTGACTGTGTTTAGTGCGAAGGTTCGAAAGAAAAAATTCAAAAGTTGCGCATAAAATCTTTATGAATAAACAGAAGACCGCGCAAACGAAGTCGCGGGCAACAGCTAGTGCATTATAAACAATATTGTGAAGGATTTAGGTGGTAGGTGATAAGTTTGGTTGCAACAACCAAGGATTGGAAACCGGTTATTTTACTATGAAAACTTAACCGGAATAATAAAGGTTTTCGCTAAATTAATTACCTTATACCATATTAAATTAACTACCTACTTAAAAGCTATGGCAAATTTATTTTTATGGTCAAATCTTTACAACTATTATCAAATATTTGAAATGGGTCTTATACATTCTGAAATAAATATAAACCGGTTTCGATCCTTGGCAACAACACATGGGATAATCATTTATCGCTTGATTACTTTTTTTCCTGGGTTTTTGACGAGTTCCAAATTGGGTTACCTAAGATAGAGCATGATTTAGAAAAGATGGCTTATTTTAAATTTGGAGCAATCACCATCACGCCTACATACCCTAAGGCGAGAATCAAACCATTTTGAGCCATGATTTTAAAACGTGTTATTTAAAAAAAAAACTTTACTTACTTTTTATAAACATCCATGACTTAGGTACAAATGTTCGTGTTCATCTTACAAACATTTGCCCCTTGCGGGATTCGGACCCGCAACCGCTGGCATTGTTGTCCGAAGCGCGAACCACTACACCAGACTGTCGTCAAATCAAATCTATAGTTATTCATTAAACTTTTACGTTTAATTCGTTTACAAGCTCTGTCAAAGCTATCAGCGCATCCCGCTTATCTTAACGATGCCATTAACTTGGAATGGTCCATCACAGTCATAATCTGAAGGTTTTAATTAGATTTTAATGCAATAAACACGGCGTACAAAAGAATGGGACACTCCTTACACACACCCCTTTGCCATGTAACTCTGTATACAACAACTTTTTCTATGGAAGCAACCTGTTGTCCTATTCTCTTGTACACCCTGTATGTTAGACTAGTAAGTGCTTGTCGGCTCTGTCCGTCTGTCATATAGTACTATAATAAAACTACTAATTTAACATACATGAAAAACAGCATCAGCAGTTTGCATATGCCGACCAACGTTGTTTTATTTTAAGAATGCAAGTTTTTTCATGCATTCTACGTCTAACACTGTAGTCAAAACTGCATTTTTGCAACACGACTTCAAACATAACTAATTCAGTAACCGCGAAACTTGCCAGACGGGCCATGAGTGACTCTTTCACTGAAGTGGGGAACTTCTGTGTTACCCCGTTTAATATTCTGTAAAACTGCTCTGTCAACTGAAGTGATATTTTGAATGAATAAAGTTTATTCGGCACAATTAAAAATAATAAACAGACACCAGTTTACTTTTGGGTAGCTGTTTTTATAAAACAGTATTACTTTAGACTTGTTTTGAGTTATCTGTCTAGAGTTTGACTTAAAATAAACACTGTTTACTTAAACTATAAATACTTATTCAATACCTAATTGGTGTTTATTTTGTTCAGATGAACTTTAAAGAGTTTAATCCAGTGTTGATTATACCTTTAACGATACAGAAAAGACAACAAGGTTGAAGTAATACTGTTTTAAGAGCAATGCAATTAATTCTATTTCTTTCCTTTTAGGATGTGATTGTCCTGCCTAAATACAGCCACTTTAACTATAACGACCAACATCAAAATCACACAGAAACACTTCCCCATAATAAATACACACTGTTCTTCAAGATTAATAAAGTTAAATAATATTAGGTATTACATAGAGAGAGCTTTGTTTGTGAGTAATAAAATTACTATATACTTTAATAGAAGTAAGCTAATGAAATAGGACCTTATATTTCTGATTTATATAATCAATTTATCTTTATATTTAAGAGTTTTGTTTTATCTTACCACTGCAAAATAGTGTAAGTACGTACGATGTTGTGTTATCAATCCACAGGTTATCAGCAGTCGGGAAGTTAAGGTCAAGTGCTATTCACTCAAGTGCTATTCAGATGGGTGCTAAAACAGGAATACGTCCAGACGACTAATAGGTACAGTACACGGCAAGTCAACCTACCCAAAAAGTTAAAGGTCATTGAACCGATTTTCAACTTTAAGTCCGAAAAATTGAGAAAATTTTACGTTTTGTGGTAGGTGACGAGCTGTTGTCTGTACATAAAGCAATGCAAGAAGCTATTGCATAATATTTTGAAAGACTGATTTCGAGTTTCAGAATATACTTTCGTTTTCTGTTTTCATGGAACCATGAAAAAATAAGTCTAATCCAAAAAAAATACTGCGTATGGCACGCATTTTGACATTTTTAAAGTTAAGATATCAGGATGGCATAACGATTCTTACAATATTATGTCCTCCAAAATGGTTAAAAGCATTAGAAAAATGTGCTAAAATAAAGAAACGCAAACGCACATGATTTAATTACATCACTTCTATTTTGTGTTTCGTCAATTGTGTAAAAAAAAGGTTTTCGTCAGATGAAAAGCATCGGAAACGGAAACTCGAGCGCAGCATCGGAATCTGCGCGGTAATTCGTGCGCGGCGAGATCAAAGAGTGCGTCGACCAATTAAGAAGCAGCGCGAGCGCAGCTAAACGCTCCACTTGGAATTGGAAAAGCACGAGTCATAGGCAGCAGCGGTTAGATCTAGTGCAATTTTTATTCGCTACGAGACAATATTTTTTGTTTTCCAAATAACATCGGCAACTTCAATATAAGCGTGAAACCTCCAAGGATAAGGCAAAATATACAACAAATTTAGCAGATTTTTTAAGGGGCAACGCAACTTTACACAATAAACACCTAATAAAATCTAAATCTTAATACTAATAAAATTTTATGACAGCGCTTTGTCTCATTTCTTTTTTATCTTGACCCAGTTATAGAACCTATCATCATCATCATCATTATCAGCCCACGGCAGTCCACTGCTTGACATAGACCGCTTCCACTACACTCCACTGAGCCCGATCCTCGGCTATTCTTTTCCATCCAATATCGTCGCTCCACCTTGTCGGAAGGCGCCTCACGCTGCGCTTGCCTAGTCGCGGTCTCCATCCAAGAATACAACATATATCGGATCTACGGTAAATCCAGCCCACTGCCACTTTAGTTTGCTTATTCTACCGATAGAACCTTTAGCATAGCACAATATCTTCTTACTTGTACCACAGTGTCCAAAGTTATAATTGTAAGGCGGCGAATATTACGCCTATTGTGAAACCGGGAATAGTGTAACGTACTAAATAAGACGCCATTGTTGTAGTCGCTTAGTAGAAATTCCTCTATGCTTTCTTTTTAGGGTTCCGTAAATTTTTACCATCACTTTGTTGTTTGGTTGTGTGTCAAAACCATTTTTAAGCACTGGTGGTGTAACTTAAAATTAATATCAAATTGTCTCCTGATAGGCTTCGAAACTTGATTTAGTAACAAAAAAATAATACCTAATGCATGAAATGATCTATTCTTAACATTTGTCAATGTTTTTATCTTGAATGGTAGTGAAAGGCAAAGTCAAGTTTTACTTAATTTTGATTGCAAATATTGATAATATGTTTATTAGTATTTGTATTTTATTATTATGACAACTAACAAATCTGTCACCGATTACATACTTCTCAAAATATGAGTTAAGTGCAGATTCATGTCTCCACGACTTGCATATTTGCTTATTTAGTTGACGACCTCCGTAGCCGAGAGGCGAGCACACCGTACTTGGTGTCGCTATATCTGCGGTCCCGGGCTCGATTCCCGGTCGGTCAATGTAGAAAAACATATGTTATATATTGTCTCGGGTTTGAGTGTTGTGGTACCGTCGTTGTTTCTGATTTCTGTAACACAAGTGCTTTGGCTACTTACCATAGGACCAGTGCACTGTATGTGACGTTGTCCAATATTTAATTTAATTTAATATTAATTAAGAGTTTATTACATTTTTTAATGATAAAATCTAAACCACAATATAAATAAAGCACGTGTGTTACAGAAATCAGAAACAACGACTGTACCATAACAACACTATTACACGAAGACCTGAGACAACATACAAAAGTTATTTATCTACATTGACCTAGGCAGGAATTGAACCCAGGACCTCAGAGACAGGGGCGTGCATTCCATATAGGCTATTATGCAGAGCCTACCTTCATAAAAAACCGACAGCTAACCATAATTATTAATTACGTATTCAACAATAAACAATAAATATTCTGTAACCATTTTGTCGTCTACCTGTACTTATTCCTTACTAAAGCGCGCAACTTAGATCGTTTCTGTGCAATTTAACCAATGTTAGGCTGCCGCGAGATCGCCTACCGTTTCACGCAAACTTACTCAATTTTCACTCACAGCCTACCCCTATCTGAAACCAACGCACGCCTCTGTCAGAGATAGCGACACCAAGACCTAAATATAAACTCTACAAGTTACTTTAACACTGCTTCACGCTTCTATTCAGAAACTAAAAGAAGACTCATTATAGAAAGTTAATACACACCGACTAAAACAATGACTTCCCTGTACATACATTACAGCCATGAGTTTCTTATTAAGGGTGCATCAGAAATAACTTTAATGGCGACGGCTCGGCTAACTCACTGCAGTCGTGTGCAATTTATTTACCGTCTGATCACTGTGACAGCTCAAATATATCACGTGACATCTGTCATCGTTAGTTAACGTGACATGTCAGATACGGTGGCTCAGCAATATGGTGAAGTGGAAATTAACGAATATTAAGTAGGAAAATACGACTACAAACAGCAGTTTTAAGATAAATCAAATAAATACTCGTTCTAACTTTAAACTACATGTAAATAAATTGTTCATATAGACTATTTATTTATTAAATTAGTCAGGAGCAAATAATCGCCTGACGACCTGGTAAAACTTGCAGGAAGCCGCTGGATGCAGGCCGCTTCCAATCGGCCAATCTGGAAACCACTGGGGAAGACCTATGTTCAGTGGACGTCCTATGGCTGAAATGATGATGAATAAAATTGGGTTAATATAAACATCAACGCGTTGGGAACAGTAGAAAAATGGTTATAGGTAAAGGCCCCGACTGCAAAAAAAATTCTACTGTATTCACAATTTATTTCTAACATTTTAGTTAAATTTTATTAACGGCAATCGTGTTTATTTTATTATTATTTTTCTGTTACTGAAGAGTTTTCATGGTTCGGCCCCAGACGCGTTGCGCTGTCTCGTAAGTTGAGACTGTTTTAATTCGAACAAGACAAACGCATTTGCACACTCAAGATAACATCACTTGATTTTAGAATTCGCATTTTTTATTTCGGCTTTGTCTCGACAGTTGAAATTCGGCGGCAACTGGGAAGCTAAGTAATTCATATTTAATTGTATAAAACTCTTGAATCATGCATTTTTAATCAGTTTTCTGTTTACTCATTTACCTAATATTGTGCTCGTTATATAATGTTGCCGCCTTTTTTATTGTTTGCTTTTCCTTTCTTTTTTGAGGAACGGCTACATCACATCTAAGCACTCCAAAGCTGCTATTAAACATAATGTTAACCTATCAGCAGTCTTAGCCCAGCACGCACTAGAAAATAAATAATTAAGGGTATCAGAGATTTAGCTTCATATAATGCGCGCTCGAGCAACGCGACACGAAATCTCGGAACATTCTGACAGTAGTTCCAAGACTTTTAACTTTTTTGTATGGAGCCTGGCATACCTAAAATGGGCTAGTTTCCTGGGTCAAAAAAAGATTAATCTATTTAGTCCGTCAGTTAGATTATCAAAAAATAAATACAAAAATCTGTTGGCGTGATATGGAGTTTAAGCAATGTTTAATGATTTTCTTATAGATTCTATCATCAGTTTTTGATTACAAAGGACCATTCCGAAAGTATTCCCTTTCAAACAAGAAAATAATCTGTCGAAATCAGTCAACGAATGATCGCTAAATATACATAAAGAAAAGATTCCGACGAACTGAGATCCTCCTCCTTTTTAGACATTGGTTAAACATACGCTGGACGGACAGAAGCCTTAGTGCACGAATCCGACTCGCACTTAGCCGGTTTCTTGTTTTTATTTTATTTTACATGATGCAAATTGCATATTCCTGATCTTGGCAAGGGGCATAGTTAACATTTCCAGATCCTGTTTAGACGTATTTATCGTCTAAGTGGAAACGCCCAGGCGCATCTATTTCGGATACAAAGAAAAGGCATTAAGCTGAGCGTCCGGCTGGATTTAGAGCTAGACTGAAATCCAGTCTGTTTCGAACGCGAGTAAACTTGTTACGAGATGCTAGGCGTCTTGGAAATTTGGGATTGTAAACTTGCATTTCTTGGAATAAACATGCATTGGGTGCTAGTGTTTGCTTAGCGTTGAAACAAACTTTAACGCTATTTTATTCCAATGCTTTTTAAAATGATATATTCACACTAAAGTTCTGAGACTTCGAACTTAATTTCTGAAAAAAATTACTAAAGACAATGTAAACAACGTTTGTAGATGACACGAAAATGTGAAAAAGAGCTAGGGAAACAAAAAAATGAAACAAAATATTAACTGCTAGTGGCAGCGTAAATTGAGATTGATATTGTTTCATTTTATAGCTTCCTGACAGGCTTAAAGGCCGGCCACATAGCTTGTATAGCTAACAACCGGGCGCGCTTTATTTATTGTACCTATGAGAAATACCGGCAAGCGCAGCGTAGGACGTCCACTCACAAGGTGGTCAGACGACCTGGTAAAGGTCGCAGGAAGACGCTGGATGCAGGCCGCTTCCAACCGGCCAATCTGGAAGTCAATGGGGGAGGCCTATGTTCAGCAGTGGACGTCCTATGGCTGAAATGATGATGATGATGAGAAATAAATAAACTAATTTTAAAAGGCATAACGCTCATTTAACCAAATTTTTACTTCGACTAAAAACCCTTCCTTTAACTTAATTTCACATAATATTCATTCGTTATATAACATTAACATGTAAATACTGTCAGTTTACTTATCCGGCATAATCTGTAGATTATGCCGGATTAGTATATGGTTATATTTTTCAACTCGATACACCTCCACGCATTCCAAAGATAAAGGGAAAGATCTTGACAGACAGACGCACAAACAGACAGACGGTCAATAAAGTGATCTTATAAGGGCACCGGTTTTTTTTATTTTTAGGTACGGATCCATAAAAAAGTGATACAAACAACTTTACGATTTTCGGATTTTTGCTTTTACTTACGTATGATTAAACATTGCTTCTTACCCTATACCTAGATTTTGATTCCATTGCGAGTGTCAAAATAAGTGGCATAATGCCTAACGGTCCTATCTTACGATTGCGTTGACTGAGAAGTTTGAAATGAAATGAAATGATTGCGTTGACTGAGAAGTTTGAAATGAAATGAAATGAAATAGTTTATTTGTATAATGCATGGTATAAATCGAATGGTGCAAGTTATTAGGCTCTGCATGTTTGTCTTTGATTTCTTCATAGCTCCAAAGGATTGCAGACTTGAATCTTTGGTATTAATTTGAATATGAAACCTCTAAGCATCCCTAACAAAAAAGGATCTTGACAGATAGACTGACAGACGAACAAAGATGTGATCCTAAAAGGGTTCCGTCTGAGGTACAGAACTCTAAAAATAAAAGGTACAATAATGGTTACCTACTCACACCTACTTATTTATAATTTACCAAAGTAACTAATACTGACCAGTCTACCATGCGTGCCCTGCGGAAACAATTTACTACGCAAACGTTTAGTAGCAAAACAAACGAAAGCGAGCAAAATCGCAATACAGGGTTGCTATTAAATATGTACACTGTTATGTTTTGGGCGTCTACGACTCTGTGAAAGTTGATGAAATCTTATTAGTAGATAGAAATAAATAGAATCCGTTGCAGAATAAAAAACTGTTATTCTATTTTAAGGTCCATAATGCTAACCAACGTTAGAACGGGGTCTGACTGACTTAACATTTTTAGTCGATTGCTTAAAATGTTTTAAGCCTAGAGGTATTGTCTTATTGCTATGCAATGTGCCTCTTCCAAATTTTTCTCTGTTATAAGTCATTATCTTACAGTCCCGGAAAATATGTCAAACTATAACGCTATCTTTTTGTTCCTAACAATCCACCAGAGTCGATCAAAATCTATTTCTCGTATTATTACTTACATAAAAAAGGAATCTTCGATTTAGTTTTGATAGGTAAGCAGCTTCGTACGAAAGAAGGCATTTTTTTGTATCCGTATTTTTTTCTCTTATAATTCAAACCACGCTCGTTACTCACTCGTGCCTACACTTTCATCGATTAATCTATATTATAATCGATAATGTTTACGAGTCGATCACGTCGTATCGACTGCAACGCCGCCATTCACATTTACTAAACACTGCTCTTTGTTTTGTAACCATTGTTTTGGTTCAAGGAAATGTTATTTTGGGGCCGGTGTGACCGCTGAATGACCGCACGGTTGTGGAGAGGCTGTTACTAGAACTAATGAAAGGATCCAGTTGTTTATGTATGATGGCTGACCCCACATTAGGCGTGCGCGTTCCTAGAGCGTGTGAAAGATGCGAACGACGCGTGCGCGCCACGATAATGCGGCGTCAGCGTCGCGTAATCGCGCACGCTGGGCGCACGCTGAGCTCACGTCGCGTTGCCGTTATTACAATCACTACCAAAATGGATTCTAAAATAAAGAAAATAAAATAGTTTCCGATATTATTTTTTCTCAGACGGTCGCTCATAAAACAGGACATGAGCTCAGCGTGGGAGCGGCGTTCACGCTGTACACATGCCGCGCGCTAGTAAAACACGACGCTCACGCCGCGTTGTCGCGGCGCGCACGCTGCATTCGCGTCATTCACACGCTTGGGAACGCGCGCGCCCAATGTGGGGTCAGCCTTAGAGAACTCTTTTTGTTCTCATTCATGGCAACTTTTAAAAACGGTTAGTTAACGCCGTTCTTATGCCGAACACACACGAAAACACCGTTTAAATCCATTAGAATTATAACCTTCCAGCGGTTTCGAATGAATTGACCAGAAGACGTATTTTTGAAGCGTTAGAATTTGTACTCGCATACGACATCCCAAAAATTGCCAAACTAATGTCAGTTTAAAAATATATTATCTCATGTACCGAGAATCTAACCCGGCTTCTTTTATTCAGGCGAGAATCATCGCGCCGACGATCGTCTGGTGTAGTGGTTCGCGCTCCGGACTACAAAGCCAGCGGTTGCGGGTTCGAATCCTGCAAGGGGCAAATGTTTGTGTGATGAGCACGAGCATTTGTACCTAAGGTATGGATGTTTATAATTGTATTTAAGTATGTTTATCTTTTATCTAATCGCCATAGTACAAGCGTTGCTTAGTTTGGGGCTAGCTAATTGGTGTGATTGTGGAAACAATGTATTTAATTATATACGCTTGGTAACATTAGTGATAAGATTTTGAAACAAGTATTTTAGTTATTTACAAGTGAAAACATGTTAATTGGTTTACAGTCGTATTAGCAATTAGTTATTTATGAAATGTAACACTGTATGTTTTCCGAATAAAATAAAATAAAATAAATATTGGAAGACACAAGGCGTAGGTAGTCCAATCCAAAACCTGATCATTGCATACTTTGAAATCTAGTACATTTTATATTGTTTCGTATTTGAAACATAATAAAGAAATTCATATTACTTTCATTTTTGAAATGTTGTGAACGTTTTTGTAATATTACGACTTACCCATACATAATTTTCCAATAGGCGTGTTAACGTATTTGACGATGTTCTAGGAACCGCATATCATGTCAGTTGCTATGTCAAATGACAAGTTATGAACTAACTTTCGATTTGACAATAATTTAATATCCTTCGATAAAATTACTTGGTTGGCTTACACATTGGTGTTGTAAATAATTAGGTTTTGTTTGGGTAAACTCAAAACTCAAAAATGAAAAGACAGATTTTTTAATGATTTTTCTTGCAAAACCTCTGAGGTTTAATTAAACATAGGAATTTAAGATATCTGCAGTTTTTTTATTACATAGTTGAGAGAAAGGGTAGAAAATTGCTTGTATCATATATGATACAAGCCACAATTTTGCTTGGTTTAGGTACAGCATCATAATATATTTTTTAATATTTTTTTTATTAAATAGTTACACCAACAGCATACATATGCAACATAAACAAGTAAAGGTGAAGTGTCTTGTTCTTATACATTATGCCTATTATAGATATACACAACACTGTCAACACAATACAACTTAGTTTGATCGGGAAGACTGGTCTTCACGACACAGGGAATCCTAGTGTGGAGACTACTGTTTCTCTCATTTATTTTAATGTATTTAGTAATAAATAAGGACTTTCTATTCTATGTAACGGTGACTTAATTTTGTAACTGAGTTATCTTGAACTGAATAAAAATATATTCTATATTCTATTCTACAATATTTGTAAACTTAATTGATAACTTTAGTTTTATGTATCTAGGCTAAGTCTTTATTTTCTTCACTACCTATACTACACCCTTACAAAACTTTTTACAGGTCGTAAATATTATGTTCTAGTATTAGTACGGTGGGTCATCGTCCATAACTGGCGTGAATTTTGTTGGGCGTTCAGTACCATATCATTTTGTCCTAGAACTATCACATTGGACCTCAGGAGGGTATGATTAACTCAAAATTTCTTTTACATTCAATGACACGATTTAAGTCGCAAAAAAGTACAAAAAAGGTAGAGATAATGTCATACAGCACTCAACTGTCCATACGAAACCTATCTCACCTATATATATCGCAACTTATAGCCTAGAGAAAGGGTAAGCTCTCCAATCGTGGCCGTTACGTAGGGCGCCTGCACAGAAGTGCTATTCGCTCCAACGGCCGGGAATAGTTTATGGCCAGTATTTGGGCCGTTCACCTCATTTGTGTTCCATAAAGGACTCCCGAGTTTCACTAGACCGCATTTTACTCTTTAATAAGTTATTGGACTGACCGGTAACAGTGTTAAGTTATACAGGGTGTAATTGAAATATGCAATATCTCTTAGGGGTTGATTCTGGTGTTTAAATTATATTTAATATTATGCTTTTACTATAGGACTAACATTAAAATAAACAAAGCCAAGCAAGCGCTGCGTAGGACGTCCACTCACAAAGTGGAAACATAACCTGGTAATGGTTGCAAAAAGCAGCTGGATCCATGCCGCTTCTAACTGGTCAATTTGGAAGTCACTGGGGGAGGCAGGGAGTCAGCAGTGGACGTTCTATGGCTGAAATGATAAACAAAAGTCGTTGTCATAGACCAACGGATTCGCAAGCTGCAGTGGCAGTGGGTGGGGCACATAGCATGTAGAACTGATTGCCGATGGGACAGAAAGGTTCTAGAATAAGGGCCACGTATCGGCAAGCGCAGCGTAGGACGTCCACAAGGTGGACATACGACCTGGTCAAGGTTAAAGCAGCTGGATCCAGTCCGCTTCCAACCGGCTAATCTGGAAGTCATTGGGGGAGGCCTATGTTCAGCAGTGGACGTCCTATCTCTGAAATGATGATGACGAATGCCAATACCCCTGCGACCTATTCACTAATTATGAAAATTTTACAAAATATGTATATGACATTATATGAAAATCTAATTGCAAACAAAATCTAATAAAACCGATACAGTGAAGAGTAAAAATGACCGATTTAACGGAAATGGGTAAATAATGACAGATTCAACGGAACCAAAGCTGCAGTAACGATTGCAATCAATTCAACCACTGTAGTTCAATCTACGCTGAATTTAGCTGCCAAGGATATAAATCGGTGGATTATTATGTTAAGGTTGGTAGGTAAGTGTTAAATTAGATATTGTCGTGATTCTTCTTTTTAGTGTCATTCGAGTACATGATACATTTAACTAGCAAAGTTTCTAAAGTAACTAAGCTAGAACTTTGAAGTCAGGGAATCTGCTTTATTTAAAAGGTATAGTCAAAAATAAAATAAAAATAGTATTCTTGTTTTCTTCCAATCACGGGACTTGGAATCTCAGTCCCTTAGGAAAGCGGTTTAGGAGCCGAAGCCAACTGGAAGTTAGAAGACATTACAAGGGAGGGATTGAGACCTTATTGATGACCTGTCCCGTGTATTACTTTGAGGGTTTTGGTTCGATTCCCGGTCGAGACGATATAAAAAATAAACTAAATTGACTCGCTTCTGGGTGTGCCCGCCACTGGTAAAAGAATTCGTTGTCTAGTATCTCGTAATATAACACAGGCATGTGAAACTAAATTTCTTCATTCGAAACTTTGAACATAACTGCCGAATATTATAATACCTACATATATTCTGTCTATTCTATGTTAAAGTTACAATAGATAAGTATGTCAAAATAGAAAGTCTCATCTAACTCTGTAAATCTATGTTCAACGTCGACTGCACGGAGACATTGTCCAGGTTGTTAGGATTTTCTGGAAATGGTAAAGTGGAAACGGGAAGTTGCAGAGTTATTTTGTTGTAAATTGAAAATACCTTCTTGTAGTTAATAAAAAGCAATACTAGGTGTAAATTTAAATACGCGTATACTTTTGGGGCTTATTTATAAATGCTCAAATAGGTGCAACAACTATTTGTTTAAGTTACATCTAAATCGCAAAAAAAACTACTTCTCAATACAAATCGAAACAACTCATCGGTCATTTAGATTGGAGAATACATATTTAAAGGCATTTCAGTGTTGTTCCTTTGAAAAAAAAAACAGCTAGAGCTGTTTGTAAAGAAGATTTTTTAGGAGTGCACCGATGCCTTTACAATCATCGGTGTATTATTTACGTTATACCTTGTATAATGTTATATTTATGTAAGGAAATTAGTAAGAAATTCCGTAAAACTGAATTTTTATGGACAGAAGCTAAATAATATTTTTTAAAAATGTCAGACTCGTCGCTATGTCCTATTTCTGGCAAGTTTTTTTTTCGTGATAACAAAGATAACTTTGACACCTATTTTTAGTCTATATCGTCATCTTTTCAAGTCTTCTAGATCCTTATTTTGTGTCTCACATTTAAATAAAGAGTAAAAAAGTTTATGTGATTCTTCAAGTATAATGAGAATGACACAATAGCATGTCTCGTTTTATAAATAATAAATAATAGACTAAAAAACGATCTTCACGCAATTTGGTTATTCGGTATTATTTAATTAACTTAAGCAAGACCAAGTTTTACAACTTTCAATAGTTAAATACACAAATAACACTGAAAAAACCACAGGTCCTTACAGAACACACACACAAAGATTTCGGAGTTTAATTATCTCATTAAAAGTATATCCCTACCCTATAATCTAAGACTAATTCTACCCTACTCATTCAAACTCTTTAGGATTTCCAGCAGGGTTTGCTCAGAGGTAAGAACAAAACAGTTTTTAATAGAGCTGGTCGTACTGTTAGGCGTTACTTGCAAAATTATTGTCAGGTACTTGGTAATACAAAGGATGTTACATTACATGTTTCATGACGATGGTGATGTTTAATAAAGTCTTGTAAATATACAAAAAATATTTGTTTTTTGATCGAAAAGAGGAGAAAAAATCTCAACGTAATAATAATTATTTTTATTAAATTAATTAAATTATCCTTTCGGTTCCTTGTAGATGTGAAAATTGTGAAATTTTGATTTTGGGATTATTGAAAAAATTGGCATCCCTATTTTCCAGTAAAATGCATTTTAAAACGGTCCTCTCCAACCCGGCATTACTCACAAAGTGTGCGATATCTATTTGCGGTGGCTTGTATCAAGATTGATGATCGGCTGGGTTGTGCAAATACGATTAAACGTTTGGAAACTTAGTCACTTGAACAATGGTGGGGAGAAAATTCTTTAAGCTGCGGGTATTTGGAATTTGCGAATAGCGTTTTAAACGGTTTCAATGCCTCTATCATAATGGGCCAATAATATTATTATTGACGTTCATATGTGGCAGTTTTCTGTCCCAATTTGAATAAATGATTTTTAACTTTTGACTTCGACTTTGATAAAATACCTATTTAGCAAAATGTAATTCGAGTTTTCTATGACCATCATAGAAAGCAGCGTAGGACGTCCACTCACAAGGTGGTCAGACGACCTGATAAGGGTCGCAGGAAGACGCTGGATGCCGGCCGCTTCCAACCGGCCAATCTGGAAGTCAATGGGGAGGCCTATGTTCAGCAGTGGACGTCCTATGGCTGAAATGATGACCATCTACTCTAGCTGAGTGGCGGCAGCGCTTTGGTAGCGATTACTAAAGTTAGGCAACCCACTTTGTGGTTGTGAGTGGATGGGTGACCATTCCAACCGTATTTAGTGACATTTATCACAAGCATCTCCGTGCTTCGAAACGCATGTTAAAAGTTGGTCGGTTGGTAATATCGATCTTGATACTAGTCGTGAAGTCAGAGGCCTTAAGACGGCTTGATTACATGAATTACATCTGACAGTAAGGTTTAGTCACTTGACTGGCCTTGCAACACCCCTTCACCAATGTGGATGGTATGGCCCAAACCACCTCATAGTTGATGTGAGGCCTATGCCCTGGAGTGGGACGTTATAGTCATACTTTTAAACTTGATGATTGTGACAGTTGAGTGATGGAAGAGATATAATTTAAATCTGAGTCATGGATGTCATACTTGTAATGTTTGTAAGTAGGTTATGTCCGATTATTCGCCATAGTTCAAACTCTGCTTTCCATTAAAACTAGATAAGTATTTATGATTGTTGAAATACTGTTACTTTTTTTTTAATATTTCGTCTGCGTCGTCGTCTAATTTAGGCTTGAAGCATATACTAACCAATTATAAACCGTGGCATATCACATAACAGAAACCGCCGAGCATTTTTTTTATGTTCACACATTTCGATAAAGTACATTTAACTTTCATAGTAAAGGTTGTTCATAATCATAAGAAAAATACCTTAGCGTGTCTAGTATTATGTCACTCTGTATACTAGCTTATCAAGACAATGTTATACAGGGTGCCCTACATATCTTTACATCTGAATTTTATCGCCGTCCGATCCCAGGCAGACCGATACCATTGACAGTGACGTCACTATTAAAATGCAAATGGCGATTGTACCGAATCGGGCAGTCACCTCGTTTATCAGAAACGTGCGGGATTACCCGCCGTATTGAAATTCGGTACCCACCCGATTTGTACGTCACAATGGGTATTTTAAGGTCAGTGATAAGTGGCAGGGTAAATGGGGGTTAGATTGGAACTATGCTATAGTGTACGTGAAGTGTGTGTGTATGCTGACAACCGTTAGTGGCGACTGCGAACTGTAAGACACGGAATAGGCAGGCCTCCCACTCGGTGGACTGACGACCTAGTCAAGTTTGCCGCTGGATGGCTGGAAAAAAGGCAAAGGAAAAAAAAAGCGAAACTCATAAACAACTTTAATTTGTTTTGCGTTAACTATTTTAATTAAGACATCTTAGCGAGTTAGCGCGTGAAATACTATTGTGGCCATCGGTTTTCATTAGTCATTAGTTACACCCCAGCAAATGATGCTTTCTGAATGCAAATGCTTAACAGATGCTTAACCAGTTGTTGAATCAACTAAAAACGCTAGATTTATGCCTTAAACATTTTAGGGAGTACCCTCGATTCTTTATGGATCACATCATCAGAATTGAATTTCGAAAAAAAAATAGGACCAGTCTGAAAGTATATACTTCTAATTAAAAAAAGGATTTTTCAAATAGGTTTATTATTGGCAAAGAAAAAAAAACACAACCAATAAAAAACCAATAAAACCAATTTATTTCTGTAAATAGGCCTAAATTAAGCTCTTTTACACGTCCCAATATATATTTTTTTACCCTACCACTGCTTCGAGACAATATTGTGGGCTAGTGCCGAGAAGAAGCAGCGCAAGAACTCGGTCACTATTGTCAGCCACTTTTTAAATAGTGTGTTTACATTACAAGATAAAACCGTATTTAGAAACTCCTACCTACTCCTACGTAGGGTAAATGTGATGTACGGTTTAAATATTTACCACCTGTAATGTAAATAAATGATTTGATTTGATTCGATTTCATTTACCTTTTCTGAAATCGGTTAAAAATGATGAAATGACAATGTCACAGACAATTTTTTCTTAAAAACATAAAACCTACCAACTTTTTTTATAATTAACTCAGATAATATTTATAAAATGTTACACTACATACATACTATTGTAAATTGTACACACACACATGCATACGCACGAAATGCTATTGTCTGTCATTAGACGAACATATTGATTAGTTTTCGCTTATTGGTATAAATAATCCAGTCACCACAAATTAGAAAATAAAACAGAGACCGATTTTACAGTAGGTACTTACTTATGTGTAGAAATGTCCTATATTTACAATAATATTGTAGTGTGTAGGCCACACTTGCTGCCGTCAACCACATACCTAACAGTTATGGGTAAGACAAGCTACAATCCGCTACGCCAACTTCACTTCAGTGCCGTCAACAATGTTCATTATTGACAATAATGTGTGCGGCGGCCAGCCAACAATGACGCAACCTACATCCACACAAGCATACATTTTTGTACGAATATTCGCTATCTTTTGCCAAAACAAAATCTACTTTGGATCAATTGTTATAAGGTATCTTTTGCAGTGCAGGAAAATGGCAAATAAACAGACACGCGCGCCACACAGCCATATTGAGTCAGTCAGTCAGTAGTGCGCATGACGCAAGCTTTAGCGGACGTGTCGTCTTTTTTTGTGCTCTTCTATTGACAGGTGACAGTTTTTATTACATTATTCCCTTTAGTAACGATAGTTTAGTCTGTGGTTCAGTTTTGTAAGTCGCATGGCGTATTTGTGACAAATATTCGCGTTATTCGGCTATAGAAAAATATACGTATATAACAAAGGTGTCTTTGCGCTAGCTATTTTTGGATGTTTGCCAAATATGCCCAGTGTTTTGTGTAATTGTAGATGCGTATCGACTATGTGCTTCTCTCTCGCTCTCGAACCCGTTTGTTATAACACGAGTGAGTAAGCGGTACGCAAATTGTTGACAATAAATGAAGATAGCCCTATTTCTTAAAGTACACTCAACATCCTTGTGGTTTTTACTATAGTAACATAAACATGTTAATTTGACACAAAATTAATAAATTCACATTCACATTCGCCTAAAAATTTGACAGGTAAAAATTAGAAGTAAATTATTATGTTGTGTTTGTATTTCGACAATGTTTTTAGCCTATCAAATAAAATATGTATCAGTCAGGATAGCCTTTTATTAACTACTTTACTAATTATAGCGCCTCTAAGATATTTTGTACCGGTGACAATTATGTATGTCACCTTGTCGACGGCTACAAGCCAAAAATAATGCTTATTTATAAAATATCCATCTGTGTAAATATAGTATTTTCCGTAATCAACCTAAAGAATGCAAGGACGGTTCAAATCATAGATTTTTCGTTGTTTTTTTTTCAGAGAGCGTTTGGTTTCATCAGCAGCGCGGATGGAAGTGGTCTATAAAATGAATTGGAATCAGTCAACGGTGTTTAAGTTCATTGATCTTTACCGCACAAACAGCTGTTTATGGGACCCCCAGCACGACGCACATAAGAATAGATTTAAGCTACGCGAAGCTTGGGAGCGAATCCAAAAAGAATTAGGAATGCCGTGTACCCTCACTGAACTAAAAAAAAAGAAGGAATCGCTAATGTCTGCGTATAGGGCATACAAAACAAGAATCAAAAGATGTGAGCTCGAAGGAAAGACATGGGAACCTACATGGACATATTACGAGACCATGGACAGTTTTTTGGGTTCAGTGTACACTTGCAACGTTACTCTACAGACTGGGGTATGTATTTTTTTATATATATAATAACGAAATCAGTCTGTACGTGTTTACTGTCACGTTTCTTCTAATTGTCAACATTTAGCAGTAGGAGACATTTATAAAGTTAAATAATGAAATTGCTAAATTAATAAATAGTAGCTAATATTATTAAGAATAAAAAGGATTAATTATTACTACTTTGAAATGTAGACAATTCACAGTTAAGAGCTAATCAATTTAAAACAATATGTAAAATTTTCCTAATAAAGTTTTAACTTAAAATAGGGTTTTGTGGTAGAAGGTTTGATGTTTTCCTTCTTACATTTTGTAGCCTTGACCATGCTCCCATTAATTTCAAAGTTGTTGTGCCCTCGTCATCATTACCATAAAGAGCCCACGTCAGTCCACTGCTGGACATAGGCTTTTCCTGAAGCAGGCAACTGCCAGCAGCCTTGCGGATATCGTCGCTCTACCTTATCGGAGGGCGCCCCACGCTGCGCTTACCTACCCTCGCTGTGCCCTATCGGGTTCATATATTATATAACTGCAAAAATTTTAAGACCTTACTTCTTTTTAACACACTTATATTAGCTTCAATTGAAACTAACTAACTAACTATGTAATCAAATCTTAGATGTAATGTTTAACCTCCTTTTAATTGACGTATCGATTTAAAACTTTGTAATCATCTGATGATGGATTTAGGAGCTAGGTAGAAGAATTATTTATTGACTACTTGTAAAACCTTCGTGTTTGGGCTCATTCGATCTATTATGAAAAATCCAATACATATATAAGTGGTTTAACTATGATATCAATTATTAGTGGTTAGTACTTAAAATTTTGGCATTTATGGTCAAGCAATCAATTATGGAGTACTCATTGACTACTTGTAAAACCTTCGTGTTTGGGCTCATTTGATCTATTTTGACGAATCCAGTACAAAATAAATGTGCAAACCTGTGATATCAATTATTAGTGGTTAGTTCTTACAATTTTGTTTTTTATGGTAGAGAAATAAATTATGGAGTAGTGAGTACTACTCTGATAGTTATTTTTATTCTAATGTGGGGTGGATGGCTGCATGCTTGCTCAGAAATATACCAAATGAAATATACCTTCTATCCTGAACAGAAACAAGCAGGGCGGTGTTTAGGTACCTGTGGTGGTAAAGCTATTATGAATACTCTATTAGTTTGTAAAATAAATAAAAAAGTTAGTGCAGAGAACGGCGACGAATTCCATTTTCCGCAGCCATGATCTTAGTACTTCCACGCATTAACCAACATTAATTGTTGTTTTTAGAGAGAAGAAACAGATGAAGATGAAGAGAGCAGTGAAGATGACGAAGAGTCAACAGATGTCAAAAGTCCTAAAATCCAAAAGGTGTTATCACTAACGACCAGAAGGAGACAGTGCACACCCGAGCAAAGACAGAAAAATCAACAAATTGATGAAGTAATTAGTTATAATAAACCTGTTGATAATCCAGTTAGTTTCACGAAACAAGTAGATGAAGCAGTCAAGTTCACGGAACCAATTCGCCGGCCACAACCAGAGGATAATGATGATGAATGCTCTACCTTTGGATTGCTTATAGCAAAGAAATTAAGAAAGTTGACTGATGATCGTAGAGATGTAATGATGGTTAAGATTAATCAACTATTTGTAGACGAACACAATGAACGAACAAGGAACCCTTCGAGACGTCCTCACTCGACGTCTTTAATGTTCCAAGATGTCTCGTCACCTTCCACATCTTATAATGATCCCTTATTGGTAGAAGTTAAGCCTATTTTACAGGAATAAAAAGATCATAGCTGTAAGAAAATACACGTAGTGTAAACGTCATAACAAGGGTCTAGTATTGTTATTTTTATGTCCATATCCACAACTTATCGTCAATGCCTACCTTACGGTTCACAATCAGCAGAACCATTTGTCTGTTCTCTTTACAATAAAATCAAACAATCAAAGGGACACAAATGTCTCACAATAATATACAGGATGTCCCGAAACTCAAGTTTATCCTTGTAACCACATATTCTTTACATCAAAATGAGCAACTTTAGTTGTATGACTTTTAATATATTTTTTGTCTCTTACAAATTAAATATAAATTAATAAAATAAATATTGGACAACATCACATACATTGCTCCGATCCTAAGGTTGGTAGCTAAAGCACTTGTGTTATAGAAATCAGAAACAACGACGGTACCACAACACCCAGACCCGAGACAACATAGAAAAGTTGTTTTTCTATATTGACCCTTTTCCTTAATTGAATCGGCTAGTTTGGTAATTTTGTATAGTAAGTCGATAAATTTTCGTGCAAATTTGCAAAAGTCATAGAACGAAAGTTTTTTAAATCAAATCGTATAATTGCATTACATGTGTGGTTAACAGGTGGTAAATATTCATACAGTACATTACATGATATTAGAATATGTGGATACAAGGTTATCTTTGAATTACGAAAGACCCTGTATATCTCATCTCAACCCTGTTTATAATAATAGTCGTCCTGTCCTATTATCATATTTCTAATGAAAATAAATTTTAATGCATATTTTGTTTACTTTGACTTATTTCTTACATGGTAAACTTTGCATTCATATAGATACTCGTTAGCTTATCACAAACGTATGTAACGTACATAATAATATAAGTCCTCTAATTACAATATCGCATCAGTAGTTCCCGTGACGTCACCGCAAAAATGGCGGTAATTTACCGCCATTGTCCGGTCAGCAACTCCTTTGTAACAATTTCTTTGGCAAGGGAATTTAAAACAAAGGGCCTCGCGTTTAGAAAGCATGGAACGGAACGTTTTATATTGGCGCGTCGTTTCTTTTCACGTAACGAACGTAATTTGCCGCCTTTTTGAGGTTCGATTGGGGTCCAATGTGTGTTCGAGTCTCGAGATAATACGATAAAATGTGGGGTCTGAATAATTTCAGGGGATTAAAGAATGGTTTTTCTTTGTCACAATATTGAGGTAATTGAAGAATAATGAGATGACTACGTTTATTTACTCTTTAAATGCAACCGTTTTGTTTTACATATTTTTTGTGATGAGAATACTGCACAAAAAATCCATATTAAAAAAAAAACTGGTTTTCCAAATTTAAACACCTTCTGTTCAAAGCGAATTACGTATATTTTATGCCTAGTCTTACAATTTACATTGTGAAAACCTTTTAGTAGGTAGTTCAAACGTATTTTTCCAACAATCTTTTATGAACAGTTTTTACTCATCTAAATTGGATACACGAGCGCTAAAGCGTCCTTCATACAACAATTGTCTCTGGCGATAAGAAAATTATTTTTCTTAGCACGCGATCATACATCCGACCGTATGATTTAATAAAACCTCAGATAAGTTATTTGAATTAAAAACGCCGTACGTTACTTTAAAATAAAAAACATAATATAAATCTGTTGACTTATGTTTTTTATTTTTGATAAAATATTTGTTTATAGTTTCGTCCATTATCCTACCTGATTGGCAATTAATAATTTTATATCTTCTTCTTTAGTTTTGCGATAAACGTTTGTTTCACCGCTGGTTAACTGGTTATGCCAATATGATGTGAGTAACGGAGGGAAAACAGGAGTATTATAAAAAAAATATAGTTATTTTACAAGAGTAATTGAGCGAAAATAACAGAAACAACATAGATCAAATAACTACGTCATAAATTTAACATCATTGGAAAGGATAAAGGGGATAGGACAACAATAAGTTCACAGTAAGTTTGGGACTAATTTTAAAAACCAACCTATTTTTTTTTAAATGGGGGACGCTCACAGTAAATATTCGTTATCTGTTACCTCGTAACAGAAGGATTCGAGACTGGCGAGAGAAGATTTTTCGTATTTTATTGTATTAAATAGTATTGATTTTTCTTAAAAATAACATTCTTTTCTTTCATTTTCAAGATGGTCATCTTAAAATATAGGATTGGTGTTGGAATACCGGTCAGTAACAAAGATGAATGATGGTCCAACTGGACAAACAAATGATAGAAAAGGGCGCAAACGGAAAAAACAAAGTCGTCAACGTAGACTTTGGGAGGACATTTGTTTGGTTCAGCATCAGAATGATTATTCATTCACGTCAAATGACAATGTTCGCCTTTATTACTTTTGTAACATTTTATCATAAAGATGTTCGAGTGTTTTTGATTATACGTAATGTACTCATATTATATAGGGTGTTATATTATAGGTGCAGTCATGATAATAATATTATTCAGCGTTCCTCTGCACAGCACAAGATATAGAATGCCAGAACCTACAACCAAAAATTTTACTATATTATGGACTTATTCGCCCTTTCAAAGCGTTTTTCTAGCGTAAATAAATGAAGCAAAAATTTTTTTAGTAAATTTTAATATAACTACATAATTTAATCTTCGGTATTACACAAGTCTATGATAGACAATGATTGACACTAAATTAATTAACTTAGTTAATCAAGCATGTTATTTTCACATTACCTAACTTATTTGTTATTTTGTACAATCGTTCAAGAAGGTAATTTAAAAAAATTATATTCAAGTAATTAATTTTATTTAATATTTTCTACAAAAGAAAAAAGATTTTTTGCTGATACAACAACACAAAGTATTAAAGAAAAGAATAAACTATAAAAGTAGAAACAACACCCTGTAGAAAGATTTCAATATCTGCAACTTGCTACTCATGACAAATCCTGACCTATTTCCTTTTTCATCATCTCCGATACATTGATATGTAAATGCTCACTGTCCATATTATGAAATGGAGCACGGTATTGTCTCACACAAGTAATGTCATGCTAATACTGACCTGGAAAACGCAAGCAGTGACCATTACACAGACTGTAAGGAAAACGAAGGAAAAAAAACTTTCGTTTCATATAAATTAGTCCCAAAATAATGGTACAAGATAAAGATTAACGTGAAACACGTACAGACAACAGTTCGTCAACCTACCACAAAACGTAAAATTTTCTCAATTAATATTGATGGCACAATTCAATTTAATTTAATTTAATTTATTATCTATAAATCTATAATTGTATAATGCTTGAAATGTACACTAATCTTATTATAACTTATTACTTATGAAATTTAAAAATATGTACATATGTCACTCTCTTGTTTGCTATGCCCTTGCAGGGCGTCACAAGTATACCTTTATTTTTCTAACACCGCAAAATTGTAATGTGACATGCAATAAACGTTTGAATTTGAATTTGAATTTGATCGCTATAATGTCAATCCTTACCTTTTTGGGTAGTTTGACCGTGCCGTTAACTGTACAGACAGGTTTTAAAATTAAAAAAGTTTAAGCACGTTTGGCTAACGTATTATTTCAATCAAAACATAAAATTTTAATACTCTGCATGAACAGAATAAAACACTGTTCCTGAAACAAAACCTTACTGTTTTGCAAAACAGTTAAGAAACTTTGTAGGCAAAGCGATAACGATATTATTAAACAACATTAAATATATATTTTAATTAGAAGCCCTATTTTTAGGAATTTTAAAACAAGGTTTGCAGTAAAACATATCTTTTCGCTTTTCAAAGTCGGTTAGACACCAAAAAAAGAAAACATTACAACTTTCTGCTGGCTGGCACCGACTCTAAACCAACCAAAATAACTGATGAGTGAAATAATAAGAAATATGTTTTTAAGTTTTCTTTACTCGCGAACATTTCTCACCAATCAAACGGAATAAATTACACCAAGCGGCGCTAAATCTTTGACTTACTACAACACTTTGTGAGCTTTTAACATAAAAGCGGGGATAGTATATCAAAAGTACAGTTAAAGGGTGATGGTGCCCTAAGTGGTAGCTAGGAACGGAGCTCACAGGGCTACGTACAGTCTATTTTTAGACTTTTAAAACAATCTTTCTTTCAGACACGATGAAAGAAAAATGTTAGTTTTAAAATGTGAAATGCCTCGTGTCAACTGATTGACAACTCTGCATTTAAAATGGTCTAGACGATTGAGACCACGGTGTGAATTGCTCTCTGTTTAGTAGGGCCATGTAGGGCCTTTTGTATAACTACAAGGATTACACCGTGGCACATAATGTTATGACGACCTATGTTGCTTTTCCGTCTAAAATCATTTGGTTTGTCACCAAAACATGTTAAAAAAATACTTTTTTACATCATCACAGCAATAATAATAAAAAAGTATGTGTGTTTGTATAATAGGTGGATAGGTTCTTTCTTGATTGATTTAAATAAGGTTGTATTCATTGATAAAAACCAGCAGATTGCTTGGTACTTACTTAACAAACTATGTAATACCTACATGTTTTAGAATAATGTCTAGTTTATAATTATAACTTTTAAATTATCATCATTATCATCATCATTTCGGCCATAGGATGTGTTTAAATTATAAGTATTTAATTTTATTTTATTCTGGTTTGGCCAACACAAAAAAAAAACGACATCAAGAAAAATGTCAAATCATACAGAAATAACTTATAAACAAGGAAGTTTTTTTTTTATGATATTTATCAATACTTCTACGAACTTCGCCAAGCTACTGTAAAAGATATCAATTTCCTTAGAAATGGCATTAAGTAGCCTTATAGCATGTGATAAAGGTGTGAATTTTAGCAAGTTCGTCCTACATTTAAGTCAGGTCATCGATGTTATAAAATATTTTTCCGAAGTCAAACGCCTTATAATCAATCATGATTACCTATCTGTATGCGATACATGAAATCCGTTCAGCTGCCGTTGATACAAACTGACTTTTGGTAAATACAAACTTCTACTTATAAGTGATTGTAAAATTGTTTGAAGTTCCAAACCTCTTTTACCCTGTGTTTACAACTCACTATACGTCAGCCCTTATGCATAACCAAAAATAGTCAGTTACGGTGTCATTTATGTAAACAGTCAAGCAGTTAACTAAACGTCTTTGATGAGTGTTAATTTGGACTAAGTTATGGCAGCGTTAAAAGCGGTCTGTTTGTAGTTGAAGTTCAACTAAATCCTGTTGATTTTTGTAAGCAACCTGTTAAGTGTACTTATTGAAAGAAGGATAACAGTTCTTTATCGAATGAGTTTTTGATAGGAGAGATGAGTATTGAGATGGTTCTTGGCACGGTCCTGGTGATAAAATAAAACCACAATTAAAAACTGGCCAAGCGTAAGTCGGGCTCTCGCTTATAATCTTAAACCAAATGAAAGAAAATACAATGGTATGGAAACCTCAGTAAGCTTGTCTGACTTGCAATTGTCCGGTTTTTGCAGAGACGCTTATTTTCATATAGAGATTTCATTTGTAGGAGATAATAATTTTAATATGAGTAAAATGTATGCTAAGATTTGTTTGATACTTATGAATACCTAATGAATTTTGTACGAAACATGCAACATAAATTACCAACTATTCTGATATCTTACACACACATAGTAATATAGTCATAAGACGTGTTTCCACGACGATTCACAGCTCTGCACACTATTCAAAGGCTATTATCAAGATTGATGTGGCAACCATTTATAACAGTTTCGTTACTCAAAACGTCACAGTAAAGTTGGGCATAGTAGGGTTATTGTGTCCTAACATGGACATATTTTATGCATCATACGTCGATGGGTGTCTGTCTACAGGTGGATATCGCCGAAGAGGTCTACACTCAAGAAAATAATGGTGCAATGATTTGATAACCCTCCCTAATGTGACGTCACATATTTTGCAATTGTACATCTTTATCATTTTTTAATTAAAACAGCAGTTCCGAAATTAGTTTAATTTCCATTTCAATATTTAAAAAAAAATATCAACATCAAATCAACATTTGAAAAAGATTAATTTTATTTGATTTTATTTAATTAAGGACAATAAACAATTGTACAATTTAGATTACAGAATGTTTTACATTAATGTTACTTATTGTACAACCTTCTTACAAATGTTAAAGTTTTTTAAGTTAACAAAACAGAAACTTCGTTTTTTGTTACATAGATATACTTACATATAATAGATTTTGAAATGTGTCCTCACGAAATTTATGACTTTAGGGCTGCCTTATTTAATCACATACGAGTACGAGTTACATACCACGGATAGTGCAGTATCATTCACAAAGTGAGTCTGCTGTATATCTTTCTATGTTGTACTTCAACTTGACGCTTCGATCACGTTTTTGATATAATCATTGTTGGTACTAAGGAGTAGACAATCGACGTACAAGGCTTTAAAATAAGCGCTTACGGGGATTAATCAACCAAGGTGTAACTATTGTTAAAATTGTTTAGCGCACCAATACTTTCAGAGGTTAAATGCATTTTATGTAAGATACAAGCAAACTGATATAATGATGATTAGCGCATATAAGCTACAACTCAATGCGTGCTATGATGCTGATTAGTGACAGTGAGTACCTTGCCCCCCAGACTCAAATTCGATTAATCTCGAATAACCGCTAATGCCGTATGGGGATGGCCGTAAAGCACTTCCCCACCGCCAAGAGGAGGCGTGTCGTAAGAGGCGACTAATTTCTGTAGCACGAGACGGGCAGCAGCGTCTTTCTGCGAAATCTTATAAACGCTCGCCAACCTGCCTGCCAAGCACAGCGAGTATTGGCAATCCCCCCCGATGATAAGTCATTGGGGGAGGCCTTTGTTCAGCAGTGGACGTACTATGGCTGAAATGATGAACCGCTAGTATAGTTACACACCCCACTATGATGTGATTAAGTGACGCTAAAGAACCGGCCTCATGCACTGCATCTAACTTAAAAAAACAAAAACATTCCTTACATAACTGTCCTAAATACATGGATTTGAAATTCAAATTAGGCAGTAAAAAGCAGTGACCTTAGACGATAGTAAACGTTATTTACTTATGTAACGTGTGACCTTGTACCGACGTGCTAACGAGGACCGCATAATGCGCGCGCGCTGACCACAGGTGGTGGAGAACAGCTAAATCATTAGATAGTACAGTGGGCTTACCGTAACTGGTACCAGGTACTTTAAGTCGCATGTAGATTTGTGCTTATAGTAAACTTTAAAAATTGCGTGTGCGTATTTGACTGCGTAAATAAACATGAGCTTATTGATTTATACAATGATTCACAGAGCCTAGTTTTGGTTTTGAAGTGCATTGTATAGTTTATTCAACGTATCATTGATATTACGTTGCTAAATTGTCAGTCCAATCGTAATACCATTAATACAGATGACAATCTAAAACACTTAAAATTGCCTTTGGAAATTTATTTAAAAAAAATAGGCTCCGCTCTTTATAACTCCAAGTTGCAAAGTTCTGAAGTTGTGAACATTACATACATTGCGCTGATCCTATGATAAGTACTTTAAGCACTTAAAACGGACGGAAACAACGACGGTACCACAACACCCAGACCCAAGACAATATAGAAAAGTTATTGTTTTACATTCACCGACCGGGAAGGGAATTGAACCCGGGATCTCAGAGATAGCGACACCAAGTCCGGTATTGTCGCCTCTCGGATACGGAGGTCATCCAATGATAGCACTAACTATTTCGAAGGAGACTTCAACAAAAGTCAATCTTCATAAGACAATTCGTCGTCATAACGGGTAGGCTGTTCTATCTGGGCTGTGGCATGGCTGCTCTTGCGCATTGAAAGGCAATAGTGTCGGCTAAGCGGATTGAACGCGTCGATCTGTCATTGCCGGTAAATCTGACAAGGGTTAACCACTAATACGCTGTTTAGGTGATATTTAAATATAGGTATTGATATCAGACAGGTGTTTACTATTATTTTAATCCGCGCCTACAACGAAAATGTTTGTTCGTGTCGACGTAAAAACCTAATAAATTAAAATAACCATTTACTTGTGTCAATCCTTTGATTAAATATGAACATCTGAAACTAGCCGGGTAAAACACACGAACGTTTTCAAATGTTCATAAATTGTCAAGGGTTTAACACAACTAAATGGCGTTTTCATTCGTTAGGTTTATACGTCCGAATAAAAAGATCCTCTAAGAGTGTCGTTATTTCCATATAAAAATTGGGAGTTAACCATGAACTCTAAGCAGCACATAAGCATTGTTGTTTTTACGACCAACTCTATACATAGAAAACACACTTTCATATTCAAAATGAATATAATGAGTCCAAATACGAAGGTTATTCTACTACCTAGATAGAACCAATCCAGAACAAACTAACCTGTTCATATTTTTTAAATACCATTGCTGCCGTTGTAAATTAATTTGTGTACGTTTAATGACGAATTTACAACAGCAATTACACATCTTAAAACCACCAGTCGATCGACCTTGCTTAAAATTCAAATACACACTTGTAACCTTGATTCACTGGAACACGTATTTTCATCACAAAAAGTAACAAATTTTCATTTATATTCACATTTCGTCAAGCCAAACCTTCGCCTATGAACTGAGTAAACACGTTTTTGGTGTTTCTTGGTTTCTTGATTCTCAGGTACATAATAGCCTTGGTAAGACTTCCTCTGGATGGTCAGTTGGTGGATTGGTGGAGATCATATTTAACTTTATTTAATTGATTAATTTAATTGAATAAATATTGGACAACATCACATACGTTGCTCTCATCCTAAGGTAAGTAGGCCTTCGCGTTCCACTTACCCACGGTACACCGGAAAAACAATGGAAACAATAGGGACATTTTTGGTGGCACGTAAAGGGGTAGGTAGAGCACTTGTGTTATATGAATCAGAATCAACGACTGTTCCACAACAACCAGACATAGAAAAGTGCTACAAAAAAATTTCCCTATTAGTTTCCATTGTTTTTCCGGTCTGCCGTGGGTAAGTGGAACGCAAAGGGCTAACGGCTGATGATGATGATGATTATGTGACCAAGGTATTTAAATTTATGAGGTAGTATTAAAAGTGTGCCTTTTTACGCCCTTGTTTAATCTCCGCCACACAAGCAGTGCCAATTTCGATTATTGACAAGTTATTACATAGCTTTACTTTACCTAAACCTATATCTAAATTGGATCTTAACCTGCTTTATTTGTCAATTCCAGTGACTAAGTTCTCTTACTGTAATATCCGATACAAAATTACTATAGAAATCAATTTCAGATCAGTCTCGATAGCTTTAGTGAATGTCGGTACTGAAACACCTACGGAATATTTCTAAGCATCTTAGACAGAGTTCCATTACAATCAACGGTATATAAGCCTACTACAAAGTTAGTCAATTGATAATGTAATCTATTTGTTCGACTATGATTTGAAAATCGGTTGTAGAAATTTGACAATGTGCAGGTTAACGACTTGATGAATTCTGTCGTTCGTAGAATATTAAATTACGAAAAAGGTTACTGTTTGCCATTGAAATATGTTGGAAATTACGCTATTGTAAATACTAAAAAAAGTTAATATCAAAACTACTACACTACTAAAAATACTAAAAAGTAGGCCTTCGGATGAACATGGACAAAACAAAGATTATGTCCAATGCCCATTTGCGCCCTACTCATTATCAGTTGGGAGCTCTACTCTCGAAATTGTTAACAATTATATCTTCCTGGGACAAGTGATCCAGTTGGGTAGGTAAAATTTTGAGGAGGTCAATCGTCGAATCCACTCGGCTGGGCAGCGTTCGGAAAACTACGTAACGTCTTCTCGACCAAAATACCACAGCGCCTAAAGACGAAAGTCTACAACCACTGTGTGTTACCAGTGATGACATTTGGAACGGAAACGTGGCCTCTTACTATTGGCCTCATAAAAAAAGCTCAAGGTTGCAAAGCGTGCTATGGAAAGGACTATGCGCGGTGTTTCTTTGCGAGATCGAATCAGGAATGAGGAGATTCGTAAACGAACAAAAGTTGCTGACATAGCCCAACGGATAAGCAAGCTGAAGTGGCAGAGGGCGGGGCACATAGCACGTAGAACTGACGGTCGATGGGACAGTAAGGTTCTGGAATGGAGGCCACGTACCGGCAAGCGTAGCGTAGGACGACCACCTACAAGGTGGATAGACGACCTGGTAAAGGTTGCAGGAAGCCGCTGGATACGGGCCGCTTCCAACCAGCCAATCTGGAAGTCACTGGGGGAGGCCTATGTTCAGCAGTGGACGTCCTATGGCTGAAATGATGATGATGAAATACTAAAACCTAAGTCTTAAGAATGGCAACTCCCCTTGATCATCAAAAACAATTAAAGTCAAACATTTCCAAATATTTTTATTCAGTTACGTCCTGAAGTTAGACGGAGCGGCAAGTAATACAAATTCCTTTTCAGTTGCTAAAAATAACTTAAAAGAAACCATACATCCAAAAAGTAATTCTCTACAAAGGTTTCCACAACTAATTTTAAAACGATCAATAAAAAGCCGACAGACACATATACAGAATTGTAAAATTTAATACCAATTAAGCTTTAATAACGAAATAGCTATAAAAAACGTGATCAAATAAACTTGTTCGATGGATGTGGTAAAAACCAAAAACTTGGAGTCTCAGTGTCTACTGAATGGTTTTATAGTAAGGTGAACGCATTATATAGTATTTTGATTAAATTGCATATTTCATACCCATATCATATTTTTAACCAAACAAAAAAACAGAACAAGGGTTTGGATTCGATTGGCCAAATGGGAATCGATTTTAATGATTACGAAGAGAATTTACCTAAAAGTGTTGAGGTAGAAAAAAATGCATCCATTGATGAAAAAGGAATTATCACAAGGACTTATAAGGACTAAACAATAAAAAAAGGTTTTTTTTTAACTTCAATTCCTCAAAGCTATGCTAGCCGGGCAAGGAGAGTTTAAGGGCCTAACTACAAAAAAGATAGACTAGATTTAAACACTGCCTAAAGATTAGCCAACCAAATACCAATTAAAAAGTCTGGTAACATAACCGAGACATGTGTGATGTGTCAATATTCCAAATTGTATGGCTATTCTTTAGACATGGTTTAAACCTAGTCAGCTTTTTTGTAGTAAGCCGCCTAGTGTCAGAAATATATTCGCTTGGTGTTTGGAAAAAATTTCGTTATTAGTTTCAGTAAACGATGGCGTCAGCACAAACTCTGTTAGGATTAAAATATTCAAGGTTCATAAGTTTAGTACCTATCATACAGCACAGAAAATAAAAAGTATAGCAAGCAATAGAGCAATAAATAGACATAAACTCATAGAAACTTGGCTAGATGTCGTGATAGAATGAGTCCTTGACCGAACGGCTCCGGCCGTCAAGTGAAAAAGAGGTTGGGGGCGTCCTTTTGCTCGATGGACTCGATTTGCACATAACCGTAGTACATGGAACTCGAAGGAGCCTAAGGAGAAAACTTACACCCTGCAGTGAGTTCAAAGTCCCTAAAATTATAGAGAAATGTTAAAGGTGGTTCGTGGTGCGATATGGAAGACAACTATCACAAGTGGACAGCAAGCGTTATAGCAAACTGACTGAAGTGATTCGCGGTTAAATATGACGGTATCCAATCATTGCGATTGATCATCTGGCATGAATGGTGTTCTGTTCTTTATGACTGACATGGACATGATTGAATACGCTAATATTTAACACAGTCGTGATAACAAATACAGAATATTCATAACTAATAGTGATCATTATCATCTTAACTAAATCTTAAGTCAGATTATACGGCACAGGTAAATCTTAAAATATTAAACTCTAAACTTCAACTTCAAAATAACACCCTTATCAATATTGTTCAACTAAAAGGTTTTAGAATGATCGTGTAACCCATAATAACTGCCGACATTATAATTGTCGGAATAATCATGTGGATTTATATAACCCAGCACAATCAAGAATTATAGAGTTGTGTGTGCTTTGCAATTTAGTTGTACCCTATTAATATAACTATAGAGGTAGAGTCTATATCATTAAAAATCGATAGAATACTTGTTCGACATGGTTCCGGCCGGGTAACCATATTTGGAAATCTATCATTTTGGCGACCAGTTAGGACTGATGGACTACGCGTCGCCCTACACCCCCTTCGCCGGTTTTTTAAAACTTAATTGGGTATCAATCATGGCGTCTTTAATATCTTACAAAGAAGAAAACGAAATAAAAAATGTCAGAAGTGCTGTTACGTGTTTGAAATCAATAGTAACTGTGGTTACCAATATTCAAACAAAAAACATCCTTAATTTATTAATATTCACGTCATCGTGATCTAATTGAGTCATACTACTATCTATTGAGCCATTGTTTATCTTTAATATTGCCCAAAGGTTGACCTAATCTCCTACAGTTAATTTACTTAAGCTAACGAACGGTAGTCAATTAAGTTTAGTCACTTTTGTCTCTTTATAATAAACTTCTCGCGTTAAATACCACCTGATGCCTTCAGGCTTCGAATTAGCATATCAAACTTGTCCTATATACCAGCTTCAAACCTGTTGCTAACAGCTGCTGAGCGCAAAATCTAGACTGCATAAAACACCTGTCTTACTTCACATCGTCACTTTTGTTAAAAATATAATAAAAGACAACTGAAATTAATCTTTACCAAAGAGACGAAAAGTCCATTTTAAGTTGATACGCTATTGTCAGGTTAGGCCATTCGAAAACAAATGAAAAGCGACTATCAAGGTGAAAAAGAAAAGGTTTCAACGATGCATCGCATGACAATTTTCGTTTTAAACATAGCAAAGGAATCAAGTCTGTACGTCCAAGGCAGTATGGATGAGTTTGGTGTAAAGTTGGGTTGTAGGTTTGTTATCTTGTCATCGACTGATTGGCAGGTGTAATGCAATTGATACGCACCTTGGTACATGTTGACATGATACAAGAAAGATGTTTTACAGATGTCAGTTTTCTTGTTAACTTTAATAAAGGAGACATGTTTGCAGTGATAAAGTACTACTATGAACGCTGAACAATACTTAAGCATTGTTATTTTTACTTAAATCTCAATACAACAAAAAACAAGGTTAAGTAATATTTAAAAAATTGTTGACAAAAAGACGACGAAGCTTACTAAATGCTTTCCATTTCTATATTCTTCTTTGAAGTTATCTCTAGATTTTCCATTTACCCAACTTGTAATGGTCCTACAGATCCATTTATTATTGACTGAGTTTTGGGGCTACAATAACTTACTTAACTTTACTGCTCTTACTAAGTTTTATGTACAAAACAATAAACGTTTTTATGACTAGAGCCTTGTTCTTTCTTATTTATTAACTACATAAATACGTGGGCGGATATTTTGGACCACCTGATAGGAAGATAAAATCAATTGTACATTTTTAGGAAATGCTTTTTTTTAATTCATCGAATTTATAAGTAACTAGCTGACCCGGCGAACTCCGTACTGCCAATAAAAGTTGTCTTTTTTGTATTTTTTCACCCTTTAAAATTTACTTGGACTTTTACAAATATTCTACAACCAAAATTAGTTAAATCGGTCCAACCGTTCTTAAGTTTTTGTGAGACTAACATCAATTAATTTTATATGTAACTAGCTGTTGCCCGTTACTTTGCTCGCGGGGGTCTTTAGTTTATTCATTGAGGATTCTCTACGCAACTCTCTACTTTTTCTTAAAAGAACTTTCTCCTGACAGTAATTAACACAGCAAAAAAAGAATTATCGAAATTGTTCCATCCGTTCACGCGTGATGCGATAACCAAGGGAAGTAGAGACTCATTTATATATACATCGATTAATAATTAATTAAGTATACGTCAAAGTTTAGGTATGTTTGTGTTGCTCAGCTGTGAATCAATGGCTGAAGATATTTCTAAACTATTTCTGTCACAAACAAAAGGCGGAAAGGCTAGTTTGAAATCAGAAAACACATTAAATGTAAACTTAGTTACTGCACTGTTTTATATAGTTTCACTTCTGTTTTACATTTCATAAAGGGTAGTTAGTGAGTATTAAGAATATGAATAGATATGTTTATTCGGATCACACGTAAAACAATCATCAAAATCTTAGTGAACCAGAAAGACAATTAAATGGCTAATTACAAAAAAACTCGGTCACCAGAAAGGCAGAACATAGTATAGTGGATACGCGCCAGTGCCGCACTTGTTAGCGATAAATAGCAAAAATAATAACAGATCAGACATAAATAACAAGTGAGATAATAACACTATGCATACAAGGCCTATTAAATACTTATATATCAATAACGACTCATGCTCTCTAACAAACAGCATTCAAATACAAGGAAAACGTTGTGTTTTATTACACGACTGCCCAAAAAGGAGTGTAATGTTTTTATACAGGGTGTTGCGTTATGAATAGACAACAATTAAATTCATTGTATACAGGGTTACATTTCAAGGAAGTGACACATTTTAAAAATAAGGTCTATAGAATAATATAAAAATATTAATTTATCGTAATTAATTTCAGTCGTATTTCTGAAGTAAAATGTATGCTAGCAATACCAAAGTACATCAAATCAATCTACCTATTCCGATCACTGTTCATCAGAGATCACGGGCATACGCCGACGCCGCTCCAACAAGAACCTCATACAGTGCACATACGGTGCAATTTAATCGAGTTATCGTAAATTTTCTACGTATTGTATTTTTCAAATGCAAAATTAAAATACAAAAATGAGTTTGTTTTTTACGTAAATCGATTTAGTTACTGATTCTGAAGTGTCCCTGAAAAATTGGCACTACGGTGAAATGTAACCCTGTATTTTATAATGCTATTTGGTGTCACTCTCTTTAAAAGAAACTACTATTTAAATTGCCTTGAATTAGTTGTGGACATGGCAAATTGTAATTGAATGAAGCCATAAACGGGAACGACCAATCTGTGACGACATCAGGGCCGACACGAGAGTGAAATACGAATAGATGCAACTAAAATTGCAAATGCGGTTTAAATAATCATGTTTAAAGTCGGACGTGACAAAGTTTAAAACATGGAAGATATTATAAAAAAAACAATAATTACATTAATTAGCTATATCAAACCACAAACTAAGAACAGCTTGTACTATGACGGCTAGATATCGGATGAGCATACATAGTCAACATCTTTAAAGCATCCACGACTTAGGTTCAAAGGGTAATTGGTCATGATTTGTTTTCATTTATTTATTAAGTAAACCAACAATAGGCTAGTTTCCTGGGTCAAAAAAATATTATTCTATTCGTTCTATTAGTCCGTCAGTTAGATATTATCAAAAAATATTGGACCTATTAAAAGCAATTGGCAAGCCAGGGTTAGTTAACTAAATAGGCTAGTTTCCTGGGTCAAAAAAGATTATTCTATTTAGTCCGTCAGTTAGATTATCAAAAAATATTAGACCCATATTTTGCCTTTTGTCAATCAAACAAAAAATGACAAAGATAAAGCGCATCAAAGTTTGGGAGTGACGTAACCTTGCTAAAAAGTGTCGCAAGGCGTGACGGTACGCGGAACTAGCTAACTTTAGACTAATCAAAATCTTTCACCTCTTAGTGCATTGTTTTGTTTTTAGTCTTACTCGTAGTTCTATGCACATTTGAAGCGAATACTATAAACCCTTAAACAGAAAACAGAACCTTTGACGACCTCCGTAGCCAAAAGACGAGTATACCGGACTTGGTGTCGCTATCTCTGAGGTCCCGTGTTCGATTCGTGGTCGGTCAATGTAGGAAAATAACTTTTCTATATTGTCTCGGGTCTGGGTGTTGTGGTACCGTCGTTGTATCTGATTTCTGTAACATTAGTGCTTAGGCTACATATCATATGATCAGAGCAATGTATGTGATGTAGGCAAATATATATTTTCAAGAGCCAGTCCATTTTGAACCTTGGCTAGTTGGCTTCAGACATTGTTGTCTGATATGAAGGTTGAAACTTGAAAGTGCAGCAGGATGCCAGTAATTTGACAACTATAACTATGTGTTTAGTTGCGAGTTGCGAGTCCTGTGACTCACCCTACGGTAACAGCACCAAGGGTGATTACCAGCGACACTTACCCTACAATAACATAAGCAATGACAGCCACAAAATCGACAAATTATCGCTTATCGTCCTTCAACCCCTCCTTAGTCGTGCATCGTAACTCAAAATGTTATCTTCCCCACACACTTGAGGGTGTGACACCATTACCGTCATAAACTGGTTAGTTGCTGAGGTAAGTGCCGCGGAGACTGACCGACATACAGACTGAAGTTTCTAATGGCAATGACAAATTAAATTAGGGTAAGTTCTTGAGTTGTGACACTTTCCGGCTTTGGTTGTTGTTTGAGCAAAACTTTAATTTACTTCTAAGTTTCGAACTAACCATCTCACAGTTCAGGTTTACATAAATCAATATAAATATGCGCTACGTGACGCACCAACCAGACAGGGAATGAAGGGAATCTCGTCATAGGCGTCTCCAAGCAAACCATGACATGAGCTTATTTAGAAAAGTACATAATCTAAACAAGCCTGAACTGGGAATTAAACCCAAGACCCTTTGCGTTTAGAGGCGGATCATGGCACCACTAAGTCGCTTATAAAAAAAAGGAGGTAGTTAGTAAAAAAAAAAATACACATTATTCAACCTCAACCATGTGGTTTGGGCTACACTTCACCAGGTGTGGAGTGAGGATTGGTGGACGGATGCAAATGCAAGTGGCTAACCTTACTGTCAGATGTAATCAAACAGCCTTTTAAGGCTAACCAGGCTTAACGGCTAAGCTAGATAAATAAATAGATACTCTTTATTGTACACCATACAAAGAAGTTACAATTGGTGTTTCCAGAAAGATCAAGCAATTTTAACCAAGCCTTTCAACGTGTCTTACTATCCATGGAGATAGTTTGTGATAAACGTCACTAAATATGCTCGGAATGGTCACCCATCCACTCACAACCACAGCGTTGGTTGCCTAACTTTGGTAATCAGTACCAAAACGCTACAGCCACTGAACCAGCACAACATGCACCTCAATTTAAAAATGTAGAACCATAAATATTATTCACATCCTCTCTCGAGACAAAGCCTCGCATGTGATTAGCATGAAAGCTGAAACACAGTTATGCATTTTTACAGCTCGCGTTTGAAACCCACTCGTGTTTTCACTCCTTTTGTGTTTTTGTGCCGAATTAGGGTAACTAGGTTTTGGTAAAAGCATGACGCAGTCTACTTTGGTTAATTCCTAAAGGAGACTGACAGATTTTTTGGTACATTCTGTTTTTAACGTTAATTTAAAAAAATGAAGTTTTCAATTCGTAGGAATATTCTATTTTTAAAATTTTTTTTGTATTTTTAGCGATCATTCGTTACCACGTTGACCGATTTTGATGTTTTTTTTTGTGTTTAAAAGAGAATACTTTTGGAATGGTACCGTACACATTTGGTTAATTTCTGATGATGAAATCTATAAGAAAATCTATAAAAAACTTTAAATCATGCTTGTACTTGTCTACCAAAGAGACTGCGACAGTAATATTATTTAAAAAAATAATTGGTGATCCTTGGACTAGCACTAGACCTTTGTGTACAAAATCTTGAAGGTTTAGCTATAATTAATAAATAACCATAATAGTTACATTTCGTGTTCCTTGAAAGCGTTTTTTATTTACATTAAATTGAAATTTAACGAATTGGCAAAAACGAACAAATCAGGTTAAACGGAAGCTGTTATCTGAACATCTGCGCCCGCGCATCTGTCGATCGAATTCAGGTTTAACATACCTTCCCGCAATCCTCGCGAGCATGTCATTATTGGCAAAAGATCGCAGGTTCATTTAAAAAGCTCTTGCGCATAACATATAATAGCCAGGCTTAAAAAAAACTTAAATCTTTATAGCTGTATATACAAAAAAAAATTACAAAATATGGAGAACTTCCAATAGAAATACACCGTGACTTTTTAATTACCCGAGAAAACTAAAATATGCGTTTATAAAAATATGTATATATCAGTAAGTAACACACAAATATTATAGCGTTCATACAAAAATATCGTTTTATAGGACTTTGAATAAATCCTGTTAATGCACCAAAAACATGTAAACCATCTTCGTAGTATTATAATTAGGTGGATTTTGGTTCCGTTAATGTTGGAATGATAATGATTACTATTTGAATTAGCAGGACTTTTATTGTGTATATTTTTTACGGATGCTAGGAACGTTTTAAATAAATTTCTCATAAAAAAAAAATTTTTTATTCGCCAAATTCGATGTATATCGATATCTAACTGTGTTAGTTAATTTTCTCGGGTAATTAAAAATTCACGATGTATAAACCTAATGGAAAGTGGAACAGTCAAGGTTGTACCCATCATCATATTATACAGAACTGGAGTTGTAACCAGATTATATGTAAGCTCATATTATGAGCTTACATACTATCACTATTTACTCTCGCTACACACACACTGCTACAAAAAGCAGCCATCTTTAATTAATACATGCAGGATAGTGCGTAAATTTTTAAACCTTTAAGTAAAAATAAACAGTAATTCGCTTAGTTAAGGTCCGCATAATCTGTAATTTTTACCATTTAGGAGAAATAAAGTTAATGCACACAACACATTACATGTCATGGTCGCGAATTAAGGAATTAACATTTTTGTGTAACGTCTTTACGAGGTACCAGATAATGAATTTGGCCAGGGGCGTCACCGGGAATCAATCCCGGAATCTTTGCTTATAAAGAGAATAACTGCGCCACTACCCTACTCGGGTTGTATAATATAATCATAATTTCTGGACACAATGATATTCAGTTGGGTTCCAACTCCAGCTAGTTTTATATTAATGGTTCTGTATGTAATTGAATAATAACAATTTCCCGCTAGTTGTCACTGTGCCCCAAGGGTAAAAGAAAGTTTCCATTCAGAGGCAGATATTCCACAGCCAGGGCCGTACGTACGTAACTAAGGGGCTCCTAGCTGGGCCCAGATGTGTTATCTCTAAAAAATATAAGAAAAAATAGCTAAGTATCAAATGCATGCATGCAATAAATAACATGTATGTTGTGGTATTCTCTTTAAGATAAATAATGTTTCTAGCAAAAACCTATTTTATTTATGAGTGATCCTTCTCAACTTGTGAAGTATAATTAACAAGCTAGAGAATTGATAAAAATCTTTATCCAGCCCAAAGAGAAATAGCGTCGTAGAGAAAGCTAAAAAAGTGGTAGCTTATCGTTTTGCCAAGTAAATAACTAAAGAGTTAGATCTTTCGCGAGGGCATACAATCCTTTTATTGGATCGGGGCCCTACAATTCCATCCTAATTACGGCCCTGTCCTTAGCCGTGGGGCAGAAAGCGTACTTTCTCGAGTATTGTGGAAACAGCGGCCGTCTGCCAAGAAAACAAGCAAGGATTATAATACGATACGGGGACATAATACTGTGACAGTGACTGTCAGATTGGCCGGTTGGAAGCGGCTTGCATCCTTTTTAGGCTTATTTAATTGTATTTTATTATAATTCAGATCGACGAGAAAATGGCCCACGATACACGTTTTAAACCGAAAATACCTCATATCTTTAGTAAAAAATCTTTTTGGTTCTTCAAAGTATAACTTCTATTTTCAAAATGTTGACAGTAGAGATAGGAGGTATTGTTTCTATAATACTGTTAGGTATTCTAATTTTGTTTTTCTCCTTAGTAACAATCGACACATAATAAAAATTGAACTATGTACACCAATAAACGTGTCAAGTCGCCAGTTTTCGCGCTGGCATGATGTATTACATGCACAATGCACGTACCTTCTGATAACATGTAATGTGACTGATCGTTATCGCCTGTATGTAACGTGGATTTTGAAATTATCTTAAAAAACAACTAACTACTCAACATATGTTTATAGTTTGCGCGCTAACATCAATTATAATACTCAATGATACTCATTTATTCAGTATACTGGCCCTTTTCCGGGCATTTATACACGTCCCAAAATATAGCTTAGCCCTACCACCGCTTCGGGACTACATATCGGCTGGTGATGAGAAGAAACGGCGCCACAAGCTCAGTCGCCTTTGTCAGCCTTTTTTACAGGAAATACAGTTACAAGATATGTAGTAAGTGCGAGCTAAGCAGGTTAAGTTCATGCACTCTTTTGTGTGTTTTCGTTTAAATAATCGTGTAGTTTTATATTGCATAGGTATAGTTATTTCTAAAACCAGCCTCAAAAAGCTGAATTTAATAAAAAAACATATTAATAACTAGGTTAATTAAAGGACTATCTATGCTGGGTGTTTGTTCGGATCAAATCAGGAATGAGAAGATCCATAGACAAACAAAAGATTGGCCTCTTCTAACCGGCCAAACTGGAAGTCACTGGGAGAGGCCTATGTTCAGCAGTGGGCGTCCCATGGCTGAAATGATGATAATAAAATTTGATTATGTAATAGGAAAATTTAACAAGACGTCCTAATTTGAATAGGTAACTAACTAAACAAACAGGTACCTGCTACAGGAAAGTGATGCAAATACACGACATTATAACCTGGCACGAACTTCCTTGAAACAGAAGACTTGAGGAAAGATGTCAAAAGGTGCTAACTCCTGACAGTAAAAAATGTAAAGCTGTGTCTGCACCTGTCGCAGAGTCAACATTGCGAAGGAGAGAGTCGATAAAATTTTGTCGATGAAATTTGTTGAAAAACAATCATGATGTTTTGAGGACATTAATATTTTTTTTTATCTTTGAAGCTGACGGTATATTATGGCTTTACTATAAATCTATTATTATTATCACCATCATCAGCATTTAGAAGTCCACTGCTGGACAAAAACCTACTCTGTAGAACGCTACAGTGAGCGTTGCATCCAACGGCTTTCCGCTTGACTTGGTCGTCAGTCCATCAAGTGGGAGGCCTGCCAACGCTGCGTCTTCCAGTTGGTGTTCGCTACTCGAGAACCTTTCTTCCTTAACGGTTTTCAGTTATGCAAGCCGTGTGGTTTGCATTGCCACTTTAGCTTATGTGATTACTAATTTAATAATTATGGTTAATTTAATGTAGATAGTGGATTTAGGTAAGTCGTACCTGCCTCCACAGCATGAGCACCAAAACACGATATGATATGATATGATACAGCGATATATCGACACCAACTGTAAAAATATGATAGTTATAGTCGCCATTTTGAATTACCGTGCCGGTGACGTCACATTTATTATGTTTATAAAACGATAAAAAATCAAAATGGCGGCTATATCTATCATATTTTTACAGTTGGTGTCAATATATCGCTATATCATATCATATCATATCGTGTTTCAGTAGCCATGCTAGGGGGGCTGGTTTATAAACTTCCAAACTGTTACTTATTATAATAAAGAACTTTAGAGTGTTTCCTTTAACTGTGCTTTAATAAATTACTATGCCGTCTTGTCCTTCGATATTAATATTACATACAATTTACACGTGAAAGTAAGTGCGTCGACGCAGAATTAATAATGGTACTCGAAGTAGTTTATATCCGCATGTGTAAGTTGCAATCTGCAATGTTTGCATGCACAGGAAATATTAGACAGTACAGCAAGCGGAAACTATCGCAAGTTGCAAATACTTGGTATTAAATTGAGTAACAGTAAAGGTATATTACGAAAATATCTTTTTACTCACCTAACTCGATGTTATGGTTAATTATAAAGTTAATTAGAAATGATCACTAAACTTGCCCTATCTACTTCTTTTTTTCGGAATATAGCACACAAATAATACAGTAATAACCAGCTACTTTTTTAACTCATCGACAAAATAACACTAAATATCATCTAGCTGAAATCAAAATACGTTTAATGTTTAGTTTATAATTTAAGGTTCTTATCATTACGTTACACGTGAGTTTCGATGATATTTGTTAAACATCATCATCATCATCACCATTTTTTCAGCCATAGGACGTCCACTGCTGAACATAGGCCTCCATCGTCTTCCAGATTGGCCGGTTGGAAGCGGCCTGCATCCAGCGTCTTCCTGCGACCTTTACCAGGTCGTCTGTCCACCTTGTGGGTGGACGTCCTACGCTGTTAAACATCGATATCTACTGAATAAATATGATTCTCACACCTCACTAAATGACTCAGAAATATTATCGTTAATTGTTTCCGTATGCGAACGTAAAAAAAAAAAACAAATGACGACAAATTTCGAACTAAAAGGTAGCACAGATCTTACAAATTCTGCAGTAAAGTTGAGATTCCAATAAATATCAGTTTATAAATTTTTATAAGTTGTATTTTTTATTGTGAACTTTAATTCTATGAGGAAAAGTTCGATTATTGCATAACTGTTCTGAAGGTATATTATGGAGTGTTGCCTGTTATGGTATTTAATATGCAAAGAATCCGGTCCCGAAGTTTTGCAGGTAATTTAATTTTAATTCCAAGGCCAGGAATTGGGGCATTTGGGGTCATCACGAAATTTAAATATTTGATTTCCTAAGTTTATTTAACGGTTTTAATTTAAAAACCCGAAGTAATTTTTTGTAGCATATTTAGTCTTTGTTTAAGGATTTTTTACTAGGACAAAGTATAATTTTTAGGTGGAAGTAAAATAGGTTGCCTTAAGCCTACCTACATTTTTGTGTCGGACAAAGCATGCTTACATGGCAAATAAAACAATTAATTTTGCTTCTTCCCGGGACATAATTATCAAGTGCATATGATATTTTTAACAAAACAAAAAAAAGTTTAAATTAAAATAAAAATCATCAAACCATTTCGTCCCTGAGACGGTCTTACTTCATCAACATCATTTTAGCCATGGACGTGCACTAATGAACTCAGGCCTCCCCCAATCACTTTCATCGGGGGGGATTTCCAATACTCGCCACGCTTACTAACATATCTTTAAATTATAGAAAATAAGTTTTAATTTATATTTTTAAAAAAATAGGTGCCGTGTGAGGACGGCCGTAAAGAATACACTTCCCCACCGCCAACAGAAGGCGTGTCGTAAGAGGCGACTAATTCCTGTAGTACGAGACGGGCAGCAGCGTCTTCGTGCGAAATCTTATAAAATCCTGCGCTCGCCAACCTGCCTGCCAAGCGTGGCGAGTATAGGCAATCCCCCCCCCCCCCCAATGAACGTCATTGGGGGAGGCCTGTGTTTAGCAGTGGACGTCCATGGCTGAAATGATGATAGAAAATAAAAAAATACTCTAGTATACTGACACTGGTATTTAGGTACAACTCTCAGGTCATCAATTAAAAACCTAATTATACATTCTACAACAATTAGCCTAGGAAATCCACACCTAAGGGCTTGCTCTGAATGGACCCACTTGCTATCCATCAAACAGACAGACAGACAAAGCTTGCATTCATTAGCGGTCAATGCACTACATGTAATGCACTTTCGAGTAGTCCAAATCTATCTGTCCTGTTCTATCGAATCTGAATACTCTACTATCTCGCTCTAACAAATCAGTTGTCTGTGCAGTCTTGTGATTAGTAATTAAAAGTGTTTGTGCGCAATACAGGGTGATCAAGAAATTGGGGCAGGCGGTTAGGTAAATGCATATTCACTTAATAAGCGGTATTTACTGTGTGCGCAGTGTGTTGCATGTTTTGCGAATGATGTTTCGCAGGCAGAATCGTATACCGCAAAATTTTTGAAATACCTACCTACATTTTTATTACAATAGCTTCTCAATAGAAATAAACTGTTACAACTAGGAAAGCAATTGTTTAAAATCTTTTTTTTTTTTTATCATAAGGTATGCGGGCCGCTTATAACCGGCCAATCTGGAAGTCACTGGGGGAGGCCTATGTTCAGCAGTGGACGTCCTATGGCTGAAATGATGATGATGAAAGGCATTTTTATATCTGTTACATCAAAGATACCTTTAATTACCCACATCATTAGAAGTAGCTCAAATGCAGGCTATTTTTGTTTAGTTCATGCAAAAGGCATTTAATCACTTGATTTTTCTACATTCATAATCTATAATATACGTAGAAAAACAAAGAAATATAATTAAAGACGAAAAAATTAGAAAAAGAGAAAATAAAGAAAGGTTTGGGGGAAACCTTTGCCCAGTTGTGGGACAGAAACGGCTAAATAAAAAAAAACGAAAACAAATTTACAAATTACAGTGCATTGTGCGCTAACTTTGTAAACTCTAAAGATAGCGAACATGTTCTCGATTTCATCCTGTATTATCAATGGGAACGCGAGCAGTTACTCAATATTTTACGAGATGCACTCAATGACATCATCTCTATATTCACGTGCTCATATCGAAGGCAATGTAATTAATATAGCAACTTCAATCAATAAAACACAACTCAGTTAACCAATTTTACGATCGTCGATCAAACCAGATTGAATTAATAAAAACACCAGATATTTGTGAATAGCGCGCTCGACTTTAAAACCAATTTATTGATGAAGTTTAAAAGCCTATGTTTCAAATTTGCAATTTTACAATGTGTGAAATTAGGTTTTCTTAAGTTTGAATTTCGAAAGGCGCTTTTTGTATCGTTGAATGATTTTTATGATTCTGACATTATGCTCTATGTTTTAGCTTAAGATCCGCCATTTTGTTTATCGCCAAAGCATTATTTAAAGTTTTAGTCATAACAAGTTTATTGATAACGGAATATCTCAATTATGAGTATAACATTGTGTTGTGGTACCGTCGTTGTTTCTGATTACTGTAACACAAGTGCTTTGGCTACTTATCATACGATAAGAGCAATGTAATACATATGTAACATACATACTATGTGATGTCCAATATTTATAAACATTATAATATATTACTTTAAATTTTAAAACCGAGAAGTTTTAATTTTAAAAAAAATTAAAATTTCTTATTTTTATTTCTTCGTCGTTTCTTTTTATTGAAACGGTGTATCACATATCATATATATATCTACATCAAAGTAGTCTCATTTGAAAGCTAAACAGTTTATCTAGCTAATAAGATAAAAAAAACAGCCATACCTAACAAAATTCTTTAAAAGAAAATTAGAAACTTCAAAATTTGTGTAAAAAAAGTTGCTTTTTTTTTTTCATTTTTGATCTGTAACTTTAAGAATAGGTCCTTGAGGTGTACTTTATTGTATGTTTCCTTAATCTTTAAGATTTACTTTACAAACTGTCAAAAAATCATTTTTATTTAAAAACTTTTTTTTTCGATAATTTTGGGTCTAGTGTCTGCACATTTCGTTTGATCAAGTATCGAAAATACACATTGTATATATGTATGTAGGATTGTAAAAGTAGTTTAGCATGAAAAGGAATGAGTGTGCGAGCGAGAGAGCGTACGTGGAAGGGAGAGGAAGGATGGAAGGACAAGATGGCGCTAACCGTTAAATTACGAGGTTGTACTGAAGTGTGTTTTTCTAGAAAATAAACGACTTGTTGTGGAAAACTGCATTTTCTTCACCGCCCCGACACTACAATTTTGGGGGCTCGTCCGGGATATGAAAAAAAAAACTATAAAAATTACCGACATACTGGTACGGGCGGTGAGAAAACGACGTGTGCAAGATTGGCGAACACGTGCACGGGATTGCGCGTACGACTTTGCGGTTAGAAAAGACGATTACGACGACTCGACGAAATGCCTAAAGACGCTAAAGAACGACGAAAAAGCCGGCAAGACGACTACGCCGACTGCATTGGGGAATACGAGGCGAAGAAGCGTGGCGCAAACATGCTACAGATGACGGCAGAGCTAATACCTACTTTCAGCGGACGCGACGACACCTATTCAGCGACGCGGTGGATAGAGGACGTTGAAAGTAATGCTGAAATATTTGAGTGGACCCCGCTTCAACAGCTTCTTATAGCGAGGAGATCCCTAACCGGCACGGCGCAACTATGGCTACGGGCGGAGCGACCACACCGGAGCTGGGAGGAGCTCAAGGCGGCACTTCTCAAAGAATTTCCTGATAACATCGACATTAAAGCTATACACGAACTAATGAGCAGCAGAAAGAAACGGCCGAATGAGACCTGCCAAGAATATATGCTCGTTATGAAAGAACTCGGAAGGCGAGGCAAGATGCCAGACTACGTCGCAATAAAATATATCGTGGACGGAATAGTAGACGTAGAAACGAATAAAATCATGCTATATGGTGTTACTTCCTATGGCGATCTTAAAGAAAAGTTAAAGATTTATGAAACCATATCAAGAAAAATGCAAAGCGCGGTGCAGGCACAGAGGCGTTCAGTGAGTACAAGCAAGCATCAGACAAGTGGCAAATCATGGATTCGGTGCTACGGATGTGGAGAAGTCGGTCATGCATCAGCCGAGTGCCCGCACAAAAGCAAAGGACTGAAATGTTTCAAATGTAACCAATTCGGACATGTTGGATCGGCCTGCAGTACATCGGCGGCAGCGACAACCAGTCATCGTACATCATCGGAGGAGTTCGGCAAAACACGACGGAGCTACCAACAGCAACATACGAAGAGCGCGATGTTCGCGGCAGACGTCACACCTATCGACGGTGGCGCCTCCAGCGACTATCTCAGTAACGAACGGCAGGACTACCAACACACCAAGCGAACGATGTTCGCGTCGTCGAATGACATAGAAGACAGCGCCCCAAGCGGCTTCGTTTCGAACGACGATGAATCGAAGATGGCGGCGTTTGTTTACAACGAGAAAGAAGTGTCAATGTCAACAGAGGAAAAAAAGCCGATTGTTGTGTTATCAATAAACAATCTCCAGTTAAAGGCGTTAGTTGACTCCGGCAGCGACGTGAATATTATTTCGGCGGACGTGTATAATGCGATTGGGAAACCGGAATGCGAAAAAGACGAACTATTGTTGTCAGGTATCGGACAATCAACAGTGCGTTCAATCGGAAAGTGTCGTTTAAATTTGTGTATGGACGAACAGTGCTACCCAGATGTTATATTTCACGTATTATGTAAAGACTATATACCGTATGATGTGATTATAGGTCAGGAATTTCTTAACGACGTTACAGTTGTGTTAAAAAAGGGTTGTGTGAAGTTCTATACTAAAGAATGGGAGCGACTGGGATGTTATGCGAGTGAGGTATGTTCATCTGATTCTGTTGTAGGTCACATGAAGGATCCGGCTTTGAGAAACGAAGTGATAAAGTGTGTACAGAACTACAAACCAGAGCAGACGAAAGAGGCACCACTGCAGCTTCGAATTGTGCTCAAGGATGATGTTCCCGTGGCACTACGACCACGACGTCTGGCGTTGAAGGAGCAAGAGATAGTGGATCAACAGGTTGCTGAATGGTTGGAAAAGGACATTATACGCGTAAGTCACTCTGAATATAGTAGCCCATTGGTATTGGTAAAAAAAAAAGATAATTCAGTCAGAATCTGTGTTGACTATCGGATGCTAAATAGAAAAATATTTAAAGATGAGTTTCCATTACCAGTGATAGAAGATCTAATAAATAAGTTAAAGGATGCAAGGGTATACAGCGTGCTCGATCTGAAAAATGGGTTCTTTCACTTAAAAATATGCGAAGAGTCAATTAAGTATACATCGTTTGTTACACACAATGGACAATACGAATTCTTAAGAGCTCCTTTTGGGTTGAGTATCTGTCCTAAATACTTTATGAGATTTATATCTATAATTTTTAGAGACTTACTAGCAAAGGGTGAAGTCATCATATTCATCGACGATCTGTTGATACCGGCCCAAGACGAGATCCAAGCTGTACAACGTCTTAAAAATGTACTTATGATTTCAGAGCAATACGGGTTAGAGATAAATTGGAAAAAAGCAAAACTGATTTCCAGGGAAATAGAGTACTTGGGACATGTAGTGAAGAATGGAGAAGTGAGACCCACTACTGAGAAGATAGATGCTGTAATGAGATATCCAAAACCGACAACTGCAAGGCAAGTCCACAGTTTTCTTGGCCTAACCTCATATTTTCGAAAATACATAAAAGATTATGCACATATAGCCAAACCTCTATCAGACCTGCTTAAAAAAGACGTTTTGTTTGAGTTTGGGGATAAAGAAAAAATGGCATTTGAGAACTTAAAGCGTAAGTTAGCAGATTCTCCAGTACTTAAGATTTATGACTCTAATCTACGCACTGAATTGCACACAGATGCTTCTGCTGTTGCCTATTCTGCCATATTGTTGCAGCTACACGAAGATGGCTGGCACCCTGTTTACTATATGAGCAAGAGAACCACGAATGCAGAATCAAAATATTCAAGCTATGAGCTGGAAGCATTAGCTATTATTGAGGGAGTGAAGAAGTTTAGAATTTACTTATATGGTATCCATTTTAAAATAGTCACTGATTGTCAAGCTTTTGAGCTGACACTGAAGAAAAAAGAATTGTCACCGAAAGTTGCTCGCTGGGTGCTATACTTGGATCAGTTCGACTACGAGGTTGAGCACAGGGCTGGCGCGAAGATGCAGCATGCCGATGCATTAAGCCGACACCCATGCATGACTATTACTGTTAACAATTTGCAACAACAAATAATGCTAGCTCAACAAAACGATGACGGATTAAAGGCGGTGTGTGAAGTACTAAAACATAATTCGTTTTCAGACTACTGGTTACATAATGGACTTCTCTACAAAGGAGAGCAAAACCAACTTGTCATACCCAAGTCACTAGAGAAAGAGATCATAAAACAAGTTCACAGTAAGGGGCATTTTTCTATGAAAAAGATGAAGGAGATTATTAAGCAAGATTATTATATCCAGGATTTAGATAAGAAGCTACAAGAGTTTGTAGTATCCTGCATACCATGTCTATTGGCTACGAAAAAGGCTGGGAAACAAGAAGGATATTTGAATCCGATAAATAAAGAAGGTACTCCATTACACACACTTCATATAGACCATTTGGGACCACTGACAGATACGAAGAAGTTGTACAATCACATATTGACAATAGTAGACGGCTTCACAAAGTTCACATGGATCTTCCCGACTAAGAGTACAACAAGTAAAGAGACTATTGAGAAGATAAAGGTGCACCAACAACATTATGGAAATCCCGTCAGAATCATAAGTGACCGAGGGACTGCATTTACTGGGGGTGAATTTCAGGAATACTGCAGAGAAGAGAACATTCAGCATGTTACCATTACCACTGGAGTCCCGAGGGGAAATGGACAAGTAGAAAGACTGCACAGGACTATTTTGGCTGTATTGACTAAGCTATGTCTAGAAAATCCATCATTGTGGTACAGACATATCAGTCGAGTGCAAAGGGCTATAAATAGTACCTACCAGAGGAGTATAAACACCACTCCATTTCACCTTATGGTTGGTATAGGCATGAGATGTAAAGAAGACCTGAAGATATTGGAATTGCTAAGGCAAGAAGAGGTAGATCAATATGAAGAAAATAGAGAAGAGATCAGAATCAAAGCAAAGCAACAAATATTACAAGTGCAAGATGAGAACAAGAAGACTTTTAATGAAAAACGTAAACCAAGTTCGCAATATAAAGAAGGAGATTTAGTAGCCATAAAAAGGACACAGTTTGGTCCAGGACTGAAGCTCAAACCGAAGTACTTAGGACCATATCGGGTGTCAAAGGTTAAACGCAATGACCGTTATGATGTGGAGAAGGTAGACCGTGCTGCTGAAGGGCCTAATAAAACATCAAGCTCAGCTGACCAAATGAAACCATGGCCAAATTAGGTAAATTATAAATTTTTATCATTAACTAATAAATAGGTGGAGATGGATGAAAGAAAGGGATAAATAAAAATAAAAACAACCCTCTTTAAAATAACTGTAGCGTTTATTTGAATATTTTTTTACTGTATTGCATTCTACACACAATTTCATAAGATTTTATGTTTTTTCATATGACTCTTAAATACTGTGTAAGCAAATACATTGTTTAACAAGATTTTATGTGTTTTTATATAACTTTTGAGTATTGTGTAAGTAAAGATTAGCAAAATGTAGAGTTCCTAGATTTTCAGTCTGTAACTATAAAATAAGGTGTAATAAGGGCAATTCTTATTGTAATCTATAGGTATTAAGTTTTATAATGCTTGTAATAAAGTCTTAGATTGTCTGAGGACAGACAAATATCAGGATAGCCGAATGTAGGATTGTAAAAGTAGTTTAGCATGAAAAGGAATGAGTGTGCGAGCGAGAGAGCGTACGTGGAAGGGAGAGGAAGGATGGAAGGACAAGATGGCGCTAACCGTTAAATTACGAGGTTGTACTGAAGTGTGTTTTTCTAGAAAATAAACGACTTGTTGTGGAAAACTGCATTTTCTTCACCGCCCCGACACTACATGTATATATGTAGCTTAATATTAAACTCATAGAATAATCATTCAACGGTACAAATCGCTTTTCGAAAAGTCAAGTGTTAATAAAATCCAAAAATGTGTTTGCCAAATCGAGCTTTGAAAGTTCATCAGCCAACTTGGATCGTGGGAAAATAAGAAACGCAGACAGAAAGTTTAAGTAAAGAGACAAACATTAAAGAGTGTCGCCTTTTTAAAGATCTGTCTGTCGCCATATTTGTAGAAGTGACAAACTGATAGACACTTTTTGTATAGCGTAGGTGTAGAATAAGAGCTTCCAAAACATTCATGTTTAACTATTTTAGGCATAAACTTGTAAATTTTTTTTAGTTCGATTATCTTTGACCACTGATAAAACAAAAAAATATATATATATTTTAGTAATGTCTTAATTTACTTTCCTATACTAAATTTCTGATCAACTGTTACGGGTTGTTTGAATTTTTTGTCATTTCGATGTTTCTGTGTGACGATAAGACATAACCAAAAATTATAAGGTACTTAAAAAAAACGTATGTGTATTTAAATATAGATCCCGATCTAATGGCCGGTTCGCAACACTCTTGCTAGACTGACCTAACCTTTTTTCTGGCAAGATTTTGCGCGCGCGAAACAATATTTCGTGGCAAAGGTTAAGTAGGTATTTTAGTTCTCATATATCTTCATTCCACATAAATTATTAGTAAAGATTCGTGTGATAGTAGTTTAACATTAGGCAGAAAACAGTGACATTCATACGATACTATTCTTCCCACGTTTATCTTTGACCAGCATTACGCATCGGACAGATAGTCAGATAATGTGTCAAGAGCGATTCAGTATGCTATTTGTGGAGTCCTTGTACTGGACTTAGCGCCTTGACTTTTTGTTTTGTTTGCTCTGTCGTTAACACCGAGTAACTGCTGGTTACGATTTGGTAATCATGGCTTAGCTATTTGATTTATAATTAGAACATTGTGAATTACGCATTAAATAAAAAACAGAAAAACTACTTCAAAAGTTCGATTGCCAGACTTATACTATACAAGTTTAAACTTAATTATTGTTTCTTAAATAATCATTAATTAGCACGTTTGCAGCATGACTGATAAGATAGATAGATGCGCTTAACGACTTTCATCTAATTCTCAAATACTCAAATTATCAAATCCACTTAATGCAAATTATTTAACAATTTTAACTCATAAATTAAAATACTTAGGTATCTACTACCTTGTTTATCCTGATATTCGTTAAACTATTTATACTCGCACCTTTCTGCAACAGAAGTGGGCATGATGTCACACCGGTTTCCCAGAAAGCCGCCGACTGCCGAGGCTAACTAGTCAGTTTAGACCTGAACCGTAGCCTAAGAATAACAGCCTACTCAGTTTGAGAGCAGTTTCTGTGACTGGCGCGGCGATGCTCTCCAGAAGAACGTAACTTTAATACAAATGCCCGATTTGATAAAAACACAGTCACGCGCGGCTACACACACGCCAAGATATGAAATCGGCAAGAAAACAGTAAAATAGTCAAAGTGTCTGATCATCGTCTTTTTCTCGGTTGAAGGCAACTAAATATTAATATCAATAATCATTATCATCATCATCGTAATTAGCTTGTCTGATGATCAATACTCCGCTACGCTGACACACATAAAATATACGGTAATCATGTTTAAAGTTTTCATTTAGTTGCTTCTCCTTAGTTACTTGCGGCGTAACTACGTTTTGTTTTTAGACCACAATAATTTAAGATTTATATTCTGTGTCGTATGTGTGATTAATAATGTTACCAACCTTTTGAAATAGATTTAAAACTGTGAGGAAAGAAGTTTTTTTTTTTCGGATGGAACTATTGATAATTAGCTTTGAAGAAAGACTTCTTCAGCTTGACGAAGTTGGCGAGAGTTGGCGAGCGGCGCAAGCTTTAATGGTAAAACAATATCAGTGCAGCGTTTTCAGTGGCGTCAAGTTCCTCTTATGTGGTTCGACGCGGGACATGATAGGAGTTGGGCCTTTGTTTGGGGGGGGGGTGTAGACGCCCCGCACTTGCATCTGTTGCTAAGTTGCTAAGTTTGTCAGTGTAACCCCACCCAAGTTGACATTGCGTCGATCGATCTGAGTCCGATGGAGTGTCAGTAAATTATTTGACAAATGACTTATTTGCGGACCCCGCATTGGATGTAGGCCGCAACGGATTTGTAAAGATCAGTTCAACTCATCACAGAGGAGAACTATTTCAATTAAGCAGTGCACACAAGTTTGCTTTCTGATATTGTTTTTCTAAAAACTTTGGAACCCATTGTTGATTTGCTGTTTTCATTGAGCTATGACTAAATGCTTCACCATAGAGCTACATTAGTATTCTAAGAACACTCACGATCCGCGATACCCACGGTCTACGCGATTATTCGGAAAATGCGACAAGTTGCAAGTTTGTGTACAATTTACTGCGATTAGACTCTTTTGGAAATGCTATTTGTACACTGATTTAGAACTAACGACAGTTTCTCTATCGATAATTGATTTGGCTTCTCGATGTGATAATTACGAATAAAATAGTAAAGTTTTTTTTTAAATATTGGACAACTCACATACGTTGCTCTGATCCTATGACAAATACCTTAAGCACTTGTCTTACATTAATCAGAAACAACGATCGCGACGGTACCACAGCACCCAGACCCGATAGACCGGAAGTCGAACCCGGGACCTCAGAGATAGCGACACCAAATCCGGTATGCTCGCTACTCGGCTACTGAGATCGTCAAACTTACCTACCTAAAGAACATTAGTCAATCCCTTCAAGGCAAATTTTGATTTTGAATGTTACAGTATCATCTTAAGCGCTACAGAAGCCTCTTAAATGGAATGACCTTACTGGGATTATCTTTATTAAAAGTAAATGAACCGATTGTAAGAAATATCAATAACATTTTGTAGCAAACTATCAAGGTTCACAAGTTTCAAATCAATAAAAAGTTATTGTGTCTTACTCAAACAATAACCCGACTTATTTCGGACGCTTGACAGTCAAAACATTTAATACAAAGTAATTTTTTTTCACTGCCCCTACTAAATAGTCAATTAGCTGTTGAAGGTTCGGAACATTAAACTATCATCATCATTTTCAGCCATTGGACTACCACTGCTGAACATAAGTCCCCCAATGACTTCCAGATTGGCCGGTTGGAAGCGGCCTGCCTCCAGCGGCTTCCTGCAACCTTTACCAGCCCTCTTAGCATGACTACCAAAACACGATATGATATGATATGATATGATATAGCGATTTATCGACACAAAACAAACGGCCAATTTTTTAAAAAACATGAAAGATATAGGCGCCATGTTGATTTTTTATGATCGCTCTTTTCTCTCTTTTAACTATCATTTGTAAAAAAAATACCGCTTGTGTCGATAAACCGCTATGTCATATCATATCATATTTTGTTTTGGTGGTCATGCTAGGCAGGCAGGTCGTATATCAACCTTACAACCCATAGTTAAGCTGACTAAAAATATAAACAATTCAATAAAGTGGTACAATGGTTTTTGCTAACTTTAAAAAAAACATTATCATTTTATATTGTAAAATGCGCGTTTGGCGTAGACTCATTTAAGTGTTAAATTAGTCAGATAATTAGGAAATGGCGCAGACAACTTAAGTGATACAGGTCGCATTATGTGTAACACAATTAATAATAGTAGAACTTTGTGTATCTAGTAATAAATACATTTCATTTGATTTTTAGTACCAAGAGTCTCTGAGTTAAACCGTGAACAGCCAGGTGACTTTAACGAAACTTCTAAGTTTCCTTGTTTGACGCCGAAAAAGCAGTCGAAATGTTTTAAATAGATATTTTGTCGATCCTAACTTCAGAGTTCATTGTTTTAATACTTGTTTAAAAATGAAACATACTTTTGGTAAATTATGATGCAAATTTTTTATATTTCCAAAATTTTTAGTTTCTTTCGTTACCAGCCATATTTTTAATCTAAATTAGTTATTCAATTGCATTACAATTTATGCATAAATGTATAATTTAAATGAGTTCAGTGAAAAACTCGTATTTTGCTTGGGTACTAAGGCTAAGAACTCTGCAACTGAGTTTTTTTTAGAGAGATATGGTTACAGCGCCTTTTGTTGTTGATGCAGCGTTGCAGATACAATTCTGTGACGTCTATTGGGCATAGTTATCTATGAGAGATGGGCAGACCGTGTTAATTAAGATTTCAACGTGCTGATTATCGTTAATGTCGTCGTAAAAATATTAAAATATTTTTTAATGGCTCGTCAGTGGAATGTTCACGACTGAGGTGTGTTTTGGGCAGTTTTTATGGCACTTATGTGAAACAGTTAAGTGCAAAAATATTACGTAATCCTTATATCTATTTGCGAATAGAGTTAGATATTTTTGTGATATATGGACTTATTTTTTAACTTGTTTTTAGAGAAAATTTACTGTTGACTGTTGTTTAAGGTTAAGTACTTTGTTTTTTTTCCACAATCACCAATTATCTAGCCCTAAACGAAGCAAAATTTGAACTATAGCGACAAGTTAACGGAATAAACATCCATGACTTATGTACAAATGCTCAATGCTTATAACAATAACATTTTCCTTTGCGGGATTCGAATCCGCAACCGCTCGCTTTGTAGTCCGGAGAGCAAACCACTACACCACACGGTCGTCAAATGGGATCAATGGATATTACTTGCCAAACATAATACGAGGTTAACGAAAAGTACCCTATAAGTTTTGTTTCACTTAAGAGTGTCGAAATAAACGTTTTTTTGCGGCATAAACGGCCATATCTTATTTTCACTTTAACTTAGAAGTTAGATTTTTTCACATCTTCAAAGAACTGTTGACTTAATTATATGGTTTTAATTTCAACTATACCTCTACGCGTTCCCGAGACAAAAGGCCTTGACAGACAGACAGACAACAAAGTGATCCTATAGGGGTTACGTTTTTTTCTTTTGAGGAAAGGAACCCTAAAAGAAAATATTTTTTATTGTTACGCGATAAAATGTGGAAGGTTGGATCTTGACAGATTACAGGGCTTACGTTTAGGCTCCTGAAGTTTTTTTATCTTTAACAAAACTACAAATATAAACCTCAAAAGCATTTCCAACCCCACAGGTAACGGTTTAAATGTAATATTATTTTTCCTCACCCCTCCGTAGATCCCTTCAACCCCTTTGATGTCCCCCATTCCGTTCACTACGTTAGCTGTTTCATGGTGCGACGTTATTGTTTCTTGTGTCGTATTGATATGTTGTTTTAGTATCTATTGATAGCAATGGCGGTATTTGCACGATATAATGTACTTTTTAAATATATATTATATAGGTATCTCTATATTGGACATCATACATACATTGCTATGGTGAGTTGCCAAAGCATTGTGTTAGGCCTTCGAGTACCCCAAAAAAATGTCTCCATTGTTTTCCATTGTTTTTCTGGTCTGCCACGGGTAAGCAAAAATCATTATTTAACATGGTTTTACAAGATGTTTTATAAATGATATGTCCACGTGTTTGACAAGTCATGCAAATATAAAAAGTTGAAAGGGTTAAAGAAATCAGAAACGGTAAGGGTACGTAGAACAAGTCTTACAAGTGAAGCTAATAAAAACGTGCTTTTCTCGATTTTTTATTGTAATTTATATTTTCAAAGTTTTACGAGAAATAATAACGAGACTACAAGATTAAACTAGATAACATTTGCAATAAACCAACGAAAATTATTAAATATCTAACAGAAAAATTGTCATCATCATTCATCATTTGCCTACCCTGTTCCCAGGTCATCTGGGGTTGGCGCAGTATGTCTTTCTCTTCTATGCAAACCGGTCACTCGTCATTGAGTCATTCACTCCCTTCTCAGTCATATCTCTCCTCACACAATCCATCCATCTCTTCTTAGGTCGTCCCCTACTTCTCCACCCATCAATACTCATATCCATCACTCTTCTTGTCTTCTTCTCTTCTTCTTCTAACAGAAAAAGTGTCCTATCAAAAAGTTATGCGCGAACATCATACAAAAAAACGCGTTAAAGTGAAATCCTCATCCTTTAAGTCGGTTAAAAGTAAAATATATAGTACTAATAACGTGTTACGACCGTGGTAAATGCTTAATACCTTTTTGGCAAGACAGTGGACTGAGAGAATTTGAAAAGAGACTAAAATAAATCAATCATAAAGAACTTTTTTATAATGTCGCGGGTCTGGGGATTTTGGTACCGTCGTTTTTGCTGAATTTTACAATACAAGTGCTTTAGCTACTTACCTTAGAATCAGAGCTATGTTGTCCAATATACATTTATTTATTTATATCTCCTGGCTTACACCTGGAAATAATACTCAAATGAAAATTGATATGTTGTTGCAAAACAACAAAATACTATTTCCAAGGCCGTCCTCCAGTATAATAGGATTTGACCCATATTTTTTTTATATATATTGATCTTAACTGGGATTCGAATCCTGGACCTACCACCAAGCTACTACGTCAATTAGGTTGTCGAAAAAAATTACCGTAAAAAATTGCTCAGTGAAAAAACCCACAGAAGGGTTAAGTGTTGTGACACATTTTAACTTGTAAGGATAATATACCTACCTAAATGAAACCCATGGAAAAATCCCCTTTATAATAGTAGAAATTTCATATATTTTAATCGACAAAAATCCCGCCATTTTTGATTATACTGTATTAGTATAGGCGAGAGTTAACAGGAGTTGTAATTTTATATACCTAAATGTAAGTGAAAAATCACGAACTAGTTTCTGAGAAAGATATTCGTATTGCTGCCTTAAAGGGTATGTATGCTCGATGTTGAAACCCATCATCTTAAAATTCCATCCACGCATTTAACTTCTTTGTACAATTTATCTAGAATATCTATTACCAGGGACTTTCCATTTACGTCTAACATAGATCTTACAAGGAAATTAGAAAATTCAATTTACATGTCCAATTGGTATAAAAACTTAGGACCGTTTACACGTACCTACGTGTATTTTAATTAACTTTTACTCGTTAAACGACAAGGTCAAGAGTTTTATGAGAATCGAAGTTCTTGATTTAATTAAAACAGTGGACGAAATAGTAGAAGGTGCTTTTTAGAGTAGGTGAAAAATTGCAACCACGTGTTATTTGACATAATGAGAATAAATCACTGTAGTAGAACTAAACTATCTATTAAAAAAGAATAAAAAGCAATTAAAATTTCTGACATTCGAAAGCAGTTTTACGCCGTAATAAAAATTAAATGAATATCACTGAGTTTTAGAAACATTTTGTTTCAGTATTTCAATGGTTTTAATGAAAAACAATTTTAAACGTCCACCTACAAGGTGGACATACAACCTGGTAAAGGTTGAAGAAGACGCTTGATGAAGGCCGCTTCCAACTGGCCAATCTGGAAGTCAATGGGGGAGACCTATGTTCAGCAGTGGACCTCCTATGGCTGAAATGATGGTGATGATGATGATGAACTATGGTCATGGGGCCATTTTTTTGTTAAACCGAATTTTATTAACATTCATTTATTGTGACTTAGGACACATACATTAATATGTTAATATTTTTTTTGCACAAAAACATCTCGTTGGATAAACATGCTTTAAAACGATAGGGTAAAGATCTAAGATTAAACATATTTTTTAAAAGACGATAATGTTTTTATTTCTACAAGTTACGGGGAGCGCTCAATTATACACAATAGTTCAAAAGTATTTATGTACATTTACAGGTTTTACCCAGTTGTGGACAATGACAGCTATTATCCCATTTTAACTGTGAATGCAATGCAGGCACGCATTGTAGTTGACGACAGTCAATTGTCGACGTGCCGTCTGTTCGACCTATGTATATTTTTTGACTTACTATTTTCGGAGAATTGGACAATTAGTGAATGACAACACAATATTCATTCATGTGGCCGAGCATCATTCTAAATTGGGTTCGTTTAACATGAACTCTTAAAACAGTGTCGTTGCGTTTGACGTAAAAACAATGCTTAAGTTGGTATTGTTTAAAGTTCACAGTTAGGATCCTGAATAAGAATAAGAATGTATTTATTTTTCTCAAAGCAGATTACAGATATAACAGAATAGTATGAAACTTAATGTTATGACTTATGAGACAAAATGGTCTATAACTCGGTGATTGCAGGAGACCCGCAAACTTTTGATTGACGACTTCCATAGCCGAGAGGCGAGCGTACCGGAATTGGTGTCGCTAGCTCTGAGGTTCCGGGTTCGATTCCCGGTCGGTCAATGTAGAAAAATAACTTTCCTATATTGTGTTGTGGTACCGTCGTTGTTTCTGATTTCTGTAACACAAGTGCTTTAGCTACTTGTCATAGGATCAGAGTAATTTATGTGATGTTGTCCAATATTTATTTATTTATTGATTTATTTAACTCTGCCATAGCCTATTATAAGTTACGCTAAACAAAAACTGTAAAAACATACAAATCTGCACTTATATCTAACTTCACAGGTTTTGTAGCAGTGGAAAATGCCTATTTAAGCCTCTTGAAGGTCTGTGACACTGACATGTCATTATTAAAGCTAAAAGTGCTGATCTATATGACATTATACTTATTTATAAGACCCACTGTAACCACTTTTATAGCAAAATAAAGATTCTATTCTATTCTATTCTATTCTATTCGAGCATTTTGTCAGTAGGTATGACATTGTAAGAAAACCAACCTTTAGACTAAACCGGGTTTATATCGGGTACACCTACTAAAGGTACCTTTTATTATGGGGTGCTTTTATGAAGTTAATTTCAGTTAACAAAGTAAGGAACAAATAAATGTTGTTTTACAAACAGATTTAAATTCTAAAAGAAAACGGCGAATCTCTAAAATAAAAACAAACATGTCCCAAAAAGTGGACAACTTAAAATAACGTAACCAACTTACAGCTGGCTCTAAACTCCGTTCTCCCTTAGTTTACTGCGGAATAAAACTTATCTATCAGCATAAAAGTTAGGGTCTGGAAGTCCCCAAGGAAAATAAAAGATACTAAGAGAAACGCGAGTGTTACAACGCCCTTTGAAATTTAGATATGTCTATACGTGAGACGAATACGTTACAGATTTTGCTAGAACAGCGGTTTGATATGGTTTCAAACGAAGCATTTTGATTCACGTCAGTTTTATTTGTTGTGTTTGGGTATTTATTACCTCTGCGAATAGGTAAAACTGTTTATTTATTTCGATTAAGTTTGTATTGATAATAATTATGATCCTTTGATGTATTTTTATATCTTTTCAAGGCTTGGTATTTGAATTATCCCTTCGCGTGTTACGTATTGGCTGGTTTTCCATTATTTTCCATTGTTTCCATTTCGTAATTGTTTTTCCGGTCTGCCACGGGTAAGCGGAACGCGAAGGGTAAAATGGTACAGTCAACGGCAGGTCAACCTTCCCAAAAAGTTAGAAGTCATTGAAGCGATTTCCAACTTTAAGTTGGACATACAAATTTTTACGTTTGGAAAATATTTTGACGTTTTGTGGTAGATTGACGAGCTGTTATTTGTACATCTTATTCGATGTAGTAAATAAAAATAAGGTAGTTTAACAATAGCTAGAAATACTACTAGCACGTGCTGTGTGGGGACGGCCATAATGAATACACTTCGCCAACGCCAACAGGAGTCGTAAGAGGCGACTAATTCCTTTAGCACGAGACGGGCAGCAGCGGCTGCGTGCGAAATCTTATAAAAACTGCGCTCGCCAGCCCGCCTGCCAAGCGTGGCGAGTATTGGCAATCCCCCCCGATGATAGGTCATTGGGGGAGGCTTGTGTTCAGCAGTGGACTTCCTATGGCTGAAATGATTACTACTAGCACATATTTCTTAAATCTAGATTTAATTTTAATATGTATTTAAACCTTATTCTGCCTTAAAGCAACTTCGAACGAACTGACAGAAAAATAAAATTTAGGGCCGATTTTTCAAACGCCAGATAACTTTTATATACAGAATAAAATTGACTTTTTTGACACTTTTCTGTACAAAAACTATAAACATGTCAAACTTATTCTTCAACTAAAAGTTTTCTTGCTATTAAAAATAGGTTTTTCAAATGATCTAAGATAGTTGCGCTTGTGGCTCGTCTTTATAAAGTAGGTAATTAAACAATTATTTTGTATGGAATTTTAACTACAGTTACGGTTTCAATGTCTTATCCAAACTACGATTCTGAACACATTCTATTGTACAAAAACATCCCAAGGCCGCTTGAAGGTTAGATATTATTACCTGCTTTATGAAGATACTGTTTCACTAGTTAATACAATTTTGGACTTTATCATTAAACCAATAAAGTTGATTATGTTTGCAAATTAGTTTTGTCAGTTTTTACTAAGAAATACCGCGTCATCTGTGCAGCGAAGTTATCTTTGTTGTTTTAGTCTACCATTCGCGAACACCCACGAAATTGCAGTAAATACAGGGTGTAACCTAAATGACGCACATCCTCTTGGGATATTTCTGGTTGTCAACTATAACTATTTGTATGGAACTGACATGATGATAAATAAAAAACGTATTATACTTATGTCCGATCAGCCGTTGCTGTATGGGAGAGGTTCTTTTCGAGTATTTAAGGTTAGTTCTATTTAAAAATGCCGTTTTAAGCACAGAATTAGCGTGCAAGAGGATACACTTAATATAAACGCGATATTATTATTAAATTAGAAAAATACCGTACACTTTTCTCTCACTCTTTTTCTTTTGAACACACAAAAATGATGTATTTTCGGTAATTTTCGACGCAAAAACGATTGAACAATATTACGTGACATACTTTTTATCATTTTCAGATAAAGCGATAAACGTGATTTCTGTCATAATAAATATATTGAATAGTGTGCTCAAATTTTTGGGTAAAAAAAATAGGACAGCTATAATTTTAAATGCAGGTTAGTAATGACTATAATAATATAATAGAAAAAAGGAAGATTTTGTTTTAAATAATAGTTAAAATAGTTTGAAAGTCATTTTTTTATATTTTTATCTTCAGTTACCTTTATCGACTACAATTAATGTGTGAAAATTGATTAAAACTGTTCATGACTTATTTTTATATATGCCAATTATTTAATAGACGACTCTCATTAGCAAAATATACCCGTTTTATTACTCAAATAGACTATTTAACATAGTGTTATTTTCTGCAGACATTATCAGTGGGTAGGTTGGCTTTCTTTACTAGGGTATTAATGGCTGGAAAACTACTTTCCCCAACCGATTGTTTTGGGATTTATTCTTGGTTATCTCCTCACGAGACTTTAATGGGTTCTCCCCTCTTTGGGCACCCTTGTCTATGGGAAATAAATTGTCGATGCCCTATTATGGGTATCTGTTTCGCTCGCAGCGGTTTGGCGCAATAATTTTGTGGGTACCTATAGGTAGACCAACAACAAGTCCAAGATGATAAACGGGATATTTTTTGACTCTCTCATTCCATTGTGTGTCGCAAGAAGGAAAAAAGTTCAACTTTTGACTTTAATTTCATCATTAACAAGGTAATAGCGCAATCATTAAATTTTTTAACATATTATATCGCACAAAATATAATATAATTAAAATTTTATCATAAGTATTTAGAATTATAGGTACTACGTCGTATCCAAATATATCTAGAATTTATTTTATTTATAGGGTTTTCAGATTATGTGCAAATATCTCGTTTTTTTTATTTATTTACTTTTTTTTTTTTAGGTTTAGCTTTTAAGTTAGTTTATGTTTCGATTTTGTAAATATTTAAACTAATTAAATAACTTTCCTTTAGAATTAGAATTCTGAAGTATAACAAATAAGTCCAAATCGACAGACCCTAAAGATAAAGTCGTTAAAATTGTTACTGGTCTTATGGCATAGACAATCTCTCATTTATTGCTTTAGGGCCTACATTTAAATGTTACTTATTACGTTTAAATGTTGATTGCTTTAAGTTTCAAAAATATTGTTTTTAAGATTTATTGTATTTTGTTTTTTGTTTATTGTAAAGAAACAAACAGTTTTCAGTTAAAATTATACTAATGTTAATTAATGTAGCACTAAATATCTTCACTAATAGAACTGATTTCAGAAATTATTAAAGAATGTATTTTGCGAGTGTCAATTATAGATTAAACTTTGGCCTATCACAATTTCCATTTTTATTACATAACTACGCTAAAACAAAACTATTTACGAACGAATACCGAAATAGGTAATAGCAACCAGTCCGCATAGCACTCGCGGAGCGATTACGTCGATTAATAGCATCGCGTCAATGTAGAGTGTCCATCCTGTCTGTAGTAAGAAAATCTGTATTGAGTAAACTTACATAAATTCCTGCTCTAAGGTAAAAACATTTTTTTTACTTTATGGTATAATCATACTAAAGGTGTTGAGTAGTTTGTGTAAAACCTTCATAAAAGTGTTTTCTTGTCATTCTTATTTAATATTAATCATCATCACGAGACGTGACTTCGTTAAACATTTTTTTTTCTAATTTTGGACAACATCACATAAATTGCTCTGATCCTATGATAAGTAGCTTAAGCACTTATGTTACAGAAATCAGAAACAACGACAGTACCACAACACCTAGACCCGAGACAATACAAAAGTTTTTTTTTTGCATTGACCGACCGGGAATCGATCCCGGGATCTCAGAGATAGCAACACCAAGTCCGGTATGCTCGCCTCTCGGCTACGGAGGTCGTCAACTTTTTGACTTTTTTTGTTACTAATCACACAAATACATTTTTTTGCTTGTTTATTAAGTAAATAGGTCCTTAAATATATATTTTTACCTGCTACAGGAGACAATTTCCGCATAACACACCATCTTGATTTCCACTGAAACAAAAAAAAACACTTTAATTCCTAAGAATTAAACACTATGAAAAAAGATAGTCTAAGCCTAGTTCGCTTTTAATAAAAAAAACTGTCAACTAATTTGTCCTGAATTAAAAATCTCAAATCTTGCACACCCTTCACATACGTCGACGATCGTTGAGTTGTCGCAATAGTTGCTCGTCAGTGGCGCCACCAGGCTATCCGCCATTTTAGTTGCCCGTCGCGCGCCGACGCGATCCCACGTTCTCGTGTTTCGCGCCAAAATGGACATTGAGCACAAGATCGAAATTAGCACAGAGAAGTTAATCCAAGCTGTCAAAAAACGTACAGCATTATACAGCAAAGAAAATCCTAACTATCACCTCCATGGAAAGTACAAAGGGCAGTTATGGAAGGAAGTATGTCGCGAAGTATTCCCAGATTGGTGCAATCTCAGTCCGCGAAATAAACTCGAATATGGTACGTATAATGGTAAAAATAGGGTCGTTTATTGTTTGGTATTCATTCGCAACATCGCAACTGGTTCGTACTTATAATCTGCTCTCACTTTTGCGCACTTTCTATTTATAATTTTGTACGATATGTGTGTTATTGTTTCTTTTAATTTATCTGTTATTTTTACACATTAACTTATGAGCGTAATTTATATATGTAGTCGCTATGTCATTCTTATATCTATGTATACAGTCAAATATGTATTGCTAATATGATTATTTGCTTATGTATAAGTAGTACTTTTCTTTCTCTAATTTTTACATCAATATTCGTTGAATCACACTGGCTGAACACGACTAGATAAATAATTACCAATTTAAGCTGAACTTTCACTGTAACCCGTGGTCCCTTAGTGAGAGCCCAACCTAAAATGGAAAAGACGTAGCCGTGCGTAAAACGTATATGATTAGGTTTTTTTAAGTGTCATGGAAACAGATATCACTTTACAAAGGTTAGTTGCTTCGAGACCGAGTTGTGTGTGTTGGCCAATTTATTGAGCGATAAGCAGCGGCGATAAGAAACGTCTAGTAGTGTAGTATCGTGCAGCCAGTTAAACCAATAACGATTTTAATTGGATCCTAGTGTTAAATCCCTTTTTCAACCGACTTCAAAAAGGAGGAGGTTCTCAATTCGACTGTATGTTTTTTTTTTGTATGTATGTTACGCGATTACTCCGCCAATTATGAATTGATTTTAATGATTCTTTTTTTGTTTTGTAGATCATACTTCAGAGGTGGTCCCATATAAATTTTATCGAAATTGATTTAGAACTTTTTGAGAAAATCAACAAATATATACCCAGATAATATTTTGGCTGTGGTTCTTGTTACCTATCTTCGACAAATATGAGCCGATTTTGATGATTTTTGTTTTATTGAATAGCTTATACTTCAAAGATGCTATGATTAAAGTTTGCAAAATAAAAATCACCCCTAAGGGTAGGAAAATAGGGGATGAAATCGGTGATCAGCAGTTAGATTAGGATTTATCACTAAAAATAGATGAAATAAGTAAATTTTATTTAAAAAAATAAAACCGACTCCAAAACACTAAAATGCTAAAAATAATCCTAACACTTAAGTATCTAATCAGTTAATTTTGGAGTCGGTGCAAACAAAAACATTGAATCTCTCATCGGCTGGCACCGACTCCAAAAGTAACTGATTAAGTACTTAAGTGTTAGGATTATTTTAGTGTTTTGAAGTCGGTTTTATTTTTTTTAATAAAATTTATTTAGATATCAACAATGGGTTTCGTTGCTATTTACATTCAATACCATATTATAACACGTGTACTTTTTTTAGAAGACAAATTTTTATTTAAAAAAACAGATTAAAAAAAACTAAAAAGCTAAAAACAATATAACATAAAAGTCGGTAAGTAGGTTACTTAATCAGTTACTTTTGGAGTTGGTGCGAACGATAACATTCAAACTCTCATCAACTGGCACTGATTTTAGTAGTAACTGATACAACACGAGTGTTTATATTATTTTCACCTTTTTGGTATTTTTAAGTCGGTTTTTTTCAAATAAAATTTACTTAATTTATCTATTTTTACTGATAAATCATAATCAAAACAAATCTAAGAGTGCAAACAAAAGTTATTAACAGTTAACTTACAACACCGATATCATCTATTTTTCTACCCGTAGAAGTGAAATATGTTCCTCAAATTTTTATTATAGTATCTTTGAAGTATAAGCTAATCAATAAAAAAAGATTCTCAATTGTTGAACATATTGGGTGACATAGATACAAGAACCATGAACCAAAACATTATCTGGATATATTTTTTTGGTTTTCTCAAAAAGTATATAAGGGACCACCTCTGAAGTATGAGCTACCAAACAAAATCATCAACATCGATTCATAACTGGCGGAGTAGTCGCGTAACATACATAAAAACATACAGTCGAATTGAGAACCTCCTCCTTCTTTGAAGTCGGTTAAAAATCAGAAACAACAACGGTATTACATGACCAGACCCAGATACCCAGACCAGATAATACAGAAAAACTTCTTACATCCCGCTTTCATGGCGGTTAAGCAAAGCATTGTATGACCTAAAACCAAAACACTCCATATAAACCTATCCATTCTAAGCCCTAGGCGTTCTAGACGTAAATAATTCTTTTTGAGCAACATCCAATCTAGTTACTGGGATATAGCTGACTCACTCTGACTGTAGTTTTCTATCACCACCGCGCTCGCGGGACGAATACAGAATTTGATATAAGACAGACCACTTCATGCAAAAGACTCATCGCATTAACGAAGTTTAGTAGACTTAACTTCACCAAGCTCTTTCAAATTCAAATTCAAATTTTTATTTGCGTCAAACATGGTATAAATAGTTATTAAATAGGTAGGTACATTTCTGAGTCACATGTTAGGCTACTTGGGTTAGCATGCAAATGTTACAAGTTTAAGTAAGTATATGTGATAAAATTAAAAAACAATCTTAAAATTTAAAATTAAATCACATTATTAAAATAGTCATTAAAAAAGTATAATTTCCAAGTTAAATTGTATTCATTATTAATTTAGTCCTAACAGTCTTTAAGTCACTAACAGTGATTAAGTTAATTAGACGGACTATCAGATACTTTAAATCCTCTAATAATAATTCATTCGTCTATATGTGAATCTTAGTGATTTTCCTTTAACATTTTGTCTTGGGTTCCGATTTCCGGTTTGGGTTAATTCAGACAACAATTTTTGTCCTTTGGGTGTGTTAGGAGACATCTCTGTGGCAAAATTCATTATTATGTGTACCTCAAAACAAAAGGATATAATTCCTTACTTTACAAAGTGGACATTTTCTAATCTAAATAATTGGATGGATATGACATATACGAAAATGCTTATCAGCTTATATTAAGAGCCTTTAAAAAAAAAATTCGCTCTAACCCCCTAAATGAGTTAGCTAGATAACTTTTATTTGAAGAATAAGTTTGATATGTTGATAGTCTTTGTATAGAAAAGTGAAAAAAGTAAATTTTATTCTTCGTATAAAAGTTATCTAGCGTTTGAAAAATCAGCCCTTAGTTAAAAAATCACAGCAACTCTAGAAAAGAGTTTGTAAAAATAAGTTGTCTACAGTGCTGGCTTAACCGTAGATGTTATCCAGTGAATTAAAGAGAATACGTTTGTTTCCGAGGAATTTCAGTAGTAACATAGAGATGTAGAAATAAAATATTTTGCAGTACAAGCAAAATACAGACTATAGCCACTGGCTTTTGGCCAACTAGTATCTTCAATTTTTTTATGTACTTACACTTGAGGAATGTCTTGATCCAGTTGTTCGCTATCCGGAGTCCAGACTTCAAACCACTGGTCACGAGTTTGAATCCCGCGAGGGGCAAGTGGTTTGTGTTTTAAGCACGAGCACTATTGTAGCTGTCATAATAATATCTATCTATTGTCTAGTAGAGTCATAGTACGAAAGCTATTTAGGTAAAGGCTTATGTAACCGGTATCACACAGAATGGGCTAGTTTCCTAAAAAAATCTAATAAGTCCATCAGTTGGTTTAACAAAAAATATTTGAGACGTATTTTTTCTTTTCTCAATCAAACAAAAAATGATGAACATTAGCCCGTTAAAGTTCCGCGTAACGTCAAGCCTTGCGACACATTTTAGCAAGGCGTGACGTCACGTGCTCACTTTGATGCGCTCTATCTTCGTCATTTTTTGTTTGATTGACAAAAGACAAAATATGGGTCCAATATTTTTTTAATAATCTAACTACTTACGACGACTACGACGACTAACCTTTTTTTGACCCAGGAAACTAGCCTATTCATTTAATTTGTGGATTGAATATTTTGATTTGGTACGACGTACTACGGACGTCATATCGGACTATCGTATGCCATCAAAAACAAAACTTGTGCCCCCTGATCATAAACATCATTATCATTTCAGCCATAGGACGTCTACTGCTGCACATAAGCCTCCCCCCAATGACTTCCAGATTAGCCGGTCGGAAGCGGCCTGCATCCAGCGGCTTCCTGCAACCTTACAAGGTCGTCTGTCCACCTTGTGGGTGGACGTCCTACTATCGTTGAAGTATATTATATAAACTTCGCCTCGTTTTTCCACTCTATTCTTCTCAAACCTATTCCCAGTCCTTCGCTGTGCAATCCATCCGCCTACGGAACTCCTTGCCATTGTCTATTCGAGAATCTGAATCGCTTCACAGTTTCAAAAGTAGACTTAAAACCTATCTCCTTTCACTGTAGTTTTCTCCTGTCTATTTTTCTTCTACTTTATTCATTTAAACATTTTTCCTACATCTTGGTCACTAGATTCTTTTTCATGTTAATAGGGTATTTATTTATGTACATGTATTTATTTTAAGTATGTATGCATGTTATGTCTGTATTATATAAGTATTTTACTATGTACATGTACTAGGAAGTATGTATTTTATTTTTATTTGTTCTTATTTTATTTTATTTGTTTGTTTAATTAGTTTGTTAAATTTTTGGACTTTTATGTTTTGGAACTCTTCACCGCCTCCCTTCTCTCAATATTAATTCACCTTTCCTCTACCTGAAGGTTGTCTGGAAGAGATCGCTTCCAGCGATAAGACCGCCTAAATTGTGCTATTCATTGTGTGTTTACTTTCTTGTGCTTTGTTTGTTTTGTGTGGTGTACAATAAAGAGTATCTATCTATCTATATTTTTGTGTGCCTACCCATATGAGAAGCCTTCTTACAATCGTAACTATCAATCTAACGCGACTAAAATCTGACGTTAGCCAGAATCTTAAGTGCCGAAGCCACAAACAGGGTGGCCAACACAAAATGCCTTGGGAGTTGATAAATTTTTGGAGACTTGCCATTAGTACTCTAGAAGAAAAGCTGCCCAAGATGATTGGAAATAATCTTTGAACTTTAAAAAAAATAGAGATCTACACCTTAATTTCAAAAGACATTAAAATGTCATCCATCTGTCATCATTACGTACCTATGTATAATTCAGTTTTTTTTTGAGTCGGTAATCTGACATTTTTTTTATTTGTATTATTTCAAATAGCAATTCGTCAATTCCTATTGACAGAGAAAAATAGCATAATATCAGACTCTACTGATAATTTTAATACTTTCATTTAAATATGACAGTTAACCTAACTGTACGAGTTTCTTTACCATTTTAATATTTTAGGTATCGCGTTGTTCTCTGATACGTGCTGAACACTGACGCTACATTATTCAAGATTCGCTACGTGCGTGAATAGGATAAAACGTGCCCGTCGCATTATGCGAAGAATGAAAAGATACGAGATTATCGACCTATTTTCTTGTACGATGAGAAAATATTTGCATTGACAGATATAATAACAAGAGAAAAAACATCGTTGAAACTATTGATTAACCTTGACATTTTGGCAAATAATATCCATGATTTATTTTAATCATAATCATAATCATAATCATACATCTTTATTGTGGAACACAGGTATACAACAAGGGTCTTAAAAAATGACATGCATAGAACTAACCGTGTCGCGTTCAATCAAATCATTTGAATACATTATCACGAGTATACCATTTAACATTATTATTATCAAATCTTGCAGTAAATAATTTACACCAAACCATTAATATATTAAATACTATTATTATGCAATCCTACAATAAAATTCATCAAAGGAATAATAACATTTGTCGGTTAAATAATTTAAGGGTTTGCCACAGCCGTAAAAGCGTCCTATAGGGGGGACCTATGACCTATGTCCAGCTGTGGACCCACAAAGATGATACTATTTGAAAAATCATACCACGAGATCACAAAAGCGGGATACACAATTATTTTTTTTTATGTGTGCCAATGTTTCGCCCTTAAAACGTAATTAAGTAACAAACATCTAAACATAAAAAACACATTTAATAATGTTAGTAAACTTTTTTTTTTTGCAGCCCACGATCTACAAAGGCGTTGGAAAAATCTTCGTACCTGTTTCACCAGAGAACTATCACTACAAAGGAAAGAATCAAAAAACAGAGAAAATTCGTCAGGGGATCCAGATTTTAAGAGACGGAGAAAATACGTGTACTTCGACCAGTTGACCTTTCTGATTAACCCCGAAGAAATCCCTGAAGCCCCCGAAGTCAAGATGTCTATCGAAGAAGATTCCACTGATCCATTAGAACCTGAAATGTTTAATTTAGAATCTGAAGAATCTGCCTACGAGGAATCATCTTCAAAGGGCTTTAGCAATCAACATTACGTTCAAATCGAAGAAGAACCATTCCAACCTAATATGTTTCAAAGGGACGAAAGTGTGAGACAAGACGTTTTACATATAATGGGAAATATGAAGAAGAATGAAACTGAAGATGAAGATAGACAGTTTGTACTGTCAATAGTGCCTGCATTGAGGAAACTAAACGACAAACAAAAGTTTGACGCTAAAATTGAAATTTTGAAGGTGTTAAAGAAAATAAGCACCGGTGATGACTCGTGATCGAATAAATTAATAGGACACTAAAGAATGTGGAGGTAATTGACATTTATGACAGTAAAATTATGTTAATTGTGTTAGGAATTCCAAGTCATTTAGTAATTCAGTAAATACTTAAATAAATTCATGAAATAAAATGGTTTATTCTTATAGAGCCCGATAATTACTAGTATAGTTCGAAACTTTTTGACCAATAAATAAATCTTAAAAATAATTAAGATAATTTTGTTCAGTCCGTCTAACTGTCTGTCTGTTGTATGTCCGTAACAATGACAGATAAAAGACGTTAAGAGTAAGATTTCTAATTAAAAAAATTATAAGATAGAAGATGTAGGCTTTTAACAGTTTTAATAGTCCACTTATAAATCTGCCGTGCCGTGTGAGGACGACCGTAAAGAATACACTTCCCCACCGCCAACAGGAGGCGTGTCGTAAGAGGCGACTAATTCCTGTAGTACGAGACGGGCAGCAGCGTCTTCGTGCGAAATCTTATAAAATCTGCGCTCGCTAACCCGCCTGCCAAGCGTAGCGAGTATTGGCAATCCCCCCTGATGATAAGTCATTAGGGGACGCCTTTGTTCAGCAGTGGATGTCCTATGGCTGAAATGATGATGATGATTATAAATCTATCTAAATTAAGGTATTTTTATAGACATTATAATATAAACAAGCGACCGCAAATATCTTTCACTAGGTTCACTAATGGACAAAATCACATAGATTGCTTTGATCCTATGGTAAGTAGCCAAAGCAGGTATGTTACAGAAATCAAAAACAACAACGGTACCACAACACTTACACCCAAGACAACGTGGAAAAGTTTTTTCCTACATTCACCGACCGGGATCGAACCTGAGACCTCAGAGATAGCGACACTAAGTCCAGTACGCTCGCCTCTCGGCTATCTTTTAGACCACATTAATCTATGACCACGAAACTTTTGGTACTGTGCGTCTACCAATAGGTATTTTACCAGTTTCTTTTTATTTAATATTGAAAACGTTTTAATACCTCTTTTACGACGATCAAAAAAGAATGAACAATTTTCAAATAAAAACAACAAAGGCATAGCTGATTTCGACGTTTCGATTGGAGTTTTTGGAATGGAAAAATCACCTGAATAGCTGCTGATGAAAAATATAGCTTAAATTAAGCGTTCCCAGCCGATATTACTTTGAACGGATCCAGCCAATTTTAAAAGGAATAGTAATAAATAACTAAGTATCAGCATAGCACTTTGTTTGAACGAACCACAGTAAAGTAGACATTTTAAATTAAAAATAAAAAGTTTTATGTTTTGAAGCTTAGAAAATTCAGTTATGTGAAAATCGCGAATCTTTAAAAGTGATTAAATCAATTATGTCCTTCAATTGGGCCTTGACTGTCAATACTCAAAGGCGCCTTGATAAAAGTTCAAGTTTTAGATTTTTTTTATGTTAGGGACGAACGCATAGATCTAGAGTGAAAGGCCGGTCTGGTAGACAGATGTCCTCGGTAAGGTTACGGGAAGCATTGGATGTAAACGGCCTAGAGCCAGAAAATGCTGTGGGCGAACTATGGGAGAGGCATAAGTTTAACAGTAGACAGTGAAAAAGCGTGTTCATGGCATGGGCATGTTCCACAATTTAAAAAAAAAATGCACAAAGTAGAAGCAAAAACAATTTTGCTTATGTGGGGTTCATGTTACGATGGCTAGATAGCATTATGTAGGTAGATAGGTAGTAGTAAAACTGAAGCTGACTTAAATTTAAGAGTAGGTAACCATTCTGAATGCATATTTTAATCCAAAATTGGCCATTCTTTTAAAAAATGGTCAACATTTAAAATATTTTTACCTACATCAATGTTTTTCCGCGATGGCTGAATCCTTTCCACCGACAGTTTTTGCACAGCAGGAGGTCCCCAAATGGTAGTTTTTACGACCGCAAAAACTACCACCCGAGGTAGTATTTGTTACCATCACAATAAACGGCAGCCGCTAGCCGGAGGATATTACGTAGACCAAAGAGTTCAGACACATTTTGATGTAGATTTCGGGAGATGAAATAATGTTTTTTTTTACCTAAGACTGGGTGAGAGTGTCAAACTAAACCTACTACCTATTATATTGCTTGATGTGCTCTGAAACGCGGGAAGCGCTTATAAGTGCCAGTGCTACAGACAATGTTATTCACATGGCAAATCTCTGGGAATTTTTGTAGTGTCAAACTGGTGTTCCGGATTCTGTATTCCTCAAACGTTTTCGATAAACATGCAACTGAACATCAATTTTACAGTGTAGTTTTAAGTTCGCCGTAAGACCACCAGTTGTGTTTGCACTGGCTCTTCTTTTTAAGCTGTAACGTTTGCAACTTTTAATTAGCAAGATGACGAAGCAAAACGCTCCTGATGGCATCGATCCGGGAATCGATTTCGTTATCCTTTAATTATAGTCTAGTACGAGAAACCACGATAAGTAAGAACCTTTCGTTAATTGAACGATGTTACTATTATATCTGTCCTCCAAGATATCCCTGGAATTGGAACGGCTGGGAACTCAAAACACGAGAGGTATTGTAAAGGTGGGACTTATCTCTACTAATTCGAATAATCTCGTTTTTGTTCTAAATACGATATTTTTACAAAGGTATTCTGAATTGTAAATTAAACATTGTTCATTCAATGGTAAGGTATTAAGTCAATCCCTTATTGTCGTGCGCAATTTCTAAGTTATGTCAAAGATATTATTATTTGGTTATGTAAGAGTCACTCCCGGACCGGTTTCCGTCGAAAACGTAGCGCTCGAAATTGTCAAGGAGTATGTCTACCTCGGACAAGTGCTGCAGGTAGGTAGAGACAGCTTTAAGCGGGAAATTGCTAGAAGAGTGCAGCTTGGCTGAGCAGAATTTGGAAAGCTGCGTCATATCTTCTCGTCGCCACAGCCACAATGCCTGAAGAGCAAGTTATTCGACCAGTGCGTCCTACCAGTGATGACCTAGAAACGTGGAACATGACAGTAAAGCTGGCCCACCGATTTCACGTCTCTCCCGAGATATGGAAAGGTCGATGCTTGGTATTTCGTTACGGGATAAAATCCATAACGAGCCCATCCGGCAGCAGACCAAAGTAATGGACATAGTCCAAAAATGTAGCAAGCTAAAGTGGCAGTGGACCGGCCACATCTGACGCGAGACCGCTCCTTGGCAAACGTAGTGTAGGACGCACCCCGGCTCGATAGACCGACGACCTTAGGAAGATGGCTGGCAGGGGCTGGACGAAAAAAGCGGGAGATCGTGCTCTTTGATGCTCTTTAGGGGAGGCTTACGTCCGACAGTGGACTGCAATAGGCTGACATGAATGTTAGTGTCATGTTTAAAGTGTCTGCTTGATCTCTACTTAGCATAAAATAAAAACAGTCCACCGTTTTAGCGATACCTAATCATTTAACAGCTTAATCATGCGCATAAATACATTCTACATTGACCTCGTTACTAATTACGAAGATAAATAAACATTTGTCGAGCCACTGTTATTCTCCGAGTAATATTCCATGAACATTGGAACCGTTAAAAATAATGATATGTGCAAAAGGTTTGCTCGATATAATTACTGCATTAAAAAACAATTGCTTTAATAATGAAACTACTCACCTTTTGCTTTTTCTAATATACTTTTTCTTGGTTTCGTAGTTTGCTATCGCTGTTAAGTTTTTTAGTTTATTAGTTAGGTCAGTAGATGTTAACCTAGTCACTTAAAATTTCTGGGCAGATATTTTTTTTGGCCATATGTGAAAGCGCTTTTATGTCAAGTCAGAAAAGAATTACGTCAACATTGTCAACGGCGCTTCACTGAAAACATTATCATCATCATCAGCATTTGCAAGTCCACTGCTGAAAATAGGCCTCCCACGACAGAACGCCACAACTCCACCCCTCGTCACTTGAAAATCTTTCTTCCCCAACAGATGTTAGGTCTGCGCGCGATGTGAACGAATTAATGGATTTATTTTTATTTCAAGAAAGTTGATACATTATTTGCATTTATAGCATCTTAAAGTCTATGTTAGGGTTGTTTAGACACAATACAGGATGGCCAAAAAATTGTTTTTAGTTGCCTTGTGTTAAGAGGTATCTGAATCACCCCTATGTATGTTCTACAATTGTTCGTAGTTTTCGAGTTACGATTTTTTATGAATTTTTGCAACCGGATGAGTTTGAAAATGTTCTAAAAGAAAATTATAAGTTTTCTTCGATTTTTTTTCTATGCATTGCATTGCACTGTGCATCTATGCATAAAATAAACAGCCTCATAACTTTAATGAAAGTTACTACAAAATTGACCTAAAGTTGAGAATTTATGTGAATTAATTTATTAGAAAAATAATTGAAAAAAAAAAAAAAAAAATTTTCAATATAAATTAGAAAAACTAAGCTACCTATTAATTTCTTAGTTTCAGAGAATACTCAAGCTTTCATAATAATAATAAAACAGTCGTTCTTCATGGGTTATTTAAAAAAAGTCGTAACTCGAAAACTACAAAAAATCGTAGAACATACATAGGGGTGATTCAGATACACCTAAACGTAAACCTAAACCTAAACCCTAAACCTCAACACGAGGCACCTAAAAAAAAATTTTGGACGCCACTTTTCTGGCCACCCTGTTTGTGGCCTGCCCATTGCCACCTTAGCTTTTCAATTCTAAGAGATGTCGGTAAGAGTAGTCATAAAAATATGAATAACTTAACATAGCCCATGGCGCTTCGCAGAAAATAATCCTATCACTATCACACCCGTTTTGCATTCCATCATTGCTAATCAAGCGGAAGTCCGCGTGAGTCAGCGTTCGACGATCAAAGTCTTCGCCGATGACGAATAATATAATCAAAACACCATTCTGTTGTGACAATAGACTAGATTTGTAAACAGCGCGCGGTTCACATAGAACTATTGCAGCTACGAAGTAGCTATTTAAAGCAGTTGGCAAGCCAGGGTTAGTTGACTAAATAGGCTAGTTTCCTGGGTCAAAAAAGATTATTCTATTTAGTCCATCAGTTAGATTATCAAAAAATATTAGACCCATATTTTGCCTTTTGTCAATCAAACAAAAAATGACGAAGATAAAGAGCATCAAAGTGAGCACGTGACGTCACACCTTGCTAAAAAGTGTCGGGAACTTTAACGGGCTATATCTTCATCATTTTTTGTTTGATTGAGAAAAGAAAAAATATGTGTCCATTATTTTCTGTTAATCCAACTGACGGACTAATTAGTTAATTAGCAACACTACATCAGATGCTGCATTTTAATGAAAAATAAATAAATAGGGGACTACAACCAGTTTTAGATACCAAAACATAAACGCAAACAGTACCAAATGAGTGGTGTTTTATGTCAAACTATAAACAGAAAAATAAAACAAGGTTTAGAGGTATAATACTAATTTAAGAGCTCATCTCATTCAAAAACTCAAGAGTTCAATTTGATTATTTCAAAGATTTAAATATGAAGTTTCAATTTTCACCAAAAGTACGTAACATATCTTCTCAGTCCAGTGATTTCCAAACTATCGAATTCTCAAATTCCTATTCCTTCTTAACAGATATAAAGTAAAATTAGAAGAGCGTATTAATGCGGCCTAGCGTTTTTAGGGGTCCATCTGAAAGAGGTTGGAAAACACTGTGTTACACCAATTTTCCTTATGTTTTGTGGTTACAGATTTGAACATCCACTACAATCTTTAAAGAACCTATAGTTGCTTATTAGCCTAAAACTGTAGGAAATGAAGTTACTTTTACTGGCTTATCATCATAAGTTAGTACATCATGAAGTGCATTTTGTCGTTACAAAAGTTCTCAGAAACTCCTACCGTTACGTGCTTAAATACCAGTAGGCAATCTTCAGAAATTAGTGTTGTCTTGCCGTTGAGAACGGATATCTTATTAAAATTTGATTGGAAAATGATACAACAATTTTGGACAACATTACATACATTGCTTTGAATCTATGGTAAGTAGCCAAAGCACTTGTGTTACTGAAATCAGAAACAACCTCGGTACCACAACACCCAGACCCGTTTAAGAATATTCATTTAAGATTCGTTTTAAAAGTTGGGTTACTCTGATTATTGCGATGTTTCTTCAAATCGTTATTTTTGTGGCTAAAGGTGCTGGCTGGTAGAATTAATTGTGTTGCATTTTTTTTTAATACATGGAGCACACTAACTACCATTATTCTATATACCAGTATTGTACCATTTGTTTACCAAGGGTGTTAGAAAAAGTTCGCGAAAGACAACCCAAAAGCCGCGTTCTCCTACATCATGACAACGCTTCTTCACACACGGCCAACAAAACGAAGTCATTTTTAGCTTCCGAAAAAGTACAACTCGTCACCCATCCTGCGCATAGCCCCGACCTAGCACCCTGTGATTTCTGTATTTTCCCCAAAATCAAAGATTTGATGAGAGGTTTTACTTTTACCAACTCCGAAAAGGCAGTGATAGCGTTCAATCAGCACGTAGAAAACATGCCTTCAGATCTGTGGTCCTCCTGTTTTAAAAAATGGTTTGATCGCATGAAAAAATGTTTGAAATGTAAAGGAGAGTATTTTGAAAAGCAATAAACATAATATTTTGGTTATAACATGTTGTTTTTTTAAGTTACGCAAAACTTATAGTGTGACCTATGTGAATGTGTCATTGTTTTTGGAGTGGTAGTAGTTAGTAGGCGATTCCTTATTAAAAGTCTTACAATTTTAGGTACTTATTCGCTTGTACCTAAGTACGTTTTTCAGTGTCAAATTATCCGTTTGCGTCGTATATAGGTACGATATTATAACATCACTCATTGTTATCGACGTTATCGATATGGCGACACATTTCTCAATATCAGGTATCTCGTCGATTGTCGATACACAAGATATGAGTTATCAATGCGATAGGCAAACAACATACTTACGTCAAGTATAGTCAACAGTATTTCATGCTATACGTGTCCAGTATAAGCTGAACGTTTATTTGTATGAAATGTCTTTGAATGTCATATCAAAATATGTTGGGAATTTCAGCTTGATTCGTGGCTCGTCGGTAACTGTACAATAGAGAGAGAGAGAGAGAGACCCATAAGCATTTGTGACATAGGTAGGTACAAATGCTCGTGCTTATAACACAAACATTTTCGCCTACGAGATCCAAACCCGCAACCGCTGGCTTTGTCCGGAGCTCGAACCACTACACCAGACGGTCGCCAGTGCTCTTTGAGTCTAAAATAGCTGATTTTCAAATTAAGAATTACCAAGAAAATCATTGCGTTTGAAAAAAATCCTGTTTCTCACCTTCTTTCCGTCTCGAAACTTGACAGTGCCCTCTATAATCGAGGTGGCGGGACTCGTGTCCGCCATTTTGTTTGTTGAAAGTCACGTGATCCGCCCGCAGCGCCACTGCGGCGTCATTTTTCACTAACACAACATTTTTCACCACTGATTGACCACTTCACTTGGTATCACTTCTCACATTCATGTATCTGAAACAATGAAAATAAATTGTTATATTTACCCGACTGACCCAGAAGGAGGGCAATGTTTTTAATTTTATCTTACTTTAAGTAGTTATATTATAAATGTGAAACATCTATTTGGTACACAGCCATATTTTAACGGCTGAACGGAATCATCTGAAATGCGGAAGCATAGGCAAAGCTGATCTCAGATGGCGCCAGCGTATTCGGTCTCGTCATCTGTTGTCAAATAATATCCACGCAAATGTCAAAGTTATTAAATTTTTTAATATAAACTCATCCCGCTCTTTAAACAGAGCAGTGACTCTACCAATGTCGAGTGTATTCTTGATATAGTTCACAATCAATGGGTGTTTAGTTTTTATCGCTTTTCATGGATTCAGTGGAGGCTACTCTTATTCGATCAGTGACAGCAGTGACAGAACCATTGATTAAATAATCACTAAGGGAAAGACCAAACACAAAGCTACACCTATCGGGATAAATGCAGTGTTGGTTCCCCATTAGACACACATAGCTATACTCGTACATATTGATCTTGCTTAGTCACTATTTCAGCCATAGGAAGCCCACTGCTGAGCATAGGCCTCCCCCAATCATCATCAATATCATCGGAGAGGATTGCCAATACTCGCCACGCTTGGCGGGCGGGCTTGCGAGCGCAGTTTTTCATAAGATTTCGCACGCAGCGTCTGCTGCCCGTCTCGTGCTACAGGAATTAGTCGCCTCTTACGACACACCTCCTGTTGGCGGTGGGGAAGTGTATTCTGTACGGCCGTACCCACACGGCCACGCAATATTATCTTACTCAATGTACATATAAAAAAATGTTACAAAATTTCAAAATTTATTTATATGTTTCCAATTAAATTTTAAATAGTTTTGGCCCCTTTTAAGTTGTAGAGCGATTACTAAGCATAATATATACTTATTTTGCTTAGCTTTTAAATATACGCTACACGAAATACTTATACGATAAATGTTTAGCTTTAATATACAAAATGAAACCAGAATTAATGATAACATAATGGACAAGTTTTTACCCAGATTTACATCTATTCTTAGAAAATCTAGATTGCAAAAACTAGCAACCACGCGATAGACATTTCACGGCCTTCAAATGCGACGGTGAATAATTCATTTGCAATTTAATTCGCATAGTAATTTGGAAAACGTTTAATATGATAATGGTGGATTTATTTTAATTTATGTTAAAAAAAGACACTAGAAATTGTCATGAGTTAGTTTTTAATACACATATATAAATAAATAAATATTGGACAACATACATTACTCTGATCCTATGATTAAGCACTTGTTATACAGAAACCAGAAACAACGACGGTACCACAACACCCAGACCAGACCAGGGATCGGAAATCGGTTATTTTACTATGGAATCGTAACCGGAATAATGAAGGTTTTCGCTAAATTAACTATCACATACTCCAAATACCGACTTAAAACCTATGGCAAATTTAGTTTTATGGTCAAATCTTTACAACTACTATCAAATATTAGAAATGGGTTTTATACATTCTGAAATGAATATTAACCGGTTTCGATCCTTGGACCAGACCAGACCAGAAAAGTTAATTTTTACATTTAACCGACCAGGAATCGAACCCTCGGGCAGAACCTCAGAGGTAGTGACACCAAGTCCGGAATGCTTGCCTCTTGGCTACGGAGGCTAGTTAGTGCTCTTGAATTCTGTAGCTGCTGTGTGCGAGGCAGCAAAGCTGTTCGGAAGATAAGAATTACATTTCTCAGGGCCAATTTCACTGACGTCGATTTAAAATTTTACCCGTTGATTAAAGTATAATACGCCTAAATCAAGAATGTCATCGTTTATTTTCCTAACATTTACACTGAATTGTATTTAATTATCAATCGCATTATATGTAATCGTCAATTAAGAGCTACTTGAAGAATGTGAAATAAGCCCTAAGTGGTTTTCGTACTATAAAGTAAGGTTGAGATTCCACAACTTATTTTGTAGTGCAGCCATTAATCAGGACCCTTTCTAATCGTGTTTTGTTTAAAGCAGAAGATAAGAAGTAAGCAATAGTAAGCGGAGCTTACACAGAACGATACCACTACATCATCATCATCATCATCCTTGCCGATTTTGGTTACAGCGACAAGATTACGATACTACATACTCCAATTCTGTGGTTACCTCCGGTATCCCAGATGCCTCAGATTCTCGGTAACCATGTTCGTCAGCTTTATTTTGCCACAGTCCACGTTGACGTTTGGTGTCGCGCTGCGTTTAGCGCAGGAATAAGTCGCCTCTTGATGGCGGTAGGGAAGTGTATTCTTTACGGCCGTCCCACACGGCACAACTACTAAGTATCTAAAAGTGGTCAAAATTTTAAAGTGATGCGACGTTCAACTTAAGTGTGATAAAGAAACGCCTTTCGCACCCAGTTAAATAATCTAACACTAACATACCCCTATAGTCACCTATCAACGGTCTCCCCTAAAGCGCCTTTTTATACTTGGGTTTACACAGCGAACTACAGAGCTCAACTATAAATACTAAGTACTACTCATAGTAGAGTGACGTGAGCAAAGCAAACGAAGTTAGCTTCATCTCCCAGTGTGGCCTGCTCTTTATAAGTGATATGTTGTTCAAGCTGCGCTACTTATAAATATTACCTGTGTCTGTGTGGATTGGGCTTTATATCTCGACAAAATTATTAACAAAATCTCTGCTGTCAAGAGTCGAAACTTCTGTACACTTAAATATTTTTTACGTGCTACCCAATTAATAAGAAAACCTAGTTTTTCTTTGATCACTTAATTGTATAACTTCTCCAAAGTTTCAAACATTTACGTGTTAATTCTGAATTCTCGCTGCGTCTTCATCTGTGTTACTTTGTAACAAAGCGTAACTTGTATCAGAGTTTAATTCAACACGATTCAGGGCTGTCACAGTTTATGAATTTAAAAATTTGTGTGAAGTTAAAATAAAGATAGAGTGCTCATGCCATACATGGGTTAAACCAAACTGTGCAACAATGACTCATTTTTCCGAATATCAATTTCAGAGTTCAGATATCGTTCAGTTTTATCGTATGTACTCTAAAGTATTATCATCATCATCATAATTCGCCCACGTTAGTCCACTCTCCCAATGCATGCCACTGAGCCCGATCCTCGGCTATTCTTTTCGGCGTATATCGTCGCTCCACCATGTCGGAGGGCGCCCGTCGCTGCATTCGGACACTCTAAAGTATATAAGTAATGTAATCTACAATGTACTTCTTCTTCTTCTTTGACCTCGCCTTATCCCGTTACGCAGGGTCGGTTTTCCTAATCTTGAGGCAACATTCTCTTCGCTGGTAAGCGTCGTCAGACACGAACAGATAGACCTAACACCTTCAAGTCTCTCCGGACATTCGTCATCTACGTGGTTTGTGGTCTACCGCTCCCTCTCTTTTGTGTAGCCATGGAAAGGCACTTCCTAACTACATGTTTTTTTTTGTAATCTATAATAAACAAAATAATTATAATGAATAATTGTTAGATAAATGTATTATTTAAATGATATTGTTGCTCTAATTAAGATAATTAGAAAACACCTATTTGTAGGTACAAAACAGTAAGTTATAAAAATAATGTTGCGTGTTGGTACTCTCTGTATTTGCGCATTCTTTGAATCAAGTGTGAAACTTAACCCGTCGAAACTCGAGCTTGAACTCAACGAAATACTTAAAGGGAAATTTCCCACAAAGCGTGTAACGGAAGATACTTTATTCAACAGACTTGTACGTGGATTTGTTCGGAGACGCCTTAAGGCAGCGTTAAACGAAGATGTTAAATGTTAAGAGCGATACGAAACTATCGCTCGAGTACTTTTATTGGACATGCATTTTATTTTTAATTTTGTTTGAGTAGTTTTAAAAAATCAATTAAAGTACATTAAAAAATATTGAGACATCATCATTATCATCATCATCATCCATTCAGCCATAGGACTTCACTGCTGAACACTGGCCTCCCCTAATGACTTCCAAATTGGCCGATTGAAAGCGGCCTGCATCCAGCGGCTTCCCGTGCCTTAACCAGGTCGTCTGTCCACTTTGTGGGTGGAGTGTCACCCACCCAAATACTTCGTCAAATTGCTACCGAAGTAGCCAAATTATTCTTTTTTAAAGTCCGTTCGATATCATCGACACGAATAAAGAAAAGCTAGGTAAAATACTGGTTTTATTTTTAGTTTTACTTGGTATTTATTAATGATGTATGTGTCAGTTTGATCTTTAGGATCATGCTTGTCTCCGTTATGTCCAACGAAGAATCGTATCTACGATTACAAATTATATAAGTAAATAAACGTTCCTCGTAAGTCTAATTAGTAAAAACTGTATATAAATTCTAAAAAAAAAAGAAGAGACAAACTCGGCTCTATAAGTGCCCGGAAGAGGGCCAAATGACTAATATAATAAGGCATTTTTCAATTTATTGGTAATGTTAGTGAAGGCGTAATAATATTGTACTAAGTTAAAACGATAACAAAAAAACTTACATAAATATTTTACATACACTACTAACTACATGTATATTCTGGAGACGAACGATAAAGTGTAGAAATGCTTTTATACTTTACTATTTTGCTTCACCCACAAATTGTGATATGAAAAATATCGCGACCATATTCATGCATTCACGAGGTTTTGTCAACGAAAGCAAGATATTTCTATATTGTGTTCCGTTTTATACCCAAGTATGTGGGACGCATGTACTGAAATGAAAGGAATTCGGATTTAAATTTTTGTGAAAAGCAACATTTTGCTGTAAACCGGGTTTAGGGATGTCTGAATTACTTGTATTTAATATTGTACGACGTTTCTTCGAGTAGAACGCGCAGCAAGGTAAAGTTTGGCCAGCATTTTTTTATACCCTACTAGCTGTGCCCGTGGCTTCGCTCGCGTGGAATACGGCTTGTCACCCTCTTTTATGTTCCCTTAATCGGTTAATTAAAAATAGTAGCCTATGTCATAAACTACCACAATGCAAAAAACAGGAACCGTAAATTTTCCGGAACTAAAAATTACCATATGCTATTCCAGACTATAATGTATTTCTGTGCCAAATTTCATTCCGATCCGTTTAGCCGTGCGCGTAATTGAGTAACAAACATCTAACCACTCAAACTTTTGCATTTATAATATTAGTAAGATATTGCGTTTGAGTAGCAGTTGATGGAACGATTGGTTCAGTACCACCGTCAGAAAAAATAAACATGATTCAAAATATGAAGATCATGGTAAAGCAGGGTTAGGCCTGATTTTGAAGCATGTTGAATAACCTTCTAATGCTGTCTCATCACTATTCACCTGCCCTGCTTCCAAGTAATCTGGGGTCGGCGCAGTATGTCTTTCTCTTCCATGCAATCTCATTCTCAAACATATTGCTCTTCACACAGTCCATCCATCTCTTCCTAGGTCGTCCTCTTCCACTCTACCTCATATAATACTCATACCTTCACTCTCCTCGTTACGTGCCCTTATTATCTTTTCTTCACATGTCCACACCAAGACAAACGGTTTCCTTTCATCTTTTCTGCTACAGGTGCCACTTTCATACTTCCTCTAATATATTCATTCCTTATGTTGTCCATTCTCGTCACCACACACATCCTTAACATTCTCATTTCTGCTGCGTGCAATCGTTTTTATCCACCTTCTTAAGCCTGTCTGAAGTCTGACAAATACATCTGTAATTAACCCTTTTACGTGCTTCTATCTTTGCCCCGGTCATGTTCCTATTGCCCTTTGGGACATTGCTAAATTGTACCAGTTCATTTCGGCTAAACGTTCACAATGCCGTCCTATGCAAACAGGACATGTTGATTTTGAACAATTTTGAACGAATTGACCTCCTGTAAGCTCCGGAACTTTTAAATTAAAAAAGTTTCCGGATTATCGATATTTTTCGCCGAAAACACGTGAAATACGGAACAAATTAAACTGCCTTATTTATTTATGGGATTTTTGGGAACGTTGTGAATAACAAATATTACGTCTACCTCACGCCTTATGTTACCAATATATATATAATGAATAATCTCATATTTATCTATCTATTTTAATTAAATCGTAATAATAAAAAATATTTTATCATCATCATTACAGCCATAGGACGTCCACTGCTGTACATAGGCCTCACTCAATAACCTATCATTGGGGGGGATTGCCAATAAATAAAGCTATTTAATATAATATAAAAATAATGACTTCTAGCGCATTTTAGTCTTATATACGTTTGCTTAAATCGACTATTTATTTGCCGGTTTTTTAGAGTAGTTTGTAAATTGATATTCCCCTATCATTGTCATTTAATTATATTAGTTAAGCATCGTCGTTTTTCTATAAATGCTAAAATCACACCCTCGCGCCTCTGTCAATAATATTAATATGAAAATTTAGTTTCGTATTAATCGTCCCCATTTTTATTTGTCCACGTGTTCATATTACTACCACAATTTTTAGGGCTGTGATTAATCAATGCCTATTTTTATTGCCACATATCGATTTTAATATTTACCTTTAAAAACCCAATTTAGAGACACAATTTATTTGTTATTGTTACACTGCCTCACGCGAAATTTTGCCATCCAATAAGTTAACTAATGCAATACTAAATAAAACTTTTGCAATATCCATTCACCAAATGCGAAATGCTCACATTGGGGTCCAAATCCGAATTAATCCAAAATGCCCAAAGCCCCCATGTGGTCCGTTTCCATAAATGGCAGACGAAATTCAATAATGCACTGAATAGCTCCCCGGAGGACAATGAAATATGTTCCAAGTGTACGATGATTAGTGCATCGGTAAACATTGCACGATTTTGTATTGAATTTGAATTAATATATTTATTTAGAGCAAATTTTTTTGAGATTATTAGTAGTCGAAGTAGTTACAGCTCTCGTTGTTTATAAATTTTACATTTCAAATGTCACTTTCTGTGATTTTAATTTCTGTGGTAAAAGAAACTTTGAATTCAATTAATAATTTTAAATGTACAAATTTATGTTATTTGGGAAATTAAATAATTATATATTACAGGAAGTTATCTAAGCAAACAGAGATGTTTTACCAACTAATTGACTATATAGAATTTCAAAATTGATAGCTGTTATTCTATCAACTTCACGTAGAGACTCATTATCATAATTAGCCCCACTGCTGGACATAGGCATCTCCTAATGTACGCCACTGATCCCGATTCTCGGCTATTCTTTTCCATCCGCTGCCAGAAGCTTGGCTTTTATCATCGTTCCACCTTGTCGGCAGAGGTTCAATACTATGGAAAGTTACAATACAATAATAATAATGCAAGTCAGAAATAGTATCGATACCTGCTGATTTTCGAGATCGGCTATCGACACCGTGACTATCGATAGTTTGACATCCTGGCTTTTATTACCCAACCTGCCGCACAATCTACTCGTATATATGTAACATTCACGCACAAATTGCCGCTAGTTCGAAACTTAGAACAGTATCGTCTTACCGCAGAATTTATGCAAAATTCATACTAATTATTCGATAAGTTGGATTCAAAATTGTATGCCCTAGAAACCAGAAGTGTAGTAGGAAGCAAGTTGTTTACAATGTAGACAGCATTATGATTATAGTAAGTAAGTGAAAGTTGAAATATGGTTTGCGCGTGCGCACGCAGGGAAATAAGTTGACGCAGATTTTGATTTAACAAAAAGTTAAACTTAAATATATTTATGCTTTTCCATGGGCCGAAGAATCGGTTAAGTTAGCAGAAATAGGTTGAATGGGGGATGAGGAACTTTACACCCTGTTCCTCTATCTCTATCTACCCCCCATACTGGTATGTATGTGGTATACTGGTGATTCGTATTTAAGACAATGCTGAATGGAGAAGATTGGACTATGGGGCAGAGGCAGTTTGAGAGAAGTTACTCGTAGAACCATGGTAAGTTAAAAGTACAGACAACAGCTCGTCAACCAACCACAAAACGCACAAAACCTCAAATGTTCTCAATTGAAATTCTCATTTTGTCGGACTTAAAAGTTGAAAATCGGTTCAATGACCTTTCCACCTTGTTGTCAGTGTCAAGTCGTGGTATCCACTCAAAATCACGTCTTACGTCACGTCTTCTCAATTGAAATTCTCATCTTGTCGGATTTAAATGTTTAAAATCGGTTCAATTACCTTTCTACCTTGTTGTCAGTGTCAAGTCGTGGTTTCCACTCAAAATCACGTCTCCACTTAGTCGTGGTCTCCACCACGGATTGGCATATATCGGTTATCGATTCTATGTCTACTTAGAGTTAAACTTCTAAAAAAAAAACAATGTAAAACCAAAACACATATGTGCTAACGTATGGATGCATATGCAATGGAGAAGACTGAGATTAAATATTATGATTTTTTACAAACGAATATCAAATAATTAATTTTTTAACCAACAGAAATGCTTAATACCCAGACTATCCATTCACAAACAATGTGAGTTCCAGTAATACTATGTTTGTTTTGCTACGGTACGGTAAGTGTGTACAATACCCTTGGAAACTAAAATTCCACGGCCCCAAAGAATAATTTAGTGTTAGCGAGCATCTACTCTAGTTCGTAATGTAAACATGTCGGAACAGCACATTAATCATTGTGAGTAGGCTTTGGTGAACCGAACAATTAATTATACCAGTATAGCTATGGCTGTACGAATGTGTACTGAAACGTTTGGTACACACACGATTGTAGCAAGTTAAAAAGGATTTTTTTTTACTTTAACATCTGGTACTGCTGAGAAATGGCACACATCTTAAAAGTTATAGTACTGCACATTTTGTAATTTAAAAAAAAGTAACCAATAAAAAGACGACATTTTGAATATATTCTTTAGTAAAATACTTTTAATAATTTATCACAGATATCAATGGGCTAGTTTCCTAAGAAAATCTAATTAGTCCGTCAGTTGGATTAACAGAAAATAATGGACACGTATTTTTTCTTTTCTCGATCAAACAAAAAATGATGAAGATATAGTCCGTTAAAGTTCCGCGTAACGTCACGCCTTGCGACACTTTTTAGCAAGGCGTGACGTCACGTGCTTACTTTGATGCGCCTTATCTTCGTCAATTTTTGGTGGATTGACAAAAGACAAAATATGGGTCCAATATTTTTGGATAACCTAACTGATGGACTAAATAGAATAATCTTTTTTTGACCCAGGAAACTAGCCTAAAATAAAGAGATTTCTTGCCTTTCCATCAAAGATTCATATATTTTCTTAGCTATCCATCGATATTTCGACATCAAACTAATTCAAATTGCATTTTTATTGCTTACAAAAGTCTTTGATAATAAGACAGGAAACTTAAAAAGTTGTCGTTGCTAAAATCAGCGTTTGACAAAATAATGAGCTGTAGTACTTATTACCCCTTTTAAAGAATACATCAAATGTAATCCTGTATATGTAATTAAACTAACAACATGTAAAACCTTATAATAATTTCTTACAAAATGTTTATTCAAATAATCCTAGGTAATAGTCATTTTAGTTATTTATTTCTAGTTTAACTTGCAATAATTTTATTAATCCTGACATTTAAATTTTATCGTAAACAGTTTCTAGGTGTGAAAACACGCGAATAACATAAACAAATCTACAGAGGTAATAATTTCAACGATTTTACGTAAGTTATCAAAGCTGCTAATTATTAGTGTTGTAAAATTAATATCTATAGCTACTAATCGTTAAATTAATCGCAATGATTCATTTATTAAATATCCTCAGCACAGCTGCGAAAATAGTAATTATTTTTATTAATTCTACCCTATTTGTGCAATAAATGGTATTTTATCGGATTTATTTATTTGAGGGGAATGCAAGGGCCGTGCTGTCAATAATTAATTCGATCGAAGTGTTTGTTGTTGGTAATGCACAGTACAATTTTGGTTTCATTTTAATGATCAAGAGATATTAAATAGGTCTACTTAATATAGTAGACCTATATGTCAGCTGTCAATGGGCTAGTTTCTTAAAAAATTATAATTAGTCTGTCAGTTGGAATAACAAAAAATATAAGACACGTATATCCAATATTTTTTGATAATCTAACTGACGGACTAAACAGAATAATATTTTTGACCCAGCTAGCTTATTATGTAGGTAGTACGTTTTTAATCTCGTAGGTACTTTTATATTTTGTTACATTAAAACATTTTATATGAATATTGTAATATATTCCTGACGCGATTGTTTAAAAAAAGTTTTTTTTTTCTATCGGTTGCTCTTTAAGTTTGTTATTTTAAAGAAAAAGTGTATAATAATTTTAAATATTAACAGACAACTACCTCGTTCTAAACATTAGTTCTTCAAATGGTAACCGGACACCAGTCTTCAATGCATTACGCCTAGCATTTGCCGAACAACGGTACAGCTTTCACATTCTATTTACTCTGTGCCGTGTCGTGTTCCATAGCACGACCATCTGTTTGAATACTTTTGGGGTTCCTTAAACGAAAGTCGATGGAACCCTACCATCAAAATAGTTTTAAATCACTTTTTGATTTCAAAAATCCTATTTATTTCTGCCTGCCTAAGCCTGAAGGCTTCCCTGAAGGCTCCTTTACCAATTCCATTTTTTTTAACCTTTTCTCTACTTTGGGGTAATATAATAGGCTAGCACAGAGAAGGAACAGCGTAAGAAATTCACTTAAATACGTTCTACTTATTATGTTTTTTAAGCACTACGAGTACTGGTCGAGGAACGTCGGAAAAATATGTACTAATTCAGTACAGAAAATCTATAAGAAATATTCAACTTGTACGGAACCATTAACGTGCATTTCTACCCGTAGCATACTTCAGCCAGCCATTTTTTCTCAATAATAGCAATATTGTCAATTTCGCACCCAACAAAGTCTCGGACAAAGATTTCTTTGTGCTTTTGCATCTGTCTTTACAACCCGGCAGATGTCCAGGGGTGTCACGCTTCAGATATCGGAAATAATAGTCGTGAAGACATCTTTTTTCATGCGATATTTACAAACGTAAAGAAATCTTGCGTCTGATCAATTGTAGCTTTGATAACTGAATTTGACAAGGATTCAACATTGAAAATTTGAATTTGAGAAAGATGCAACATTGAAAATTGAATTTGTTTCAGTTATAACACGGTATTGTGTATTAGCACTGTCGATTTTCGGTAAATAAATCGCGATTTTACGTCAAATTTTAGTGCTTCTTACATTTATTTTGCCCGTATCTATATACTTACGATTTTAAATTAATAGGAACGGATCTACTATATACGTTTAAAATAGCTACTTGGCTGACAGTACACCACCATGGTTTTTTATATCCTGATTTTTTTACTCATTTTTTTTTATGATTGGTCCCTTTTTAGTATGATTGACAGCCCTAAAAGAGCCCATATCAATTCGGTGGTAGTAATAACGTACGCGTAATCTGTACACCTGCCGGTCTCGTGTTCAAGATTATAGTTGTTCCTTTGTGTTAAATGCAGTTTTTATTTGTATCTTTGATAAATACTTTGGAAGCTGTAAAGATATTTAGTTGCCTACGCAAATATTACGGCTTCAAAATTTGTTAAAATATTTACCGCTCCTTTGCAAAAAATACATCCTTACTTCAAAATATAATTTTACCAAGCGTTATATTTAATTTATTATTGATTAAATACGAGTAGTTTCTAGTAAAGTGTAATTTTGATACTGTCTGTATGGAATTTAATTAAAACGACTTTAAACGATTGTACGTATGTTTCTACTCGTAAGGTGGTTAAATTAGCGAAACTGAATATTGATACGCACACAAGTAATATACAACAGCAAGGTTAATAAAGTTACTAACTCCAATTTAACTGAACATAAGATAAGATAAGATAAGATAAATCCTTTTATTGTTATAATTGTGGTACATAAAGATCGTAAAAACTAGTCGCTTCACACAATTAACCTATTAATCTATTACCTTCATAAAAAACCGACAGCTAACCATAATTATTAATTACGTATTCAACAATAAACAATAAATATTCTGTAACCATTTTGTCGTCTACCTGTACTTATTCTTTACTAAAGCGCGCAACTTAGATCGTTTCTGTGCAATTTAACCAATGTTAGGCTGCCGCGAGATCGCCTACTGTTTCACGCAAACTTACTCAATTTTCACTTACAGCCTACCCCCATCTGAAACCAATGCACGCCCCTGCTATTAACAGGCATACAATATTTAACTTAAAAGATAATGTTAGTTTAATCAATTAGTAATTTTAGTAAGTATGTACTTCATTTAAAATCTCCTTAATATCATAAAAGTTCTTTTAATTTAGCCATTGGTATAATTTGCTCGTTTAATATATAACTTGTAATATGGAGATGATAATTATATTTATATTGTCTCGGGTCTGGGTGTTGTGGTACCGTGGTCGTTTCTGATTTCTGTAACACAAGTTCTTAAGCTACTTATCATAGGATCAGAGCAATGTATGTGATGTTGTCCAATATTTATATTTATTTATATCGATGAGACATATTTTAATACATCAAATGACATCCATGACCCAGGTACAAATGCAGGTGTTCAAACAAATACTTGCCCTTTGCCGGCATCGAACCCGCGTCTCGGTTTTGTAGTCCGCAGCACAAACCACTCAAAACGGTTGTCAAAAAATTTCAACTAAAATTAAGAAGATGAAATGATATTTCGAATAAATTCATTTTGTTCGCACAAATGTATGTCACATAAAAATTTTTACGGTTTACAAAATCGAACCTAAAAAAACATTCGCCATATGTTGGCCAGAGCAAATTATCTATGGTCTGGTGGTCAACAGAAAAATAAAGCATTTTGTACTTTATTTCTAAGATTATAGATTTTAAAATCGTGTAACGAAACTAACATGTTGCGTGTTCGGAATATATTTGTAAGGAATCTTCTTGGATTGTGATTTTATCTTTAATTAACTGAAGTACTATGTTATGATGACAGAGTACTTGATGGACATACAAATTAGACGTTTGAATTGTATGTCGTTAATTGTAAGTATTATGTTCTACGATTTTAATTTTCCAAATATTATTTCGACGTATTTTTTGTTTTATTGTTAAAAGACTTAATGCTGATGTATATAATGTAATGTAATGTAATGTAATGTATACTGATCTACAGCGCAAATACAATCTTTTACTATACTAATCAGCTATTATTAAGTAAACGTAGGTCACACTATAAGTTTTGCGTAACTTAAAAAAACAACATGTTATAACCAAAATATTATGTTTATTGCTTTTCAAAATACTCTCCTTTACATTTTAAAAATTTTTTCATGCGATCAAACCAGTTTTTAAAACAGGAGGACCACAGATCTGAAGGCATGTTTTCTACGTGCTGATTGAACGCTATCACTGCCTCTTCGGAGTTGGTAAAAGTAAAACCTCTCATCAAATCTTTGATTTTGGGGAAAATGGGTGCTAGGTCGGGGCTATGCGCAGGATGGGTGACGAGTTGTACTTTTTCGGAAACGAAAAAAAAAATGACTTTGTTTTGTTGGCCGTGTGTGAAGAAGCGTTATCATGATGTAGGAGAACGCGGCTTTTGGGTCGTCTTTCGCGAACTTTTTATAACCCTGGGTAAACAAATGGTAGAATACCACTCGGCATTAACACTCTTTTGATCTTCAAGTGGAATTGTACAGATGGGACCCGTAGCTGACAAAAAAAACGCGATCATTTTTTTAACAACGTTTCTCGCCTGCCTCACTTTTGTTGGCCTGTTCTTATTTTCAAACACCAATTCACAAGATTGCTGTATTTTTTCGGGTTCAAAACAATAAATCCACGTTTCGTCTCCTGTGACAATATCATAAACAGCATTAGAATGTCTGTGGTCGTACTTCAGTAGCATCTGTGAGCACCATTCCACGCGAGCCCGCTTCTGCTCCGCTGTCAGTTCATGAGGGATCCAACGACAGCAAAGTTTCCGAACTTTCAATTCTTCGTGTAAAATTTTCTGAATTTGGCTTATACCAATCCCCAATAGAGACAATTCGAGGTCTCAGATGTAATCCGCGGGTTTTACCCGGGTTTTACCGCGGGGTAAACAGTAGCCACATTATTTTCGTTATGTTATATGTTATCATTAAATTCGTCATGTAAAGAAACTCGACCTCTCTCAAGTTCAGCAAACTATCGCCTCACGGTGCTCAAATAAGGTGCTTCTCTCCCAAAAGCATTTTGAAGATGAGCGACACAGTCTTGCGGAGAGACAGAACTTTTAAAATCATAAAAAATCATCGCTCTAGAATCTTTTCGACTTAATTCTATTTTCGTTGTGTACGTAGAATTTTGATCTGTGATAAAAAATAATGACAAATCATTTCCCGCCAATTGTTTTTTTATTACTAAGAAGGTTGCAACGTTTAAAAAAATATAACATTCGAAATTCAAATAGTTCCGATTAGCTAGAAGTGCAAAACTTTTAGTGGCCCCATGTATAAAAAAAAACATCACATAGGCACATTGCTTTGATCCTAAGGTAAATAGCCAAAGCCCTTGTGTTATAGAAATTAGAAAAAACGACGGTGCCACAATACCCAGACCCGCGACAATATAGAAGAGTTTATTTTCTACATCGACCGGACCGGGAACTGAACCCGGGACCTCAGATATGGCGACGCCAAGTCCACGTGTAAATCGAATTGAACCCAGGACCCTTTGCGTTCAATGTGAATTATCGCAGCACTACACCATTAGGGTCGTCAAAAAATAAAATAGGACATATGTATTTTTAACAAAATGTCCGTAGAGAAAATCATACAGCATAATAATATACCTCTGATTACTATAATCTGTGAAAACAAGTTGAAAAATCGATGCCCAATTTTCCTAATGTTTCCAGAGCAATTTTCCCAAGGAACAGTCCCCAGCCACAAAGACAGGGTTAAATTTAGACCGGGAAGCGCAGTGAGTCACGGTCCGGTTAAGTTTAGTGTTGCCAGATTATAGGAGCTTGCTGGGACGTCCCACTTTTCCGATATCAGTTTTAGTTTTTTAAACACAATCAGAATAACTGAAACATATTTAAAAGATGTATTTTTTATTATAAACCTATTCGTAACCGATATTGTTCTATTCATTGACCTATCACAAACAATAAGTACCTAAAGATATCGTTTAAATAATAATATTGCTATCTTGATGTAGATCACCCTAGTTTAATAATTACATGCAAGTAGACAGATTAATGGATATTGATGTCTTCATAATTTTTCATATTTTTCGGTACTATACTGTCGCAAAACAAAAAGGTCTCTTTACCTAGACTATTAAAATGATTTGTTTTGTATTTAGAGTTTGTTCCGATTGGTGATTTCATGCTTGATTTTTCCAGATTTACTCATTTATCCGTTTAGCATCACTATTTAGACCAGGGGAGGGGTAAACCGCGAACCTTAATTGCTTCTACATCCGAGCCGGATGTTACTTAGTTACCTGGCTTTGTGATCGCTTTGGATGTGGCCAACAATAGTTGGGACGGTACGAGCTGTGTTATGTTAATGTTAACGATATAATTTGGCGGTAGTTTTGGGGTTATGAATCTCATAGGGGAAGCGAGTACATCACTAACTCACTGCAAATCTTTGAGATTCAAATATTATAACTAAATATGTATATTTAAAATATTATAAAAATAGTATAAATCCGTTTGTACTCTCCGTTTGTACTCCACCAAGTAGTACTGTGTTTAGTTTTGTTCTGTTCTGTTCTGTTCTGTGATTTTACTGCAAAAGATGATTGGTCGTTTTAAGTTTCACAAAAAGTTTTAAACTTATTTCTTCAACATTTAGTATTTTCAAAATATCTGCACAGTTCCAACTGCGAAAGTCTCAACGCCATAGCGCTAGTGTCCATAAGAAACATGTCAATACTAAGCAGTGTTGGTTTACGTCAAATTTTATAGAGAAATAAACCGGTTCCGTACAAAGTTGTAGGTGCATACCTAGTTCGTCCAAATTGGAAATCGATTCCCATAGATTTCTTACGAGTCTCTTAAAAATTTTTTTTTTGATAATATGATGTGATGACTACTTTTTTCGAACGAACAACGAAGTGATCCTACAGGGTTACATTGCAAAGGGGTACCAAATTTAGGGAACAGTACTATAAAGAAGCGTCTTAATCGTTATTATTTTTATTATTAGTATGTTACAAAAAAATATCTTTAAAATATCTGAAAATAAAGTCAATAGAGAAACTACGAGAGCCGCGCGGTCATTCATCAGAGGCGTAGGTACGGTGAGCCAACAAGGACCTTACGCAGTGCACATATGGTGCAATTTATTCAAGAATGAGTCAAATTATCCACGCCTTCGATTTTTAACAGTGGATAAAAATATTTTTTGTAAAAAAAATATATTTTTATTTTTGCATAGTTTGAATAAGTTACTGGTTCTAAGCCACTCCTAAAGATTTGGCACCTCTTTGCAAGGTTACCCTGTATAACGGTTCTTTATTATCTTTCAAGTTTTCAATTTTAATCATAAAAAAACTACAAGACTCCTTTCGTGAGGATTGTAACTAGTTTTATTAATAACAAGATTCAAGGATTTTGCGAACAAGCCTATAAAAACGTTAGTCCTTTCAAATTATGACGTCAGTAAAAGGATGAGATAACAGCCATTTTATTTGACCAATTTAATGGCCGCCATCAACAATTACACGGGAATTACTGTAATAAAATAACTCCGAAATCGCCATTCACGCTTCAGCTCATTAACCGACAGACATTGCAAAAACAGAGCTATATTTTGTGTTGGGTTTGAGTTATGAAAACATGGCGTCGTGCTAAAGCAAGCAAACAAGCAAAAATAATAATTTAAAGTAAATTTTAAAAAAAATATTATCGAAAATTATCCTAACTACCTTACCATAAATTATTATAAAAATAGTATAAATCCGATTTATAAGATTCGACATACTAAAAATAGAGAATAGGTGAGCCAACGTCAAAATCGCAAATAAAAAAGGCACTTTTCCATACTTCATACCCGATGGGCCGTTGTAAGTTGTATGGGAAAATAAAACTTGTAGTTTTTTGAGATTATGATGTTGGTTCTGTAGTAAAAGTTTAAAATGAGCAGTAGAATCACCCCCTAAAGAGATTAAACTAATACATAAAATAAGACAGTGAATGAAGGTATTTGAATCAATTTTTTTTAAATATGACGTGTTAAGATTTCTGCACTAGACAATTCAACAAAGATTGTTTTGGTCTTGAAATATAAAAATAGCATTGATATATTACGAGGTACCAGACAACAATTTTGGAGTAGATACCTCCAAGCACATCTAGATGCAAACCCAAATTAGTAATGTTTGTTTTCTCAATTGACCTGACCGGAATTAAACTCAAGGCAAAACACTGCGTCAATACTAATATTACGCTTTTCAAAAGACAATAAAAATTGTTGTTTTTTATGACCTTTACAATGTTAAGGTCATCAAGTCACACTGACTAGTTTACGGTGAAAACTATTTTTAATTCTGTTTTAAAAAATATAGCATCTTTGTACATGTATCCTTTTTTCCCCTAAAAACAATTTCGGTTACCATAATCGCTATCTCTTTTGACTCGTATATTACACAAGCGATCCGCGATTTGGCAGCCAAGCCAAACCGCAGGAAAATTAGAGTAGACTACACTATTATGGACGCGGAGATGTACTTGGCGTGTGAATACGTAATACCACAGTCTTGAGGTCGTTGCCTTCGACTTGTCCCGGTCTGTGGTTTAGCTAAGCACAGCCATAGTTTAGCCTCTTAAAATTTCATGTCTCACTGGTAGTTGGGCTTATTGGTCGTAGAGCGCAGAACAGCTTGAGGAGCGCTGCTTGATGATAGTGTCTGATTGAAGTGGTTACGACCCTCAGTCATGACATAAGATATGATGAAGAAGGTGAATATCTGAGAAGGTAAGGTCACTTTGATTGGACTAACGTTACTTTTGAACACGATGGTGAAAAGTCGAAGCAAATGTAATGGCGATCAGGGAAATACATTTGGCCCTATTACCAATTAATCAAAGGGCGGCCTGCCCTTCCCACGCGGTGGACTGACGATCTTGTTACGGTTTCGGGCAGCCGCTGGATGCAAACGGCCCAGCTGCTCGCTGTGGCGTTCTATAGGGAAGGCCTATGTCCAGCAGTAGCCGCAGTGGACTTCTAGACGCTGATGATGATGACCAATTCATTTTCTATTGGGTCTCGTTTTGAAAAGTTCCGGTGGTGCTTAGTTGCTAAGATAGAAATGGAATGGAGAACGTCACTGAAGCAGTTCAGGAGTATACGTTTCTGACATCTTAAAAACTAATAGATGAAATAGTCAACCGTTGGAGAAGAAAGGTTAATGAGTGATAGTGATAGTGAAAGGAAAGGGAAGGTTAGTGACAGTGATTAATAATTAAAAGAAGTGGCGTGGTGGACCCACGCCGCTTCTTTGGTGTTCTTTATCACTGTATCACTGAATTTATGACTGGTGGTTCTTTGGTATTTGGGATTCAATAATACCAATTTATTCAGAATATTGATCCTGTTCTGGGGCATTTATACACGTTCTAAAATATAACTTTTCCATGGCACTGCTTCAGGGATTACACTTTAGGGCTGAAAAGAAACCATGCAAAATAAGTCAGTTTTGCAACCGTACGTCACCTAAGAACAGGAAAACGCTAGGAGATAGAAAAATGATAAAATATTAAACATCTTCGATGTTACTCGTATGAATTTACGTGCTATTGAATAGGTTTCTGTGAACGCCCGAAGGTAAAAACCATATTCGGTCATTAAATTGTCTTTATGCAAAACTAAGACAACTTTTTGCTCGTTACATTAGACTTTAGAGCGACAGCTATAGTGAATAATGACCTAGCTAAGAATTAAAAATAATGACTAGAACATTATCTCTGGTAGGTGTGAGCGTTTTAGTTAATTAGCGACTATATTAGCGCTAATTACTACGTATTTTTACGTCCGGGAAGCAAATATTGTGGTCACAAAATTCTGTATTTGGGCAAGGTTGTTAGTTGTTAAGCACGGTCACTTGAATCTCTCTAGCTGAATATCATACTGACATATAACTCAAATCTCTCTAAGACTGAGTGTGAAGCTTTATCCAAAATGGTCGGGTTTCCATATATAAGGGCAACGGAGGTCTGATGGCAAACGTTTTTAGGCGCAGGGTAAGGAGAATGACACGTAAAAGAGGTGTTTTTCACAAGTTTTCTGGCGAAAATATTGGATATAAGATGTGGAAATCAATATATTATGTAACTTATATGTTGAAGTTTTTCCCGTTGTATCTAAATACTAGTTATTATTTCTTATAAACACTAAAAATATTTTAAAGTACACATTTGTATTTTAAACGTCGTTTTTGTTTAGTTTGGAAGTTAGTTAGTTATTTATAACATTCGTGCCTTTAGGTTAGATTTTTTTTTTAAAACAAATTAAGAAATAAAAGGATTTTTAATAGATTTCACTTTTAGCGCCTACTTTTCCATGAGCGGATATTTTGCTCGCAATGATAACCTATTTGCACAGGAGCGCAACGGATGGATGTTTAGTCTGCGAGAAGCATTTGTACTATCTTAGGCACGTAATAGATGTCGCGCAAGTCGACGCTAAATGTTCAAGGTCACTTGCCTTACCCGTCGCCTTAAGTTATTGTTCTAACTAAACTTGTCGCAATCTCCGATTTAAACAAATCTTTCAATCATCACTTTACATTGCTACGTTTTACACTTCTCTTGAACAAGATTTTGTAATACTATAGACTTCTTTGTATTTCTTGTAATTCTTAGCGGCATCAATATTTGGCTGCTCGATTCGCCTTACCAATTCGTCAACACCAGATTTCGTAGTAACAAAAATGTAATGTCATCTCTATCGAAAAGTGGGTTGCAACGAATCACAGACAATGTAAATAGAGATTTGGATTGAGGTTGCCACATACTTTTGACACGCGATTTTTATGACGCAATAATTATTATGGAGCGAGACAATTTTTTTATCGTTTGCGTTTGTTATTTTAGATGTTGTAATCAGTTCTTCTTACTAAAAAGGTGGAATAATGATAAACCCAAAGCTGCTGGCAGCGGAGAATAAAGCTAGGATCGGTCTTAGTAGCATGCATTGGGAGAGGCCTATATCCAGCTGTGAATTGACGTGGGATGATTATTATCATCATTATCATTATACCATAAGACATCCAATGCTGAACATGTGCCTCCCCAATGATTTCTAGATTAGTCGGTTGTAAGTGACCTTTACCAGTTCGTCTGTCTACCTTGTGAGTGGACGTTTAGGCTAGAACCTTCTGCTATGTGCCCTGCCCACTGACTTAAGCTTGCCAATCGGTAGACAGTGACTTTTGTACGTTTACGGATCTTCTCATTCTGATTCAATCTCTAAAAGAAATGAAACACCGAGCATAGCCCTTTTTTTCTATGTATTTTGCAAATGATCATGATAATTGATCGACTTCCCATACAAAATTACCAAAGAGCCGATTAAATTTGTATAGAAAAACTTAAAAATTATTGGTGTGTAGGTAACTATATTTATAAAAGTATAAAAATAAAAGTTGTTTACTATGATGTATAGAATATGTAGTAACAAGATTATGATTTAGTTACAGGACACCCTGTATATATAAAATAGCCAGGAGTTAGTCGCAAGTCTGTGGCAGAGTAATTGAAGATGTCAGTCAAGTTGCAAACATGAAACTGTTAATTTTCTATCAACACACATAAACACAGGAAACGAGTACCAGTTTTATGAACTTGACTCTCTTGTTACTAGTTGTAAGTAGAAACACCTGAAAACAGTAAGCCAAGTCTGGCTATTTATTTTTGTAAAAATAATCAAATCTAATATCGAGAGCAATGTATAATCTTAATCAGCCCTGCTGGATATTCCCCTATACTTAATAAACTAAGGACCGTATTAATATTACAACTATAAGTAGTAATACCTTGCGGCGTCACGTCACAAAAGAAATGTTTGAAATACGTGGTTGTATTGCATTTTGATTATTTGACAATCCGATTGTCGTAATAGCGCGTTAATTTGCCTTGACTAAATGCAAAAGGTCGGTTTGATTCCCAGTTTGACTCAATTTAGAAAACAAGCTCTGTCTAACTAGACTAGGAATACTGGGATGCCTCTGCCAAAACAAATATCTGGTACCTTCCCCAGTAGAACAACATTTTTTAGATATGAAAGCGACTGATGTTGTCTGGCAAATATTTTTAAAAAAAACTGTCCTAGTTAAGATAAAGCATGACAGGCGCAATTACATCATTTTGTCTACGTACGAGTAGTACAGTATAAAGAAACGTTCAACGTTTGTTTCAAACTTGGCACTGTCACTACCGTGCCTCTAAAAGCAAAAAAACCTGTCCCGCCCGTCGTCGTCGAACCTGTCTCGTTAGTAATCACAGCAAATAACACATATTTGCACGCCCGACGCATATCTTGTTACACACATTATCAATTTTAATTTGATTGTTTAGTTTTAGTGTGGGAAATAGTGCCATAAAATCTGTTACCATAACCATTTTGACTATGGAGAGTAAAAATCAAATAAAAACATAACTGAATTGATTCATTTACTATTCTGTATAGGTTTGGGAGAATATTTTCGTATTTTTTTTCTGTTCTTGTACATTTTGTACCTGGCTGGTTTTGAATCCATTAAAAAGCTAACATTTAAAAAAATAATTAAACTAAAACTGTTTTCTACCACTTCTCAATTGTTCTTTTGTCCACCATCTTATATATATATGAAACAAAGTCGGGTTAGTTACACCATTTATAAGTCAAACGGTTGGGCCGATTTTTATGAATATTTTTTTTGGGTTTGTCTCCGTCCCGAATAGGAGAATAACTATATAAACATCGAAAAATTCACGAAAATAAATTCAAATTCAAATTCAAATTTTTTATTAACCATTTCGTTACATTGCATAACATTGGTACGTCAAAATTTACAATTTCCATAATTACATTGTCAAATAATTTACGATCACTTAATTTATAACTGAAAAATAATTAAATATAAAAATAAAATAATTTAAACTTAAATAAATTAAATGTCAATAGAAATTAAATTTTGTGTGTAAGTCAGAAAATGAACATTTCATAAATTCGTTTACATCATAGAAAGCATGATTTAAGAAAAATACCTTAATCACTTGTTCGAACGCATTAAGAGGAAGTCTTGTAATTTCTGATGGTAATTTGTTAAACATATGAATTTTTAACGAAAGGCCTTGTTTATGGGCTTTAACCAGTCTAGTTTTTGGGACACACAACTTCTCCCTATTTCGCGTGTTATAATTATGTACGTCCATTTTCATTGGCAGCTCCTTCTTATGCTGGTGGACTTCTAAAAGCGACTTATAAATAAAAAGTGATACCACTGTCATTATCTTAGCCTTTTTAAAATAGGCTCTAGCTGACGTTAACCTTTCCAATCCATAAATAATCCTTAACGATCTTTTTTGACAAATCAATACTCGTTCTATTTGCGGAGCATTTCCCCAAACTGTTATCGCGTAACTAATAATTGAGTGACAGTAAGCAAAGTAGACCGATACTAGAGTTTTTCTGTCAACAATAGGCCTAAGTTTGAATAAGGCATAATTAGCGCTAGCTAGTTTTTTACAAACTTTATCTATATGACTTTCATACCTTAAATTAGAGTCAATTGTACAACCTAAAAATGTCACCTCGCTATTCATAATTTTATTTGTTCTTTTGCTTGCATAATTTAGTACGGTACTTTTGTCTTCATTTAATATTATCCCATTGGCTTCAAACCATTTTTTTAATTTTATTACAATTTCGTCAGTCTTTTCTGTTAAATTAGCTATATTATTATCTTTAACGCCTACTTGTGTATCGTCAGCAAATAGTGTAACCAACGCCCAGTCTGGTAAATTAATTGCAAGGTCATTCACATACACCAAAAACAACAACGGTCCCAAGATGGAGCCTTGCGGAACGCCAATATGACTGTGTAGTATGTCCGATTTAGTGTCATTTAATTTAACTATTTGTGTTCTATTACTAAGGTAAGACTGCATCATACTTAATTCTTTTCCTTCGAATCCGTAAAATTTTAGCTTATGTAACAAAATGTCATGTCGCAAACAATCAAAAGCCTTCGACAAATCGCAGAAAATACTAGAAACTTTCTGCGATCTATCCAAAGCATCTAAGATAAAGTATACCGTTTTTCTAATGGCCATCTCGGTCGATCTATTTTTGCGAAAGCCGAATTGGCAATCCGTAAAAAGGTTTCTATTTTCAAAATGGTCTATAATTCTTGATTTCAAAGCAGTTTCTAAAATCTTAGATAGAACTGGTAATATACACACGGGTCTGTAATTGTCAATAGCGATAGCTTCTCCTTTTTTATACAATGGTACGATTTTTCCTATTTTTAAGTTATCTGGAAAAACACCCTCAGTAATAGCATTGTTTATAACGTCTAAAACTAAATCAAGCATGTTTTTGTTGCCCATAATAAGTTCTTTAATTGTCTTTGTATTCATGTCGTATATATCTTTCGACGTTTTACATTTTAGATTTCTAATTATATTCTTAAATTCGGTCTCATTCATTTTTGAAAAATAAATTCTTCCGTCTGTTGGATTTTTTAAATACCTGTCACAATTTTTGGTCTCAATCTCTAGATTTTTTGTGAGTTTGCTGGCTATATTACAAAAGAAATCATTGAAACTGTTTGCTATATTTTTACTACCCGTTACGATTTCTCCAAGTTGATTTTTGATTTCAATTATTTTATTGTTATTTAGTGATTTTCTTTGTTGTTTTTGTTCCTTAATAATGGTCCATGTTGTTTTTATTTTGTTTGATGATTTTTCAATTCTAATTGCGTTCCTAAGTTTTTTAGCTGCCTGCAATACCTTTCTAAATGTTCTTTTAATTTTTTTTATTTTGGTTTTTCTTTTAATGTCCGGATACAAGTTTTGTAATATTTCAAGTTTCTGAAGGTTATTTCTTGATACTAATATGCCTTTCGTTGTCAGATTCTTCTTTTCGTTCCTAGATTTAAATGATTTTAAAGGAAAAGCAGTGTTATAACAATATTTTATATGGTTCATCAGAATGTTCATTTTCTCATTTACGTCAGGTTTAGACTTTATATCGTTTCTTACACATTCGTAATCCTTACAAAACAAATAATGAAAATAGTTTTTATTGGCCTGCGACATTATTCGAGATGTAATAATATTCCCCTGTCCTAGTCTAGGTTTTTTACGATTTAATTTATATTTGATTTCAATAACATTATGATCTGACAACTTTGTACATAATACTTTTCCTATGTGATATCGAAAATTTTCATCATCATTTAAAATAAAATTATCAATACAAGAAACAGATTTACCTTTGGTACGAGTTGGATCTTTTATAACAAATTTACATTTAAATTCATCTAATAATTTTAAAAACTTACGCACTTTATTGTTTGGTTTTAGCAAATTTAAATTAAAGTCACCTGCAATTACGATTCTTTTGTCTTCCTTACAAATTTTTTCAAAAGCTTTAGTCATTACATTTTCAAATATTAAATAATCGTGGTCCGGATTATACACACAAATTATAACCAATTTATACAATTTTAATTCTATTGCTGCCAACTCACAATTCATCTCAAAACTTAACTTAACTATGTCGTGTCTTGTTTTATATTCAAGTGAGTCCTTAACAAAAATAGCGGTGCCTCCATGTCCAAATAAAGTCCTGTTATAATATGAAGCAAGTACAAAACCTTCAAGTGTCATTATATCCAGTTTTAATTCATTCGCCCATGTCTCTGATAGACAGAGCACGTCGCAAATTGTATTTTCCGTTAGTAATTCTAGTTCTAGATATTTATTATTAATACTTTGTATATTTGCATGCACAATCGTTAACCATTCACTGGGGTCTTGTGTGTTTCTAGAAAAAAATGGGTATGATCTGCGTTAGGGTTTATAAAGCGTAGGCAAGAAGAAGCATCAAAGTAACTATTTGTAATACTTCTTATTATTTCTTCTGTCACGATTTTTTTAACTTTTGTATATACTGTTCCATTTAGATCGAGATATTTAACATTCTCGGATACTGTTGCTAAGCGATGCAACTCTTTATTGATGCTGGTGATTTTATCATCATTTATGCTGTCATATAAAACACTCACTACCACAATGTTAAATTTTCTGTTCTCTGTACTTACTATTCTTCTTATTTCTTTTACATAAGATGTCTCCATTTTATTTTCGCTATAGTATCCTACCAGTATCACTGCTAGATCATTATGTGTTAGTTGTTTGGTATGTAGGTTAAAGTTTCTGAGAATATTTTCAATTTGGGCTCCTGGCTGACAGTGATTTATGATTTCTATGTCATCTAATTGTTTTATTATTCTGCTTGCTAGTCCACTTCCTATAATGTCCGAAAATATTTGTACTTTTTTAGTCCTTTTTCCATTTCCTTTTTTGTAAGTCCTCGATGCGTTATCATTTTCTAATGTTTTTATTTCGTTTTCTTTTTCTTGGAGTTTCGATAAGACCTTTTGTGATTTGTGTACTTTTTTATTGTCTTGTATATTTGGCGAACATATTTTTTTTACAGTGTTACGTGTTTCTAATTCCATTATTTTATGTTGTATTTTATTTCTCTCTATTTCAAAATTCTTCAATTTCTTCTGTAAATTTAATATATTTCTATTCTGTGTTTTAATTTTTTTTAAGAGACTTCTGGATGTATGTTGTGTTTTTGGTTTCAAAAACAGTTTAATTTTTCTATTTTTCTTTCTTTTACTAATTTTGTGGTTCAGATACATTTCAGTCTGAGTCGCTGCAACCTGTTTTTTAAGAAATAGTGATTTATTTATACAATTTACTGACCTAGGTGACAATATACCACGCATTTTTTCTGGCGCTGGAGTTTGTATGGTTCTCAGTGTTTTTATTAAAATATGACAATTTTCCAGTTCTTTTTGTAGATTACTGTTCTGCAATATCAGATTATCGACTTCTATGTTTGCAGCTTGAAGCGCTTGGTTCAGGTTTTCAATTTGCATTTCCAAATCAATAATACGTGAATTATTATATATTGAAACATCGGGTAGGCTTCTTATAGTTTCATCACATAGAATAACTGAATCATTGGCCATTGAATTTAAATAATCATGACGTGAAACATCATTTTCGGAATTAAAACGCCTAATGCGCCTAAATGTTATGTTGTTGTTACTTATATCCATCATTAAACTTTTCTTTGTGTATAAATATTCTTATTATTATTATTTTTTATAAAAGAAAAAAAAAAATTTTTTTTTTTCTGATTCAAAATAAACTTTTATGATGTACAAAATATTTTTTTTTCATTATGCCGAGATAAGCTTGAGAGATTTGAACTCGCTTCCTCTTGCGTAGCACGTAGATTGAATCGGTTCTGTTACCACTACGCCAACAAGCACTTATGGAAAGTGGTGAATTTAAGTCTTATACTTTGAGGTAAACCGTTACGATATTTAGACTGTCGTTGCTCTTGTGTATATTACGAGACGAGATTTACATTTACCGTCACTTGCACAAAAAATAAGCCCACTTCGGTTCAGTTTTGGTCCTTATTTCTTACTAATAGATTGTTTTCAGCCACAGTCTTATCACTAAAGTATGCGTCCGTTACTTATGCGCGTTGTAGATAATATTTCGCACCAACTAATGCATGTTTAACCACTTTTCTAAATTTATTTTTGAAGAGCACAAATACAACACCCTCTCACTTAAACGACCCGCAAGTCAACTAAAACGTATGAAGAAGCGGTACGAAGTTCGCTGGGACAGCTAGTAATGGATAAATTTGACGAACTTTTTAAAAGGTGTTTAATCATTGAAATGCTGACCATTGTTGTAAGTGTTGTTGTTTTTATTTTTATATTATCATTAAGTATGTAGACATACACAGACGGAAGCCGTATGGACTTTGTCCAAAGCCGTAAAATAATTTTAAAAAAAATACACAGACGGAAGAATGAAAGAAACGCGGTGAGGATATAATAGTTACCAACATACATACAACTATATATAACAAACTGAATTAGGAATAGAAAAATTTCACATTCCAATACCAAAAACTAAATTGTCCCAAGCTTCAGCTTAAATAGTGGCTTATTGCTAAATCTACACGTCGAAACTATCACTGGGATGTAATTTGTTTAAGCCCTAAGCCCTTCTTGCTTTCATTGGACCGCACTCGTTTTCAATTTGTATCTCATTCAGGATTTAGGTGCCATTTTCAGTAGGTACCTCAGTAAACCTATGTGCGTTTAAAGTCTGTTTAAAACTATTCATGTTGACTTTCTGTTAATAAATTCTATTTACTTAAACTCTGTTTTAATTATCTAAACGGCCTTTGCTAAACTACTAGACAGAGAAGCAAACATGCAATAATTGTTTATAATAAACTAAAGTCAAAATGTAAAAAAACTCACCTGTCCCAAACCAATCTTAACAACTGATCATGTAGATTTTTTTTTTGTATTTTGCATGTTTTGTTGCAATTTTGCTCCTTTATCACCTCTTGAAAGGAATGTATCGTTTTACCGATCACCCTGTATGTCCTGAGGTAAAATAATGTTCGAGAAAACTGTAGCCTCAACCACATTTTTTTTTCTAACAATTTCACTAAATAATTAGCGCCGCACTAAGCAAAGTTTGTACCAACTATTACTAGTATTTATTCATGGCGGTACTAGACGAAAACATGCTCGTGCTTATTAAGAAACATTGGCATTATGTCTATTAATGAATCCTAACACTATACACTACACGGGTATCAATGGAACACATACCTCTTATTACCGTTTCATTTTCCCGTCGTTTTGATCTACGTGGTCGAAACGTCGGGGAAATCAATTTCGTAAAAAATGCAATAACGTCAGTTTAAAAAATGCAATAAGAATTTATTTATTTATTTTATGTTATTTATAACTATATTTAAATAGGCTTTAAAAATAGAACAATATTTAATAGAACATCACGTGAAAATTTGCCGACTTAAGTCCTGTGCTTATCCTGCTTATTCTACACACTTAACCTCAAAACTATAAGTGAGTTTTGGCCAAATTTTAGGTAACCAAATTTACAGTTAAACAAACAAGCACACGCGAAACACTTTCTTACGAAGCTAAATACTTTCACGTAAACTAATTACACGTACAATATTGTACAAACATTTCGAGAATGGCTTAAATATTTTTCTCGCAGCAATTAAAGCTTGCACATTATAATCCGGTTTCGTTTATTTCACTTTACGCTTTTTACAGTTACTCGTTATGGCCGTGAACTTGCTTTTGTCACTAAATAAAAAAAGAAGCCTGGGGCCTAACCGTGCGCTCCTCAACCCATTGAAATAAACTTTGACATAAAATAATGGCGCCTAAATCGCATTAAAATGAAAAAACTAAATTTTAATGATTCAGATAATCTACATTGGGTTGTTGACATATTAAGATATTCCATAGATATTAGTTAAACTTTAGTTTAAGATGAAAAACGTTATACCTTATTTTATGGTTAATTTGGTGTATAGGCTACGTTAGTTGTATTGTAACAACATTCTGCCTACCCTCATCATCATAATATTATCAGCCATAGGACGGAGGTACACAGCTGAAAATAGGCCTTCCTAAATACCTTCCCTATAACAGGTAAAAAAAGAATTTGAATATGAAAAATTAAAAGAATTTGAATTTGAAAAATTAAAAGAATATGAATTAAAAAAATTAAAATATTTAAAATTTGAAAACATATCTTCAAATAATTACTTAGTATATTGATCTTTGTTTTGATCCGTATTTTGTACCTCATGTTTATTGCTAATAATGTGATTTGCTTGCTATTTTAAAATTGCTAAACATGAGATCATGTTCAGGGGGAGGGAAGGGGGGGGGGGGGGAAATGGAATGTAAATTGAGTTATAATAGCACGTATTTATTCAAAATGTAAGTATTCATTAATAAAAAAAAATCATAAAACAAGTTACCATGGTACATAACATTCATTATAAATCTTCTTTTGTTTTTTCGTCACGAATACCGATAGTGGATTCTAACAAATACCAAATAGGTATAATATTATGCGTCTGGCTCGAATAACTTTGTTGAATGACGTCAGAGGTCGCTTGTCGGGCTTATAGATGTGAATGTTATTCGTACATTGACGTTTTCATTTGCAATAGTAAATGAAATCAAATGGAATCCTCTTCAATATAATTTAAGATCCAGACTTCAAACGAGATTAAGGAATAATAGACAAGTTCTGGTGAACTCATTTTAATAAAGAGACAATGAGGCAAGCATTTTTAAGTAACTTTTGACAATTTATATTGATTTGCCTTTTATTTTTTGAAACTAAAAATTCTGGTTTGTTCCTTCCTCGCATGCATAAACACAAGCATACTCGCCTCCTTGCCTTACGGACTTGCTTTTACTTTTGAATAAATTTCAAAAATAACTGTTTTTTATTTTTAAATAATACAATGTTAATTTGTATATTTTCTGGGGCCGTATAATATTGCCGACGCTAGGAAAAATGTTTGAAGAGGTTTTGTGGTAGGTTGGCATTAAACTCTTTCTTCAATTAAAATTGAACTCTACCTGTTGACTGAAGTTAAAAATCTTTTGAGGGAATTTGTCATTTTATGGTAAGAAGATGCGGATACTATGTCTTTATCTCTCATTGATACCAATGAAAAACATTACAACATCAGTAAGTACAAAACGCGAGCAATCCATCAGTTTGGTGCGTGGTTTAAAAACTTAAATCACTATAATTAAACACATTACTACACAGAGGCCGCGATAATTGCATTGTAATCGAACGGTTTTTACTTTCACATACACTCACGTAAGCAGTTCAATTTTGAGACAGAAATGATGAAAATGTCAGCAAACGATCCAAAAAAGGCATGTACCTACATGATTGGTACATTATGACGAGGTGGGCGACCTTGATAATGATGAAGATAAATTCAATAGTAGAGATGATAAAGCATTCATTTGTACAAAAAAACACACGAATGGAAGAGGGAAATATAAAGAAGTAATGTCACAGAGCAACTTTTTCTAGATTCAACCTCAAATAGTTTTTACATCTTTACAAAAAATATAGAGAAAGGTATACATGGAACCTTTACTTCCAACTTCACACAGTTGCCGACTTAACAAACCCACATCTGTCGCACACTCCTCGATTCCCAAATGAATCGCGAATCGGAAGCATTAGGTGGATTAGCATAAGCAAATCCCTGAGGAAAACTTCCGAAGCGACGATGTGAGGTTAATACTAATGACGATTTTTGCTGAATGAGAACGAGGAGTGAAATATATTACGTCGGTGGATACAATACGAATGCCATAGCTATGCAATTTATAGAGTTGGTAGCTACGATGATTATTTCTCTTTTTTGAATCAATTAAATATAAGTACTTCTTCGCTTCTTCATCTTTTTTACATGTTACGCTTTTTAAAGATGCCACTGAACATTATTAAGAAAATTATATACATTATCTTAGACAATCAGTTTTTTTACCTCAATGAAATTCATTCCACGAATCGCTCAGTCAATTTTGCGAATGATAAATGGTACCTATTCAGTCAGCTCGCACACGGATGAACAGACAAACTAATGACTTGTTCTTGTTATTATGTCATTATCGCGTGTTCGAAACTACCATTGTCATTCCGAAAGATTAAGTGTTGTGTGACACTGCTATTTAATACCACTAATAATTGCTCTGAAGCAGTGGCAGGTTTGTCCTCATTGGGGCATGTAGGGTAGAATTACCTCAGCATGAGTTATAAAATGCATTTGCGTTATTCAATGGTTTTAAAACGCTTGTCAGTTACTTAAGGTTTATCGTTTCTTAACATAGAGAACAAGTAAGAAACTAAATTCCACCATTGAAAATGAAGCTTAATAATCCCGGGAGGTTTTTGGGATAATATTGAAATCCTAAATCTTTATCGGTGTGGTGAACCTGTGTAGAACTGTGGAACCAGTATGGATAAGCTTCAACTTCATATTTTACCTTGGTGACTTACCGTGAGTTGATTGATAATGATGGGTAAATAAATATAATTTTCAAAGAACCATTATTCGACAAAAAAATGACAAATTAGATGTTAATTTTACTTGATCCTCAAAACAAGTTTTTGTTAAGTCCCATATTCCCCGAAGCCGATGTCACAGCAATTCGAGTATTGCTGCATACAAATTAGAGTTTATTTTAAGTAATCCGGCATTATTTGGTTGGTTTTTTGCTCATAGCCATTAAGGCGAGGCGTGAGGGTAACTATTTTGGTTTCGTATTTCTGTTTTTATCAATCTAATTATAGGACACTATAGTGAGATGGATTGCCTTTGAGACAAATCTTTAATATAAATAATTATCCTTAAAGTATATTCTATAACACAATATTAATCATCAAAAATATAAAAAATACACTAGCTTCTTTAACTTTGTCTGCAAGACTTCAAAATTATGGAAAAACGCAAAAATAGTTTAAAAATAACTTCCAGATTGGCCTGTTGGAAGCGGCCTTGTCCACAGGATTTGTTCACCGCTCAAGATTTAATAAGGTGACCTAAGTATTTAACATTCATCATCAACATCATTTCAGCCATAGGACGTCCACTGCTGAACAAAGGCCTCTCCCAATGACTTATCATCGGGGGGGATTGTCAATACTCGCCACGCATGGCAGGCGGGTTGCCGAGCGCAGTTTTTTATAACATTTCGCACAAAGACGCTGCTGCCCGTCCCGTGCTACAGAAATTAGTCGACTCTTACGACACGCCTCCTGTTGGCGGTGGGGAAGTGTATTTTCTTTACGGCCGTCCCCACACGGCACGTATTATAAAGTATTTAACATTACTTATTGTGTTTTGTATATAGAAGAATGTTATTATTATCATACTAGTAATACACAATAAAGATCTATAAAATAAAACGTTTATACAGATTTTAAAAGTAGGTAATAAAATATCGTAATTCGTTAAGGTATTTTGAATATAATTCACAAAAGATATGTATCTATAAATAACACAAAATGTAGCCTTACAGCTTTTAAACTGACTTTCTAAAGCCAGTATGACCCCGTGACACTCACTAAATACAATTTTATTACTTATTATCCTTTGTGCGCTATAAATTAACAGAGTCGAGTTTGTAAATCATTGTTAATGGTTGTACTGATTTTATTTACACTTGGCTTTATTCGGGAAAGAGGCTGGAACGTAAAAAAGTGTAACCCTAAAGAACTACTTTTTGGATTTCTTTTTATTGGGTGGTCGAAAGGTACACTGTTTTTATAATCACTTGCTACCGCGAGATGGACACCTGTTTTGAAGAAACAAAAAAACTATAACGTGTTAGAATCACAGTGCTATCGAAGTTTGTTCCGGCGTTTCTTCTCATCACTTGCCAGATTGTTTGTGTCTTGTCTCGAAGCGCTAGTAGGGCCCAAAAAATAAGGACACATGTTCTGGCCCCATTTGGGCTAATAATGTTATTATAATGACGTTCTTAAGTGGCAATTTTAAGTCCTAAATTGAATAAATGATTTTTGACTTTGATTTTGACTTTGGGACAGTAGAAAGGTATATTATACAATTGTATATTTGTTATTCGGACAGTAATAAGGGGGCTTGTTAAAGAGGGTTTCTACACTTTGTACCTTGTTCAACGCCAAATAAGTTTGTTTACAGTTTTTAACAATCTGTTAACTAAGGTCGCCGGTATACAGCCAGTCGGACGTCCGGCCCGGCTTTAACATTGCATAGCTAAAGATATGCAATAATACGAATGAGTTAATTAAAAAAAAAAAAACTACTGAAATTGCTGTTAATAAGAAAAGAAATAAGCCAGCAAATAAAAAAGTTTCTCAACAATCCGTCAAAGAGAGAAAGTAGGCATGTTGTTAAAATAAAATTGCAACATGACTTTCGAGTAGGTAATTTATGTTGTGCATTAGGCGCACGAAGTGACCTGTCAGTTTTAGACAGCCTATAATTGTCTAGGAAGTACTAAGATTACATAATTTGGTTTGAAATAATAACTAATTTGGCGTTACAATACTAATGCATCAGAATAATCCTTATAATAGTATTGCAAGCCGGATTTAAGTTATATAATGTTCATTATTATTTCATAGCTATTTGTTTTCCGGCACCATTTTGTTTCCTCTGACAGGCATTGCAACAACTGTTATGAACATTGATGCATTAGATTTGTGCTAGAGATTATTAAGGTTAAGATGGTGTGTAATTTAGATTGATGAAGATACATTCGACAGTCTGCAGTTGTGCTGTTTGTACGATAAATAACAGTATTATCGAGTATGATTTGACGCAGTTTGTCTTTGTCAAAACTAGTGCAGGAAAATCAAAAATATTTTTAACCTACGAGAAGTTCTTTTTGTTTAATTATGCTGTTTTCTTAGTATTCATTAATAAGGTGTTATTTAAAACTGATTAGAAATAGTAATTATAATTTAATTACCAATCAAAATATAATTATCCAAATAAATAACTTAGGCAAGCAAAACGTTGGAGCATAAAAAGTTAATTAAACAATCTTGTATTCGCGATTTTACATTATTATGAAGGATTTTTGAGGTCAAGAATAAAATCAAATATTTTACAATTATTGAACATTTGTATCTTTGAAACTAACAGTCTACGTTATTGTTACTATAAGCCTCTCTCTCTACCACCTACAAAATAAATCGATTCTTTGAAGGTAACCCCTGTCTAAGAGCCACGGAAGTCTGATAAAAATCAGTAGCTAGCCTTTTTAAAATTTTTAATGTCATTAATGTAGAACACAATCAAGCCAAATTTAGCTTTACCAAACCCAAGTCTGTACTAATAATCTGCCTAAGCTGAGATGAATAATTTTAAATCATTTACATCTATTAGCAATTATTCTGAGGCGGTCAAGAAACTATCCAGGCGATAATGAATCAATCTTGGATAAAATAGTTAATAAGGGAGGTAAAGGCGGTAGAGGTAAGTCGGAGAGATTAGCTCACTGATTGAGCTGTCCTCCAGATAAGTTGGTATAAGTGATGTTATAGAACGGAGACTTTATAATGCCGGTGATGGAAAATGAACCATTATGAGTAAAAGCGGTAATGTACAAATGCTAGATGAGCTAAAATTAAAGTAAAGTAAGTAATAAACATAATACTTCAGGGCACTTGCCTTACCTCAATTATGGTATGTATGTGATGTAACGCAAAATGTTATTTTTCAAAATGTTAAATTTTTTTTATTAAAAAACACTACTTCCGTTTAAAAGCGAACTAAAATCAGTGGAAAATAGGTTTGCAGTTCGTGGATCTTTGGTATATAGGTTTAATATAATTATTAACGGCACTCAGGCCGGATATTATTGCGTATATAATTCACTATATTGTTTTATATGACATTATTTGACGACCTCCGTAGCCGAGAGGCGAGCATACCGGACTTGGTGTCGCTATCTCTGAGGTCCCGGGTTCGATTCCCGGTCGGGTCAATGTAGAAAAATAACTTTTCTATATTGTCTCGGGTCTGGGTGTTGTGGTACCGTCGTTGTTTCTGATTTCTGTAACACAAGTGCTTCAGCTACTTATCGTAGGATCAGAGCAATGTATGTGATGTTGTCCAATATTTATTTATTTATTTATTAGAACGTAAGGATTCTAACGATACTTCATACAGAAATCGGTTACGGCGTTTAGTCGTTATAATGTGGAATAAAGAAACTCACACACATACACATACATATTTACATGAACATGAAAAAAGTTATAAATAAATATTGGACAACATCACATACATTGCTCTGATCCTAAGGTAAGGTAACCAAAGCACTTGTCTTATATGAATATATGTATCCCTATGTTTATACCTTAGAAACATTACACTCCTTTCTGGGCAGTCGTGTGGATAAATGCAGAATAGCAATATAAACTATGAACAGACGAATAAAAATATTAGACAGAATCAAAATCGAGAGTAGCAACGTTTGGTAATTAGATTAACTACTCAAGCAAATATGATTTGTAATCAGACCACGGATTTTAGGGAAAATACAAACATATTTCGTTCTATCTTGAAACCAACAGAGGAATCGTGCAAAATGCAAACCAATGCTTAGGCTACTGAATTATCAATACGTTGAATCCCAAATTCTAACGGAAGTTTTTACTGAGCAAAGTAACGTTATTTACCGTGTTACTATTCTGAAGCTATTATTTATGCTGTGCTGAGTTATCTATCCATTTCAATGTTATAATAATCATAACAAATTGGTTATATATACGAAACTAAATCTTTTGTATTTACACATAGCCAGATTTATTTTCCGTATTAAAAGTTTTATGTGTTGCTGTTACCAGGATTGAGACACATTTCTTATAAATCTAATTGAATCACATTTGCATAAGTTTCCTCAACAATAAACAAAAATTTCAATGACACTCGATCTACCCAACCTGTCTCAACAGGCATCGTAGGTGCGGTCCGTTTTTTGCATCTTCCGTTCAAACCGGTTCCTGCGTCTTCATTGAAGCCTTACTCTTTTTGGAGTGCACGGTGAAATCTTAATCTCGTGTGAAACGGTTTTTGAACTTCACAGTTGGGTCTTTGATTTAAAGATCAAGGTTCTGTTTTAAATAATTCAAATTTACATCCTCCATTTTTCAGAATGTTGTCCTATTCGGATCAATTCAACTAATATTTCACATTTCTACATACCGTTAAATATGTATCTCTTATCTTATAGTTTTAACAGTTTTTTTACATAATATGTTTGTTGTGGACTGTAATGGTTTCTTCAAACTCCGACTTTGTTGATCAAAACAAAAACAACTATATTATACTCATACTATACTATATTTATTTCAGACTTATGCCTATTTATATTGACAAAATCATCCCTACGCTAGTGACTATTGCCCGATACTCTGTCGGCCAATCAGCGCGCTCCGATTTGCACACGGCACCAGTGTGCCGTCTCCTTCCCTCTTATAGCGGCGTCTTCGTCTCGCGCCGCGATGCTCCGCCCTCGTCTCCTTGCTGAGTCGTCCGTTACAGCTCTCCCCCCGGCGAAGACTCCGTCGCAGCCCTTTCTACGGTCAGGACGGCGAGCTTTGTGGTGGGCCGTCGGAAGACTCCTCCTCGCGTGCGAACGTCAGCGCTACGTACTCTGCCATCCGGACCAGGATACACTTTCTGAACAATCCCGCGCGGCCAGGTGTTGCGGGGTAGCGCAGCGTCTACGATGATAACCAGGTCATTCTCTTGCAGTGGACGTTCGTCCGATGCAGCCGCTTGGCGTGGTACGAGTGTCGGTAAGTACTCGCGAACCCATCTTCTCCAGAATTCATCGGCGATACCTTGGCTAGCGCGCCAAGTCTTGCGGTCGGCCGGCTGACATGGCCCGGTGTGTGGCAGGCCCGTTGACGACCCCAGCAGGAAATGGTTTGGGGTAATCGCCTCAGGGTCATTAGGTTCAACCGAGACATGGGTGAGCGGCCGTGCGTTGACGGAATACTCTGCTTCAGTCATTACGGTCTGTAGCACTTCTTCCTTTGGTGTCTTTTCCAGCAGCACTGCGGTAAGAGCTGTCTTCACTGATCGGACCAGGCGCTCCCAAGCTCCCCCCTGGTTCGGTGCTCCTGGAGGGATGAATCGCCAGGTCATGCGGTGTAGTTGACCCAACTCTTCTAGTGCAGGTGCCCACTCTTTATAAGCGGCGCGAAGTTCTGCATCTGCGCCCCGGAAATTGGTAGCGTTGTCGCTCATCATTACCGCGGGCCATCCTCTGCGTGCTGCCATTCTTCTAACCGCCATGATAGCGGAATCTGTGGACAGGGAGCCCACTAATTCCAGGTGGACAGCTCGGGTTGTGAGGCACGTAAAGAGTGCACCCCACCTCTTCTCACGTCTTCGTCCGACAGCGACAATCATTGGTCCAAAATAGTCAACCCCGCAATTCGTAAACGGCCGTCGATAAGGGTCTATGCGCGCCGTCGGCAGGTCTCCAAAGATTGGCACCCGTGGTCTTGCCTTTCTGAGGCAGCAAAAAACGCAGTTTTTAGACACGTTCCGCACTGTTGTTCGTAGGTGCAAGATCCAATACCGCTGTCTAAGGTCATTGACGATACGTTCTCTATTCGCGTGTCCAGCAGTTTCATGTTCCCGTTGGATGAGCATGCGGGTGAACGGGTGGCGTCCGTCCAGCACGGCAGGCTCCTTCATTGGTTCTGGCACATTTATTGCGCTTATTCTGCCGTCCAATCTTAAAGTTCCGTTCTTGATTTTCGGGTCGAGCTTGTATAATCGACTAGACTTCGGAATGCGCTTCCCGTTTTCTAGTAATCCAACTTCCAGTGGGAAGCTATCTCGTTGGCTTTTCTTGATCCACAGCTGTTCTGCCTCTTCCAGGTGGCGGACTTCAAGTCGCTTCGCTCGCCCTTGGCACTTCTCGATAAATACAAGGACGTATGCCGTCGCGCGGATGAGCCTCTCGAACGATGAAAAGCGGCTGATATCCGGTAGGTAAGTTGCCTTTGGATGTTCGTAAGTAAGCGTGACAGTTTCTTCTTCTGGGTCAAGTTCCTTGTTTTCTTCTTGGGGCCAAGTCTCTTCAGGTCTACAGAGAAAACTCGGCCCTGTGAACCATCGGTCGCTTGCAGCTATCGAGTTGCTCTTCAATCTAGTTGCGTCGTCGGCTACGTTTAGTTCGGATGGTAGCCAACGCCACTGCTCACTCTTCGTGCGCTCCGCTAACTCGCCGAGGCGGTGCGCGACAAAGGGTGTGTATCGTCGTGCATTTTGTCGAATCCAATGCAGTACGGTGCGGGAGTCACTCCAGAATGTGACGCTGCTAGGCTGCAACTCATGTTCTGCGGCGATGACCTCCGCGAGGCGTGCCCCGATAACCGCAGCTTGCAGTTCCAGTCTCGGGATGCTCTGTTTCTTGAGCGGTGCTACCTTTGCTTTCGCTGCGACTAGGATTACGTTCACCGTGTTATCTGCTTTCGTGAATCTCCAATACACGGCAGTCGAGTAGGCTTGTTCACTGGCGTCACAGAAAACGTGCAAGTCTCTTCGTTCATGGCTGCCGAGTTCGTAACAACGGGGCAGACGTATCTCGGCTATGCTGTTTGTTAATTCTGAGAGCCATTTTCGAAAGTCTTCTGCTTCAGCGGCGGGCAGCGGTTCGTCCCATCCAATCTTATTTCGCCACAGATTTTGCAAAAGTATCTTCGCTCTGATCGTGAAGTGGCTCAGTAGTCCGAGAGGATCGTATACGGACATCACGGCGCTGAGGGCTTCTCTCTTAGTTGGCGTTCTGTTATTCTTTACTACTTGCTTCGGTACCTTAGCAAGATTCGTGTTGAAAGCTAGCTCGTCTCTTTCAGCGTCCCACAGCAGTCCAAGCGCCTTGTCTGATGGCGTTGCTAGATGTGTGGTCGCTTTGGCTCTTAGCTCATATGGGACCTCCGCCAATACTTCTTGTTCGTTGCAGTTCCACTGTCGTAGGTTGAAACCAGCTTGCTTGTGGACGAAAGTCACCTCCTGGATCGTTTTCTTTGCAGTTGAGATATCCTCGTAGCTCTCTACCAGGTCATCCATGTAGTGGCTACGTGTTATGGATTCGTAGGCTGCCGGGTGGGTATGCACAAAGTCTTCAGCGTTCCGGTTGCGCACACTGTGAGCCAAGAATGGGGAACTGGAGGCTCCAAAGATCATTGACGTCATCTTTAAGACCTGCAGCGGTTTATTTGGATCTTCTCGCCAAAGAAACATCTGGGCCGGTTGGTCGTCTGATCTGATCTTAATTCTGAGGAACATCTCTTGAATATCCGCCTTCACTGCTATTGGCTTCTCTCTGAATCGGAACAGGATACCTGGCAGCGGTCGAAGAAGGTCCGGTCCTTCCAGTAGGAAGTCATTCAAGCAGACTCCGTGTGACTTTGCAGCGGCATCGAAGACTAGGCGGAGCTTTCCCGGTTTATTAGGGTTAAAAACCGGGAAATGCGGCAGATACCATTTTCTTGGGTTCCGTTCTTCTGTCCCATCGCAGGCTTCCGCGTAACCTTTCTCTTTCAGGGCTTCGATTTCCTTCTTATATTGTGCTGCGAAGTCTGGATCTCTGGCGAACCTGCGCTCTAGTCCAATAAGTCTTCTATAGGCGGCGTTGTAACTCGGTGGCGTCTCCAGGTCATCATTGCGCCATGGTAGTCCGACTTCGAATCGGCCGTCGGTCCGTTTGGCCGTAGCTTCGAAGTTCTCGATGGCACGTTGATCTTCTTTCGTTATCTTAGTGCAAATAGACACGCCTAATGAGTCAATTTTAAAGTGTTCCTCCATCATTGTGTCCAGACGGCTGTCAGGCACGTCGTTCTCATCCACGCCGCGTTCAGGCATGAATAGGTGCAGGACAGACTCTGTATCTCGTCTGTGGATAGTGCGCGGTACCGTTCCGTGGATCGCCCACCCCAACGTGGTCAGCGAGGCGGCTGGTTGTTTCTTCTTTCCCATTCTGAGTTGTCGTGATACTATTAGGTGCCAATTGTCAGCACCGATAAGCAGTCGCGGCTTCGACTTCTCGTAGCACACGTCGTCCGGATTCAGGCTACGCAGGTGCTCGTAGTTAAGCAGCTGAGTGGATATTGTTTGTGTATGTAGCACCAGCTGCGGGATAGTGCGCAGTCTAATTTGATGACAATCTTCTTGGTTCTTGCCTCGGATCTCGAGGTTGACTGACTTGCTTTTTTCTTGGCGTTGACTGGCGGCTACTCCTTTGATGTGTAGTGGTCGTGTCGGTCCCTCCGCTCCCAGATACAACGCCAGGTCTTCTTCGATCAAAGAGATGGTAGAACCCTCATCAAGGAGAGCATGAGTGTTAATGCTTCCCTTGGGTCCCGTTAAACTAACAGGCACCACCTTCAGTAGTACCGAAGCTCCTTGTTGATCTTCAGTGGCGGCGACGGACATCACAGTTTCGTTAGTGACTTGCAGTGGCTCAAGTGGTGAACTCAGAGGTGGCGATGACGCGGGTTCGGTGTGTAAGAGTTCGTGGTGTGGTCGGCGGCATCCGTTCACTCCGCATGGCTTTGCTCGGCAGTTCGTTCGTCTGTGCCGGCTAGCGATGCATTTGAAGCAAAGGCCTGCTTTTTTTGCTATTTCCCACCGTGAATCTGATGTCAATTTTGCGAATGTGTCACATTTAGTTAGTGTATGATTTCCTTCGCAGCTATAGCACTTGTATTGTTCGTTCGTCGCGGCGGCAGTTGTTGCGTACACCTCCACTTGTTTCTTTCGTGTATAGGTCTTCGCTGCTGGAGCTTGTTTCTGGTTCCCAGTCACGGTTGCTGACGTCGTGTATGTGTATCGCAGCGCCATGTCCGCTTCGCGCATTAAGAAGCGCGATAGCAGGACGATTTCCGGAGACATAGCATGTTCATGTTCATACGCGTAGTCGCACCATCTTGATCTTAAGTTTGGCGTAAGTTTATCCACGATATCCCTTATCAGCATTGGAAACTCCAGGTAACCACGACGATCTATATTCTTGAGAGCGCAGACTATGTTCTGAAGTCGTACGGCGAACGTGTTAAGCTCTCTCGCTGTGTTGCCCAGTCGTGGTAGCTTCTTAATGTCCTCTATCACTTTGTCGATGATATATTCGGGTCGGCCAAAACACTGCTCTAGTGTTTGCATGATTTGATCGGGGCTGCCACCGGTGTACAGGAGCTCGGTGACAGCTTCCTTTGCTTCGCCTTTCAGGCAATTTCGTAGGCGCGCCATGTTCTCGATGTCGCTGAAGTTGTAGACCGTAGTTGATTCTTTGAATGCTGCGGCGAATGGCATCCACTCGTTGAAAGCACCGGAGAAGTTAGGTAAGTCGGTCACCTGCCGCGGCACCGGTCGGTTTCTTGCCATCTTCTCGATTGCCTCCGCTAATTGCTCGATGCCCCTGCTTCGATTCCTGGTCGGTGTTGATGAGCGAGCTTGACGGCGTGCGTCTTCAAAGCGTACACCTCCGTGAGGCGGCTGCTCCCCCCGGTCGGCTCTCGGGGTGCGCGGTTCGCGCGCAGGCAGCGTGCTTTCTTTCGGCTCGGACGTTGTGTGCCCCAGAGTGGTAGTCGCTTCGACGATCCCTGGCGCTACGATGCTCTGTTGTAGCCAACTGTTGATGCGTTCATCCGGGTCCCCGATACTGGCGGCTTCCTCTTCCCGAATTGTTTCTACAGTGGCTGCTAATCGTTTCTTGACTAGCTCGGCTTCTAACTGGAACTCCCTCTTCCTTATTTCCGCTAACTGTTCTTCCGCTGCTAGCTGCGCGGTGCGTATTCGCGCCTCGGTGCTACCCGTTGATCGTCGTGACGTATGCGAGCGCGTCGGCGATGGCTCACGGCGCCGTTCGGCCGTAGTCGCTGGGCGTGCGGCGGTCGGTACGAGGGGTGCGGGAAGTGCTGTTGGTTCGTAAGTACGACTTCCTTCCCCTTGTGACGTCACCGGTCGCGATCTTGAGGCCGCGGACGGAGGTCTCGGTGGCGAGTGAAATACTCGCGCCTTGGCAATGGATAGCGGTTCTTCCGTGCCCTCCATTGCCCGCTCCTGGCTCCTGGTTCGTACCATTTCACTAGGGTACTGGCGGTTTTCTTCCATCCGGCTCGAAGGACCAGACTTTGTTGTGGACTGTAATGGTTTCTTCAAACTCCGACTTTGTTGATCAAAACAAAAACAACTATATTATACTCATACTATACTATATTTATTTCAGACTTATGCCTATTTATATTGACAAAATCATCCCTACGCTAGTGACTATTGCCCGATACTCTGTCGGCCAATCAGCGCGCTCCGATTTGCACACGGCACCAGTGTGCCGTCTCCTTCCCTCTTATAGCGGCGTCTTCGTCTCGCGCCGCGATGCTCCGCCCTCGTCTCCTTGCTGAGTCGTCCGTTACAATGTTGTTCTTAAGGATTTCATCTTTAAAACAAAGACTAAAATGAAAATCATTTAGGAACAGCTGTTAAATCATAATATATGTAAAATTGCAAGCTCATAGAGAGAAAACTAGCACATGTCCTGACTTTGATCCATGATAAACTATGAAATTGAAGTTAAGGATACAAAACCTGCTACCAAATCATGTCTTGCGAAAATCATTCTCCATTTTCCTCACGAAATGTTTTTGACGGAATTTAATACCCGAATGCTCTTTCCCGGACACAAATTCAATTCGCAAAAATGTTTCAAATGTAATAAACAGAAAAATCATACAAAGGGTTGGCAGAAAACAAAGTGCGTTGCTGTGAAGGGCCGAAAGGTCGGCCTTTGTTATCGTTGACCGTGTGTGTATGTCGTAAATATTACACAATGGAGTAATGAGCTCTAAAATGTTCACGAAAACTTCAATGTTAGTTTTGGTTCAAATATCAAGACTACATGTTTGTGTAAAAATGAAATGCTAATTTAGTCAGCAAAAGAGTAGTACTCTCACGTAATAGGCTAGTTTCCTGGGGCAACAAAATATTATTCTATTTAGTCCGTCCGTTAGATTATCAAAAAGTATTGGACACATATTTTGTCTTTTGTCAATCAAACAAAAAATTACGAAGATAAAGCGCATCAAAGTAAGCACGTAACGTCACGCCTTGCTAAAAAGTGTCGTAAGTCGTGACATTGGGCAGAACTTTAACGGGCTATATCTTCATAATTTTTTGTTTGATTAAGAAAATAAAAAATACGTGTCCAATATTTTCTGTTAATCCAGCTGACGAGTTAATTAAATTTTTTGGGACAACTAGCCCATTGCACTAACGTTATATGTTAACTTTGATACAATTTCAACAACATAATAAGTGACTGATGATGCTAAACATACATCCGACGTACCCTAGGGCACCTACTGGTTAAATAAAAAAAGATAAAGAAAAAGCTTATTTCAGAAAACAGTACTAAAGTCTTACCTAAGTTATCAAGTCGAACAGGAAAGCCGGTTTGCATAAACGAGTATCAATAATAAAAAACTAATTAGATACACGAACAGTAATTAATTATGATCACCCAAAAGCATATTTAGTTAGTCGTTGTAAACAAACAATTAACATAATAACTCAATATTTACTAAAAGGTTATGTATATTAATTTTATTTACGACTTTGCGCAAGCACTAGTCATATCACTACGATGATCTTTTACTTGAACGCAACGAACCTATTGGTCGATTTAAATTTTTGGTTCGAGTCAATTGAAAAAACAAAATTAATGGTTAAGTCTTCAGTGGCTGAGAGACGTCACTGGTAAAATACATAGTCTGGTATCTTGTGATACAAGGGTGTAAATTTATTACTTCGAAAGCATGGCAATTTGTGTTGTTTGGTACGTATAAAAAAAAGAATTTAGCAATTGCTAGTAGGTACTTTCTTAATTTTAAGGACTATGAGAACTGCCGTGATAAATTCTCAGTAAAAGAATTTCTGAATAGACAGTCACTATTCATATTCTTAGAACGGATTTGTGACCTCATTCTTTACTAATTAACTTCGATTCCCTTTCTTGTGCATTCTTTTACAAACGAACAAAAGGTTAAGGACTTTTATGTGAAGTGATTATTCACATCGAGTTCCCAATGACGCATCTTTGCTTATTAATACATTATGTAGATTGAGTTCTGTTAAATATTAAAAACCCTGGTTACCATTCACCAAGTCAAGCAAAGTTGTGTTGTTTGTTGTGGCAATTAACTTAATCTGTGGTCGTGGATGTTATTAAAATCAATGGATAGAAGTAGCACTTAAATATTTATGCATCAAAGTATAGATTTATAGTACTTTCAGATTTATTGTTTATATTTTTGTATATCACAGCCTTAATAATATGTTGTACAAAGTAATAAAGTTCACGAAATCAAGTATTTAATAATGTGAACATAAACAAATTCAAGTATCTGTCCTACATATTAAGTAGCAACAATTTTTTATTAGCATACATTGGTAATGGATTGCTTTTGAAACTTGTTTAGAGTAATTAGCAGTTTACGACAAAGGTAACAATTGACTTTTTAGTTATAGGTTACCCGACAATGTGCCAAAATTATTTAAGTATGTATAGAGGACTCGTATGGAAAGTGCTCGCGCCCGCGCGGTTTTTGCCGTTTTTTATAAATAGTGTATTTCTGTTGCCTCCTCCATTATAATATAATGTCTAATGTTGTATAATAATGGTAAGGAACTCTTCGTGCGCGAGTCTGACTCGAACTTGGCTGGTTTTTACACTTCAGTCTCACTAACTTAGAATTACGAAACCTACTCCAAAAAGTCCGACACGCACTTGGCCGATCTATATTTTGAACAGCATTAGCATCTCCGTTTTATGATTGTATCAACAATGCTATTAATAACAATGCTGCACTTAAGTCAGTAAAGCATTTAAAATAGGCAATAACTGATGAAGTAAAGTTTAACTTAGTTAGGTCAATCATCGTAAAACTTCATTGTTTCTGCCTCTGAGCCCCGCATTAATATTTCAAGACAATAAGTTAAACCTTTATGGCGCTGTTTAACTACTTAAAACTGCTTATTACTGGTCTTAAAACTAGTTGGTAAAGGAAAGTTTAAAATCTGTAAGTAAACTTAACTTGGAACTCGGCTCAACATTAGTGCTGTGCAGAATTTTGTCGACAGACTTCTAGAAACAACATTACATACTAACGTTGTTAACAAACTCTAGCTCAAACTCAAGCCTTCAAGAGACAGGTTCTTACCTAGCTTAGAGACTACCAGTAAATATAAGTTGTGAAACTCATGATTGTGAAAATAAATGATTTTATTTATTTATTATTATGTGAAGTATCGACTAGGAACAACGGTACAAAGCGCCAGGAGAAAGATATTGATACTGTGGACTTTTACACGATTGATTTATCGAGCCAATACAGTACAGATATACAATTTAAGAAAAGGTACATTTTTCTAGGTTTCTACCTGTCAGAAGCCCGTCTTTGAACTAGACATTATGTAGTCTGTGTATCGGAGAACGGGTTCGTCTAAAGGAGGAGCGCTATTGTTGGTGTTATAAACTACCTATTAACTACTATGATATTACATAATTAAGGAAATACCTTGTTTCCCAAACTAGACTTGGTCTGATTTGTTGGGATATCTTGCATCTGTGCCACCTCAATTATCTATGCCTGATAGCAATGATCTAAGTTATCGTAAACATACAACGGCTACGTCATTGTTATTATCTTTTGCTATCTGTCGATAAATTTTATCGGTATCCAGCTATTGAGCGGCAACACTACCTATAGTCCATCTGAGATGTTAGCTACCGCGAAACCTTTGTGGTTACTGAGAAATCAGATATTAATACAATGTAGGAACACGTGATCTGAAATTAGTATTCACTATGCTGCTAATATTAATTGCATAGATGCAAACTGCACTAGTAATAAGTACCTAGTATGGATACTAGGAAACTTACTATGATAAATGGTTACTTCTATTATTGTGATAGTAAATTGATTACACTACGATCTATAATATCAAATAAATACATTATAGAAAAGTATGAAAGTACAGTCAACGGTAGGTCAACCTACCCAAAAAGTTAAAGGTCATTGAATTTTTTTTTTTTTTTTTAAATAAATATGGACAACATCACATACATTTACAGAAATCAGAAACAACGACGGTACCACAACACCCAGACCCGAGACAATATAGAAAAGTTATTTTTCTACATTGACCGACCGGCAATCGAACCCGGGACCTCAGAGATAGCGTCACCAAGTCCGGTATACTCGCCTCTCGGCTACGGAGGTCGTCTTTTTTTGTTCAACAATTGATTTTCAACTTTAAATCCGACACATAGAGATCAATATCAAATGAGAAAATTAGACGTTTTGTAGTAGGTTGACGTGCTGTTGTCTGTACCCACAAATAACTTATATTAAACTTAGAATTCTATTGCTAAGTAACAAAAAATTTAATAAAAATGTTTTATGGACATTTTACTCTTGGAACAAAAGTTGTTTATTATGGTGAATATAATATGTTTACAATACTTGTTAATTCCTTGTTATCCTTGATTTAAAAGACGTCCTGTATACTGGAATTTGAACTCACAACTCCCGGATGTCAGAAGACATCATAATAGCTACCTACTCCTACTAAAAATGGGTATTGAAGATATTAAAGTAAATACCTAGTTAGGAAACAAAATGATATACCTACCTATTTTTAATTTTATTTGGAGTAGGGCCACAGAATACTAATAGTACCCTACCATACCATAATAGTACCATACCCTACCATAGGGTAGGGCCAAATAAAATTTAAAAGTAGGTAGGTACCTTCTTGAACAAAATTTCAGAGGGACACGGTTTAACTGTTCAGGCGTCAATTAAAAAAGTGTTACAAAAAGTAGAAATAAAATCACGATCACTCTTCACTTGAAATGTAAAATAAATGACTTAAGTATTATTACGTATCAGCCCTTTTAGACAAAATAAAAAATGTTCTAAGTTAGATGTTATTTGAAGACATATTGATATAATATTTACTTATTTTTAGTTTAGTTAAATGTAAAGGCAGGTAAAATTTATTACTAGATTTGTGTTTTCCTAATTTACAAACGTGGTTCAAATAACTACACAAACACAGACCAAAGTCATTAACCTCATTATTGTATTTTTTTAACAACACCTAAGTACATCAATCGGTTATTCACTTATCATAAAGATATGTAGGGTTTGCAAAAAGTTATCAAGATCAAGTGTTTTTGTTTTGAACTTTGAAATAATTTATTCACTATAATTTTGTCGTAAAATGATCAAAAACGGTAGGTATACCTACCTATCTACCGGTACACCCTTAAAGATAATAATGATATGGCAATAAAGTTAAATATTAATAAAATATAATTTTGCCTTTAACCTTCGTTGAATGATTAATATAAAATAATGTTTTAGACTTCTACTAATTCATTTATCGTAATGAAAAATGTAGGCATAATGGCAACAATGATTATTTGTACTATATTAATATTAATGATATTGTGTCGTCAGCTACTAAATTATTTGCTGATCTAATTTAAAAAAAAACCTTATTGTAACTACTTCAAAAATTATATACTCCATTACATTTCTTACATCTAGTCATTCATATTACGCATAATACTTAAGTATACTTAAGCACAATTGTCAAGAACTAACTAAGTACATACTATCTTGTTATATGACAAAGTTATGTACACAATAACTATTTAATCAGTTGTTTGCGATCACTATTGCCGACTGTCAGAATGCGAGTAGGAAACTCCAAATCCCTGTTTTTACCAAACAAAACATTTATTGCACAACTTGGTACTTATTTAGAACAAAACTTTTTGTCGCAGTTGCGCAAACAAATGGTAGTTACGATCTCGTGCACACAATCAATAAAAATCCTCGATAGATTACAAAAAACGTATCGGAAAGCGAAACGCCACGTCAAAAGATACCTACATTACGACAATAGAATGATAAGAAAAAAACTTGCACTAACCGTAAAAATCCGCTCACTTGCTAAGCAGTACTACCTGAGATCTTTGTAGCATTCCAAAATGCACAACAACAAATCCGTAAACACTGGGTATTAGATAATATTCACAGTAACAGTTTTTACACTGTCAAACACTGGTGCACAATCGCAAGAACACGGAAAAAAGTATTTGAAAATGTTTTTCACGAAAGTTTCTACGAGAATTTTGGGAGCGCGCGACGCAACCTCACCGAACGGCGTTTAGTCTCGAACTAAGGACCGCGTGTGCGAGTGAAAGGACGAATAAATTTAGAATGGACTAACTTGACGTAAGAAAGAGACGAAAGATAGTGGAATGAAGTTAGCGGAATGGCAGCGGCATGACCGAGAATGACCACATGTTTCGCATTTGGTTTAATACAATCGTTGTTGCACAAAACAAATTGAGAGTTGGCGCGTTTTTGTTGCGGGCCACGTGTTGCGAGTCTTGCGAGTTAACGTTTTTTTTTAAAATAACTTAATAGCTTTCAGAAGTGTTTTTTTACAAACAGCTAATAGGACTCACTCATATTGAGTATATAAAACCAATACTAGGTACGTGTTTTCTTGAGCAACTCAAATAGGCACCATTTCCAAATGCAAAATTTAATATTTATTCCATTTGGCATTCAGTACCTAATAACAATTTTCCGTGGGTTTCGTTTCGCTTATAACAGATTTTAAAATGTAAATGTACCTAAATAAAACTTGTCACAACTTAGTGCAAAGCGCATATAAATGCAAATTTTACATTTTCATAACGAAAGTAGCTGAAAAGTGTGCAAGAATATATTAAGCATAGCTCATAGCGCGGCACTATGAAAAACCTCGTTCATTTTTCAGATAGCCCCAACTTTTTCTAAAAAAGTTGTGCGCGCTTTTACGTAGAGACCGCTAACATGTGACAAGTTTTTTGAATTAAAAATGTCTCGAGTTATACGATAAAATTTGGGTTTAATAATGTCATCTTTTTAATCTATCGCATCACGCGTAAACGGGTGGAACAATTTCGCTAATTCTTTTTTTTGTTGTGTTAATTATAGTCAGGAGAAGGTTCTTTTAAAAGAAAAATTTTAGAAAGTTGTGCAGAAAATCCTTTATAAATAAACTAAAGACCACGCGAACGAAGTCGCGGGCAACAGCTAGTTAAGTATAGGTATCAGTATTGAAGTAGTATGTAATGGAACAACATTCCTCAACATTCTTCATTTCCATTCCCATCTGTACAATTCCACTTGAAGATCAAAAGAGTGTTAATGCCAAGTGGTATTCTACCAGGGTGTTAGAAAAAGTTCGCGAAAGACGACCCAAAAGCCGCGGTCTCCTACATCATGACAACGCTTCTTCACACACGGCCAACAAAACAAAGTCATTTTTAGCTTCCGAAAAAGTACAACTCGTCACCCCCCCTCGACGCCGGGGCTATCCCCGGTCTAGCACCCTGTGATTTCTGTATTTTCCCCAAATTCAAAAATTTGATGGGAGGTTTTACTTTTATAGTCAATCAGCACGTAGAAAACATGCCTTCAGATCTGTGGTCCTCCTGTTTTAAAAAATGGTTCGATCGCATGAAAAAAATATGTTTAAAATGTAAAGGAGAGTATTTTGAAAAGCAATAAACATAATATTTTGGTTATAACATGTTATTTTTTAAGTTACGCAAAACTTATATATTACACATTTTATATTAAAGCAAGATCCCAGTGCCGCCAGACTTTACCTATTTTTTAAGTCACAAAATATGTCGGATCGAGGTTAGCTTTACTGACGCGACGGCTAATTTACAGGTACCAGGCACCTGATTCAGAACCGTTCGGTAACAAATAGTCGACCGAAAAACCACGTGACACTATATGATTTAGTATTAATGTCACGTAATTTACCGCTTGTCAATTCGTTATAGTCGGGGGCCTCGTGCCAAAATTCCTTAAGAACATTAGGTACCTTATTTCATAGAGTCTGACCGCCTCACTCAGAGACGTCATTAAGAATCTTCTTCTAAGTTGACAAAGCGGTATGAATGGTAGATGTGGGGGCGGATATATCTCGCCTTACAATTTCTCGCCATTTCTTTCTATTGATTGTTAATCTAGAAGACTCGTGTAAGGGGCTGCCCACAGAAGACTTGATCTGGTCTGTCCATCGCATGGGTGATCTACCACGTGGCCTGGTGTTATCCGCTCTGCCCTGCATTACCAGGCGCTCTAGTGAATCGCCCCTTCGCCTCGAGACATGACCAAAAGAACGTTAGGATGCAAGCCTGCACCAGTTCAGATAGACGCTATTTGATGCCGAGTTCTTGAAGTACCTATAGATTCGTTTGTCCAAAACTCAGTCCACGATACTCCAACCATTTTCCTCCAGCACTACATCTCCAGAGCGTCTATTAACAATAAAGTGTTGATAAGCATTTTTGTTTATTTAATAATTGTCATTATTTGTATTGACTTAGTATTACAGACTACGTAATCATCTCATCATGCAAACGTAATCGAGATACAATAGAAAGTCTATTGTTTTGCGGTTTCATGAGACCGTTTGGATGTTGACAAGTTAAAGTGACGTCTCAGAGTACGTGCCTGCTGATTTTTATGTATGTACAGAAAAATAACTTTCATTACATAATGATTATGGATATCTTCTTTAGTAGCAAAAGATAAAAAAGAGGAAAAAGTACAAAGTGGCTGGTTCAATTTGGCCTAGTCTCCCTCACTTGTTTGTAGGGGGTATCAATTTCATCGCAGAATATTTTCTAAAGTGGAAAAACAAATGAGATTCTTTACTTTACGCTTATTCAGTTACTATGGGAAATAGGTAGGTAATAGGCTAGTTTCCTAAAAAAATCTAATTTGTCCGTCAGTTGGATTAACAGGAAATATTGGACACGTTTTTTTTCTTTTGTCAATCAAACAAAAAAATATGAAAATATAGCCCGTTAAAGTTCCGCGTAACGTCACGCCTTGCGACACTTTTTAGCAAGGCGTGACGTCACGTGCTCACTTTAATGCGCTTTATCTTCGTCAGTTTTTGTTTGATTGACAAAAGACAAAAGATGGGTCCAATATTTTTTGATAATCTAACTGACGGACTAAATAGAAGAATATGTTTTTGACCCAGGAAACTAGCCCATTGTGGAAGTCAGCCTGTTTGAATTTTTCAAGTGATAATCTTATTAACTTTTTTTTATACGTTTTTTTTACCTATAACTAAACTTAATACCAAACTTTAGGAAATAGATCTTTACAAAATAAATTATAAATAAAAAATGGTAGATTAAATCGGTGTTCAGCAGCAGTAATCTGTTTAAATACTTTTATGTTTCGTGTTGATGATGAATTAGAACTAAAACAGACATAAAAAATATTATTTATTTATTTAAAGAATTTCAACCGACTTTAAAATAGGCTAAACAGAATAATTTTACATAATCACACAAATTTTTAAACTTAGTTATTTTTTTAGTTAGTGCCAGCTTAGGAGAATTTAAATGTTTTCGTTCGTACTGACTAAAATTATTACAGTTGTTATTTTTAGAATTTAGTTTTTGGAAGACGGTTCCTGTTTTTGTAAATTAAAATCAGAGCTTATGGTTAGGCCCCAGAATAAAGTTTTCGCGGTTTCAAAGACCAATTGCTAAATTAATTAATCCCGGTTTTATTTAACAGCACAGTTAAATAATAAACTAAGTTAATTAGCACGTACACTTCAGCAGTACTAAACTCAGACACACACCAACCAATAGAAGTTTAAATGTCGTGACGTCTATTACATAGACATATTAATTATCAAGGTTGTTAAAGAAAGCATCAGAAACCCCCAAAAATCGTACGGAAAACAACTACCTTGGTTTACTATATTACACACAAAATTTTCGAATTTTCTAAAATGTCGGATTCCAAACTTTATCTGTAACACAGCCAAGGGCCAAGAAAACGTGGAGAAACAGTCCTATGAACATTACAACTGTAATCGTTTGCAGGACTGCCGAAACACTTCCACATCGGTTCTTATTCTTATTCCGTTGCTGATTGCTTTGTGGACAAGGTAAACTTGGACTTTTAAAACGAGATCATAAAAGTAATGAAGTTGTATAATAAAAACAACAATACGTAGGTATAAATATTCCGCAGTATATTACAAAATAAAAAAGGTTATATAGTTGCCATATTCTTGTCTATGGCGACATGTGTTCTGTGGTCGCTGGGGCATTCTATGGGGGAGGCCTGTATCTAGCTGTGGAATTCTAAAGGCTGGTGAGAATGATGGTGACTAAATAACTATTTTTAAATGCTCTGCTATGTTTTGGACTGGATTAGTGAGACAAATTTTCAATTAATTCAATGACAAATAAATAATTCTTTATTATGTAATTGCTGTGATCGTTTGCAGAATTCATTATTTATTTAAAATGTTTAGCCGTGCAGTAGGTGCTAAGGATTGCTCGATTTATCTGATAATAAGAATATTATCTCCATCATAAGAATACCTAAGACATTCCCATCAATTTTAGGGGCATCATCATCATCGTAATTAATTTCAGCAATAGGACGTCCACATCTAAGTTTTCTGATACAAAAAGATTGATTCAATGTCAGCAGCAGAGCCCTATAGCAACAAACTATACTATATACACCATAATTTAGTTATGGAGCCGTTAAAATTAGCCACATTTCAACATAATCATTTCAGTAGAGTGGCTGTGAAAAGAAGCCTTTGCTCATCGCAGTGGGGCAACTAAAAGGCTTGCAAAAAGTAACATTGTCGCTATTTCGGAGTAGTTGAAGAGCTGTTAAGGTCCTTTCACACAGTAAAGTAATTCTCTACAGAAAAATCACAGGAAAAAAATAACTATAAGATAAGACTTGATTTTGTAATGAGGCTAAGGATATTTTTGACTAAAAATCAATTTGGAAAGTCTAAAAGTTAAATCTGGTCATGTTTTTCTACCCCTTCTAGAATTTTTAAATAATTTTCATTATTATAATATTGATTGGTCGCGCTGTTTATCATTCAGCATTGATTATTTAAATTCATCGGATGGCACAAAAGGGTTAAAAAGGTCTCAAAGTCAATTTTTTCGCTGCAGCCACATGCGCTCCACATCTTAATCAATCACCACCTTATCAAGTAGACTATAGGGTTCGATTCATACCTCCACAGTGCCATTTTTTTCATGTAATTATTCTTTTAAATCTCAGTGTAGCTAGTTCTCAAACGTGAATATTTCAGCTGCACTAATTCCCGTGCTCCGAACAATGTCCGACGCGCGTCAAAGGCTGCAGCGACAAAGCCTTCCCTCTTACACAGAAGCCACTTGTACAGACCTGAGAGGAGCGGTCGCTTTTCGCCATTAATTTCCCTAATTCTGGTAGAATAGAGCAATGTTTCGATTCTGAAATACCCTAAAATTGATGCGTGGTTAGCTTTTGTCCCTATTTAACCTTTTAAGCGCTTGGTTTGATATCAATTGCCGTGCCCCTAGCGCCCGACTAGTAATCGGTAAAATACCTAATACCTACAAAAAATAGGGAGGTTTTTTTAAGTTTATAGAACTAAAAAAAACGATAAATACAAATGCATGTTTCTGCCGGATAAATATGACACTGGTGGTACGGGCACGCAAGCAAATATTTGTCGGATGAATCCGACAGAAGCGGTAAATGGGTTAAAATGTAAGCATGATTCATTTGGAGGTGCTTCTTTCACAATAATTATATTTATTTTACAATGATTAGACAATAATTATGCATCAGACATCACTCCAAATGTTATGGTCTCAAAGTAAGGAACAAGAACCCGTGTTCCGAAGTACCTGACAGCGAATTTTTGCCTAGGCATCTCCCAGTACTGTACCCAGGCTCGAGCTAATTTAATATAATCTTTCTATGGTTTAACCTCATAGTTGAGGTGAGGTCTGTGCCCTACAGTGGGACGTATATAGGCAACCTTTACTTTTAATTTACTTTCTATAGTAAGTCATCCAAAGACTATAGCTTCTGTTTCAGTACAAAGAGTTCTCTAAGGGTTAACACTAAATCCGCACCTTTATTTTTGAGGGCAGGTTTTAACTCCGCCTTTTACCGTTCGACTCCTGAACTGCAGTTGTCTGGAAAATTCTCTCGGACTCGAACTAGGGGTAAACACCGCTTGTTAGGAGCGCCGTCTTCGGCAACTTTAGTCAGGAATTTGTTTAGCAAATGCAGTAATTGGCGGTTCAAACCTTGTTATTAGAGTAAGAGTGTTATTAGTGTAAACTCTATCGTTTGCCACTGGAGTGTTTGAGCTACACAAAATGCTTCGGTAGTTTGATACACTTATAACTTGAGATCTTTTAATACCATAGCAAGTACTTGTATATGATGTGATGTAGTATGTAACAGCAGAACTGTTTAGGCAATGGTCTCTTTCTCAACTTACATTAGGAATCCAAGTTGTTCTATGGAATCTAGCTTCTTTTCTTTTGGCTGCTGTCCATCGAATTTTTCGGCACGCCGACTGGTAACGGCGACTGCAGTAACCTCTTGTCGTCAATAAGCTTCAACCTACTTTTACCTTCTTTTTATGTCTGTTTTAGTTCAAACCCTAACTTCACTTGCCTAACTAATTATACAATCAAATCTTGGAAGTCGTGTTAACCCTACTTCTATATACAGTGTGTGGCCTAGAACCGGGGATAATATTCAAAACCGAGACTCTCTAGAGTATTTGTATTTTTTCTGAAAAAAATCCAGTCAATCAAAACCCATGCAATAAGAATTTAAAGGTACGATTATTGCAAAACGATATTATTGCTAACGTTGTCAATGTCGTGTCATAGAGACGTTCCGAGTAGCTCCTAATAAGTACGATGCAGATGAACTCAATCAATCAAGTTGAGCGGAACTATTGCATTGTTTGCATTACATTGAATTTACGATTAAGTTTGTTAGAAAAAAACAAAAAGTAGTTTTAATTTTATTTTAGTTGGAACCATAGTGATTCAATTACTAATGAACTATAGAGCTTCTGTTTTCCATATTATCCCCGGTTCCAGGCCACACACTGTAGAGTTACATTGCAAAGGGGTCTTTAGGAGTGGCTCAGAATCAGTAACTTACTCGTACTATGCAAAGAACAAAAATATTTTTTTTACATTTAATGAGTTCTATCCGTTGTTAAAAATCGTACGCGTGGATAATTTAACTCATTCATGAAAAAAATGCACTGTATGTGCACTGCGTAAGGTCCTTGTAGGCTCGCCGTACCTACGCCTCTGATAAATGACCGCGCGGCTTTCGTAGTCTCTCTATTGACTTCATTTTCGGATATTTTAAAGTAATTTTTTTTCGTAACGTACGATTATTAAAATTAATAATGATTAAGACGCTTCTTTAAATTGTTCCCTAGATTTTAATTTAAAATTTAGCACCCCTTTGCAATGTAACCCTGTATAGATTTGAAACCTACATTTAAAAAGAAATTACGCCTACTAATATCTACTAACAAGTAATTTTCTAAGTAGCAGCTAATTAAGTAGCATAAGTTACATATTTTTAAGATTTTTAAGTTAAGGGACGCCTTACGCTCACAATTCCAACTATATTTGTTTGCGCTTTTCGTGGCAACCTGTAATTAAGGCCGCACCATCCCTTGTATCACCAATCTTCTAACTTTTAGCTTTTAAGGTGTATGATCTTGTTGGTTGTCCAAATAAATAAAATAAATAAAAATAAAATAAAACCTTGTAAGTGTGTGTGATCCGGATTACAGTAATAAAATTGATACCGTAGAGCTGATTTGATGATAACGCCAGGAGGTGCTCAGTTGAACACTTAAATGGCTACACGTGAAACTTATTTCGGCTCTTTTGATTTGTTTCTTCCTGTCCAATACACATAAAAGTGGGAAAGAAAAACTTCTTTCAAATCCAGAATAATCCTTATGACTATCATGTTTAAGTAGACTTTTTTTGAGAGTTAATGTTACGTCTTTTCCTTAAATGCAGAACTTTTTTGGCATGGCAACTAACTCCTTTATTTTCGTATAAATTAGGGGAAAAGAATAGTTTCCTCCATACTCAGGGTAAGTACAAAACAACATAACAACTGTACTTATTTTGAAAAACGCTTGTGTAGCCGCCATTTTTACATTTTCGGCGACTCTCGCAGGACATTGAGGTAATTTATATTTGTAACGTCCTGTTTATGGTTGAAGTTGTCCTGTTTTTCCCTGGGTGTAGTATTTATGTGTTGTTTACCGTGATAACTAGGAAACGGCACAGGAAGAACTAGGTACGCGTTATTTATGCAGAGTGCGAATGGATTGTTTTGTTGTTCATGCGAAAGTGGTCTTCGTTATTATTTAACGTATGAATATGTTTGAGAAGTTCATTCACTGCCAAAACACCAATTGTCATGGTTTCCAAGTAAAGAATTAAAAGTCTTGTGGTACAAGATACTTTGTACTTTACTTGTGGTAAAAGGTAACTTTTTGGGTACCTACCCAAAAAGTTAAAGGTTTGAAAAAATTGAACCGATTTTCAACTTTAAGTTCGACATGTAGAGATCAATATCAATTGAGAAAAATTGACGTTTTGTGGCAGGTGGACGTGCTGTTGTCAGTACCAGACTATCTATTTTGCTTGCGGCATCTCCAAGTGCACCCAGACTCGAGTCAATTTGGAAAAGAGCATTTTCTGAATTGACCCGATTCAGAAATTTTACCCGGGTCCCTTGGTGTGATTTGGGTCGTCATGATTTTACGTAAGGTCCTATTTAATTAACATTATTCTAGATTCTAAAAGAAGATTCTGTTCTGCTCTGCTCAAAAACCATCACTTTCAATGTGACACCACTTTTGAAATCTCAAGAAAAGATCAACTTTGGACACCTGGTAATTTAAGCCTAACATGTTCACAGTCTGAAAGTCAATGAGGGAGGCGTATATCCAGCAGTGGACGTCTTAAGGCTGACATGATGATGATGATGATGTTTACTAAATTGTGCGTAGGCAGTGTTTGTTTCTTAAAACCGCATGCAGAAAAAACAAAACAAGATTGAAAACTCGAATTTTGAAAACTTACATCTCCATTAGGGCTATGCTTGGTGTTTCCTTGCGAGATCGAATCAGAAATGAAGAGATCCGTAAACGAACAAAAGTCGCTGACATAGCCCAACGGATTAGCAAGCTGAAGTGGCAGTGGGCGGGGCACATAGCACGTAGAACTGATGGCCGATGGGGCAGAAAGGTTCTAGAATGGAGGCCGCGTACCGGCAAGCGCAGCGTAGGACGTCCACTCACAAGGTGGTCAGACGACCTGGTAAAGGTCGCAGGAAGACGCTGGATGCAGGCCGCTTCCAACCGGCCAATCTGGAAGTCAATGGGGGAGGCCTATGTTCAGCAGTGGACGTCCTATGGCTGAAATGATGATGATGATGATGACATCTCCATTAATTGAAGCACCTGATTTTAAGCACTAATATAGTAAGCAAAGGGTATGTTTCAGTCTTGTAGTCTACATGGTGTACAAAAGAATAGCATACGCCTTAAAACCACATGATCAGCTGCTTACAACATTTTTTTCTATGGGTGCAAAAAAATGATTAGATGATCCATACACAAACTAACGCGCTATCTCGATTAATGTATGGAGTGTCGGAAAAAGAATATACGATTTCGATGTTGCTCCCATAGTAGAAGTTGTTGTATATGAACATCTGATCACGTGGTCTTTGGGGTGTCCTAATAGTTATAGTCATATATTATGTTGATTGAATGTTGGTACAAAGATCTTCATCATTTGAGCCATAGGACGTCCATTGCTGAACATAGGCCTTCCCCAGTGACTTCCAGATTGGCCGGTTGAAAGCGGCCCGCATCCAGCGGCTTCATGCAACCTTTACCAGATCGTCTGTCCACCTTGTAGATGGACGTCCTACGCTGCGCTTGCCGGTACGTGGCCTCCATTCCAGAATTCCATTCCTTTCTGCCCCATCGGTCGTCAGTTCTACGTGCTATGTGCCCCGCCCACTGCCACTTCAGCTTGCTTTTTAGTTATTAAAAACATTTTTCTAGCAAGTAGTTCTTAATCTATCTATCTTCTATATATATAAAAGAAAGTCGGGTTAGTTACACCGGTCAAGAACGGCTTTACCGATTTTTATGATCTTTGATTTGTTTTTCTCCGCCCCGAATAGCAGAATAACTATAAAAACACAAAAAAAAACAAATAAAATTAAAAAAGGGGCGGTACGAAGTTCGCCGGGACAGCTAGTTTTCTTGTTCACCCTGTATATCATGTTTGTGCTGTCGACGTTACTTGTACATTTCATATTACTCATACATGCACAATGTATTCCATCAATAAATCAGCAGCTCACTTTCAACACAATGTAAACACGTGCATGTGTGCGTACGCATCGAGTGGTCTAGGCAAGCGAAGCTCAAAAGCTCTCGTAAGCGGCGCGAGTCGCCATTTTGTTAAAAGCTGCTATTTTAGTGGATTTCCCCTTACGATAGTCTAAAAAGTCCTCTTTGGTTGGCTTTACCCGTCCTGTGATTAAACCTCCTAACCCTTGCATTCGATGGTGATAAACAAATAAAAAAAGTGTTTTTTTTTCTTTGGTACGAAGATGTTACTATTACACATTCCTATTTTGTAATTAAAAGGACGGTTTCCTATTTATGTACCTTATATAATTATAAAGTGAGTAAAACGGTTTGTGTTTATTTTTTGCAAGAATTTTATCACGTCGAAACAAGGTATCTGAATAATTTATAGACATGCATGCAATACATTAGGTATAGGTAGGACATCCATAACTCTATGTCATCATTATCATTTTAGCCATAGGATGACCACTGCTGAACATAGGCCTCCCTCAATGGCTTCCTGCAACTTTTACTAGATCGTAACTTCCCGAACGCTGCCCAGCCGAGTTGAGTTTGAGTTTCAACAAGAAGCTTAAAGAAAACTCTATGTACAGTACAATGTAAAAAATATTTCTCATAAAAACCAGGGACTATTGGTATAAAATATCTGTGATAGTACCAGTAAAATATCAACACTGAAATTTTATACTGGACCGATTTTGTACCGATTTTATAGTTTTTTAACCTTTATTTTATATCTGGGGGTTGTGCGGGAGGGGGCTATATTGGGTTGAGGAAAACGAGCAGGAGGGCGCGGTGAGGAAATATAGCCTTTACAAACCAAATTTCGTATCAGTACTTTAGTAAATATGGGTACTGGTATAATATCTGTATTGAAATTTTACGTCACCAAAATATAAATGTATGACGCAATACAGAAATAAATGAGTGTACCTACTTGAAAATTTTTGATACCTTAATATAAAGGTATGACGTCATTCAAAGAAAGAATGTAAGTACCTATATTCATACCGGTATGAAAATATTTACAAAGTTACATCTTTATGTTGATATGCATTACAATACAGTAATACAGGCAGGACATCATCATCATCATCATTTCAGCCATAGAACGTCCACTGCTGAACAAAAGCCTCCCCCAATGACCTATCGTCGGGGGGATTTCCAATACTTGCCACGCTTGGCAGGCGGGTTGGCGGGACAGCCAAGTGTTAATTACTAACTGTGGTATTAGAATTTAGGAAAATATCCTCCTTGAACCCGAAGTTATTAATACTCCAGGAAGTGTCAGTTTTGTTGTTTTTATTACCAGTTAGAAATTATCAAGGACAATGAGTGTAATCTCCCCTAAAGCAAAGATAAAATCCCACTTTTTATAGCATAGCCAATAGAAAGCCGACAGTTCACATTTTTATGTAGTCAAACACTAATTAACATACATAGTTAATATATCATTTTTTTGCAATATTTCTATTATTCATTTTGGTTGGTACTTAGGTTATTATTTACCCATATGGGTAAAAAATATATGCTTTTTAGCTAATATTTTTTCTATTTGAATTGATTTGTATAAAATGTGATATGTATAAATAACTATTTTAAAAGTGAGTATATGATATTTAGTTAAATAAAATTTTTATATTTCGATGGAAAAGATTTACGGTGATCATTACGATTGTTACCCGATCAAGTGGCATAAATCCGTAACATGATTCCAAAAAATTAAGAGGTTTGTGCTGGGATTCGAACTCACGACATACGGATATAACGATCTCTCTTTGAAGACCAAACCACATATATTTTATTTTTAAATATTGGACAGCGTCATATACATTGCTCTGATCTTAGCCAAGACACTTATGTTACAGAAATCAGAAACAACGTAGTATCACATCACCTAGACTTGATGCTATATAGAAAAGTAATTTTTCTACATTAACCGTCCGAGAATTTGACCCGGAACCTCAGAGATAAAGACACCAAGTCCGGCATGCTTTCGGCTATGAAAGTCGTTCGTCTTCTTAATTAAATGAACAGGCCGATTGGTTTTGGCTGTGGTAGTGTTGTGTCAGAAAGATTTACGGCGATCTGTGGTTAAGATACGAGATAAAATAGTTTAGTTTTACTCGTTAAATTGGTATAATAGGCTTGTAGTTTTTATCTCAGTCTGGAATAGATATTTTTGTTTACTAGATAACAATTTATTTTACTCGTAAGTAAAAGAACATTGGGTTGTTTACGTAATTCGCTGTTTTTAAATATCGTAATGTGATAGATAGGATTTTATAATATCGTTGAAATCAATACCTATTTTGATCGATATTTAGTTTGCTTAAGCTTTAAACGATTTACTTAACGATTAGTCTTTTAATATTTAAAGTTTTTTTTTTGCGTCAATTATTTATAGCACGCCATACTTAATTATTATTAATTTCTTTGGATTACTCTATAAGGTCACTTGCGAATATTTAGAAGAAGATAACCCTAAAATTACGTTTTAACCCATGATCGACCCTATCAACCAGACTATTAAATCCCTATTTACCGTCCTCTACAATTTAACACCTACAGTTAACCATTAAAGCTAATTACAGAGAGGCTATTTATCAAAATGCACCCGGGCTCACCTGGGCTTGTATTGTTATAAATTGTTTCGTACCCTGCGGTACCCCCAAATTACGGGTTAGCTGGGAAATACTGGTTATATCAATGGTCTATTCGACCCTAACTTTGGACACGTGATGGGTTGAACATATGGTTAATATTGGGTCTTATTTGTTTGTCATTTTTTTTACTTGTCAACACTTTTATTACTTCTTGTCGATAATGGTTAATATGATTGACCTTTTCCGACCTTAACACATTTTTACGTGAGAGGACCCAATTAACGTTTCATTGTTATACGTCTTTATACATTATGTCGAGTACCGCTGAAGGTGTTAACAACTGTACGCGTTTCAGGTTAAGTTGAAGTTGAGATAATCTGGACTGAACTTTGCTTAATGTATATTTTTTGTTAACATTAATAAACAATGTCTTTGTGGTTCCTGCAGACTTTTGAGGGATGTCGCTTATTACTTACGGATAATACCAATAAAGATAAACTCAATTTATTTCTGCAAATAGGCTTAACTTAAGCTCTTTTACACGTCCCAATTATTATTTTTTACCCTACCACTGCTTCGGGACAATATGTGATCAGCCGTGTTTTGTTTTTATCTGATAGAAACAAAAAAGAATAGAACAGACAGAGTTTTACGTCAGAGGCAGTTATACCTGACGATTATAGTTTAAAATACTATAAAACACATTTTTAACCGACTTCAAAAAAGGAGGAGGTTCTTAATTCGTCGGAATCTTTTTTTTTATGTATGTTCAGCGATCATTCGTTACTACGTTGACCGACTTCGATAATATTTTTTTTGTTTGAAAGGTATTACTTTCATAATGGTCTCATATAAATTTGGTAAAATTTGATAATGGGATCTATAAGAAAATCATCAAACATTGCATGAACTCCGTACCACGCCAACTGGTTTTGGTATCTATCTTACCTAATATCTTTGCCAAATGCAGACCGATTTTGATGATAATTTTTTTAATGAATAGCTTATACTTCAAAGATATTATAATAAAACATTTTCGGAAAAAATTTCACCCTTAAGGGTGGGAAAATAGGAAATGAAATCGGTGTTCAGCAGTTAAATTATGTTTGCACTCGTAAGATTTGTTTTGATTAGGATTTATCACTAAAATAGATGAAATAAGTTAATTTTATAAAAAAAACTGACTTCAAAAAACTAAAACGCTAAAAATAATCTTAACACTTAAGTACCTAATCAGTTACTTTTGGAGTCGCAGCCAGTCGATGAGAGATTCTATGTTTTCGTTTGCACCGACTTCAAAAGTAACTGATTAAGTACTTAAGTGTTAAGATTAGGTTTAGCGTTTTAGTTTTTTATATTGAAGACAACTGTCAAAACCATGCCAAAACGAATCAAATAAGGCCAAACTCGAAGGTTTTATTAGAAGCCGTATAAGAATTGCACTCCTGGCTCCAACATTCGATCAGCTCAATGCATCAAAATAATTGTTTTCATCCACAACACAAATTGTTGCAAAGTTTTGAATCTATTGCGCAGTTAAAATTCAACGACAAGAAAATTAACTTTTCTTCTTTGGCTCGTTGGAAAGAGGGAAAAAGACGTAACTTCCAATTCTAGGCAATGAAATTCAGCAATCGATTTTTTCCTAATGCTATCAAATATAGTATGTAGTATATCATAATTATGGAATTCAATGATATAGGCTACTGATGAATAGTTTACAATGACAGTTGGTCAGTAGAGAGACCGGATAGATAAGTACTTCTAATCAATATAACTTGTCAATTTATTATGACTTTTACTATGTAACACGGTCAAACATAACGCCTAAGAATAGTCGCAAAGTATCCCGACTCTTACATAGTAATCACTCATACAGGGTGTTCCTACAAAGGCACTCCTTATGCAAACTGTTAATATGGGTTTGGTATTATATTGGGTTTGTAGACACGTTTGCCGTACACTAAGAATATTAAGTAGATATATGTAATTAATTGGGCCGTGTGGGGACGGCCGTAAAGAATACACTTACCCAGCGCCAACAGGAGGGGTATCGTAAGAGGCGACTAATTCCTGTAGCACGAGACGGGCAGCAACGTCTACGTGTGTAATATCAAAAAAACTGCGCTCAACCCGCCTGCCAAGCATGGCGAGTATTGGCAATGGGGCATTATGTTCAGCATTGGATGTCCTACGGCTGAAATGATGAAAAAAAATGATGAGTTTCTTAGACAAAGTTGTTTGTTAACATAAGTATACACCGTGACTTTTTAATTACCCGAGAAAACTAAAATTTGCGTTTATAAAAATATGTATATCAGTAAGTAACACACAAATATTATAGCGTTCATACAAAACTATCGTTTTATAGGACTTCAAATAAATCCTGTTAATGCACCAAAAACATGTAAACCATCTTCGTAGTATTATAATTAGGTGGATTCTGGTTCCGTTAATGTTGGAATGATAATGATTACTATTTGAATTAGCAGGACTTTTATGGTGCATATTTTTTACGCAATGTTATGGACCTTTTAAATAAATTTCTCATAAAAAATTTTTTTTTTATTCGCCAAATTCGATGTATAACGATATCTGAGTATGTTAGTTAATTTTCTCGGGTAATTCAAAATTCACGGTGTATATATGTATATTATGTAAAATTTTGTTTGTATAGGCTCACATTATCATTATTATTTTTACTTAGTACATAATTATCTTGGTGGCGCGTAAGTTTGTATGGAGCATCTAAAATATTTTCGATTTTGATGTTGCTTTTATAGTAGTCGATATATGTTCAGCAGATCACGTGGTTTTAAGGAGTTTACCATTCTCTTGAACACCCTGTATATTATATCATCTGCTGTTGAATTTATCACTTCATTATTGATAACATATTTTGTTTCCTACTTAATATCTTCTATTCCAACTGACATAAAGTTCAAATTTATTCAAACTTGTAGTAAGTAAATAAGTTACTAAAACAAATTGGTTTTCATTGACTTTGTCTTTTATAGTCATAGCAATAAGGATTGATTTAGCATATCTGTGTTATAAATAGGTAATGGTACATAATAATTTATTTCAACCCTCGCCCTTAGAGCGGATATGGAAGACAATAACGAAATCGACGCGTGCGCACGATATGGCGTTAAATTTAGCGTTTCCATTAGACGGAGCGTTTGAGACAATTGCTCTAAACTTAGAATTCTTAATGTTGTGTTATTTTAAATGTCCATTAAAAGACGGATGTTAATTTTCTTCAATAAGAAATAAGTAAAAATAAAGGCTCTTTATTTCGTTTTCGTTTATTTCTAAATGATTTTAGAATTAATTATTTTTTTTATTTTTTTCTTTAATTTGTAACATCTGTATGTACATTATGGTTTTGCAATAAATTATTGAGTATTGAGTATATTGATTTCTACATCTAATATGACGTCAGCGAGGTTGCGGGTTCAAATCTCCGCGAGGGGCAAATGTTAGTATGATAAGCTTGAGAATTTGTATCGTAGTCATGGATGTTTGGAATGTAGGTATTAAAGTATAGTTTTAACAATAAATAATTTACAACATCACATATATTGCTCTGATTCTATGGTAAGTAGCTTAAGCACTTGCGATTCAGAAATCAGAAACAACGACGGTGCCACGACCAGACCCGAGACAATATAGAAAAGTTATTTTTCTACATTGACCGACCAGGAATCGAACCTGGATCCGTTATCTAGTCAGCATAGTCCAAGTTTCGCTTAGTTCTAGATAATTGGTGTGATTATTAGAAGATTTTTTAATTATTACAGTAATTATTATTCATCAGCTTTTTTTACATTATGTTATTCTTTTGCAGTCAAATAAAGGACATTATTCGAAGTAAACATAACCGGTCAAAAGAAGAAATGATTAAGTTGACTTATAGTGAGAAAAGACAAAGCCCCACGTGCTTCTATTGAACAATAACATTTCGTAGTTTTCTAGTTACATAATTTTGATGGTCTTTACTAAATATTTACAATCGTTCTCCAAACCTATATGGACTAAAAAGTGAAAAAAAGACAGACTTTCTTAAAACGAATTTTCCAGTAGGTAAGTAATTAAAACAATGGAACAGTTTTTATTTGTCTATGATTGTAACGTATCCGAAAACCTTTGAGTATAGAATATAGGTAGATAGTTACTCAAATCCGAAAAATGTTTCAGAACAAAAGCGCCTCGCTTTAAACTGCTTAGTTTCATTCATTCCATCGATTTGTCTATTGCTTATTTATTAGCTACGCACCAAGCCCCTTTTCCTTTTCCAGTCATAAACCTTTAGGATATCAACAATAACACAGATCAATATGGAATTCTCACCCCTGGGAAACAATGGCGGCCCTCCTAAAGAGGGGTGATCACAAATTATGGGCACGTGCAGCTACTTATAGCTGTTTGTCCGTCTGTCCGTCAATCATGATTGGTGACGTGACTATTTATTTGTTAGTGTCAAGTTTCCAATTTATGAAAGAGTAGGATAAGGCTAAAAAGGCGGGGGGGCAAGCGTTGCGTTATTAGGATTTCTCATACAACCAGAGTTTGGTTGTATGAGAAAACCTACTTTAATTTAAAAAGAGGGTTGTTATGTCAACGTGATCCGAAAAATAATATAAGTCTAAAAAATAAAATCCATATACATAAAAAACCGGCCAAGTGCGAGTCGGACTCGCGCACCGAGGGTTCCGTACAAACCTGTAGGTACCGTTATGAGTAAAAGTTCACCCATCACGACAATCGAGTCATAGTTATGGTATTTTTATTGCAAAATGAAATCCATAACATTACGAAAGTTAAATTGCGGAAAAGACCTATCCATTGATACCCCACAAGTATGGGTTTGACGAAAAAAAAAATTTCGAGTTTTAGTTCTAAGTATGGGGAGCCCCCAAAATTTATTATTATTTTTCTATTTTTTTGTGAAAATCTTAATGCGGTTCACAGAATGCATCTACTTACCAAGTTTTAACAGTATAGTTCTTATAGTTTCGGAAAAAAGTGGCTGTGACATACGGACGGACGGACAGACGGACAGACAGACAGACAGACATGACGAATCTATAAGGGTTCCGTTTTTTGCCATTTGGCTACGGAACCCTAAAAAAGAGTTGGGTTAGTTACGACTAACACGACTCTTTTTCAACCGACTTCAAAAAGGAGGAGGTTCTCAATTCGTCGGTATCTTTTTTATTTTTATTTTTTATGTATGTTCAGCGATCATTCGTTACTGCGTGGACCGATTTCGATAATTATTTTTTTGTTTGAAAGGTAATACTTTCAGAATGGTCCCATATAAATTTGGTTAAATTCTGATGATGGGATCTATAAGAAAATCATCAAACATTGCATAAACTCCGTACCACGCCAACTGATTTTAGTATCTATCTTACCTATATCTCTGCCAAATGTAGACCGATTTTGATGATTCTTTTTTTAATGAATAGCTTATACTTCAAAGATACTATAATAAAACATGTTTGAAAAAAATTTCACCCCTAACGGTGGAAAAATAGGAAATGAAATCGGTATTCAGCAGTTAAATTATGTTTGCACTCGTAAGATTTGTTTTGATTAGGATTTATCACTAAAATGGATGAAATAAGTTAATTTTATAAAAAAAATAAAAACCGACTTCAAAAAACTAAAACGCTAAAAATAATCTTAACACTTAAGTACCTAATCAGTTACTTTTGGAGTCGGTGCCAGTCAATGAGAGACCAATGTTTTCGTTTGCACCGACTCCAAAAGTAACTGATTAGGTACTTAAGTGTTAAGATTATTTTTAGCGTTTTAGTTTTTTGAAGTCGGTTTTTATTTTTTTTATAATTATGTATATATTATGTATATTACGTTACATAAGTCAAGAACGGCTGAGCCAATTTTAATGATCTTTGGTTTTTTGGATTTGTATTCGCCCCGAATAGTAGAATAAGTTTTAAAAACGGAAAATTTAGGAAAACAAAATTTAATGGGCGGTACGAAGTTCGCCGGGGCAGCTAGTAACAAATATTAGTGTTTATTCAGTTCACAAATTAGGTGTCGACTTCCTCTATTAGGTGCGGAAGTACCTGTGTCAGAGGAAGCCACTCTTCCTTAACATACTATTTTTAAAAAAGTTCTAAATCAATTTCGATAAAATTTATATGGGACCACCTCTGAAGTATGATCTACCAAACAAAAAAAGAATCATTAAAATCGATTCATAATTGGCGGAGTAATCGCGTAACATACATACAAAAAAAAAACATACAGTCGAATTGAGAACCTCCTTCTTTTCAACCGACTTCAAAAAAGGAGGAGGTTCTCAATTCGTCGGTATCTTTTTTTATTTTTTTTATTTTTTTATGTATGTTCAGCGATCATTCGTTACTGCGTTGACCGATTTCGATAATTATTTTTTTGTTTGAAAGGTAATACTTTCAGAATGGTCCCATATAAATTTGGTTAAATTCTGATGAGATCTATAAGAAAATCATCAAACATTGCATAAACTCCGTACCACGCCAACTGATTTTAGTATCTGTCTTACCTATATCCCTGCCAAATATGGACCGATTTTGATGATTCTTTTTTTAATGAATAGCTTATACTTCAAAGATACTATAATAAAACATTTTTGGAAAAAATTTCACCCCTAAGGGTGGAAAAATAGGAAACGAAATCGGTGTTCAGCAGTTAAATTATGTTTGCACTCGTAAGATTTGTTTTGATTAGGATGTATGATTTCCATACATTTATTTATTTTTGTTAACATTAACTTTATCTTTTAATCTTGCATGATCCATTCAGAGGCGGCAAGATGTATGATTTCCATACATATCATTTATATTTGTATAACTTTATCACTTTAATTTAGTAATAACAAACGTCACACTGACGTCGCTATTTGACATTCTGTCAAATAGCATTGTACGTAATCTATGCACAGACAATATAATCAATTGTAATGCCATGCTCACAATTGACTGATACACATCATAAATAATTTATATCTTTGTATAAAGTAATTAGTTAAATCAATTAGGTTGATTTATGTTGATATTTTAATTTAATAGTAAATGCTATTTGTTTGTTATTATGTTGTCACAACAAAACGTCACTCAAAGAAAGCGGTCATTAACCTGCATTTGTAAATAATACAAATGCAATACCAAAACGTAGATGCATTTGGCGGTTAATGACCCGCATTCAAATTTAATATAAATAGGTCACACAATGTAATAACGCTCTCTTACTTTCATCCTCCACTAGACCATACGGGGTCACTCTGCCCATTTATAAAATAAAAAACCATAATTTCTTCAACGTCCATTTTATTTATACTCCTGCTAAGCTTCGAGTAACATTAGAAGTCAGGAATTATACATATTCGAGCCGGATCAGCGACGGTTGAAGAATCAAGAAGGAATCTGCAGAGTCACCGGGTCATCTCCGTGGGTGTCAGCAGCCAACTGAGTTACGCCAGCCAAGCCGGGAACATCCAGGGAGCCGGGAGGACGGAGAGCCAGCAGGGTGCCTAAAAGAGAGAAAACACCATCAGAACGTTCCAGCCGTCCAAGCCAGAAGAAAGAAGATCAAGATCATCATCTACAAGGCAGTCAGAGGCACAAGGACAGTGAGACCGTTCCTAATTTTTCCTTTCTCTTTAGTACATTGTAGAGGTAAATTCAATTGCCTACTTACATTTTTCACCCTCTGTATTCATTTAGGCGCATTTTGCGATCTAAAGTCAATCCATTTAGACGTTTTTTAGCGTTCTAAAGTTCATTCATATTCATTTAGACGCATTTTGCGATTTAAAGTCAATCCATTTAGACGTTGTTTAGCGTTCTAAAGTTCATTCATATTCATTTAGACGCATTTTGCGATCTAAAGTCAATCCATTTAGACGTTGTTTAGCGTTCTAAAGTTCATTCATATTCATTTAGACGCATTTTGCGATCTAAAATCAATCCATTTAGACGCTTTTCAGCGTTCTAAAGTAGATTCACATTCAATTGGGCGATTGCAGCGTCCTAAAGCCAATCGTTTTCGTTTCATAATCACTTTGGGGGTATCCAACAGCCTCTAATTCAAATTTCATCATCATCCAGTGATTTGGGCGTCTTCAAAGATCTCAAATTCATAGCAATCTTCATCAATTCCATTGATTTAGGCAGTTCTTAACGGCCTGAAATTTAAAATTCAATTCAGTTGAGCAATTTATAACGTCCACATTTCAAATTCACGACTCATTTCCTTTCGATTGCACTAATCAATTTGAACAGCAGAGTACAAATCCCTTAATTAACAAGATTTATTTACATTTTTCAGCATTTAAATTCACTTAACCTCACTTTTTGCAAACATCGTTAGAACACATATCATTGTAGAAACAGTTTTTCCATTACTTTTAACAAATAAATAGCTGCTTTATAGTACATTAATTCAATCACAGAATTGATTTAATTTATTCGAGAGAAAATAACTATTGTATCAGCCAGCCGCTGTCAGCTGACAAGCTGAAAATAACGGTCCGAAGTTCCGAACTAGTGAGGTGGGTAACGGTTTTTTTTTTTTTTTTTTCGGCACCTATATATTCTAGGTAATAGATTCACGAAAAATTGTGTTTCTGTTATTTTTACTTTACAGTTAACTAATTTACAGATTTTTTAAACTACCCAACTTTAAAAAAAAAAAAAGGGAAAAAATGTCTGAATCTAAAAATCTTAAATATAAAAGGGGAGCAATAAAGGGCAAATTGACTACTTTTCAAAACTTCGTAAAGGGATTGCAAGCTGAGCCCAAACTAACACAGCTTCAGCTAGCACAACTCCAATTGCGATACGACAAGATAATTACTACATTCGATGAATTCGATGCTTTACAGACTGAAATAGAAATGCTGTCGGAGTCGGAGCCTGCAGGCGAGGGGGTAGTTGACAAAGAGCGCCAACTTTTTGAAGACACCTACTACGACTGCATGGCTTCGGCTCAAGTCATAATGCAGCGATCCAGGCGCAACTCCGGCGAGACAGATATCGAGGTAAGTGCTGCTTCCACTGTTGTTAAGGCGCACAGTTCAAATTTCATTAATTTACCAAAAATTGATTTGCCTCGCTTCGAGGGTGGCTATCATGGTTGGCTTGCATTTAGAGATACATATCTCTCCTTAATCCACAATAATGATTCTATCAACACTATAAATAAGTTTCATTATTTACGCGCTTCACTGAAAGGTAGTGCTGCGCTTATAATTCAAAGTTTGGATATCACACTCGACAACTATCCAATAGCATGGCAATTGCTTTCAGATAGGTATGACAATCCAAAATTATTAATAAATCATCATGTCAATGCGTTATTTAATGCAGATTCTATAGCAAAAGAATCTAGTCAAGCGTTACGAAATATCCTTGATATAACTAATAGGAACCTACGCGCTTTGCAAAACTTAGGTCAACCTACCGACCATTGGGATACACTTATTGTGCACATAATGTCCAGCAAACTAGATGGTAACACTTCTAGGGAATGGGAACAGAAAAGGAATTCAGAGTCAACTGTCCCATCTCTAAAATCATTTCAACAATTTTTATTGAGTAGAGCAGACTTTCTGGAAAGCCTAGAAACCAATAAAAATTATTCTGGGTGTACCCACCATTTAAAATCAAAAAGTTTTATGGTTACCACATTGGGTGATAGTAACAGACGTAGAAATTCGTTAAACAGCAACAGTCATTCTCAGTGCCCTATGTGCAGGAAGTCTCACAATCTGTTTAATTGCTTTTTGTTTAGGAAGTTGCCTGTGGAAGCTAGATTAAATAAAGCTAAAGCATTTAAGGTTTGCCTAAATTGTTTGTGTCACGGTCACAATGAATCCCAGTGCCGACTATCAAAGTGCAAATATTGCAATAAGACACACAATACACTTATTCACATTGATAAAGACTCTTCAATGCCTAATCCAGAGATAGCCTTAAGCGCTATTACATTGCAGAGCTCTGTCAGCTCAGTCGCATCTGGTACTTCTACACAAGTACTATTATCAACGGCACTGATTAAAGTCGCAGATGCTAAGGGTAAATTGCATACTGCAAGAGTGTTGTTAGATAATGGCAGCACCACAAATTTCATCACTAAAGATGTTTGCAATAAATTAAAAATAAAAACTTCCACAGTCAACTCCAAAATAACAGGTATAAATAATCATACTTCAAATAGTGCGCAGTCTTGCACTATACAAATTCAATCATTAAATAAACAATTTAAAGCTAGTATCGATTGCTATGTACTATCAAATGTTTCTACAGCTATACCCTCATCATATATTCATAGGGAAAATTTAAAACTACCCTCAGGAATTCAATTGGCCGATCCGACATTTAATATACCGGATACCATAGACATACTAGTAGGTGCAGAAACATTCTGGTACATACTAGGGCCAAGTCGCATTCCATTAGGAAAGCATCTACCTACCCTAATTGAAACAAAATTAGGATGGGTAGTTTCAGGTAGAATAAATAAAACTCCAAATTCAACCTCAACATGTATGTTTGATAATTTAATTAATAGAACAAATAAAGTGCGAAAGGCTAAAGCGAGTTTCAAACAAAACCATAAGCCATTTAGGAATCTTGCTTCCTGTAATCCTAGTGCTGATAAATCAGGTCATTCTTCCTTCCTTGTTCTACCTAAAACAACAGAAAAAGTTTGCTTAGCAGGGGGAGAAGCGAAGAAGCATATTATTAGAAATAGTTCTAATTTTAAACATCACATACAGCCTCATTTAAGTGGGGGCAAGACTGAGCAACTAGTTATAAAATAATATAACATTTTCCACTGTTGCTCAGTGCTTACTTGCTTACTTACTTATTTTATTATGCAAATGTAATTATTTAAAATACAATTAATTATTCCAATTCAATTATTATTCATAGTTTTATTGTCAAAGTAGCAGTTTAAATATATTCAAAGATGCAAGTTGTCTTTAGAAAAATACAATTTAAACTTTTGGACTAGTAGGTAGAAACTTAGTCAAAGGTACTGTCCACTGTCCAGATTCATAGCAAATGTTGTCAATTCAAAGAGCAGAAACTTAGTCAAAAGTACTGTCTTTCATGCATAACACAAGTTGTAAATTTAAATTACAACTATTCAGCCTTTAATGGGCATTCAGTATATAACTATTATACAACACAAACAGGTAATGATCATGCACAGCCAGTCATGACAGCTAACCGAAAAGGCAGAGGTTGTGTTCTGATAAAAGCACATATATGTGCCTTGTGTGCCTTGCAACTAAAGCAGTGCACCTTGAATTAGTTTCAGATCTAACTAAGGAAGCCTACAGTGCTGCCTTATATTCATTGCTCGCCGGGGTAAGCCTCAACTTTATAATTCAATAGGTCCCAGAGTAAATGCATCAAATTCACAAATTACTTTTAATTACTAGAATTCCATTTATACAATAGGTCTTACTCACCTTTACTTAGGGAAATGTCAACAATGCTGACTAAGATTTAGGCAAAATTAGTCAACCCAATCTAATCTTATTCATTACTCCCATGTCCAAGTTTCATCCATGTATTCAAGTACAATCTTTAAGGAACGGTCTCGCAGATTTGTGCCTCAGTCTCACTCATCACTGAGATGCCAGTTCCTGAAGAAGAATGTTGGTCAGCTTTCTGATATTTCACATTTGGCTCCAACAGAAACCTTGGTCGGAGAACTATCAACTATCTTCAACGAAGATCAACACCATCACTCTGTTGGCACCCTGATGGTCATCAAGGACAACTCAGCACCGCCGTTTCTATGGCAGCTTGGACGCATCACCCGCACGCTGCCTGGACCAGACGGAGCGACTCGAGTTGCAGACATCCAGAGGAAACGTCGAGTCATACGACGCGCCTACAACAATATCTGCCCACTTCCTGCATAATTCAAAAACTCTTTTGTAGGCGGCAAGATGTATGATTTCCATACATTTATTTATTTTTGTTAACATTAACTTTATCTTTTAATCTTGCATGATCCATTCAGAGGCGGCAAGATGTATGATTTCCATACATATCATTTATATTTGTATAACTTTATCACTTTAATTTAGTTCTAGATAAATTAATGTTTGCAAATAAAAGCAATTACCTTGTAATAACAAACGTCACACTGACGTCGCTATTTGACATTCTGTCAAATAGCATTGTACGTAATCTATGCACAGACAATATAATCAATTGTAATGCCATGCTCACAATTGACTGATACACATCATAAATAATTTATATCTTTGTATAAAGTAATTAGTTAAATCAATTAGGTTGATTTATGTTGATATTTTAATTTAATAGTAAATGCTATTTGTTTGTTATTATGTTGTCACAACAAAACGTCACTCAAAGAAAGCGGTCATTAACCTGCATTTGTAAATAATACAAATGCAATACCAAAACGTAGATGCATTTGGCGGTTAATGACCCGCATTCAAATTTAATATAAATAGGTCACACAATGTAATAACGCCCTCTTACTTTCATCCTCCACTAGACCATACGGGGTCACTCTGCCCATTTATAAAATAAAAAACCATAATTTCTTCAACGTCCATTTTATTTATACTCCTGCTAAGCTTCGAGTAACATTAGAAGTCAGGAATTATACAAGGATTTATCACTAAAATGGATGAAATAAGTTAAATTTATAAAAAAAATAAAAACCGACTTCAAAAGACTAAAACGCTAAAAATAATCTTAACACTTAAGTACCTAATCAGTTACTTTTGGAGTCGGTGCCAGTCAATGAGAGACCAATGTTTTCGTTTGCACCGACTCCAAAAGTAACTGATTAGGTACTTAAGTGTTAAGATTATTTTTAGCGTTTTAGTTTTTTGAAGTCGGTTTTTATTTTTTTTATAAATTTTTTGAAGTCGGTTGAAAAAACAAACCTTATCATATTACATCTCAGTGCAGACAAATAAATTTATTATTAATGCAATACTAATAGCTTTATATCGCCAACTTTTGCTTCACTGTGCACATCGGTAATTTAATAATATAAAACGATATTTTCAGCAAAGTTGATCATTCTGCACCTAATGTACAAGGTGGTAATGAAATAACGCAATTTAAGCCTTTTTTAGGTGCCGTGTGGGGACGGCTGTAAAGAATACACTTCCTCACTGCCAACAGGAGGCGTGTCTTAAGAGGTGACTAATTCCTGTAGCACGAGACGGGCAGCAGCGTCTACATGCGATATCTTATAAAAAACTGCGCTCGCCAACCCACCTGCCAAGCGTGGCGAGTATTGGCGATCCCCCCCGATGAAAGCATTGAGGGAGGCCAGTATTCAGCAGTGGACATCCTATGGCTGAAATGATGAAGCGTTTTAGGGTGTGATTTTACTGCTCAACAGCAAATTTTTCTATGGGTCATCATCGCAAAAACAATAAAACTTCCCCGTACTAAACCGCGACCAGCTGACATCAGTTTTTACGGTCACGTCAATTTTTTTTGTGAATTCTTTGTTGGTTCCAGATAAAAAGTGGTTGTATTTGAGAGGTTTGGCATTATTTCATTACCACCTTATACAGGTTGTAAGTTCAATCAATCTTAATATTATATAAGGCGAATGTGTTCATAAATACGAACAACTTTTAATATGGGATCAACATCAAAATTGGTGATTTTTATAATAAGATACTAAATATATGACTAAAATAGTGATCATTCATACAGTGACACTTTATGCATACTAAATGCATCAACGTTTTTAGGAGTAGCTCGCCTGCTTAAGTCAAGCCTGAGGTAAGGCTTGTATATTTTTCGTAAAAAAAACACCATTCGCTTGCCATGTTCCCAGGTCATCTGGGATCGGCGCAGTATGTCTTTTCCATGCAATCCGCTCACTCGTTATTTTTATTAATTTAATTAAACACCACCACTTTACACTATCATTACAGGAGAACCCCAATGCGATAGTATTATCCTTATTTACATTACAGTTTTCCATTCTTAATTTATATAATATTTATAATTTCTTAATTTATATTATAATAACAAATAATATAATGTGCTATCCTTGTGAATTCGCTCATAGTACAAAAAAATAGGTCCAGCTCCACCGCTATAAGGTTTAGAGTGCGCAGCGCACGCGTCAGCGGTGCCTTGCTCATCAGGTTAGTACGCCCGCGAGGCAGGGCCAGCAGTTGCGGCCGGCGCCGGCGCCACACGTATCTGTTGGGAACGCATAAATGCATCTTCTCCAAGATGCTTGCATTCGTTATTCACTCGACATTATCGACTCATTCACTCCCTTCTCAGTCATATCGCTCTTCACACAATCCATCCATCTCTTCCTAGGTCGTTCTCTACCTCTCCCTCCACCCATCAATACTCATACTCTTTCTAAAATACATAAAATAGTAAAATAAAACTCGGCTATTCTTTATTAGGTCTAGGTCTAGCAGACTGGATTGATGTGGACTGAAACCTGATTGAATATTATTATATTTGCCATATATTTTCCAACGCGTGTATGCGTCACTAATACTCGTTTGTCTATTTGGATTTGTGTATTAATTGTGTTTGCTAGACTCGAGGGTCGTTGACGTGAGTGGCAGGGCTTGAACTTCATTGTTTGACGTTCCGTATGTATGTAATAGTGAATGAGCGGTTTGAAGAGCTGTTTGATTGTTTTGGGTGAAAAGTTGTATTCGATCGTTTTTTGATTGAATAGTTAAATTTTAATATGAATAATATATAATGTCGCCCTAAAATATTCTAGATATACATGAAAAACTATATAGAAAAATCCTGTAATATCTTATTACTATTTGTGATTTATTTACTTTTTAAGTTTTTGAGTAGAGCAAATGACCTCGCCTATTATTGTGCAAAAATAAAAAAGCCCTTTTAGGATGACATTTTAAGACCATGTTTAAAAAAAAAATCTAAACATTTTTTTAAACAAAAGTCAACAGTTTCTTATTGTTCATGTCAAATTTCCCTATAAAGTTACTCGTAACCCAGTTTATATCAGAATTATTACTTAACTACACATTACAATTGTCAAATTTATTCCACAAGCGAGTAAAATAGTGAATTTAATGCTATAAATAATAGCATTCTCCACAACTCATCACATCAGTACTGCCGTCGTAACGAAAAAGGACACAACTGTTTTTTTTTGTGAAATCGAGATTACAAGCTGACGAGACATTTTATAATTTGCTTTAGGCATTATATCGAGTGTTCATTTGCAAACGGATGAAGCTGTTTGTATAGAGGCAAATCATACAATATGCCGACGACATAAGTATACAGGGTGTTCTACCATTTAGGTTTATCTTAAGCAATATGCTATGGTGAAGTAAGAAATTGGATATCATCATTTTTATTTTCACACAAAACCTAAATCTCAAAATCCGATATGTATGTTTTTTAACAGTATTTATATGCATATATTAACATAGGCTAGTTTCGGCTAGATATATTATTTACCTAACAGCCTAACAATTCGGGATCCGAAAAAAAAAGGCGCATAATTATATTCAACCATAATTTACTTAAATTTACAAAATGTTAAATGTGCCATTTTACATTACGACGGCAGAGTATCAGCAAACTAGAATATTACGTAGCTAATATTATATTAATTTCTTCTTTTAATTAAACCCTTTGTCTGTTATTTAAACTAAGTAACACGGGACCCCTATCGGCGCTTTATATTACGGAACCTTAAAACAGAATTAGTATTCCCCATCGCAAATGGACAACGGGGTTAGACAGGCAACACCGTCGGACAAGACTATTGCATTAGCAAAGCTATGTGTATTGTTTTGTTATTTGGTTGCTTGTCATTTTGTTTAGGAGTTATGTGTTAAATAAAACATCAAAATAAGGCCGGCCTTCCACCAGAGCCGTGCTACGTTAAGCTAAGGTGAGCGAGGTTAAAGCTAAGTTACGACACTGCCTTTTTTCACCAAAGCTTTGTTGCGTATACAGGGTTACATTGCAAAGGGGTGCCAAACCTTTAAGAATGGCTCAAAATCAGGAACTTAATCGAACTATGCAAAGAACAACAATTTTATTTTTTCACATTTAATTATTTCTATCCGCTGTTAAAGTATGCGTGGATAATTTAACTCATTCATATAAAAATTGCACCCTATGTACACTGCGTAAGGTCCTTGTTGGCTTGCCGTACCTACGCCTGTGGTGAATGACCACGCGGCTTTCGTAGTCTCTCTATTGACTTTATTATACTCTTTTGCGTAACATACGAATATTAAAAATTATTACGATTAGGACGCTTCTTTATATTATTGTTCCCTAGATCTTATTTATTAAATTTGGCACCCCTTTGCAATGTAACCCTGCATAGGGTGACTCGTAACTCAAGAATAACCTTGTTTATAACCAAATAAGTATAAAGTTTATAATAATTATTTATAAATAAAATGCTTTTTTTTTACTTTATATACCATCTCAATCGGCTGTTTGGCTATTTTGTATGGGAAGTTGATAAAACAAAAATTTGTTCACTATGATTTATAGAATTGTTCACTAAGGTGCCGTGTCAAAGCCGTAAAAAATACACTTTCCTACCACCAACAGGGGGCGTGTCGTAAAAGGCGACTAATTACTGTAGCACGAGACAGGCAGCAGCGTCTTCGTTCGAAATCTTATAAAAAACTGCGCTCGCCAACCCGCCTGCCAAGCGTGGCGAGTATTGGCAATCCCCCCGATGATAAGTCATTGGAGAGGCCTTTGTTCAGCAGTGGATGTCCTGTGGCTGAAATGATGATTATGATGATAATGTATAGAATATTGGTAAGAAGGTTATCGTTGAGTCACGGACCTTGTTTTTGTATGCATGTTGATCCTAAATAATTCAATGTGACATGCACGTCAAGTGATGCGTACAAGGAGCGGTGAGACGAAGGGAAGTCTAGATTTGGAGACGGGTCGGATCGCACTTGCATTTGACTGAGCGTTATATTCATAACGCTATTCACGAATTCCGTGATGTAGCGCTGCTGGGCGTGGCAAAACCATTTTATAAATTAGTTTGTCAAGACGCACTCGAGTGATGCATTAACGCACTTGCATGGCAGCGGTGCTTTTGTGCCATTGAACACGAAACATAATATATATCTCCAGTACTAAGTAATAAGTAATTTTTCACTAGTATTGTCAAAATTTGTTGCCTATACTAAAACAGTACGTTGTCTTTGGTCACATAATGGTGGAATTGTGGTCGAAAACAAATGACATGTCTACTTCTACTACTACTTCATGATAGCTACACCACTTACGGATCTGTAACTCATCCTTAGCTTAGATCTTTAGCTCCCATCATCCCTTCCCATTTAAATTTCTCGCTTTAACTCGTTAAATAAAAAATAAATTACTCGTAATTAATAGGCTAGTTTCCTGGGTCAAAAAAGATTATTATATTTAGTCTGTCAGTTAGATTATCCAAAAATATTAGACCCATATTTTGTCTTTTGTCAATCAAACAAAAAATGACGAAGATAAAGCGCAAAGTGAGCACGTGACGTCACTTCTTGCTGAAAAGTGTAGCAAGGCGTGACGTTACGCGGAACTTTAACGGGCTATATCTTCATCATTTTTTGTTTGATTGAGAAAAGAAAAAATACGTGTCCATTATTTTCTGTTAATCCAACTGACGGACTAATTAGATTTTTTTAGGAAACTAGCCCATTATCTAAAAAAAACTTAGCTCTATTCTATTTTTCACAAAACCCCTTTTCCACTAGGTTAAGATAAACTAAGCTATAAAATCTAGCAGCCCTAGTGGTGGGTTTGACATACCACCACACATTTGAACACATCTCTGGTGGAAAGCCAGCCTAATGGTTAGTAACCTATATTATTGTGAAAAATATTTGTGAAGTTTGGCTTTGATATTCATCCGTAGCTTAGCAACGAACACATCTCCGGTGGAAAGCCAGCCTTATGGTTAACGTAACCTGTTTATTGTGAAAAATATTTGTAAAGTTTTCAAATGTTGCTGGAGCTAAGTAATGAAAGTTTTTTTTTAAAGGAAGAAATAAAAAATACAGCAACCATGTAACGTTATGAACTTTGTTTGACCTCAAACCTAAAATAGCAGTAAAGATTGTATGTTACTTTTTTAATTTAACAGCATTTGCAAAAACACCTGCCAAGATTAGAAAAAGTTAAAAAAGAACAAAACAAAAGAGGTATGACGCAAACTCATAGGAAGCAGGGTAAAATACTGCTTTCCCATAAATTGCTGGTGGCTAATATTGACGGCGTTATTTATAGGACGGCCTTCGCTTTTCTTATTTTTGGGGTGAATTACGAGCTATGGACGTTATAGTACTTGGGGTTTAGGTAAATATAATTATAATTTTGTAAGTTCAGTTTGAGATTCATTTGTTTCACAGTTTCATGTAGAGTTGAATAAAAAATTTGCACCTAGAATATTGTTTTTTCAACTCGGGCAAAAAGAGATATGTTTTAATTTTGACTCCTATGTGTTTAAGTATCTGTTTAGTAAGCTAGTCTATCTTTGGTGGTTCTTAACTATGTGTGATGAAGATCTGGCCATCCTAAGATTATCCGTCCTTTAAATTTTTGATTTAAATCTGGAAATGTGGAAAAATGGAAATTTGAGACTCATTGTCTAATCGACTTTGAATTCAGAGGCATAGGTACTCGTAAAAACCTTACAATAAAAGTAAATAAAAATAACGTTAAGAGTAAAAAATGTTTCCGTTATTTTACTAACACCACAAATATCACGATCGTTATCGTATAAAGCTGAGCGGATTTGAATAAAATTTCGTACACAACAAATCACATTAACCTGGATTAGCATATCTTAATGTTGCAAACCATAGGCAACTTGCACTAGATTGCAAGATAGTGCCAAATTAAAAAAAAAAGTTCTAGAGAACAATATAAAAACCGGCCAAGTGTATATAGGGTTACGCGCAATGTAGAATTGTTGCCAATGTTTACACCCAAGACCATGCGATAGACGACAAAAAAAAAACAATATCTCCATTGTAAATGTAAGGGATACATATTTTTTTAAATATCTACTTCTACCATTTTGTTGGCGTGATTAATATGTTATATACATATTAATCACGCCAACAAAATGGCCCTTGCGAAATTACGGCCTTCTAGTACTAAGAGTCTCTGAGCTAAGCAAGCTACATTGTAAATTGGTTGGCTTATCTTTATTTTGTCAACACATTTATTAATATTAAAAGTCATTGGGGGAGGCCTGTGTTCAACAGTGGAAGTCCATGGCTAAAATGATGATGATGATGATGATTTATTAATAAGGGCCTTAAGTTACAAGATATGATTACTTTTTGTTCGAAAAATTCAATTATTCATTGTGACAAGCATCAACACTGTTGTATCTAGGTCAGATCAGATACATAAAGAACCAATGAATTCCGAATAACACAAGCCTATTTTGTCCCAACCATGTAATATTCATCGATTAAAGTGCAGACTACATTTACGTAGGGAACTATGATTATGCTAACATATTCTCTGAGCCGAGGGTCAAGGGGACGAGTGGAATACGAAAGAACGGACATTCTTGTACGTAGCGTCATAGTCAAAATAGGTAAGTAGGATACTAAGTTCTTTCTCATCGTCATCATGTCAGCCTATTGGAGTATACTGCTGGACGTAAGCCTCCCCTAAAGAGCGTCGAAGAGCAGGATCTCCCGCTTTTTTCGTCCATCCCCTGCCAGCCATCTTCCTAAGGTCGTCAGTCGAGCGAGCTGGGGGGCGTCCTTCACTACATTTGCCAAGACTAAGTTCTTGTTATAATAGAATTCACTTAGCTGAGGAGTTTTGTAGGAGTTATGTTTTTTTTTAACATGCTTTTATTAGGTTGACCTGTATACAACTAATTTTGACGTAACCGTCTTGTCTCTTACAGAAGACTACCTTTGAGCTGAGAATTGCTCTTAGTAAAAAAAATGTCTAAGTTCTTTAGCAAGGTGCTAGTATGTTGTGACACTACAAAAACACAGGACCATACATACGCACACACAAGCGCGTGTGCTAATGGTTACATACACGCACGTAAAGGAAGAGTGAAGTGTTAGCACAAAAATCATGTAGAAGGATATTAAATATAAATAAATGTCTGCCAGATATCACACCAATTTTCTCATGGTCTTGAAGAATGGAATTACATCATTGTATTACGATGCAATGAACTTGGCCAGGGGCAAGCCTAGAACTTTTGGACCGAGCCAATTTAGAAAAGTAAATTTTCCTATATGACCCGAAACGGAAATCAAACCCAATTGGGTAGTCAGTCACAATTTAATAAAAGGCTTCAACTTGAATTTGAGACTCCCTTGGTTCTTTTGGTAGAAGTTGCACTACTGTCCTGTTTTTTCTGTGGCTTGATATCAGATAGGAATAGGATAACAAAATACAAGGTATTTTGATGGACGAGAAACCATTTTCAATCATAACATTAGAATTTGTATTCTGTCTTGTCTCTTGTCTGTGTCTTGTCATGTTGTTCTAAGAAAGCATAAATCTCTTTTCTACAACCCAGAAAAGTGCAAATGCAGAAGGATAGGTAACGTCGTTCCACAACCACGTGTAAATTCTGTTTTTTCTAAGAGGCAATACACTAGGCAGTCTGCCTATTTATATAACAAATTAAACAAAGATCCACTGACATTTGTTAAGTGTAAAAGAACTCTGATCAATTGGCTCATGACAAAAAATTACCATGAAATTGAAAATATCATTAATCACTCCCAAGTATAGACAGAGTTGCCATAGACCTAATCATACATTACTCACACACTCACACACACACACACACACACACACACACACACACACACACACACAGTACTGTAAAAAACTGTAAAAATATGATAGTTAAAGCCGCCGTGTAGAATCGCCGTGCCGGTTACGGTACATATTATGATCGCTGTTTTGATAAAAAATCTAAATGGCGGCTATATTCATCATATTTTTACAGTTGGTGTCGATATATCGCTATATCATATCATATCATATCGTGTTTTAGTGCTCATGCTAGGCAGGCTGAAATGGTTTACCAGAATGTCAAAACAAAATATAGCTAAATTGGCCTAAAATATGTATAGTAAGACATTTTGTACATCATCTAAAAAATACACGAAATCACGTCACTCTGTGTATCGTAACTATATGGAGCACCTTCCCTACCCTATAGAATAGTAATGTATTATGATTTGTTCGACAAAATTTTCCGCCCTTTTTTAATCTGTATTTGTACTGTTTTTATACGGGCGAGGGTTGACAGGAGTTGCCATTTCATACTAAATATAAGTGAAAAATCACTTACTAGTTTTGGAGAATGATGGTTTGTATCGATGATCTATAGGGTATGTGCTTGATGATCGTATATAACAACGAATGAGGCTGAGGATCTTAGTTATATATTATATAAGGTGCTTCATAAATATCTGCAATGGCTGAAATAGGTAAAAGTATTGCTTATATAGATTACGATAGTGAAGGAATTACGTGCCCCGGATCGGTAATTAATTATTTGCGAAAAGACAGTAAATAAATGGTTACTTCAATTTGCATAACGTACCACTTTGTCTTTCGCCCTTGACACTGCGCGGGAGCGGTATAATGTGAACCGTTATCATTTTTGGACAGATGTGGACGGTTTGACACAGAATAAAGCCTAATCTTTATTCAATATACATTTTTAATTAAAAAAAATAATGATGTTCTGGACATACAATTTCTTTACTCTCGTAATCTATATAAGCAATACTTTGACCCATTTCAGCCGTTGCAGATATTTATGAAGCACCTTATATAATAGTAAAGCAATCAAGTCGATGTTATTCGATGTATCTACCTTCTTAATAGGCTCCTATTGAGTCAAGATGCTTTGTGACAACAGTCACAATCTTGTTAGAAGCAACCAATTTCATTTAGTGTACCATTGTCTTGTTTAAATCCATTCGTGTTTTGGATCATTATCATCATAATCAGCCCATACCAGTCTACTGCTGGACATAGTAGAGCCCAATGTCCTAATGCACGCCACTGAGCCCGATCCTCGGCTTTTCTTTACCATCCGCGGCCGACAGCCTTGCGTTATCACTGCTCTACCTTGTCGGAGGGTGCTCTACGCTGCATTTGTCAAGTCGCGGTCTCCACTCAAAAACACGTCTACCTTTAGCTATCGGTTGTTCGGCAAATGTGACCAGTTCACTGCCTTCAGCTTGCTTAGCCTTTGTGTTCCAGATAAAAAGATAAAATAGGCAGTGAGAAGTTTCACCTTAGACTTAATTGACTCTTACCATCAGGTAAGATGTAAAAGTACAGACAACAGCACGTCAACCTACCACAAAACGTCAAATTTTGACAATTGATATTGATCTCTATATCTCGGAGTTAAAGTTGAAAATCGGTTCAATGACCTTTAACTTTTTGGGTAGGTTGACTTGCCGTTGTCTGTACCTATTAGAACTATATTCTAACCAAAAAAAATATTACGATTGTCTTAAATGACAACCGGTACCTAAAGAGACGTAAGACAAATTCAAATTCAAATTCAAATTCTTTATTGCGTAACTTAAGTCTATATACATTAAATAGTGGTTGGAGCTTCCTTTTATGCAAATGATTTGCTTGTGCTAGGAAGCACCGCTCTTCCATGACAGTATTATATTTAAAGACTAAAGAATAACCTTTAAAACGTTACATTTGGTACTAACTCAAGTAGTGCAGTGTCATGTTTGTGTGTATGTGTGTGTGTGTGTGTGTGTGTGTGTGTGTGTGTGTGTGTGTGTGTGTGTGTGTGTGTGTGTGTGTGTGTGTGTGTGTGTGTGTGTGTGTGCGTGCGTGCGTGCGTGCGTGCGTGCGTGTGTGTGTGTGTGTGTGTGTGTGTGTGAGTGTGTGAGTAATGTATGATTAGGTCTATGGCAACTCTGTCTATACTTGGGAGTGATTAATGATATTTTCAATTTCATGGTAATTTTTTGTCATGAGCCAATTGATCAGAGTTCTTTTACACTTAACAAATGTCAGTGGATCTTTGTTTAATTTGTTATATAAATAGGCAGACTGCCTAGTGTATTGCCTCTTAGAAAAAACAGAATTTACACGTGGTTGTGGAACGACGTTACCTATCCTTCTGCATTTGCACTTTTCTGGGTTGTAGAAAAGAGATTTATGCTTTCTTAGAACAACATGACAAGACACAGACAAGAGACAAGACAGAATACAAATTCTAATGTTATGATTGAAAATGGTTTCTCGTCCATCAAAATACCTTGTATTTTGTTATCCTATTCCTATCTGATATCAAGCCACAGAAAAAACAGGACAGTAGTGCAACTTCTACCAAAAGAACCAAGGGAGTCTCAAATTCAAGTTGAAGCCTTTTATTAAATTGTGACTGACTACCCAATTGGGTTTGATTTCCGTTTCGGGTCATATAGGAAAATTTACTTTTCTAAATTGGCTCGGTCCAAAAGTTCTAGGCTTGCCCCTGGCCAAGTTCATTGCATCGTAATACAATGATGTAATTCCATTCTTCAAGACCATGAGAAAATTGGTGTGATATCTGGCAGACATTTATTTATATTTAATATCCTTCTACATGATTTTTGTGCTAACACTTCACTCTTCCTTTACGTGCGTGTATGTAACCATTAGCACACGCGCTTGTGTGTGCGTATGTATGGTCCTGTGTTTTTGTAGTGTCACAACATACTAGCACCTTGCTAAAGAACTTAGACATTTTTTTTACTAAGAGCAATTCTCAGCTCAAAGGTAGTCTTCTGTAAGAGACAAGACGGTTACGTCAAAATTAGTTGTATACAGGTCACCTTATATAATATATAACTAAGATCCTCAGCCTCATTCGTTGTTATATACGATCATCAAGCACATACCCTATAGATCATCGATACAAACCATCATTCTCCAAAACTAGTAAGTGATTTTTCACTTATATTTAGTATGAAATGGCAACTCCTGTCAACCCTCGCCCGTATAAAAACAGTACAAATACAGATTAAAAAAGGGCGGAAAATTTTGTCGAACAAATCATAATACATTACTATTCTATAGGGTAGGGAAGGTGCTCCATATAGTTACGATACACAGAATGACGTGATTTCGTGTATTTTTTAGATGATGTACAAAATGTCTTACTATACATATTTTAGGCCAATTTAGCTATATTTTGTTTTGACATTCTGGTAAACCATTTCAGCCTGCCTAGCATGAGCACTAAAACACGATATGATATGATATGATATAGCGATATATTGACACTAACTGTAAAAATATGATAGTTAAAGCCGCCGTGTAGAATCGCCGTGCCGGTTACGGTACATATTATGATCGCTGTTTTGATAAAAAATCTAAATGGCGGCTATATTCATCATATTTTTACAGTTGGTGTCGATATATCGCTATATCATATCATATCATATCGTGTTTTTGGTAGTCATGCTAGACAGGCAGGCTGGTAAGTTAGTAAGTAGATTAGGCGAAGTATTAAGTTTATTTTATTATCATCATAACTTAAATTATCGTCCCGTGTTAATTGGTAATGTATCGTAATAATTGTCAGTGGGGGGCGCGGTGTCATTGTTATAAATTATTGCTGTCAAATGGGGTATTATCACGCGTGTAGGCGACAGATGGTAGGTCAGGGTTAATAGGGGATTCTACATTGTCGTGATGTGACAACATAGTACTGCATTTTGACTATTTGTGTAAGGTTATGTTTAGATAAATAAAATATAAATTAATCGTACAGTAGGTTAGTAAGTAAGTTAAATTGTCTGTTGTATACAGGGTTACATTGCAAAGGGGTACCAAATCTTTGGGAGTGGCTCAGAATCAGTAACCTAATCGAACTATGCAAAGAACAACATTTTTTTTTTCACATTTAATTATTCCTATCTGCTGTTAAAAAATGAAAAAATTGCAACGTATGTGCACTGCATAAGGTCTTTATTGACTCGTCGTACCTACGCCTATGATGAATGACCGCGCGGCTTTCGTAGTCTCTCTATTGATTTTATTTTCGGATATTTTAAAGTATTTTTTAAGTATTTCGTAACATACGATTAATTTAATGTAATAATGATTTATTAAATGTAATAACGATTAAGACGCTTCTATATATTGTTCCCTAGATCTTTTTTTCCAAAATTTGGCACCCCTGTATTTGTTTATTTGGTTTCTTCCAACAGTCACACTAATTATCTAGCTCTAAGCAATTAAAGCTTGTACATAGTCATCATCATCATCATTTCAGCCATAGGACGACCACTGCTGAACATAGAACTCCCGATTGGCTGGTTGGAAGGGGCCTGCATCCAGCGTCTTTCTGAAACCTTTACAAGGTCGTCTGTGTACCTTGTCCACCGTCCTTGGCTACGCTCGCCGGGACATGGCCTCCTTCCAGAAACTTTCTGCCTCATCAGCCGTCAGTTCTACTTACTATGTGTGTAAATATTTATCAATTTTTGAACCAAATTCGTGGAGCGTGGAACATGGAACGTTCAACCCGTGCTCTTGGATCGCGCTAAGACCTCATCATGCTCCTGCCGCGCGTTGGATCGTTCAGTGTTGACCCAACTATTGATAAATGGCAGTATTGGTTCATTGTTTGCCTTCCTGACTGAAAGCCAGCGGTTGTGGGTTTTATAATCCCCAAGAGTAATAAAATGTAAGTAATTTATGTATTTACATCACGACCGTCTGGTGTAGTGGTTCGTACTCTCGACTACAAAGCCGATCGGTTGCGGGTTCGAATCCCGAAAGGGGCAAATGTTTGTGTAATGAGCACGAGTTATATATTTGTACTAAGTTACTAACTTTTGTTCTAAGTCATGGATGTTTAGTATTTAAGTATGTATATCCCGTATCAAGTTACTTAAGTACAAGCTTTGCTTAGTTTGGGCTAGTTAATTGGTGTGATTGTGGAAACAATGTATTAATTATTTGTTACTATTATCTAGTCCCTAATTATTACAAGCTCTGCTTAGCTTGAAGGTAAATATTTTTGATCGTTGAAAGAAAATTATGTATTAGTACATAGTTATAACGAATAGGTATTTTGTATCAATTACAAACTATTAAAGTCGATAATGGTTGGTTGTTGAAGTCACGACAGCCCATAGATAATTTGGAGTGGTCAACTGGATGAAGCCTACACGGAACACGGGGACAAGTGGCGAGGTTCACAGTCAGAGGCCAAGCTCCACCTCGAGTCCTTGAGCTAACGAAGTGAGTAAGTAAGTAAACTATTGAAAATAACTGGCCAAGTGCGAGTCTGACCCGCCCACCGAGGGTTCCGTAAAAATTTGAAGGTACATTATAAATCTTTCAGAAATTGAGTCTCGCAGTTTAATTACAAATTGGTTACAAAATGTATAGTTTTATTTCTTGTTATATAAGACGATATTACTTGCCAAATTTCATAGTTCTATTTCAACGGATAATACCATATAAATTTTGAATACCATGATTGTCGAAATATACGTTTTTTGCGGCATTAACGGTCGAATATTTTTTTACATTATCTTAAAAGTGTGATTTTTTCACAGCTTCAAGGAATTGTAGACGTAAGTATATAATATATTAATTGCATAATATAGTATATGTATATATATGTATGTTATGTATTATATCATAGTATTTTTTTTGTATTTATGTATCTTAATAATTATGTCTATATTTATATACAATATATTTTAAAGTTAAATATACATATACCTTAATTTATTTGTTGCATTATATACTTACTTAATGTTTTTTTTTTCTTCTTGTTTGTTTACCGCACCTTTTTGCAAGCATTCTGTATGACCTATAGGTTGACTGGCAGAGAATGCTTTTAGCATTAAGTCCACCTTTTGTAGACTTTTAATAAGTTTGTGCAATAACGTTTTAAATAAATAAATAATAAATAAGTTTATGGTTTTAATTTCAACTTGATACCTTGAGAACTTTCCCGTGATAAAGGGTCTTGGCTGACAGACGGACAGACGGACAGACAGACAGACGGACAACAAAGTGATCCTACTTAAGGTTCCGTTTTTTCTTTTTGAGGTACGGTACCCTATTCTTACTATTGTGCACTACATTTAACTTAGGGCCGATTTTTTAATCACCAGATAACTCTTGTTCGAGGAATAAATGTGACCCTTTTTCACATTTTCTATAAGAAAACTGTCAACATGTCAAACTTTTTCTTCAAATAAAAGTTATCTGACTATTGAAAGATCAGGCCTAAGACTTCATTTCACTACTACGAGTACTAAGTAATCATTCAAAAAAAGTCTAACTTAGTAAAACATGTAGAAATTAAATTCTTCCCTTATAGAGTCGTAAAGTACGCAATTACTGTCATTACATTACCAATAACATTTGTCTAAGTGCTGGGTACTAGTTAATCTTCTACATCTAGCTTGGAATGTTGCCCTTACTTCTCAGGGTTGTCGATAAAAATAATGTTACCAAGAGAAACACTTTAAAGTAAAGAATTAGAATCCTTTGGATACGAGGTATCAGACAGTAAATATATTTAAATATCTCAGTGGCATCTCCTGTCCTCGCACACCCAGGCTCGAGCCAAATTAAATAAGTGTTTTTTCTAAATTATCCCGAACCAGGAATATAATCCGGGTACTTTGCCTTTAGGGTTAATAACCGCGCCTCTACACCAATCGAATATTCGATCCACCAAGTTCTGTAAATCGTTAAAATTGTGATTTTTTCTAGAGATCCATGTTATAGTATATTTTTCATAACCATTTTTATCACTCTTCGGTCCCCGGGATAGTGAATGACAGCTCAATTTCATGTAAATAATTTGTCAGAGGACCCTGAAGAGGAGTGTGCTAGGTATTTAGAACCGACAGGGTCAGAATTACGACCATTCGCTTCCAAACCGGAGTCACTGATGTTGGTAAGAAAACCGCCAATCTGAAATGGGAGCTGGCCATGTTTGTAGGATGCTTCCTGTGAAGTGTTCGCGGCTCGGCACTTAAAATTACGACGATTTGGTCAAGTACTCCCAGGATTGAGACAAGTACTCCCAGAATTTGGCTGTAGATTTAATGGTTGGAGAGATTTGGGAAAACCATTTTTTTAAATGCATTTTTGACGTCGACAGATTACCTGTACTTTGGGTTAGAGTTCAAATAAAACGCGTTTATGACTTATGTAGTAAATTAAATAGTTACTGCCCTACGACCCTGTTGGTAATGTGGCACGGTAATCTTTGCCTTGCCTTGAACGCAAAGAGTCTCTAGTTCGATTCTTGATTTAGGTCACTTTAAAAAACAATATTTTCTAAATCGCTGAGTCTAGGTGTACTGAGAGATGCCACTGGAAAAATACATCGTGTACTTCGTAACACGTGGATGTTAACTACTTACTTTGAGACAGTGAAAATTGGTGTGCTGCCTGTTGCAAATTTATTTATATTTATAGTTCTTTTAAGATAAGAAAGGACTCTCTCGTGACTTCACTGTTGACACGTATAGTGATGTGCCCTAACGAAAGTTAAATCGATTTTTACTTAAGTAATCTTTTATTAAGTAATATTTTTAATAAATATACTGTACAGCGATATTCTACCGCCAGAGTGCCGTATACAGTTTTTTGACAAGCCTTTTTTTACTTTTTTTTGGCATTTTATCAAAAACTACGAAAAACAGGAACTACGCAAAGCACAAAGAAAACACCGCACCGCATACAAGGCAGACGCTTTTGTAAATTTTTGCTTAGATTTTTAGAGTTAAAGATTATTATGTTTTGCAATGATATAGTTAATATGGGTGAAACGGAAAATCCGATGCGTCACAAATCCCTTCTTATCTTGAAAGAACTATAGTTAGGATCTCAATTGAAAACCCTGATAGTCATAGATACGATGCGCGTGCGCCGGACCAGTTTCACTACGGCGCCACGCAGTGGGAAATCTGACTTACTGGTCTAGCCTTTAAGAGAAGATTTCTAAGTAGAGATTTCGAATTTTATTCAATATAATAAAATCAAAAATCTAACTTTTAATTTAAACTATCAAAATCATGCTTTTAAAAATGTAATGAACGTCAGTTATTTAGGTATTGAGCTTGAATAAAATATTAATTGGAAATTGCATGTAGATAAGGTGTGGAATAGCGTAAATAGGTTTGCTTTTACACTTTTTAAATTAAAACAAGTCGCTACAAAAAGCACTGCACTAACAGCATACTTTGCTTAGGTGGAATCAGTCTTGAGACATTATTGACTTATTATTTGGGGCAATAGTACAGATAGGCAAAGGGCATTTGTAGCACAAAAAAGTGCATAAGAGCAATCTCTGGTATTGCACCTGACATGTAATGCAAGCCACTTTATAAGCCTCTTAACTGATCAAGCATACCTACGTAAAAGAGACTCAATAGAAATCCTATTGTTATGCGGTCTCATGAGACAGCTTGGATGTTAACGGGTTAATATCTTTCCTTTCATCATCATCATCGTCATTATTGTTAGCCATAGGACGTCCACTGCTGAATATAGACCTCCCCCAATGACTTTCATTGGGGGCCCCCAATACCAGTGTTGGGCAAATTTTAATTGCAAAAACAATTAAAGATTAACAATTGATTAATTGGTAAATATAACCACAACAACTAACAATTAATCAATTGTAATTGTGGAAAAATACAATTAACAATTATTTAATTGTTAACTGTAGTAGTAACAATTAACAATTAATTAATTGTTAGTTGTGATTTACTACAATTAACAATTAATTATAATTTAAATTACATTTTAATACCACTCTCTTCTCGAACATGCTGTCTGATAGTTTGTGACTCTTTGGCAAATTTGTCATTGTCGCAAAAGAAAAAAGACGTTCAACTGCAGCTGACGATGGTAAAGGTGTGTTGTATTTAATACAAACACTTTTAATCTCAGGATATCTATTGGGGAGTTGCAAATCTTGGCTTTCCTCGGCAAAATAATGCAGCATCAAAAGTTCTGCTTTAGTCATTGGTGCATCGGAGGAGCATCCGTTTTTATCTGAGATTGAAATATCCGAGTCTTACAGTTTAATTTTCCAAAATCTTTTACTAATTTCGTTTTGATACTTAAAGTTAATTGTTAGTTTTAATTGTTTCATAAAACAACTAAAAAATATAATTGCAATTATTTTAATTGTGAGTTACAATTGACATATGTTAATCAAATTAATTTAATTGCAAGGTGCAATTAAAAGTTTAGTTGCGATTAATTTAATTGTAATTAATTTAATTGCAATTACTCTTTTAGTCAATTAACGAGATAATTGACAAATTAATTGATTAATGCCCAACACTGCCCAATACTCACCACGCTTGGCAGGTGGGTTGGCGAGCGCAGTTTTTTATAACATTTCACACACAGACGCTGCTGCCCGTCTCGTGCTACAGGAATTAGTCGCCTTTCACGACACGCCTCCTATTGGCAGTGGTAAAGTGTATTCTTTACGGCTGTCCCCATACGGTACTATCCTTTATCTTGCCTATACTGGAAATCGCGAAGTTCGTAAAATTAAACCAACATTACTTCAAAGGTGCCAAGGACATATTATTTCTTAGAAACACGAGGGAGGGTCATTGATATAATTCCAATAAGCGTTTGATTTAAAAAAACTGCTACTATATGTGTATCGAAATATATAATAAGATACTACAGAATAAAAAAGACATGAATTTTACTGGTTTCAAGGCAGCACTGCATAAATGGCTAATCTCTGAGGTCCCGTGTTTGATTCCTAGTCGGGTCAATGTAGAAAACCAACTTTTCTATGTTGTTTCGGGTCCGGGTGTCTTTGTTTCTTTTATAACACAAGAGCTTTAGCAAACAACCTTAGGATCAGAGCAATGTATGATGCTGTCCTATATTTAATTATTCATTTATACCTACATTAATGTACTCGTAGTTGTGATTTATCTAAAGAATTTGACAGTGACAAATTAGATACATAGAAAAAAAAAATTCAACAAGACTAGTAAAATTAATATAATATATTCTAGAGAGGAAATAAAGCTCTTTTATAATACTAGATCCTAGTTCTTATCTGCTGACCTTAAGCCACCACACCTTATTTTAAATGTCATTGCGATGATGTAAGGCTAAATGGTATGGTAGTATGACATAATAAGTTGACAATGAATTTGATATAATAATTTAAATATTATAGTTAAAAAATATATAAAAAACGCTTTTATGAATGCAATCACAGAATAGGTGTGACACGCTCACGCACTTCAGTAAATGTATGTAGTTTTGAAATAACTATAAAACACGCATAATGGTATGCAATTCTTTAAAAATGAATTAAATGATCTCAAACTTAAAGGTTTTATCAGAAGTAATTAGCAGTCTCCAGGCTGGTAGCTCCGTTATTTCTGTAACATAAGTGCTTTGGCTACTTACCATGGCACTTATTTGTAGCATCTTCTCAATTCAATTTAAATTAATTTATTTCTATTTCGTCACATTGCATAACATTGGTACATCAAAATGTTCAATTTCCTTAATTACATTGTCAAATAATTTACGATCTCTTAATTTATAACCAAATAATAATTTATAAATTAAAAAAACCTGTCAATAGAAATTAAAATTTGTGTCAGAAAATAAACATTTTATTAAAGTGACCGGCATTTTAGAAAAAAGTCAAATATTGAGATAACACACGAATATGGTACAAAAATTTACAGTTAAAGACCATTTTTGTTTGATACAACCATGAAAACTGGTATGATTATAACGCGAATCTTGTAGCTAAACAACAAATACGAAAAAAAAAACAAGTATGAGTCAGGTTTACGCTAATGTTCTTTAACGCAATAGAAGAAAACACGGAAGCCCGACTTGCACTTGGCCTGTTTGTTACCCAATACCATTTCCTAGTTTGCAAACTATCAATTTATTTTGATCCTAAACTACAATTTATCAGATCTGTCACAATGGTTAATAAATACACATCCGGCTCGCCATATGGTTAAAATGGGGTTTTTGTGTAACCCACACCCCACTGCCATCCAACACGGCTGAGTGAGCAATAGCCGTGATAGTCATTTGGCAAATGGGTTTTTCTAATTAATAGAAAAAGTTAGAATGCATTGAGTTGCAACTTACATATTTCATATTTACATTTTTTATTTATTTTATTTTATACTTTATTGCACAGAACTAAAAATAAGTGGTACAAATGGCGGACTTAAGGCCAAAAGCATTCTCTACCAGTCAACCATGGGGCTAGACAGACACTTTTAAACAAACAAAAGCACAAACAGCACACAAGAAATGAATTAGAATAACAAAGACCATGAAATATTTTAACCAATTAACAGAAAAACAACCTAATTAGTTATACTGTCTCACTCTCTCTCTCACTCACTCACTTTCGCATGTCACAATCGTTTTGTTGCCCCTAACTATTGTTGTTTTCTAACTTTATCTCCTCATAATAAAATCACATGTATATTAAGCTTTAGTTGAAAGTATATCTATCTACCATATACATTTTTAGGCATTTTTTGGCTATTATCCTTATTTTTTAATTTAAGTAATCTATTGTAATGATTGTTTCGTGCCATTAACAGAAAAAAACTCTTCTAAAACTATCGATTTAACAGGCAATACTATATTACTTTTTCGGCCAGGGGTGTTAACCATGCCCCTAAATCAATTCTATTTCAAACCTGGTTTTGTTTTTCTACAGTTTGACGTAAAAGCAACTGCACTGCTTAGGTTCTTATTGAATTAAGTTAATTGTTAGGATACTGGACAGGTTTAGGTCAAATTCCCTTGTTGCAATATTGACAGATGGGAGGACTATCCTCAAAATTGTTGGGCCAAGTGATCCAGTTAAGTCGTTCCAATTTTGAGAAGAAGGTCAATCGTCGAATCCAACTCAGCCACACAACGTTTTATCGTCCAAAATACCGCAATGCAAAGATGAAAGTCTACGACCAGTGTTTGTTATGAGATGACTTATGGAACTGAAACGTGACCTCTCACTATGGGCCTCTTATAAGTAATGCTCTAGGTTGCACACGCACAGCGTAATATGGAAAGGGCGATGCTCGGTGTTTCTTTGCGAGATCGAACCAGACATGAAAAGGACACTGATTAATTTAAAATTTTACTTCTGATGACAAATTGTGCAGTGAAATATTTAAAAAATACTGAAATTATTAAAAATCCGATGACCAAAAAAAAACATGTATGTAGGTAACTACATATCTTATTTTAAATCTCCAACAGATAATTTTTTGGCCAAATAGCTTTGTATTAATACTTCACGTAAAATCTTATAGACGCATGAAATTCTTTACGAAACTTTAAGGAAGAAAACGATAAGATTCATTAAAATGCAAATTCTACTATAAGCCTTTCGGAACTTAGCGTCAGTTAACTATGAACCAACCCGGAGTTTCGGTTTTAATTATAAAGTTTCGGCGTAAAGTTTTCTCAGGGCCTTTCTTTAAAGTTGAATAGGGAGCTTATGGGGATAGTTGGGGAATATGGTGTCTAACTTGCCCCAAAGTACATTTAGGTATTAGTTACTTTACACGGAGATAAAACTATACGAACAAAGAGGTTATAAAGATTTATCAAAAGAGAGAGAAAAGGCATCGAACCAAATTGGTATACCTAAAGTTGCAATTACCTAAAAACATACGCTTATCGATAGAAAAAATTATTAAACAAAAAATAATTAATCGTTACTGATATTTTATTTAGAATATCAGTTTGAATATGTAATATTTATTTTTATTTACATATTCAAATTGAAATTCTGAACAAAGTATATTTTTTACGACATTTTGTCAAAGAGTATTTGTTGTTTGTTTTCTTTTCTAAATTAGTACCAGCGGTAAATATTTAGATTTATATTTACCGAAATACACTACAGGTTAAAATTAAAATTAGCCCATAACATAAACTAACAGCTTAGCTTTGTTTACAAACAGCGGATGTAGGACTGAGTGACCGCTCAATTTACGAGCATCAAACCGACGACCCTACAAACAGATGTGGTGGCCACGTGTGCGGGTCGCTATTTAATGAAAACAAAAGAAACAATAACAACGATCTTAATTCAAGTTTTGAACTCTCAAAAACAAGTATTGAAATTATTATGCCCAGTTGATTATATCTATTGGTTAAAGCGCGGCTTCGACCGTGTTGAATTGATTTTATTACATATTAGATTAAAATCGTACAAAAGGTCGACATTTAGCCATAGGAAGTCCACTGCTGAACATAGGCCTCCCCCAATGACCTGTCATCAGGGGGGATTGCCACGCTTGGGAGGCGGGTTGGCGAAACAGTTTTTAAAATAAAATTTCTCACGCAGATGCTGCTGCCCGTCTTGTGCTACATAAATTAGTCGCTTCTTACGACACGCCTCCTGTTGGCGGTGGGGAAGTGTATTGTTTACGGCCGTCCCCACACGGCAAAAAATCGACACACGACCAGGTAAAGGTTGCAGGAAGCCGCTGGATGCAGGCTACTTCCAACCGGCCAATCTGGAAGTTATTGGAAGTGTATGTAAGACGATTTGTGTTTACCCAAAACAACAGAAAAGAGAAGATTCTGTTTGTAAAACCCTACATATAAAAAACAAAACAAACTTCATTAATGCTGCTACAAGAGATCACGGTAGGCGCCCTGAAAGAACTCTTTCAAGTCTCTACACTCAAGTGTGTCAAGCATCATGTTACAAGAGAACGTAATGGTGTGACTAATTTTACCATCAAGCAACCCTATGATGTTATTTATTATTTAGGGGCAGAATCAAACGGTACGTTTGATGATACGGTACAATAAACTTACATTTAGAATTAGCCGTATTATGATACTGACTGAAGGGAGCATGATTTTTTTGTTTTAGGGTTCCTTATTGAAAGTACTACTTAAATATCATATGCTATTTTTGAACCGTAATTTAGATTATAAGTTGAAATTTTACCATGAGATGTATTTTTAAAGCTTAGGAAATGAATCTCGAATGCAAACACGAAAACAATTCGTCTATGAAATTCATTTCTATTGCTTCCGATTTTACGTATTTTTAAATTACTCGAAATAAGTCAATAATAAATAAATAAACATTGGACAACATCACATACATTGCTCTGATCCTGTGGTAAGTAGCCAACGCACTTGTGTTACAGAAATCAGAAACAACGACGGTACCACAACACCCAGACCCGAGACAATATAGAAAAGTTATTTTTCTACATTGACCCGACCGGGAATCGAACCCGGAACCTCAGAGATAGCGACACCAAGTCCGGTATGCTCGCCTCTCGGCTACGGAGGTCGTCGTATAAGTGTTGCTATTAAATTAAAATCTTGTAACTATTTTTGTTTTACGCAGAAAATATCATGAAACGGAATGCAAAAACTCATTGATTTTAAAAACCGGTAGTGAATCGCTTAAAACGGAACGTAAATAAAAAGTCAATGTCAAACTTCTGACAAACATATGTTTACTAGTCAATGTCATTCTTCCGCACTTTCTACTTGCAGAATTCACGGAATGAATTTTTAAAAATAGTGATTTTAGGAATTCGCATGCGCACCTTCGATTTTGTATTCGGATTGGAATTCGCATGATTCAAAAATACGTCTCCTCCTCCTCCTCCTACTCTTAGAGTAGTTACACAATATGTAAAAATATTGACACCAGACAAAGATAAATACCTTTTTAGCAGTTTCACGGATTTGTAATGGTGGATTATCATTTCAGCTAAAGGACGTCCACTGCTGAATGAACTATCATCAGGGGGATTGCCAATACTCGCCACGCTTGGCAGGTGGGTTGGCGAGCGCAGTTTTTATAAGATTTCGCAGACGCTGCTGCCCGTCTTATGCTACAGCAATTAGTCACCTCTTACGATACGCGTCCTGTTGGCGGTTGGGAAGTGTATTCTTTACGGTCATCCCCACACGGCAATGGTGGATCTTAACAAATAAAAAAAACATAAAAAAGGTAAAAAATAAGGATCTCACACTAACAACGTTTTGAATTTAATTTTGATTTTGTTCTACTGTATACACTGTACATGACTTGACGTCATGTACGACGTCATGACGTCAAACTTGGTGTGAATATAATGCAAACACCAAAGTAAAACAATCAATTGAATGAAAGCACTGCTCAATTGTACAACTGATTTTAGTGTGTGTTATTGTATAGACAACGGCAGGTCAAACTACCAAAAAGTTGAAGGTCATTGAACCGATTTTCGACTTTAAGTCCGAGATGTAGAGATCAATATCAATTGAGAAAATTTGACGTTTTGTGCTAGGTTAACGTGCTGTTGTCTGTACTTACCCAAAAATAAATAGCTTGACGGATTTTGACGAGAAACTGTAGTAACGTGTCACCTCGGAGTTATATTTATAAATAAATTAATCTATTTCTTACATAAAATAGTGCTTACACTTTTTTTTTTGCATTCACAATAATGCTAGTTTATAATTATAATCCTTGATAGAAAAGTGTTTGTCACGTTTGTTAAGAAATACATAAAAGCAATAATCTACTAGACAAAACACAATATAATGAACATGTCTCGTTCATTACAGACATACAAGTAGAAACAGGAAGGCGATATTAATATCCCGTCGTAGACAGACAGACAGCGAGACACGCAGATGCGCCCAACTCGTTATGAACGTCTTGATTGAATGAACGAGACTGTATCAGATTCAGTAGGTATACTTACTATTCGTGTAATTGAATACTTAATTATTTTACAATAGCCCTAAATTGTAAAAAGATTGCTATTGTTTTTAAAAAGTAAATAGATATTATAAACTTTTTTTTTGACAATTAAGACAATAATATGTACAATAAAGCGGTATTATTGTAAAAAGCGTTTTTTTTCCAGTAAAATAATGAAAAAAAAAAAAATTCTTTGACAAAATAATCTTGTAGGTTACTGTTATGTTATCACTGTTCACCAGACTATTTTTGGCTGGTGGAATGTTAGTAATTTCAGAGCTTTATTCGTAATGTTTTCTTATCAAATGGCCTCTGCCGCAGCAATCTCGCTTTAATGGGGAATATGCATTTTTTATTTGGTCTTAAAATAAATAGTACTTAATTATAATTAACTAGCTGTTGCCCGCGACTTCGTTCGCGTAGTCTTTAGTTTATTAATAAAGGATTTTCTGCGCAACTTTCTTATTTTTTTCTATTAAAAGAACCTTCTCCTGACAATAATAAACACAACAAAAAAATAATTAGCGAAATTGATCTACCCGTTCACGCGTGATGCGATGACCAAGGGAAATAGAGATTCATTTATATATATATAGATAAAACTTTAAGAATTCTCGAAAAATATTGATAAATACCAGCCTTCCTAGCATGTGCCATGTGCACCAATACACGATATGATATGATATGATATAGCGATATATCGACACCAACTGTAAAGATTGATAGATATATATATGATAGCTATATCTTTCATTCTTTACAGTTGGTGTCGATATATCGCTATATCATATCATATCATATCGTGTTTTGGTGGTCATGCTAGAGGGGCTGACTTACAGCCCATTATAGTCGTGTGCTAGACAATGAGATCCGATTTGTACCGCGACGTCACATTACACGTCCGCCATATATTTTTCATAGTAAAAGTGGTTTAAGAAAGAGACAGGTATACCTCAATTTCTAATTACTGTAATACGGTTATTTGTTACCTAAAATCAATTTTGTTTTCACTATTAGCATTATAATTTCCTATCATCATCATCATCATTTCAGCCATAAGACGTCCACTGCTGAACAAAGGCCTCCCCCAATGACTTATCATCGGGGGGATTGCCAATACTTGCCACGCTTGGCAGGCGGGTTGGCAAGCGCAATTTTTTTATCAGATTTCGCACGAAGACGCTGCTGCCCGTCTCGTGCTACAGGAATTAGTCGCCTCTTACGACACGCCTCTTGTTGGCGATAGGGAATTCTTTGCGGCCGTCCCCACACGGCACATATTTCATATAAGTACCTAAAACAATATTTTTTTTTGTATGCATATTCCCTATTGCTCGGTTTTTTTAATACAGTTTTGACTGTATAACATGTGTAATAGTCACAATACTAATTTATTTAATATTAGGCCCTCTTCTGGGCACACGTCCCAAAATTATAGTTTTGCTCTAATATCGCTTCGGAACTACATATCGGCTGGTGATGAGAAGGCGCAACGAACTTGGCTACCTTAGTGCTGATTTTGACAATACATTATCGAGATTATGAGTTTGGAACTCATTACTACTAATACAACCATTGTGTTATTAGTTTGTTTCGTTTGTTTTTGTTTGTTGTTTTGAATAGGTCTTTATTGAATAAATGTTTACAAATGCTTGTTTCTAGTGTACATTTTTCCTAGGTATAAACAATTTGTTTTCTTTAGGTTTATCAGGTCTAAAGACCTATTATAACACTTAAAATGAAATCTCGGTATACCTTCATTGCAAAATAAAATTAACGATTTAAAGTAAAATTATACAAGCGTTATTCAACAAGCACTTCGTAATAGTGTCGGTTTATTAACATGTAAAAAATTATACGAAAAAAAGGACTTATAAAAAAGTATACCACCTATCTACCAACTGTCCTAAGTTTTATTACTTTTAACGATAGTCGTGAAGTATTATCCTTACAAATCTTGTAAATAATAGTGTAAGCAAAATACCCATAGCTGGTCCCAGCAGCAAGATAATTCCAATAAGCCTGTTGGTACTTACTGCAACAAGAGATCCATCCATACAATAAAACCATTGTGTTATTCGTTTGTTTCGTATGTAGAAGTCCAATACGTGTGTTATATAGTTTTTTAAACTATGATATTTAGTTTGTAATCATTTAACTTGATGACTGCTAAATTTTACCGTTGTGTGGCCATCAAAACACGTTTTAGAAGATATTATTTTGCCCAAGCTTGTACTATGACGACTAGAGAACGAATTTAATACATTTAATACATCAATGACTTATATTAGGTACAAACGGTCCTGCTCATCACAGTAATCTTTTGCCTATTGCGAGATTCGAACCCACAACTCGCTTTGTAGTCGCACGCACTAGTCCAGACGGTCGTCAATTTAAAATTAATAGGTAAAACATAAATTACATTTCCTATACAATAAAATTATTAGTTATTATCCTTGTTTACAAACAAAACACACACGTTAATATAATTTCACAAATCTCTGCTCCTGGCACTACAGAAACGAACTCTTTTGATCCGCATCCTGCCTTATCTATCTTAGCGCAAATAGGTTAAGGGCTCTTTGAGTTCCTCTACATCACATTAGCCCTTTGTAAGAAGCTTATTGCCCAAAGCAAACGAAAGAAGCTTAGAAGTAATAAATAAATATCGGACAACATCACATACATTGATCTGATCATGATCCTATGATAAGTAGTTTAAGCACTTGTGTTACAGAAATCAGAAACAACGACGGTACCACAACACCTAGACCCGAGACAATATAGGAAAGTTATTTTTCTACATTGACCGACCAGGAATCGAACCCGGGACCTCACACCAAGTAGCGACATTCTCGCCTCTCGGCTACGGAGGTTGTCGGAATGATTTATATAAATGAATAAGCGCCAGAAAATACATTAATTATCATGATTTTGTAAAGTAATAAATTAACATCCTTGTGTTACAAGGTACCAGACAATGAATTTTCGTCTCCCAGCACACCCACACTCGAACCACCTCGCCCACAAATTGTCCTGAAGTAGTGGTATGTTAATAAAATTGGGTTTTTAGAAGTGCCATTATATAATGACTTGTTGGCAAAAAAAATATGATTATGATTTTAAACCAAAAATCTAAATAAAAACAAACTGAAGAAAATGAGCTTTTCTAAATTGACCCAAACCGGGAATCGATCCCGAGACCCTTGACAGTTGGACCCTTAAGTACATACAGCCTCACTACTCACCAGGTCGCAAAATAATGTGAATTTTCAATACATATATATACATCAAAACATTTATCATTTTAAAAAGTCGAACACAATATGTTTTGGTCATTTCCGTCTGGTTTTCTGTCTTTCATCATTATCATCAGTACCTAACCCTTTTTGTGTTTAGTAAGCTTCTATGTTTCTTCCGTTTACATAATGTCCCGGCTTTGCTTATAAAACCTCTACATTCGGAAATATTACCTTTGTTCTCCAATTTCGATCAATCCTTTTTTGCTCGATTTGAAAAGTAGTTTCAATTAGGGATTTACCCTGGCTTAAAGGTAGTTGGGACTGTCGATGTACCTAGTACATTGATTATTATTGGTATTTATATTATTAGTATTTGTACTCATGGGTGTCATATAATATATACAAGGTGGCTAAGGAATTGCTTTAACAGGACATTCTGCCCAACAAGGTAAAAACATCTTTTACTAAGGAGCCAAAGTCAAAACATGAAGAAAACCTGGCATCTCGAATTTTTTTCGTTTTTCGGAAGTTTCAAAGTGAATTTTATTCGAAAAATACCTTATAGGTAGAATATTCTTGATTGGAGAAAAATATGAAGATTAAAATTAATTACGATAAAGTTATTTTATTTTATTCCTAAGTTATTTTTTAAATTTGGCACTACTTGCATATAGCCTGTATAGATAGTAAATCAATAGAAATCGGTTGCAATAAAGTAGGTATCAACTATTAATAATCAACTAACAATAAAACGCACGATTGTGATATCCGATCCGAACCACGTGTGAGGGACACGTGTCTGATCATGTGGTATTTCTACGTATCTGTTTGTTTACAATAGGACAGCTGTATATAGTTCTAGAGATGAAGAGAACGTTTGATTCCTTATATCCTGGGTTTAATCAAAGTGAAAGTTCGATTGCTGAAAAAAAAAACCAGCCAAGTGCGAGTCGAAGCGCACCGAGGGTTCCGTACAAATTTTTAGGCATCTAAATGGTCAGTCAATGGGAATCGAATCTCGAAATTTATTCCCTCTTTTATTTAATAAGTTTATCAACGTTAAAAATATTAAAAGCAAAACGGTTTCATGATTTTTTCCTTTATTTGTGCTATAAGACATTACTTCTTACTAAATTACATTATTCTCGATCAACGAAGGTACATTCAAGGTTTTGATTCCCTTGCAAGTGTACACAGTTGTATATTTTTAATAAGTGAACATAGAAGTTAGACTTTTTCACAGCTCCGAGGGATTGCAGACTTGAGTATTTAATTTAATTTCGACATGATACCCCTCACGTTTTCCTGAAGAAAGGGTCTGACTGACCGACGGACAAGGAAATGATATTTTATCCAGATGGTTGGGCGATTCTGCTTTGGACAATTGGTTTGTATAATAAGCATGAGTACCTAATACTTAAGTCATGATTCCTTATGATTGCGTAACGAACGAAATTGGGCAGAAATTTATCCTTTTGACATTATATAGGCTGTCTGATTAAACTCAGGAATCGCTTTTACAATATGTTCTATCGTGCCAAAGTCGCAACACTGTAATATATTGGGGTAGTCTTACTACGGAATGCCTAACCAGGAGTCTTGGGATCAGCAAAACAACGTGTTAACATTATTGGCGTATAATTTAGACTGGTTCGAAATGACAAGCACCAAATGTAGGTTTAGCAACTTCAAACAATATCTCATATACGTAACACACACGAAAACAAATCACTGATGCTCCATTTATCATCGAGGTTTATGACTTTTTTGTATGATGATGTGAAGTTTATTCTTCCGATTTACATGTTGATTCCATTGAAGGTAAAAGTTGATCATTTAAATGGGTAGAACCTCCTGTTATTACAATTTCCTTGTCTTACTCATATACATCCTCGTACAAACCGGCAAGCTACGCAGGAAACAAATGTCTGGCCATGCCGCCACCGCCAGGTCCAGGTCCAGGAAATGCTGGCTCGACGTTGTGGGCTGACATGCGTGCCAATGATCTCACAACTAGAGACGCTCAAGACCGCGCGAAGTGGAGGAGTAAATCAAGGAAAGCGAACCCTGGGTTCTCGACTCGGATACATCCTCGATTTCTATTCATAAACTTGTAGTCTTCAGTGAAATGCACGTTTCCTACCGTCCCAAAGTTACGGCGCTTTCCCAATAAAGGGTTTAAACAAAACAATGGGTTCCCGAACGGACGTAACTCGGTTACCGCGAATTTCCATGAGAAAGGAACTTTTTCATCTACCCGGATAACCGGACCGATGACCGTAGCTAAAGAAGAACAGTAGGCCAGTTACTGTCAAGACCTTATATCTCGAGAAGGCGTTGAGGTATCGAGTTGAAATTAAAATCATAAACTCAAGTCAACAGTCCCTTGAACATTTAAATGGATTAATCTTCAAGACGTTTATGCAGCCAAAAAACGTATATTTCGACACTGAAAATTTATTCATTTGACCTAAAACTATGAAATTTGGCAAGAAATATCGTCATACTACATATGGGGGAAAATCTGAAACCTATACTTTTATAATATGTTCCTACATATTTGTACGGAACCCTAGGTGGGCGAGTCCGAATCGCACTTGTCCGGTTTTTTTTAATGGACTCAATCCTGCTCTATAAGCAGAGCATTGATTCTACCATTGTAGAGTGATTCTTGATATAGTGTTCACAATAAATAACAGGTGTTTAGTTTTTATTGCTTTTCTTGCTTGATTCAGTGACGGATGCTCTTCCCATAGTAGCAGGTTTTCAGGACGCTATCGGGCCTAAAGCAAGTTGTCTTGAGACAAGTCACTTGACACTCGATGCGGCGTTGAACACTGCAATAGTTTCAGATCTTTATTACTTAACCAAAATTGCACTCTAAAGCTAAGTATAATGCATTCCGAACTTCAGACTACACAAAGTTTGTAATTAATTCTTGGGAAAATGTATAAAAATTTCAATAAAGTACCACAGACTCTTGTTGAACTACCTGTAAATGAATCCAAAATCCACCACATTCATCCATCCACAGATATTATAAAGTAGACGATTATTTAAACGACAAGAGTGCATGGACTTAACGTGCTACTACTGACGTGTACTACATGATTTGTAACTGAATTTCCTGTAAAAAAGGCTGACAAAGGTGACTGAGTTTGTTGCGCAGTTTCTTCTCATCTCCAGCCAATATGTAGTCCCGAAGCGGTGGTGCTTGCAATGCTTTATTTTGGGACGTGTATAAGTGCCCGGAAGAGGGCCTATGCACTGAATAAATGAGTATGATTTAGTATAGAATACGTGGTTCCAAGAATTTTCGGATTTCGGATCGGATTTGATTTACGGAACATCCTGTATTAAACAACTTAAAACTATTAGTTTTTGTAGAAAACGGTCAAAGATAGCGTTCTTCAACTCCACAGAAACTTACGTGAGTAAAATACTTAGTAAAAAAAAAACCCTGTCTGATTTCTCCCGACTACGCCTGTAATCCAGGAAGGGTTAAAATGCGGTAATCCGATACTACCGATTCAAATTCAAATGAGGCCCTTTTGTAAATCATCCGAGTGGTTCCGATACTGGCCCTTTTAAAGGTACGGTCATGGAAATGGATGACATAAAAATGTAACGGTAACGTTGTAGTTTGAGTAAGGACTGGTTTTATGATAAGTCCCCACTTTACGCTGGCGAATCATTGGCTCCAGTTATTGGGCCAGCGGGCGTAGGTATTAGAACGATGGCCAATGTTTGGCCTGCACCGACACAAACTAAACCTTCCAATGTGTGAGCTTTACACAGATTTTTTGGAAAGTGTGTTGGCCAATAAGTGGCCAATAAATGGGCCAACGTGAAGAGAAGCCAATACACTAGCTTCTGCTAACTTATGAGACTTCTTCAGCTTAAACTTTAGAATGAAGATAAAGAGGACTGAATATCCATCCCTTAGGAACACAAAACATACGAAATCTATGTGTTCAGCTAGATCGATATCTATATCTTGGGAGCTGGTGCCAAATCTGTAAGCTATGAAATCAATTTTTTCTTAATTATTCCTATCCACTGTTAAAAAATAGTGCGCCTAGATAATTTATGATCTGGGTTGATGAAATCGCCCTGGTGTGGTGCTGCTTTGCTGGTACTTCTTGTCTCGGTGTCGACGTACGTTTTTTTTTCATAATCATCATTATTTCAGGAAACAAGGAAACTTTAAAAGTTAGAACCGATTCTAAGCTAAATGAGTTCAATATATTAAAATAAAGACTATTTAAAACGTTCCAGTAAACGTCCTCAATCATTTAAGTAAAGCGTGATTAAACAGAAATGTCATTCAATGCGTCATTTGTCGGAGTCGAAAGAATCGCACGAAATACTTTTTAATGGGGTATTTTTACACCCCGTGGGGTAGTTGGGGCAAACAGATGTCTGTAAAACGTTCAACTTAATTAGTTTACTAATAGCATTTTTAGTTTTGTTATTATTTTGTTGGCTATAAATCAGGGCATCAGTTAAAAAAGTACAGTCAAAAGAACTAAATAATTATCTTTAACAAGATTTATTAGATTCACATGTAACTATGAAATTTATTTACTTATTGGATTACCAACAGTAACTACGACTTAAATCTTATATTTACATTAAGTAGCATAAAGCTAACTGCTCTTATGTGTGTTTCTAATTTATCAAACAGTTATGATTTTTAATTAGGATGCAATCAGGATATTAGCCTTCGTATTTGAAGTGCTGTAACTGTCATATCATATCGAAACTTTGCATGTGACATTTAGGTGATAATACAGTATTTTATGCCATCGAGCTGATCTAAGGATGAAGTCAGAAGGTGGATAGTGTAACTCTTCATTGGCTAATAGTAAAACTCTATACCTACGCTGACTACGCTCTTCTAGTGTAGTGGTTCGCCCTCCGGTCTACAAAGCGAAGCGGTTGCGGGTTCGAATCCGGAAGGAGGCAAATGTTTGTGTGATGAGCACGAGTATTAATATTTGTACCTAAGTCATGAATGGTTATAAAAGTATCTAAGCATGTTTATACGTTATCTTGTCAATTACAAGATTTGCTTTGTTTGTTAGATAATTGATTTAGGTTAGCCGCTGGTAGCGAATTATTGACTCCACCGCTCCACCTTGTCGAAGGTTTACGTCGAGTTTGCCAAAATACAAACATAAGTCTATACAAATAACATATAGACAATGGATCCATGTGTTTGAAGTCGAATTACTATTATCATTAAAATCATATTAACTGCTGGTCCTACAGACCCATCGACCTAAATAGGATATCTGACCTTAACCACATGGCGATGCTGGCGCCCCCATCTCGTGTTCAATGGTCGTTAAGATACACAGCATCGGAGATAATGTGAAAAGTAATTAGGTGAGCGATTGGCCAACTGGTGAGATTATTTTTATTAGAGGTTGGTTTTAAGATGAGTATATTGTTTGATATAGAGAAAATACTCTTAACTGCACTTTATACGAAGTCATAGTTGATATTTGCAGAAAGATAAACAGTTTTGGTGGTCTTCATCATCATCATCATCATTTCAGCCATAGGACGTCCACTGCTGAACATAGGCCTCCCCCAATGACTATCATCGGGGGGATTGCCAATACTCGCCACGCTTGGCACCACACGGCAATTGGTGGTCTTATCGGTCTATCAAAGGGGTTTTTTTGAGACAGTTATTTAGGCTCAGCCAAACCTTTGTTGGTTTAAACAAAAAACAACTTTTCACTGCAAACTAAGCGAAGTTACAGTTGATTGCAGAAAGATTTAAAAAATGGCCGTCTTAAATTGACCTTGTATTAACTTTGTAACTTATAAATAGATATACACCAAGAACACTAGCTCCAACTATGTCTATCCATATACATAATTATAAAAGAAGATATCCTGGGTACACCGATAACTAACACAACACTCAATTTAAAAAATATATGTCTTGATAGGCACACCACAAATTTGTTTATTTATGTATTGGATTCGTCAAAACGAATCAAATTATCCCAAACATGAAGGTTCTACTAGTAGTCGTTAAATAGTTCCTCTGTCCATCTCCTGGCTCATGTGACCAGCATGATGGTATGAAATTAATAAATTGTCATCCGAATGTCGATTACAAATGTCCAAATTGATGCGACAATAAGAAGTAGGTTTAAAACGACTTAGTTAGCTCTTAATTACAAGTAAAGTTAGTAATAAGTGTGCTAAACAAGTATAATTTCTTGACTCTATTAAAAGATACATTTGGTCTCAAAGACCGCCACTTCTTACGTAAGTGTTAAACTTCATCTCACACTTGGAGATACAGATAATCTATACTTGTCGTAAGATCCTTTATCTATACGGGAACATTTGAACCCTAACCTGTTATCTGTCGGCGCCAGAACATTATGAAGTGTCAGACGAACCTCATTCGCGCTTTAGGGTTAAGTACTGAGATAAAAACCCGTCAAAAACTCAACATGGGACACGAAAAATCAAAAAAATTGTAGAAACATAAAAAATGTGACATGAAGCGGCAGGGATTTTGGTGTGATGCTCAGCACTTTCTCTCATATCTGTATTTTTACTGAAAATTTAAGCATTTTGGACTATATATATATTTTTTTTTTTTTTTGAGATTTTGATGTTGGTCCCATAGAAAAAGGTGATGTAATTTAGCCGTAGAATAACCCCTTAAAGTTTTATTTCACCTTTTCGTTATACACTGTATATATCATCATCATCACATATATATATAGAAGATAAAGTGTCTTAAACTTTATCTTCTTCTCCTTCATCTATACGGTTAATCCCCGTTGCGTCTGAAGCCATTGCTTTGGAGCCCAGGGTCCGCTTCCCTTGATTTACTTATTCCCTTGAACTCCGCCACTTTGCACGGTCTTGAGCGTCTCTAGTTGTGAGATCATTGGCACGCATGTCCGCCCTTACGACGTCAAGCCAACATTTCTTGGGTCATTTATTTAAGACACTTTATCTAATTTTATCTATTTAAATAAAACAAAGAGGGGTTAGTTACACCATTCAAAAGTCAAGAACGGCCAGACCGATTATTATGATCTTTGATTTATTAGGTTTGTTTCCACCCCGAATAGCAGAATAATTATGAAAACATCGGAAAAATTCACGAATAAAATATGAAGACCAACTCTTCATATTTTATTCGTGAAGTTTGCCTGGACAGCTCGTTATGAAATAAAAATATAATACCTAAGTACAATAAATTAGTAAGATTGCGAAGACTTTTAAAAAATATATTTTTTTTTAGATAAAAGATTTGAAGAAGAGAATTGAAGTAGCCTTCTACAGTATTATTTGTATTTTCTCTGCTTCTACTTAATAAAATGAACTGTAAGTAGAGTTACGAAGTGTAAGCGATTTTAATATTGACCGTACATACAGTTTTTTGGTAACCAAATTTCTGATATTTTCTAGAGCTGTATGTTACCTGTCACAGTAACTGATCTACTTATGTGTACCATGCTTGTCTGTGTTATTATTTTTAAGCGTCTTACATCGTAAAGATAAGGAATTATTATCATTCTGACATTACCTGACGCGACAATGTTAGCACAGAATTTTAACCCTCTCTAAAAACGTCACCCTTATTTTTATTTCATTAAAGTTCAGAATACTATATACATTTGTGTACATTATTTCACTTGAGGTAGGTTATTTTATGATGTATGGGACGATGATAATATTTGTCACACAAAACGTTGATCGTCTCATGAATTAGTGAAGTATGTAAATATTGGACCACCCACGTTCTTTTGATATTGTCTATGGCTTGGCTAAGTTTAAGTTATAATAGTATTAAGATCTTGTAGTAGTTAGAATAAAAATAAATGAATCTGCGCGAGACAAAACACTCATAGGGATGACGACTGGGTAAAGAAAATGAAGTTCTATAATTTAGCCCGTCAGTTAGACAATAAAAAAATAATGGACACGTATTTTGATTCTATGATAGTATAGATCCTAAATGTTATCATGGAGATAACATATCTAGAGATAACGACGCATAAACGACTGCCTCGTTCTAGTGGTTCAGTGGTTCGAGATCTGGATTAGAAAGCCAACAACCGCGGGTTCGATGATCATTTGTCTTTCATGTCTTTCATGGTCCTAAAAGGTAGTCTTGGGTGTTAAACATTTAGTAGGTATATTTAAATATGTGGGTTTAGTTAGATTCTTAATATGTAAGTAATACTTAATACTCAATAATTTATTGCAAAACCATAATGTACATGTAAATGTTACAAATTGTCGAACCAGTGTCGTGTTGGGCACGCAACTTGTGGGCTAGGAAAAAGGGAAGCGCTTTCATCTATGTGTATTATTGAAACTTATTATTATATATACACATGTATATAATTTAAATGATTAAATTCGTCTGTATAATGTCAGTATTGTGTAGATAATTTGATAGTCACTGTCAATTATTCCAAGAATTTATATTTTGTCAAATTTACCTCCACGGCCTCTTTGGCCACTGCAGCAGGATAGTTTTATCAAAAGAACATGAAAGATAATATAAAATCTTTACATAAAAGAAAATGTAAATATTTTTAGTGCGTCAAGATAACATTAAAAAGTGGTCAACTATAGTTTATGTCTGATGCATATTTGAAAAAAAACTTGACTTCTCGATGATACTCAATCCATTTTTAACCGTTTGACCATCAAAAGGCATTATGCATCAATAAAATTAAAGTATCAGTCCATAGATTACGAAAGATATAAAACCAATTCTTAGTTTTATCTGTTTGTCTGTGTTAGTTTTGCAATTTATTTATTTATTACATTTTATTTTGTTGCACCTTACTTATATCATCTCTGTTTAGCCCTATTAAATGTATGTTCTGTCGCTGGCTTTTCTGGTTTTACTGGTAAATTTAATGAAGTGACCCCAATTCATTGCTCTAAAGTGTAAATGTCGTAGCCAGATCGTAAAATAGACCAATTCATGATGTGACCGATCATTTCATAAAATAGTGGTATTTCATGATATGGCCAACTAAAACTGAACATACCGTTTAAACGTCAACATTCGATGAAATGTCAATCCACGTTTGGCAATATCATTAAAATTAAAATATGTTTACAAGTTACGTGAATTTGTTTAATTTTTGTAGTCTTGGTCGATAGATAATTTAAATTTTTTAAATAGATATTATTTTTAAACGAAACTCATAAATAAAAACACTTGAATATCTAAATAACCTAACTAACCTCTGAAATTACGTTCCGACCTCCTTGATTTTGTGACGTTACGCTCGTTTTTTGTGTGACTTTCATAAAAATCGCCTAGCTTGGTGTCGTAACGATATTTTACTGCACTTTCACCTTCAATTTACACATTATTATTCACTTTTAGAATAAAATATTTGTCCGCCGCCATTACTCAACACAAAAACAAAGCAACATTAGCGCCTCTACCGGTGGGTAATATAACGATTTTACGATATGATCACTAATGTTTGACCATATCATGACGTATTCGTGCGTTTAGCTGTTTATATCGACAAACGCTGAGTATTCATTGATCTGGTCAGACCACATCATGATGTAGACAGCGTGTTCTGTTCTATATCATGAAATACGTTGTGTAATGTTGTAATGTTCTATATCATTAAGAAATGATCAGTCACATCATGAAATGATCAATTTTACGATCTGGCCACGACATAAATAAATTAAAAATATTGACTTGTACCACAGGTAGGTAAACTTAAGAAGAATAAAAAAAAGCCCCAGACAGACAATATACATAATATCTTGGTCTCGAAGTAAGCGAATAAAATCCTCCTCCAGACAATGTTTTTTTGCCAGGCCATCGCCCAGCGCACCCAATCTCGAGCCAATTAAAAAAAAAGTTTTCTGATTTGACCCCACTCAGGAATCGTACCCGAGCCTCTTTGCGTTCATACCGAATCACCGCACCACTACACCAATCAAATCTTCAGAAGTTGCCAAGTTTTGGTCGAATCGAAGTCCATCTAGAATCGCCAATGATACGATGATAGACGAAGAACCGTTTCCTGGATAAATACATTTTGATAATTTATTATTCGTTGTACAAAGTCACGTGCCTTCTAAATTTAAAGACAGCTATGTGGATGATATGTTGGTGCCTTGGTGGTAACCAATACAAAATGTATGTACAGTCGGCAAAGAGAAAATACGCCGTGTATCTGTCATACCCCAAACCGCGTTGTATAGAACTCAGAATAACTTTGTCCGTATTTTACGTTTCATCTAGTCTAGGAGATAGTAGATGGAGTCTTTTTAAGTCACTGGAAGGATTGTTATAACAATACCTGAATTAGCTTGTCCCAAATAAGCTTAGTATGGGGCTAGATACTATACTATCGCAACAAGTTAATATATTCTGCTCAATAAAGTTAAAATAAATATCTGTTTTATTTAAACTTGTTATATTGCACGGAATATTTATTTTTTACAAAAAGTAGACATAATGCTATGTAGCATTCTCTGCGAGTCGACCTTTAGATTTGATAGAAATGCTTTGAGGGCGATGCGATGAAAAGAAACTAAAGTCTTAATATATCCAGCTTATATGTTAAAAAAAACATGAAAAGAAAGCATAATCTATACTATACTACAATAAATAATAACACTAATAGACGAAATACTATTATTTATAACAAAGTCGGGTTAGTTACACCATTAAAGTCAAAAACGGCTGGACCGATTTTTATGATCTTTAATTTGTTGAATTTGTCTCCGCCCCGAATTTATTTTTTTTAAAACTTTATTGCACAAACTTAAAATGTACAACAGGTGGACTTAATGCCAAGGGCATTCTCTACCAGCCAACCTTTGGGTCATGCAGAAAGCAGGTAATGGGTGCGGTAAAGGTCCAAAATAAATTGTAATTGGTACTAAACAATGATAATGCAAATTAAATTTAATAAAATACACATTTATTTGGATAAATATGATACAATACATAAAATAAATAAATAATAAGTAATTAAACATACATACTATTAATAAAATAAGAAAAAATATGCAACTATGTACTGAAATATTTTTATGTTTATTTTTGAAAGAAAGTTTTGATTCCGAATATTTAATATCTAAGGGAAGCAAGTTCCAGAGTCGTGTAGCCCTCACTGTGAACGATTTGGAGAAGTGGCAAAATAGCAAAATAACTATTAAAACAACAGTAAAATTCACAAAAAAAGGGACGAAGAGACTGTCTGAATCTTGCAAAGAGAGCTAGTAATACATAAAACTAAATATTGTTTTTATTTAGCCGGGTTTCTCCCATTGCAGTGCACAACCTAAACCTAAATATGCTCTTCGATAAAACCATAAACGCAAGACATTTTTCGATTCTCTTCTATTCCAATCAGGTTAACGACAAGTGATCTATTCCCTGGACTATACGTTCAGTCAGGTGCGTTCGGAAAGTTGGGTGGATCGCCTGTTATTGACGGCTGCTGTGGGCCGCGTCTTAACAATATATAATACAGATCGTAGAAAAACGGTTTAAATTTTGTTCCTGAATTATAAATCGCACCTATTTCAATATCGGTCAGATGTGTTACGTTAATACATTTTTATACCGCGGCATGACCCTCGTTCCATGGAGGATGGGTAGGCCCTTAGTGTGGGACGCGACTTGGGTCGACACTTTAGCCCCTTCACATCTTCAAACGACTGGCATCCGAGCGGGTTCTGCAGCAGCTTCTGCAGAGGCCCTAAAACGGCGCAAATATGAAAGTCTTGGTGAGACTTACATATTTGAACCATTTAGGGTGGAAACTTTGGGCCCGTGGGGACCGAGTGCCTACAAGCTATACCGTGAATTGTCTAAGCGTTTAGTTGAGACATCTAACGATCCAAAGGCTGGCTTATACCTTGGCCAACGGGTTGGCCTAGCTATCCAGCGTGATAATGTTGCCAGCCATTTGGGCAACTTTCCCTTGAACGGTGATCTCAGTCAGATATTTTATTTATAGGATCTTTCCTATGAATAAAATATCTGACTTTGTTTAAAGAGTTTAGTTTTAGAATATGTACATAAGGTATTTTATTTTTATTGGATTATTTATACCATTTTTGTCGCAAATAAAGTAAATTATTTTTTAGGTACCTTAATTTAATTCTTAATTCTCTATCTATCTCTATGGAGTCATATTACAAAACTAAACTAATGGTAGTTTGAGATGATATTATTTCAAATTAAAATAATAAAGATAGCATCACTATTTGTCAACGACTATCTGGCATTTTGATTTGACATTTTGGTTTATTAAATATCAATTAAATTGGATTATTTGATGAAAATGGATGAAACTTGCAGTTCGATTTATAATTAAATTTAATATCAATATTCGTACTTGTGATTCACAATAAAGATTTGAATATGATTTCTCTAAAAAGTAACCGAAAAAAGTCACAATTCATTTAGATTTAGATATTCAGATAAATTGTATAATTGAATTGGTAAGAAATCGTACAAGTATAGAATTGATAACGTTTACATATTTTTTCTAATGTTTAATGCCTACTCAAGTTCATCATCATCAGCCTTCGGAATTCTACCTAGGAAATAGGACATCCCATATTGAACGTGACCGCGAGCGACTTAACATAATACTTACTTAGGTTCAGACAGTTTGATATTTACAGTGCGTTTTGACAATGCGCATCTTTTCCTATTGAGTTATTGCTCAAGTTGTGGCTCGTCGGTAACGTTCGTTCGTTTGTTTGTTGCAATTTTGGCTTCCTCTTACTAATAAAATGCTTGCAAAAACGGTTTTATTTAAGTACTTAAACGTTTTCTCTTGTTTGATGCTATTTCATTTAATTGTATTCGTTATGATGATATATAACATCATGATGACCTCCGTAGCCAAAAGGCGAGCATACCAGACTTAGTGTTGCTATTTCTGATCCCCGTAGAAAAAAAATAACTTTATATAAATTGTCACAGGTCTGGGTGTTGTGGTACCGAGGTCATTTCTGTAACACAAGTGCTTTAGCTACTTACCATAGGATCAGAGCCATGTATGTGATGTGGTTCAATATTTATTTAAATTTATAAGTATGTAAGGTCAATCTTGGTTAATAAAACTACGTATTATGTTCCATAATCTCGTCCTCATTGTGTACAATGTAGTACGCACTTTTTGCTACTGCACTGATTACAATCTTCAAAGTTAGGCGCGTGCATGAACGCGTCAATAAACTAAAAAATAAATAACCGGAACGTGCCCGCACCGTCACCTATCAATGTCATCTGTCACCTGTCAATGTCATTGTACTTTTTTGTACACAGCACTGAAGACATAAATATTTAGAATAAATTAGTTTTTAAACTAATTAGTGATTTACAGCTTACATACAAATGCAAAAAACCAAGAAGAAAATACGGTGATGTTTGTGTAAAAGTATGGTGGCTGGAAAACAAAACTTGTCAGTTGAATTTGTGAAATTGTTGGACCGATACCTCGGCTCAATTATTACGATTACTACGATTTCTATCACCACCACAGCACACTAACTTTAGTGTTATTATATTTATAATACCATCACCATCACCATCATCTCAGCCTATTACAGCCCACTGCTGGACGTACGGGAAGGACGCAAAGAGCGCCAAGGAGTACGATCTCCTGCTTTGATACAAATGTATCTAGCCATATTCCCGAGTTCGTCGGCCCATCGAGTTGAGAAGCGTCCTACACTACGTTCGCCGAGACGTGGCCTCCACTCCAACAACATAATCAGCCAGAAATTAATCATGAAAACAAGGAGTGTGACAGAGTTGCGTTATTCTTCAGCCCGCAAACGAGACAGAATGAATGACATCGGAGCTTTCACGGGAGGTTGGCCGTGGTGATCATTAAGTTCATTCTAGTTGTCTCTCATGTCTCAGAATGAATGACATCGGAGCCTTCACGGGAGGTTGGCCGTTGGTGATCAATATGTTCATTCTAGTTGTCTGTCATGTCTCCGAATGACTCCACAGAAACTGCTCTGTACAGAAGCACTGGCCTTTACGATGGAGTGGCCAGTGGGTTTTTGTTCAGTCTGAAGCGTCTCCTCGAGGGATTCCTCCTGAGACGTAACATTATGGCTCTAGTCTTCATGAAGAGTTGACCATGAGACCGATACAATGTTGCACCAGAAATATACTACAAAGGATCTGTAATAGCATAAGGTAAGTTATTAATATTATAAAATTCTTCTAGCGCATCATATGTACCGAGAGAACAATTATTCCTCTTTTCTGTCTCGCAGCAGAATTATAACACTTCCACTTGCTTTCACGAGGGGTTAGCCTGTGGCTTAAAATTTTTGTTATAATATTGCGGGTCTGCAAATCTTATAAGGTTGACCAGAGACCGACTTCAGTAATTGAAGTTGAAAATATAGTCGAACACAAAAGTATCAAGACGATACATATCTTCGAATGCCACTGAAGAAAAAAAAGAGAGGAGGGAGAATATGGGTACCGAGACCATGAGGTAATGCCCTCCGTCTTAGTAATTTTTTCAACTTAACACTTTGACTCTAAGGAGGCTATGAAAGAAGCTCCTTTGCCTGCTGATATTGAAGGCTTAAGGAATTCTGAGTCTTGTGTAAACAAGTCATATACTTACCTAGACAATTTCAGTCTTTTTATAAAGATTTTAAGTCTTTAATAATTTCATCAGTTGTTACTATCAAATTGGGCCTTTGGCAACCATTAATGGTACCAAGACAATCTGTTGGTCTCAGATCTGCTTGTCTTATTCTGCCCCATTTATATACATACAAGTCAATGATAAATAGCGCTTTTACAAATTATGGTTTATCTCGGTGTGGATTTCCACAAGTTTTTTACCACAAGTAATTGAGATACTTCTTGATGTTGGCCCAAGAGGGCAAGACTTTATAAAGCATACCATAGAAAACAACCTGTTTACTCCAATAGTTCATGTAGTTATGACCATATTAAGTTTTTTTTTTTTTTCTCTTATATTTTACTAAAAAGCTTAAATAAATAAATAAACATTACTTGACATTGCTAATTGATATCTGTGACTTAAAGATCATTAGTCCACTTGATTCGTGAAGTGCCTTAACGTAAAAGGTCCCAGGTTCGATACTCTGGTCGAATGACCCTGGCGAGATACATTGTCTTGTACCTCATAATACAGGGAAGTTGACTCCCTGTTTGGAGACCATGACAAATTGATGCTGGCTGGTGCATGTTTGTATGTTCCTATACCACTGATATGGTATCCCATTTGAGTAACTTATAATATTAGATTTGGTTACAACCGGGTAAACCTTAAATTCTCATAGTATCAAGCTTAATTCTCAAGATTCTATAATAATCTATGAAAGCAATTAAAATTTAACACTGTTACTGACTTAAGGTTATTATTCTAGCTGATCGCCATGGCTAGTTAGATTATTTCTAGTCTTCATCAAGTGAAATAAAGACACACTCAAGATGAGTGTTACTTACAAATAATGTGAGTGAAGATCACTGTTACAGAAATGGAAAAATAATTCTCCTTGTTATCAACAAGATAAAAATTACCATAATTAAAAACTTTTTTAACTGTAACTGTATGTTATATTCCAATATTTTCAGTCAGTAAAAACCCATGGAAAGATTTATGCAGCTTTATTTACAGGCAAAAAGGTCGCACCATAATTGATCCTTATGTAGGTACTTGTCATAAGGTCGAAAACCAATTATTTTAATTTTTAAGTAGGTACCTGCTACCTTTGGAAAAGTAAGAGAAATTCAAAACTAGACACAAAGTTCCAATGATAACTTGAATTTTCAAATCTGACCTAAATATATTTTAAATATATCTTTGTTATAAACCATATATTTCTAGACATTTTATTATTTGTGAAAATGTTTGATACCAAAAATTGAAGACAAAGATAAATAATCATCCAATCATTAAATTATCAAGATACTAAAGATAGTAAATAAACTGAATTATCCCAGGTGGATAACAAAGGTTCATATTTAAATAGATGATTATAATAAAATATGATTTATTAAAACATAATTAAAAAAAAAAATTAAAATTGTATCCATGAAACTATAAACTTCATAAAAAATATACTACTGACTTAAAATTATTATTTAAATTAAGGCATGAATCTTACAATTATAATTGAAGATTGTCAAGTACCTATGTAAGTCTATGTATAAATAATTTTATTAGATATTAAATTACCATGTAAAGCAAAAATGGAGATGATAAATAATGACAGAAAATTTCTAACTTAACTTAAATGGAAAAAAAAAAAAAAAAAAAAAAAAAAAAATTGATCAGTGGCAATAATTAAGGCAATGCAGGCAATAAATGTTGCCTTACCTTGTTATTGGACTAAGGCTGTAAGGCTGCTACAAGTATTTTGAGCCGGAGTAAACTTTCTATCTTATCCGATGTGATGTATTGGTAAATGATTACTTATTTAATTATTATTTTTTATTAGCTTACAGGAATTGACCAGTCATTGAATCTTTTTATAAATAAGTATTCAGACTGTTTCATTAACTTATTAATATCCCCTACCAGGGATCCACACATAAAGTGCAGGAAGTCTCATACTGATTTCCAGCCATACAAGTGTAACACATATAACGGTTTTCTAAGAAGATGAGTAAAAATCAATCTTTCTCAGTAAAATAATGTTGAAACTATTGTCAACTAAATAGGATCCCTACTGGAACAATACTAGTAGTATTTGTATATAATTTCCTTATTTATAACATATAATTAATGAAAAATTTGCGATAGTAAACATCCATATTATTTTTTTTAGTTTCCTTTACTTTGGAACTACACCTTGAACAGGAGTTATTAAGAATACCTAAGACTAATTTATTTGCATAAAAAATTGTATTACAGACAATGATAACTTAAAAGGTTACTAGATTTTCTTATTATATAAAATAAAATGTCTTTTCAGAAGAAATACTAGCTTAACTACCTACTTGCACATCGATAAATTTACCTTGTTAGGTAACCATATACTAAGTATGTACTACATACTACTGGATAAATGAGACGGATATTAATAGTTCAAAGCATTGGCTCCATTTCCATGACAACTTATTAAACTAGCTGTTGCCCCGCGATTTCATTTGCGTGATCTCTAGTTTATTGGTAAAGAATAGACCTACTTAATAGCGCGGGGTATTTATTTAAAACTTTATTGCACAAACTTAAAAGTGTACAACAGGTGGATTATCAGTCTCAGTCCCAGCAAATCTATAAATTCATAAAGACTTACAGTTTTAACAAAAATAAAAGAGAATTGCAATTTAAGTAAAATTTGCTATTTTCGATTTTATAGAATTCCTACACATTTTTTGGCCCACCTGTATGGTATAAAATAGGTACAGGTTTGTGTCATCAAATGGGATGGGACTGTATCAATATACATGGTTGTATTAGCATACGGGGTTATATCATCATACAGGGTGTATCATCACACAAGGTGTATCATCATACAGGATTGTATCGATATACAGGGTTGTATCGATATACAGGGTTGTATCGATATACAGGGTTGTATCGATATACAGGGTTGTATCGATATACAGGGTTGGTTGATTAATTCCAATGAATTAATCAAACAACTATATCCTTGTTAGATAAAACTTGAATTAAGCATCTACCAATAGATAGTTAATAAAATAAAGTTTTATCATGTGCGAAGACTTTAGCAAATCATATAAATGATCATAATAAATGTTTATATTGCTTTGTCGACACAACTTTCCTCTTTGAACATCTACATTGTACACAATGAGGACGAGATTATGGAACATAATTTATATGATCGGACTAACTTACCTAGTGACGTCCGATCCTCAATTATGTGAAGTAATCTCGTCCTCATCCTATCCCCAGCCCGACCCAGTTAGTATGTATTTATCAATCCTTAAAGTACAAAAAAGATTATATGCTATAAATACCTACATACTACTTAGTTTCCCTTCTTTTTGAAAGTTGTGTCCAGTTTTATCCTTTGAAATAATGACATTGACAGGTGACAGATGACATTGATAGGTGACGGTGCGGGCACGTTCCGGTTATTTATTTTTTAGTTTATTGACGCGTTCATGCACGCGCCTAACTTTGAAGATTGTAATCAGTGCAGTAGCAAAAAGTGCGTACTACATTGTACACAATGAGGACGAGATTACTTCACATAATTGAGGATCGGACGTCACTAGGTAAGTTAGTCCGATCATATAAATTATTCTGCCGATAATACATTAATTTTGTTTAAAATTGGTGCAGTAGTGCGTGAGTACGAGTTTGATTCCCGGTCGGGTCATAGTATAAATGTTTTTAATAAATCAGCTCAGGACTTAATAAATTAAAAATTCTAAATTAAAATCTACCGAAAGTGACGTAAGCGTAAAATTACAAATTTAAGTATGCTTTAAATTCTTCATTACACCTTAACCTTTTCTTTGGCGAGAAAATGCATCTCTTAAAAGGTAGAGGTTAACTGCTATTTTATATTCAAAGGATTATATTTTATTACCTACTAAAATCACATTTATTATTATCCCTATTTAATAACTGGAAGCTTATTTTAAACGACAATATTTTCTTGCACACACTTTCTAATACCAACGTATGAGATTAGTATAACGAATGATGTTTTTACTATCGTGTTCAAATGTAATCCCTTTTAAGGGCATTTTAATACTTTAGACATGGCTGCCTGTCTGTTAGGTGCGGATTATTATCAATTGGGCCCAAACTGGGTGGTATTACTAACTATTAAAGAGTTTAGGCTTTATCATCATTATTTCAGCCACAGGACGTCGTCTGCTGCCATTGACTATAGGCCTCCCCCCATTGACTTCCAGATTGGCCGGTTCGAAGTGGCCTGCATCCAGTGTCTTCCTGCGACCTTTACCAGCTCGTCTGTCCACCTTGTGGATGGCGTCCTACGCTGCGCTTACCGGTACTTATCGACTTGATTGTATCAAATTATTGCATTCCTATCCCAATGTTTACTTTACAAAATTTTAAATCAAACAGAACTATAGAAATAGTTAGGTTATTACGACTTCTGAAATTTTATTATATAAGCTAAATAAGTATCAAGTTACAAGAAAATCTAATAAAAACGTGTTAAAAATAAAGTGATCAAAGAACGGATTACCTCAACGAAGCAAGTTTTATCCCTTTTCCCTATTTCTCACTTATAGAAAACATATAATATTACACATTTCAGCTTTTTAACACCAAATTGCCACGTATTCCGTTTATATTTGATGAAACAGTCATGTATTTCCCGCCTTCTCTATAATTCAAAATGGCGGAGCCCGCGTGACATGACAGTTAATGGTGAATAATTTACCGGCTGATCAGGCTCTATGGTAATGCGCTGTTCCGATGATGTATCGCTTGTCTATGGCCTCTGTTGGTGGTTTACGTGAGATTTTAATGATGAATCTATTAAACAAGATTTTGTTATCAAAACGGGTTTCGTTTAATGTTCGGAAATTGAACCTACGGAAATAGTTTTGGCAAGTATTTCGTGTTTAAAGTCTGACAATTATCTTTTTAAGTCAACAACTAACAAAAGAAGGAACATCGTATTTATTATTAAACGTTTTACTTAGCATAGACATTTTTGTTTAACATTGTTGTTACGACAACGTTTTTTGCCGGGTACGTCTATCTCCAAGCAGACCCAGAGGTAGGTCAATTAAAAAGTTAATTTTCGACTCAACTGGGTATCGAACCCAGGACCCTTGTGCTCAAAGCGAAGACCGCGCCACTGCACTGCGCTGATAGACAAGTAAAGATTGCATTGTTACGTTTTGTACCTAATATTAAAACCGTTGTAAAGTTTAGGTTAAAGTTTAGTAGGTACCCAATAACTATTTAAAATATGCCTTTAACTCAAATTACAAACACACATCAATACTGTGTATTAATATTATTTCCTACGCTTGTTTTTGAGGGTTAAGAGTAGTGTTATGTAGCATTTAATTTAACTCATTAATTTATCACCCCAGCATTTGTGGGTTGGGGTGTATCGGACCCCACTTCCGGTTGGGCACGTGTGTGCCTTGTATAATGATCATAATAATGATTTTCGTTACTCTACTTCGAATAAGAGGGTTTGTCTTTGGTTAGTTTATGATTACTTACACAAGTCGAATAGCTTTGTCCAGTTCTTATTGGGTTGGGGCAAGCAAGACATCAATTATGTAGTTACTAAGTTAGGTCAAAATGGACGAAGAATTCAGTTTAGTAAAGCGCTTTTATTAAACTTTATTTAAATAGGATATTATTAAGATTTAGATAGTTATAGTGCTTCTAGGATGTTTGTTTTATCCATATAAATAAAACAAAGTCGAGTAGTTACACCATTTCAATCGGAAACAACGACGGTACCACAACACCCAGACCCGAGACATTATAGAAAAGTTATTTTTTCTACATTGACCGACCGGTAATCGAACCCGGGATCACGGAGATAGCAGACACCAAATCCGGTATGCTCGCCTCTCGGCTACGGAGGTCGTGAAATGAAGAGACAGTACGAAGTTCGCTGGGACAGCTACTATTTATTATAAAATTAGAAAGAAAGAAAGAAAATTATTTATTTGGTTCATATTATCACAATTAAGTACTTAATTACTTACAGTACAAATTACAATGTTTTAAAAACTAATTTTGTTAATGAAAGACATTTTAGGAGCAATTTCACAAAATCGCAACGTTACCATGGAGATGGAGGAGGTAAGTTGTTAAACTGTTTTTTGGGTCTGATTACCTGACTGGATTGTAAATAAAATTCCATTTTCGAATAAATAAAGATCAAAGGTACACACAAACTTTTGATTGTAAATATGCTTAATTTAAAACAAAAGTCCGTAGTAATTATTGAAATTTGACATTTCACTATATTATTTAATTTCTGACATTATGTATAAGCCAGTGGTGGTTATGTTTGTGCTTCACTCCATATTTTTCGGCTTATGCCCAACTCGGCATGTTCTCAACTCAAAACCAAGGATCGAAACCGGATATTTTTCGGCTTATGCCCAACTCGGCATGTTCTCAACTCAAAACCAAGGATCGAAACCGGTTAATATTTATTTCAGAATGTATAAGACCCATTTCTAGTATTTGATTGTAGTTGTAAAGATTTGACCATAAAACTAAATTTGACATAGCTTTTAAGTCGGTGTTTAGAGTATGTGATAGTTAATTTAGCGAAAACCTTTATTATTCTGGTTAAGGTTCCATAGTAAAATAACCGGTTTCTGATCCCTAAACGCAAGAACAATACTAACAAAAACTCCCAACTCGACACGATGTTCTGTATCATATCTTACGTTACGTGTTGAGAACGTGCTGAGTTTAGCATAAGCTGGTTTTCACAACATTGTCACAAACAAAACGATTTTATTTGAGTTACATTGACGACCTATTACTAACATTTTTTAAATTGTTTTTTGAATTGATTTTGTTGTAACTTTCAGTTTATCTAACAACAGTCAAGTCAAGATTAATTAGTTTAGCGCGTTGTAGTTTACATAAACGTTTCCTTGCTAAAAAATTTGCAAGCGAAACGTTCTCAAAAATTCTACGCCATTAACTGGCGCAGTCGGTAGGATAGAAAGTCTATTACTCGGGTCCAATATTTATACTGTCTGGAAAATTCTAATACTACCGCGAGGTAAAAGCAAACACCTCCATCTATAGGCCTCGCACAGAAAACAATAGTAGTGTTCGATTACATTGTATTCAGCTTATGCGCTTGCGCCGCCACTTTTGTCATAGGTATGTTTGTAACATAATATTTGCACGTTTTAAAGTCTGCAAAATAATAAAAAGCAAACAGTGTTTTTAACTATGGTCAGTCGGTTAAGTTGTTTAAGTTCCTATTTTCTTAGTTAACTTCATGTAAGCGGATTTTATCATCATCAATTCAGCCATAGGACGTCGACTGCTGAAGATAGGCCTCTCCCAATGACTCCTATATCCTATATTAGACTGTTCGACACAGCCTGCATCAAGCGGCTTCGTGCAACCTTTAACAAGTCGTCTGTCCACCTGGTGGATGTCCTACGCTGCGCTTGCCGGTACTTGGCCTCCATCCTAGAACCTTTCTGACCCATCGGCCATCAGTTAACAAAATATAAAATAAAAAAAATTAAAATACCTTTAGTATGTAGGTATTTTAATTACTTTTTTACTACTAATTAGTAGGTTATAAAGGACCCCCTACTGAAAAAGGTAATTCACAAATTATTATATTCATCAATCAATTATTTTATTTACATCCTGTATAACACAAATTAATACTAAGATATTGCAATGTAACAATACGATCGTCTCAATATCACTTCGATACAATACGAAACAGATTTATCAGTCTCAGACTAAATCTAAGTCTAGACCATTAATATTGCACATGAACATGTTTACGGCGTCTGCAGACGCGTCGGTGTACTTGCATGTTGTTGCTTGTTTGTGTTCCATACTCACACTTATATAAAATATAATAATTAAATACTTATTTAATTCAAAGTTCAAAAACAGGATGTAATGTTTAAATACCTACATGACATACATAAGTAGGTATAATACGCGGCAAAAAGATAAACTTGTCGTTCCAAATTTCAGATCGCACAAGATAGGAAGTTCGTTCATGGGAAAATGTATTCGTATTTTCAATAAATTACCACAATCCATTGCTGAACTGCCAGTATTTGAGCTTAAATTAAATTTAAGATGATTTTAATGAAAAAGGGTTATTACGCCGTTAGTGTGTAAATAAATGATAAAAATGTGTGGATTTAAAACTGCTTAGCTTGCACCAAAACTTATAATTCATTCAATATTCATTTTAAAAGAGGCTGACAAAAATGACCGAGTTGCACTGATTCTTCTCGGTACTAGCCCACAAATTGTCCCGAAGCAGTGGTAGGGCAAAAAAAATATTAGGACGTCTAAAAGTGCTTATAATGGCCTATTTACAAAAATAAATAAATTGATTTTTGATTTAGATTTTGAATCATCTAAATAACTTAATGAAATAGTTTTTAAAAACGACAAAACACATTTTTAAATGTATATGACTTGGCAAAATGAATCAACTGAGCCCAAACACGACGGATTTACTAGTAGCCTTAATAAAAAGTTTCACTATTACACGTCATGATTCTGTCATCAGATCATTCAAGTTACAGTATTGCCATCCGAATGTCACATGCTTAAAAATTTTACTACAGACTGTTAGGACTTGGTATAAACGTTGTATGATTGATTACAATTAGTGTCAGTTAGTTACAAGTGATGCTTAAAACAGTGTGAAAACCTCACTTGTGTTAGTCATTGCTAATAAATAAATAAATAAATAAATATTGGACAACATCACATACATTGCTCTGATCCTATGATAAATAGCCAATAAAAAGTACCTTAGAAGGTTTAAAACAAAAACAAAAAATAGGCTGTAATAGCTTAGTAAACATTTAGAAGCGCAGTTAAAGGAACTCGGTAGTTTAAGTGAGCGAAGCGAGCAGCAGGTTCGCTCAGTTCGCAATACTGCGCAACTATTGCGTAATCCGCGTGTCGCTGTGAATTATCTATTCCGTTAGTGGCTCGTGAGGGACTTAGAGTTAAGGTTGTCACTACTTAAGTGGGTTGTTTACTGGATGGAATGAATGTACCAGTATAAGTATTTTGTTGTGTTGTATTTCTGTTGTGTTGAGTGTTCAAGCTAGTATCTTTCAGTAAGACGATTTTAGCCGGACGTTAGACGTGCAATTACAGGACTGTACGTACATTAGATGTTGATAATTGACATATTTTTATCCAACGCAGTTGTTAAAAAATTCCCGTGTGCGGTCAGGCAAACGTGCGTTAGCAGTCCGGTTCAAAATATCTAAATTAAAAGCACAGTAATTATCTTTTTTAATCGACTTCTAAAAAGGAGGACGTTCTCAATTCGTCGGGATCCTTTTTTTCAATAATCATTTGTTTTCTTGTTCGTCTTTATTTGCAGCCCTAAGAAGACAAATGATAATTAATGAGTTATTAAAATACATTACAATGTCATTAAGAAAAATTTCGATAAAACAAGTGAAACAACGAGAGACAGCCCTACATATCTCTCAGCGCGGATTAACTTGATAGCGCTGCGACCGCTTTCCGCAGTTCGCGGGCGGGCGGCCACACGCCGCGCTTTACGTTCCGAATTCGAATCGAAACGGCTCTAGTTTTGAATTTCGAATTGTCAATTGTTCCGATGGCGTTAAAAAATTGAGAGCATTCTTTTGTTCCGTTTTTACATTTTATTTTTGTGGCATCAAGAATGCGACAATGACAAGTCGAAATTTAATTATATCGTTTTGAAGAGATTTTATTGAATTGTTTTGTAATCCTATTTTTGACATTCGCATATTTTTAATTTAAACTTTTTACGAATTACCTAAATTATTACTTATTTTTATGTTAATGCCAGTGTTTTGTGATTTATTGAGTTTGAAAACTAAATCGTTGAACGCAAAATTTTTTTTTTTATCAAAAGCATATTACTATAATGTATATTTTTGTCTCAGCAAAACAACGTAAAACTAATGTCGGTTCGTAACAATAAAGTTGTTTATTATTTATCCGTCGTTTTATTGCGTTATTTCAGTTCGCCGGCCATTTTGAAATTTACGAGGATATCAAAATACATAATGAATTCAACGAGCCGTAAGAAAATTTTCTTGGCGTTTTGGGAAAACAAAGAGAAGACGGATTGTGTAATTTCCTATTTTTGTTTTATTATTTAAGAATTATGTTCTGAATTATGTGCATTATTGTGCATACTGTAAACTGAAATGGACTAGATTATATAAACGTGCCGTGTGGGGACGGCCGTAAAGAACACAGCTCCCCACTGCCAACAGGAGGCGTGTCGTAAGAGGCAACTAATTCCTGTAGCACGAGACGGGCAGCAGCGTCTGAATGCGAAATCTTATAAAAAAACTGCGCTCGCCAACCCGCCTGCCAAGCGTGGTAAGTATTGGCAATCCCAATGAAACTCATTGGGGGAAGCCTATGTTCAGCAGTGGACGTTCTGTGGCTGTAATTATGATGATGATGATGATGATGATGATATAAACGTTACCCATAAATCCCCAAAGTACTTATTACATGTCATGTAAAGAACTGTATTTCTTGTAAAAAAAGCTGACCAAGGTGACTGAGTTTGTTCCGCCGTTTCTTCTCATCACCAGCCGATATGAAGAGTTCCGGCTGTCTGAACCACTTATATAGAGATCTCGCATATCTAGGTGGATAACAAATTGTATGTGACGGCAATCTACCAAGGTTTCGCCGTTTGTGATGCAATTTGTTAAAAAAATTAAAAATCTTGATTGAGACAGTTTCCCCTTTTCGGACACATTCGATTTCATCCTATAATGAGTTTTAGGGCCCCGTTTCTTAACAAAAGGGTGGTGACATTAAGGACGGCATCCTAAATAATTTTATCCATTATGATGCAACTCACTTATAGAAATCTTGAAAAACGTGTGTCCAAATTTTACTCGATATTAAACGAAATTTTGCATTTTGGACCGGCTCTCGACAAGATTTGATCCGTGGGTTCAAATCCCACCAGAGGCAGTAGAATTTTTTTTTCGATTAAAAAATAATATTTTCCTTGGCATTATTCATCATCATCATCATCATTTCAGCCATAGGACGTCCACTGCTGAACATAGGCCTCCCCCAGTGACTTCCAGATTGGCCGGTTCAAAGCGGCCCGCATCTAGTGACTTCCTGCAACCTTTACCAGGTCGTCTGTCTACCTTGTAGGTGGACGTCCTACGCTTCGCTTGCCGTTGCAACTGCGTTGGCATTATTGTGATTGCAAAAAATAAAAAACGTTAAACAGATTTGAACCACCATGACGCTCACGTGTAGGTGCTATTCTAAAAAAACTTTATGGTTCAGCTGGATTGGCCTCCCCCAATGATTGGCCGGTTGGAAGCGGTCTGCATCCATCGGCTTCCTGCAACCTTTACAAGGTCCTCTGTCCCTTATGGGTGGACGTTCTACACTGTACTTGCCGGTGCGTGGCCTCCATTTTAGAATCTTTCTGCCACTTCGGCCGTCAGTTCTAAGTGCGTTCACCAAGCGTTAGGCTAAGTTCAGTTGGTCGCGCGTTGACGTGCGTTCATCTTCACATACCTAAGTTAATACATCAGTCTGAAATATTTACTGAGAACTTGTTACGCGCGTAAGGAAAAACGCGCGTCAACGTGCGACCATCTGAACTTAGCCTTAAAACAATTTAAACGATTTTGCTAACGAGTTTCGAATTTTACAAACATGCAACTTCAGTAATTCCGATGCTACAGACTGTACATCGTGTATTTGTTTTCGCACCCGTAAAACTTTGCGGTCTGTACCTAATCAAACAACGAGACGCTCTATCGGTAGGTACCGTCAGCATAAATAAGAGGTTTGCTTTTAACAGTAGCCAAATTTAAAGATCGCCTCCTCAAGTCTGGCTACTGTTGTTGAATACTACTTTTGGATACACATCGAAATCATGATAAAAAAAAAATCTCCATATTCTATCATTGAGGTAGAAAGTTCGTTTGTATGGACAACAAACTTGATTTTATTGAAAAAGTTTGATTGATAAACACAATCGTCTTCTTTTGGCCATAGACTGTTCAAAACTACACCCTGTTAGTACATTTTTTAAATAAATAAACTACTGCAATTTTATTTATTTATACTTTGTTGCACAGACAAAAAAAGGACCTAATGCCAAAAGTTTGTTCTATCAGTCAACATATGATAACTACGTTCAAACCAGGATCGTTAGAAAACTATCTTCGTTTAAGAGGGTGCAGTGCGCTCTTAGCGCCACCGATTGTTTTTTTAAATTGCATCAAATCTAAATATATATTATTAAAAACATATTATTACCATTTTTTCTGCTGACCATGCTTTCAATGCAAAGTTCCTGGTAAATGAGGGCAAGACAAACAGATTTAGGTGTCGTTTCGCTTAAGCCTGTAACAAAGGCAGTGTTTAATAAATAGTTTCGGCAACATGCATTTGAAGTACCTAGTTATTTTAAAACTGGAAATCACTAGGGGAGGCCTATTTTCAGCAGTGGAGGTCCTGTATCTGAAATGATGATGACGAAGAGAATTTTAAAACGCCTTCCAAACAAGCTCAAAGTCAGCCAACGTGCTATGGAGAGAGCTATGCTTATCATTTCTCTGCGAGGTAAGATTTGAAATGAGGAGATCATTAGAAGAACCAAAGTAGCAGTAGGCAGGCCACATCGCTTCCAGAACTGATACGTTAGGGAAGAAGGTTCTCGAGTGGCGACCACGAACTGGAAGACGAAGCGTGGGACTCCCACGCGGTAGACTGAGGACCTGGTCAAGGTTGCGGGCAGCCGCTGGATGCAAACGGCCCAGAGCTGCTCGCTGTGGCATTCTATTGGGGAGGCCTATGTCTAGCAGTGGACTTCTATAGACTGATGATGATAATGAAACTATGCTTTTGTTTGTATGATCATCATCATCATCATGTCAGCCTATTGTAGTCTGTACTGTACAGTACTGCTAAACGTAAGCCTAAAGAGCGCCAAAGAACACGATATTCCTCTTTTTACATCCATCCCAGCTATCTTCCTTAGGTCGTCGGTCAATCGAGCTATTGGTTGACGACCTTCGTAGCCGAAAGGCGAGCATACCGGACTTGGTGTCGCTATCTCTGCGGTTCCGGGTTCGATTCCCGGTCGGGTCAATGTAGAAAAATAACTTTTCTATATTGTCTCGGGTCTGGGTATTGTGGTGCCGTCGTTGTTTTCGATTTCTGTAACACAAGTGCTTTGGCTACTTACCACAGGATCAGAGCAATGTATGTGATGTTGTCCAATATTTATTTTATTTATTTATTTATACTACGTTTGCTAAGGCGTGACCTCCACTCGAGAACCCGTTTACTCCACCTTTCATCGATTCTGCGACAAATGTGGCCAGCTCACTGCCACTTCAGCTTGCTACATTATAGAACTATGTCCGTTACTTTTGCCTTCTGCCGGATAACCTCGTTTCGGATTTTCCCCTTAACTAAACTCAAGGCCTTTCCATTTACTATCGCTGAGTGACGTGAAGTCGGTGGGCCAGCCTTACTGTCAGTCATGTTTTTATGGAACTCGTCAAATCTATCAAATAAGCCCAAACATGAAGGATTTACTAGTAGTTTATGAATTTTACTATCCACTCTTTTGACAATCAAGTCCAAATTTACTTAAGCTCTACGCATTCACATTAAAAGTCGCTGATCTAATAATTTACCTATCATTTGCTCTGTGTACTGTATTATGTATGTGTATGTATATGTATATAATTGATAATCATGTATATTTATTAATATTTGTGTATATATATTTGTTTTTTTTTGCTGCACCGCCTGTATTTCTCTGTTTGACCACTGGTTGACTGGTAAAGAATGCTTTTTGGCATTATGTCATTTGTACAATTATTTTTAAATGTGCAATAAAATTATAAACAATAAAAAATGAGCTCGATCGATGACATTGAATTATTATATTATCCTCAGAATGTGACACACTATAATACTTACATAATGACTTCCAAGATATTATGATTACATACATAGTTAGTTCAATAAATAAATGTGATAGCAGATAGTAACAAGTTTGTGTCACTACTTATAAATTATTATATCTAATGCATACATGAGATTAGGTATTAAGGTGTTAGGGATGTTATTTTAGCATTTCATTTAAATATTTGCAGCGTTTTCCCTGTATCGAGTAGGTATTAGTAAGTACCGTAAAATATCCAAAAACGACCCTCGTCTTCCGAGTTTTGACAAGTCAAGTATTTGATTGGTGTCGTTAACAGGCTCTTATATATATTTGTTAAACAATTCAAAATAAAAAAAATGTTGTAAATTTATTTTTTCTGCATAACTATTACACGAGTTAAAATGTAGATTATCTTTTGTAACTTAAGCTTTGTTTGTTTTTGTGTGATGAGAAGTGATGAGGTACCTATAAAACTAGGCCTCTCCGTTATCTGGTTACTATAGTGGATGGGTGACCATTCCAACCATATTTAGTGACTAAGTGTCACTAGAACCTTTCTCCCTCCCTCCCTCCCTCCCTCCCTCCATTCTAGAACCTTTCTGCCCCATCGGCCGTCAGTTCTACGTGTTATGTGCCCCGCCCTCTGCCACTTTAGCTTACTAATCCCAACCCAACGGCTCAATGGCCCAACGGCTATGTCAGCAACTTTTGTTCGTTTACAGATCTCGTCATTCCTGATTCAATCTCGCAAAGCAACAAAGAGCAGGCCTGCCTATTGCCACTCTATTATCATTATAATCATATCAGCCATAGGACGTCCACTGCTGAACATAGGCCACTCTATTAATAGTTAGTTCATTTCAATTAAAACCAGTACATATTATATAGCTTAACACCGTCTAGCAAGTTCGTTATCCATCAGTTAGCTAACTATAACAAGCTCGGACCCATCAATCTGTGCCTATAGCTTCGGACTTTGCCTATTACTAAGTCCTAACTTACGGGACTTAGCTTTGAGTTTATCGTTAGTTAACCGTTTAAGCGATTTGGTAGTTACTGTTTCATAGTTAGGAGTTTCAGTTGCGGTATATAGAGATTGAATAGTTCAACACAAACTCGATAACTAATTGAATGAGTATTTATTGAGACCAATTAGGTCCTATATTAATGAATCCTTAAAGAGGATGTTATGTTGAAACTAAGCGGACCCTGGGCTCCAAAGCAATGGTTTTGAACATAACCGGGATTGACCGTATAGATAAAGAAGACGAAGAAGATGTTGAACTTCTTTACGGGTTTTTCTTTTGAATATTAACAACGGGGGGGACCTATGGCAGCCTATTCCAGTCCACAGCTGGACGTAAGCCTTCCCTAAAAATCGCCAAAAACACGATCTCCCGCTTTTTTCATCCAGCTACTGCCAGCTATCTTCCTAAGGTCGTCGGTCCATCGAGCCGGGGGCGTCCTACACTACGTTTGCCAAGGCGCGGTCTCCACTCGAGAACCCGTTTACTCCACCTTTCATCGGTTCTGCGACAGATGTGGCCAGCCCACTGACACTTTAGCTTGCTAGATTTTTGGACTATGCCCATTACTTTGGTCTTCTGCCGGATAACCTCGTTTCAGATTTTATCTCTTAACGATATCCCAAGCATCGACCCATCCATAGCTCGCTGAGTGACCTATGGTAAATAAAGACATAAATAGATGCTTGTTCCATACTAAAATCCAAGTGCTACTTGACCAAAATATGTTTTGGTCTTGAAATAAATTCGTCCCATAGTAAAATTTTAATCTTATAGGTAAAATACCTAATTATGAGATTTACTAGAAGGCTTGACGAGAACGTCAACATAGATTTGTATGGTAAAATATAGGTTTTCACTTCGCGTGCCACTAAAAGTTTTCTCCATTATTTTCCATTGTTTTTCTGGTCTGCCTCGGGTAAGCGGAACGCAACGGTTCATGCGTCGTCAGCCTGAGCCGAATTCATAACAAATCACGTTTACTTTACGATCGATTTATGCGATGCGTTATTAATAAAACTCAAAATATGCTTTCTGCCCCCGCATGATCACCAAAACACGATATGATATGATATGATTTAGCGATTTATCGACACCAACGGTCCATTATAATAAAAGTGAGATATAGACGCCATGTTGAATTTTTATCGAATTAGCGATCACAGCATGTGACGACACCGGCACGGCGATTCAACATGGCAGCTATATTTATCATATTTGCAGGTGTCGATAAATCGCTGCATCATATAGTGTTCTGGTGGTCATGCTAGGGGGGCTGTAGTAGTATTTATTTTCTTCAAGACTCCATCCTTTCATCCATATAAAAATGAATGTTTGTTTACCTTTATCTCGGACACCCTGTATATTTCAAAAAGTGTAAATCATTCCCAGTCTTTATAATTTTAGGGTGATTCACCAAGTCTATAGCGTTTAATGGAAAACATTGAACTTTAATGCATTTCAATTAATCCAACAATATAATTATCTTCACGCTCTAATACTTCTTGTGAGTGACCATACAATTTCCTCTTCACAGGTGGTTACTTCGATAGAATAGGTGTTTAGAATAACAGATTCTAACAATTAACTACATAAATGATTAATATAGGGTGTGGACATAAACTATCTTTAAACTTGTAATTGCATGTCAAGATGATTTTAATATTAATCATTTATTATATTTTTAAAACAATAAAAATAAAAGAAGAAAAAGAGGTCAAAATTGGCCAGACCTAACCTTGATAAGCCTAGGCGCGTTTCAAACGTCCGAAGCCGAATTCTTGTAATTTAACAATCCAGTTTCGATCCGGTCCCAGTAACATTACTAACTAATACTTAAAAGGTATCGAACCTGATTGGCATACCTAAAGTTAAAAGTACCTAAAATTACGTTATTTTAAGTGTACACCTATGAAACATACGTCAATGGACAGAGAAAATAATTACAAACAAAAAAAAAATTTTACAAAATGTCGTTAATGATATAAGTAATTCAGAATTTCAGTTTGAATATGTAATACCCTAGCTTAAGATTTGTATGCTAACATTTAGGTAAATGTGCAATGTTCAAACTAACCTTGACCACCCATGTATTGTACCACATTTATTACATATATTAATTTTTTTCAAATTTACTTTTATTTGAAATGAAATGAAATGAAATAGTTTATTTGTATAAAGCATGGTACAGATAGGATGGTGCAAGTTATTAAGCTCAGCATGCTCTGTCCTGGTCAGACATGCAAATATTTTTGTAAAAATAATAATAATAAATAATAAATAAAATAATTTACATAATCAAACTGAAATTCTGAACAGAGTATATAATTTACGACATTTTGTCAAGAGTTTTTGTTGTTTGTAATTATTTTCCAGGCTTGCCAGGCTCCATACAAAAAAATTCGATGTATTTTACAAAAAGTGAGTATTGCGAATTATAACAAAAAAAAAAGACATTTTAGTTTGTTCCATTTTTAGTTGCATTACGAATGTAGAATATTTACAATTTTCGAAAATAGACCGTTATTTGTTTTAATTTTACTGTAAAATTATGGAAATTGGGCTTCTGTGGTGAAGTAGTTCGCGCTCCAGACTACAAAGCCGGCGGTTTGCGGTTGCGGGTTTGAATCCCGCAAAGGGCAAATATTTTGTGATGAGCACCTGTATTCTATGTCGCAGATAGTTTGAATCCGTCTTCCTGATTGAAATTAATAAGCCCCTTGATTTTAACCGCTTCACGCACGGGTCATAAATAAAAGTGGCGATCCGTAGAAAGGACGTACGTTTAATAAAATTTAATGAAACGATCAGGCAAATAAAATGTTAAATATATTAACATATTAACGCGACCAGCGTTAATTCCAGTTTTAGTGTGTAATAATCATGCAATGCGAAAGTATATAAGTAATTTAAAAAAATATTTGCAATATCAACGTGTCCGGTGACGTCACCAATCTCTAATCTTAAACATCGCCTTACTCTTTATCACTTAATGCTGATCTAACACTTCCTTGCCACCAACCGCGATGATAACGTTACTAAACATAACTAAGCCATAAATTTATAATGCCTTACGAAATATTTTGTGAAAACTAAGCGTATTTTATAAGCGATTAAGTTTATTACGTATAAGGATTAAGAACCATGGGAAAGAGTTTTAAACAGTGATTGTATTTTATTTCGTTTTGACGTGTCAAGGCGTTTTTTTTTTTTTATTGAAATGAAATAAACAAAACCGTATACAGTTTGTGGCCTAGAACCGGGGAAAATTTGAAAACAGAGACCCTCTAGGTCACTAGTAATTGAATCATGCATTATAGTCCCAACTAATTAAAATCAAAACCACTTTTTTTGTTTTTTTTCTAACAAACTTAATCGTTAATTCAATGTAATGCAAACAATGCAATTATAGTTCCGCTCAACTTGATCGATTGAGTTCATTCTGCATCGTACTTCGCTACTCGGAACGTCTCTTTGACACGACATTGACAACGTTAGCGATGACATCGTTTTGCAATAATACACCGATTATGAATCGTAACTTAAGTTTTTATTGTGTGTAATGCATGGGTTTTGGTTGACTGGAATATTTTCAGAACAAATACTAATACTCTAGTCTCGGTTTCCTATATTATTCCCGATTCTAGGCCACACACTTTATACATATTATATAACTTCTTTATAAGAGGTGATTCCGCTGCTCATAGAGTTACAACCACTTTTGCTATAATCGATATGTAGCTAAATCTGAGGAAAATAATGCTTTTCGCGACGCATTAATTGTTTGATTAAAAAATCCTATTCTCAATTTGCCGTGTGGGGATAGCCGTAAAGAATACACTTCTCCACCGCTAGGAGGCGTATTGTAAGAGGCAACTAATTCCTGTAGCACGTGACGGGCAGCAGAGTCTGCGTGCGAAATCTTATAAAACTGCTTTCGCCAACCCGCCTGCCAAGCGTGGCGAGTATTAGCAATCCCCCGAATGAAAATCATTGGTGGAGGCCTGTGTTCAGCAGTGGACTAGTCCTATGGCTGAAATGATGATCATGATGATGATTCTCAATTTATAGCTATCATTGGCCTATCAATCATATAAACGAACGGTCAAGAGGTAAAAACTAAAAAAACAAATTTTTTTTCTTTATTTTTTTATTAAAAGTACTAGAAACAAATGCTATGCTCATAAAGTTGTGTAGGTTGCGACAATTCTTAGCATATTTTTTAAATATTTTTCTGGCAAACTGGCCTTAAGCTGTAAAGCTTTTAAAACCACATGCTAGTTTACATTAAATGTAATTTAATGCCAAATTTTAGCGACTACACTCGCCTTAATATCTGTACTCCGAGAACACTGACTTTTAATATTGTGTCGTAAACGTAAAAACTATGACATTCCCCAAAAACAATTTCCCCAACTTTTTCCCCGAAAAGCGAAAGTTGGGAATAAAGAAAAAGTTGTCCGCGACCGTCGCGGAACCCTTTCGAGTTTATAATGGAGTTCTTTATGATATCTGTTTCGGGAAGTTTTTTAGTTACGTTATTTCTAGGTCCTGAGGGAAGGCAACAAAGGCGTATCATGTAGGTACTTATACCTAATTCACATTAAAAAGAACCCTATGAAAAACCAATAATATAAAGTAGATGATTATTTAACCTATGTGTGTGTGACATATGGAATATGACATATGGAACTGAAACGTAGCCTCTCACTATGGGCCTCATAAGAAAGCTCAAGGTTGCACAGCGTGCTATGGAAAGAACTATGCTCGGCGTTTCTTTGCGAGATCGAATCAGGAATGAGGAGATTCGTAAACGAACAAAAGTTGCTGACATAGCCCAACGGATATGCAAGCTGAAGTGGCAGTGGGCGGGGCACATAGCACGTAGAACTGACGGCCGATGGGGCAGAAAGGTTCTGGAATGGAGGCCACGTACCGGCAAGCGCAGCGTAGGACGTCCACCTACAAGGTAGACAGACGACCTGGTAAAGGTTGCAGGAAGCTGCTGGATGCGGGCCGCTTTCAACCGGCCAATCTGAAAGTCACTGGGGGAGGCCTATGTTCAGCAGTGGACGTCCTATGGCTGAAATGATGATGATGATTATGAAGATTATTTAAGCCGGACAACGAGAACAACTTTACGACTTGGTCGCTGGACTTGGACATCTCGGACTGAGGTCCGGGTTCGATTCCCGGTCAAGTCAATGTAAAAACCAAACTTTTCTATATTATCTCGGATCTGGGTGGTGGTGGTACTGTCATTGTTTCTGATTTCTGTAATACAAATATAAATAAATAAATATTGGACAACATCACATACATTACTCTGATCCTATGATAAGTAGCTTAAGTTCTTGTGTTACAGAAATCAGAAACAACGACGGTACCACAACACCCAGACACAAAACAATATAGAAGTAAATGCTTTAGATATTGCCTTGCAGCAAGAGCAATGTTTGTAAGGTCCAATATTTATTTCATTTATTTATTTTCATGGTCTCGAAGTAAAGAACTATTGTCACCATACTATCGTAACAACTAATGGGTTAGTAATTTTTTTGGAGATTTTAAAGTCAGGCCCATACAAAAAAGTTGTTGTGATTCTTTCGGCTCCGATACCAATGTAAATGCACCTCGTTTAATAAAATAATTATTGATTTTGTAGTGCAATAAAAACAAACCTAAGCTGCGACTTTCTTCGGTATACAATCGGGTAATATGGCCTTTATTGAAAAAAAAAATTGTGTGAATTACTCTCATTTTCATGTACTTACGGACATATTCTTTCGTCCTAAGTTCGCACTAAAAATATATTTATCTTAATAATTCAAAATGAACTATTTATCATCCCAAAATATTACAAATCTACCCACAATCGCATCAGTTGCATTCCGACAGCCGAACGGTAACGACGTGTTATTATCGGGCGGCGATCGGCCGATACCACAACCTCATTCATCACGCGTCGCTTAACGAGCCCATTGGTATTTTTATAAAATCATTCGAGAGCGCTCTTTTGATATTCTCTTAGGTTCAGTAGAGTTGACAAAATATCGATGTACAATTATGATAAAGTAATAAATAAATATATATTATATACATTCCTGTGATCCTTAGGTAAGTAGCTAAAGCACTTGTGTTTTAGAATTAGAAACAAGCAATAAAAAGAAATTAACTACCAGACGAAGTCTAAATCCAGAATTAATCTAATTCTGACACATACGATTTTATTTTACGAAGCCTCTTTTTGCTCTGAGACTTAAATCTAGTAAGTCCAGTCATTTAGATTTTTTTTTGAAAACATATTTTTTAAATCTAGTAAAATTCCTGAACATATTGTTAGTTCATGAAGCCATTAACGTAAAGGAGATTTCTTTGTCAGGAGAACTAAGATCTGTGATATTTTATTTTATTTTAAAATACAATCATAAAGTAGACGACTTCATTTATATTATGCTATCTTAGAATGGTTTCATTTACAGTACAGTATAACGTTGTCTTTATTTTTTATGGCAAGTCACTTACGGATCCCCAAAAGCATTAATTACCATCCAAATGAATGTTCGTATTTATAATTGTACTATGTCCGATGATTCATGGATTGTACATACTATAGATTAGTAGAGTAGCCTTACTACGTAATAATAATAAACGGTATATGCTTATAATAAAATAAAAATAAAACAACTATAAAGAGGTAAAGAAATTAGATGAAAAAAATTAAGGCACGTTTTTTGTTTATGACCCCACCCGACTTTAAGATGATCTTTACCTCTGTTTATTTAAATAATGTTCGTTTTTTTTTAAAGTTTTTAAATACTTTTAGTTTGGTTAATGTACCTAATCATATGCTGAGCGTGCTATTTATTACATAAATGTAAAACTGTGTATGACCTTTTTTTTTAATTGTGCTAAATTCATTTCATTAAAGAGGTGACAAACCTTACGAAATCTCACCATGATGGAGTGTGGGTATAAATTAGAAGAAAACGCGTTACGTAATTATCGGACGTCCCTAAGCTGCCTATGCGCGTAAACTTGTAACGTTGGTTTAGAGCGAGCCTACTGTACCAACCTATATTGTGTCTCGTATCTCGATCGTTTCATTGTCGTGACAAATTATACGTGTGAGTGAAACGCACATGTGGTGTGATATCACATCGCATAGTTAATATTTCACTTTGATCAACTGATAAGTAGCAAGTTAATTATGGTGTTTCATTACAATGATTCTAAAACAGTAATATATAGAATCAAAAATACAAGGTGTAATTGGAAATGACGTAATACCTTTATGGAGCTGATTCTGGTGCTGAAATACCAGCTTTTATATAGATGGGACCGATATTAAAATAAAATTAAAAATATTCACATCTTTCTAAAGACTAATGTCAGCTGGCGGTTAAGAATGAAGAAATTATTTTCATTTTGCGTTTTTTTAAATATTTAAGCACCAAAATCAAGCCCTAAGAAAATTTGCGTTATTTCAGTTACACCCTTTGTATTTTGGTATTATGGTAATTCATCATCATCATCATCATCAGCCTCTAGAAGTCCACTGCTGGACATAGGCCTCCCCTATAGAACGCTACAGCGAGCGGCACCAACGTTGGGGAAGAAAGGTTCTCAAGTGGCGACCACGAACTGGAGGACGCAGCGTGGGCAGGCCTCCCACGCGGTGGACTGACGATCTCGTCAGGGTTGCGGGCAGCCGCTGGATTATGGTAATTAAGGAAAGACATTGGAATAATATAAGAAAAGTCAAACTAAGCAAAGCTTGTTCGATGGCGACTAAAAAACCGATAGATATACTTAAATACATCACAAATCAAGTAATCACACAAACAATTGCCCCGTGTGGGATTCGAACTACCTGGCTTTGTAATCCGGAGCACAAATACTTCACCAAACGGTAATTTACTAACTAGCCTTTTTTCAATCGTTCCCCGCTACATAGTAATTCATCACACCACTAACCATGTAGCCGGTCCATACTTTTTACTGCTCACCCCTTCCTTCATTACGACTTAATGATAATTTGATTGACACGTACAGTCAGCATTCATATTACCCAACTATAATTAGAACAACAATGTTCTAATTTTAAGTTATAAAAAAATACCTTCTATCTTCTTCGTCAACGTTTTGTATAAAAGTGTCCATATTATTTGTCAACTAGGCTGGTACGTCCAGCTACCGTGGTGGAGATCCCAGGCGAGTCAGAAATCAGCACTGGGATATGCGTACTCGTAGTGCAGGACCGCGTCAGAGCGTCGGCGATCCTGAGTTCACTCACGTAGGGTCGGAACAGGACTCCACAAGAAAGCGCTAGGTCCCTTTAGGGCGTCGGTGCTCCAGAGCTGTCTCCCTGACGTGTCTCCGGTACTTGTTGACTTTTTGTAGGATAAAAATAAACTTCTTCAGGTTTTCGTTCCCTTGTACTCCTTTTGCAAGAAAATTATAGACTGTCCCATATTCGGGCGAGCGTGTTTTTATAAGGAAATCTGGGCATTCTAGAAGCTTTAATTCCTTTTATGATTCGAAAAGTGTGATCGCCCGACTCGAAAAGTATAGACGGCCAGGATATTTACCACCTCCTTGTCGGGATAAAATCCGGGAGTGTGACAAGAGCTTATAATTATAATTTAGAATTTAGATATTCAGTAGACAAACATAAATAGATATAAAAATCCAGACTTACGCTAGCCGAACCATTATAAATGATTATTTAGAAAATACAATTATAGTACAACCTCATTTAATAGGCGGTATAGAAAAACTATGCTAGAAAAAGAAAGAATAAGTAGACATGAATTGTCAGTCAGTAGAAAAAGTAAATTTTGACAGTTTGATTGAGATTTTCGCGAAATTCATTATTTCTTAATTTGCTGCGAAATGTAGAAACCTATTACCTAAACACAGTAGTATCTAGAATACTACTCAGTGGACTGACGTAGGCTGATTATGATGATGAGCTTATAGCTGAACTTTGCACACTCTGTATTGCAAAGGCCACATTATTTTTTGAATAGCATTGCAAAAGTTCAGTACCTATCTAATAAGTAATACTACTAGTGGTAGGTAAAAAAAATCTAACTACCTATTACTAATAGGTAGACTCTATCTAACTATTACTAATTGATCATTTTTTGTGGCAGACTGTACCATTTTTTCTTTTTCATTTCCTACGGGTTAGAAGATTCATCATGATTTCTTAGTCATTTATTTATATCCGCAGCAGATAATTTCATCTTATGATTTTTTATATGTCTAATGATAGATAATTAGATCAAGCGAGTAAAGTTACTTTGATTGTGTTTCTATTTTAGTCAAGTTCTATCTAGTTCTAGTATCTATTTTTTTTTACTTTAATTTTCTTCGAAAATTAAGTGCTTATTTTTTTTAAAGACTAGGAACTTAATGGCAACGCTCAGTTAATTTATGACGACTTCTTAGTTTAGTGGTTCGTAATTCTTAATCCGGACTAAGAGCCAAAGGTTGCAAGTTCGAATCCCGCAATGTGTAATGTTTGGGTCATCAGCACGGCCATATTACACAGGGTGTACAATGAACCTCGTGATTAGCTTCTTAGATACAACAACTTTTTTATGGGAGCAACATTGAAATCGGAACGTGATGAGCAATGAGCATTTTTGAATCATGGATGTTTATAAACGTTTAAGTATGATAATACGTTATCTTGCCATACAAGCAAGCTTTGCTTAGTTTAGGGCTAGATAATTGGTGTGATTGTGAAAAAAAACATGACTCAGATATATAGGGTTATTTGTAAAACATCAACAACCTCATACCTCCTAGGGGCTGATTCTGGTGCTCAAATACAACAACTTCTTCTATGGGACCAACATTGAAATATAAAAATAAAATCACTTTCCCATACTAAGCCGCCACCAGCTGACATCAGTTTGTAAGGAGAAATGAAATTTTAGTTTTAGATTTCAATGATGGTCCCATAGAAAAAGTTGTTGTATTTGAGCACCAGATTCAGCCCCTAGGAGGTAGGAGGTTGTTGATGTTTTACAAATAACCCTGTATAACTGAGTTATGTTTTTTTTCACAATCACACCAATTATCTAGCCCTAAACTAAGCTAAGCTTGTCTATGGCAAGATAACGTATTATCATACTTAAACGTTTATAAACATCCATGATTCAAATGCTAATGTTCATCACACCAAAATTTGCCTCTTGCGGGATTCGAACCCGCATCCGCTTGGCTATGTAGTTCGGAGCGAGACCCACTACAGCAAACGATCACCTTTATTTAGTTCATTATATCTCTAGTGTCTGAAAAAAAGCTTGTAAAAAAGGAACCAAAATTTTCGTTACCTATAACGTAATGGCGTCTCATAACCATATTTAAAATTCGGACATAAAATGGTTGCTGAAAAGCGGCGCTATAAAATCACTCTTAATTGAAATCCGTTGGCAATAAATATCTGATATTTTCATTGAAACAAGTGTGCGAATGAACGGAGAATTGTAGCGTGTGTATGAATTAATTACTTTTTTTTTGTAAATGTTAGATGCATTGTAAAATCAAGGTATACAAATGACATGGTAATAATCACCATCGTGGATCCTGGTCAAGCGTACTTCACCAACGTACAGGATAAAGTAATAGGAAAAAAATAATCATACAAAGCTTGCAGATATGTACAGACAAAATCCGCTAACTTACATAACATACTTACAACAAAACTTCAAATTTTATTAATTGATATTGATCTCTACGTGTCGGGTTTAAAGTTGAAAATCGGTGTAATGACCTTTAACTTTTTAGGTTAGTTGATCTGCTGTTGACTGTACCAAGAACGGCGTTAAACAACAATTTATTAAATTGTTGTTTAACGGTCATTTTAAAATATTATAATTATAAAACTGATTTATTTATTTACTTTTCGACTGAGACTAGACTGTCCATTGAAGATATTTTCTAATTTGCATTTACGAAATCTTTTTTCCCATCTAATTACACGTATAACCAGTGTGCTAAACGGTATTAAGAACGTCCCTAATGTCTTTATACGGCTGCGTTTAATTCAGATAATCGCTCCAGCCCAATATGCAGCGGGAGCGCGCGCCCACGTACAATAACGTAGTAGTGCACAGGGGTACAAGTTTTGAGCGGAAAACATTATTAATTATTTAATTAAGGATACTATTGTTATTTTTTATAGTGTTTTTGACATTAAATTGTAACACTTCTATAAATATCTATGACATCGCCCGTTGGATTAGCAAGGTAAAGTGGTAGTCGGCTGGGCACATAGCACGTAGAACTGACGGCCGATAGAGCAGAAAGGTAGTAGTAAAAGTATTGAGACCACGTACCGACAAGCGCAGCGTAGGACGTCCACCCACATGGTAGACAGACGACCTGTTAAAAGTTATATGTTTATTTTGATAATTTAGATACAGTAGGTAGACGTTTTGATAATTATAGTATATGTTTTAAGATACTATTCTGATATATGTATATTTTGATATATATAAAAAGACTTTATGCGACCAAAGGTTCTACACCCGGACCGCGCGTCTTTTAAAATTCTAATTCGACTTGTCATGCCTTGGACCACACCAATGTAATAGGGGAAGGTGAAAATGCACAAAATTATCATATTATAACGGCTTTGTCCGCACTCGAACGCATCCGCCTTCGTAATTACGCGACTAGACGCGATGGCTACCATTGTTGCCACAAGAATATTTTTATTCATGTTTTTAACATGACTGTCGAGTTCACGTTTATAAACATTGGCCGACATCACATACATTGCTCTGATCCTAAGGTAAGTAGCTAAAGAATTTGTGTTATAGAAATCAGAAACAACGATACCACAACACCCAGACACGACCCAACATAGAACAAAATCGTTTTCTACATTGACCTGACCGAAAACCGAACCCGAGACCTCAGCGCTGGCGACGATAAGTCCGGATATACTCGCCTCTCGGCTACGGAGGTCACCATATAATAAGGAAGCACTTCATCATCATCATTTTAGCCGTGGGACATCATCTGCTGAACATAGGCCTCCCCGAAAAGGGGAATACGTGCTACAGGAATTAGTCGCCTCTCACATCACGCCTCCTTTTGGCGGGGGGGAAGTGTATTCTTTACGGCCGTCCCAACACGGCCCATTTAATTTAGTTAAGTTTAAAAAAGCATATTTAAATATCGTGACGTTTCGATCCAGTTGCATGGAACGGAGACACGAGATGAGGGTTTGTTGTCGCCTGCTTGATCGCGATTAAAAATTCTATTGAACTACCCAAATTTATTCATTATTTTTTTGCCGTCTTTTTCTCTAAATAGAAAAAAAATTGATAAAAAAAAAGGGACGTTAAGATTAAAATCTATCAAACATACGTGTCGTAATGACTGTTGACTTCATTCACTAAAGAACGAATTAAGTCCTATTTAGCGACTGTTTACACGTCATGAAACAAGTAATCGTTAGAGTCGCTAAAGTGACAAAGATACATAAAATATAGCTTAGTTAAAAAAATTGTATTTAATTCATGCTTTATAAATGTGATTAACTTCATTAGTTTAAAAACGGAATGGCAATTCTAGTTCCTTACTAGGCACGCCTTAAGAGTTTTTTTATTATTATTTTAGAAGAGAATGGTCGATAAAAAAAGATTTTACTAAAGACTATGAAGGAAGTAGGAATAAAACTATTGGAATGGAACCATAAGAATTCAATTAAATTGAACAATAGCCGAAGTGGATAGACAATGGCGCCGATATCCTAGGCATCCGCACAATACGCGCCATATCTGACGCGCCCGAGGTAAAATATTCCTCATTTGAAACGGCCAAGGTTCCTAATAAGGAGTCATTCGTTAGACAACTATTAGAAAATATTGAATCGTTTATCGCGAGATATCGATACCAAAGTCATTTCTCACATTTGACAGATCTACTTGCTTCTTTAATCAGTAACGATGTCGTCCATACTATTAATTGTCTAAATAAAAGGTCGTTCGTTCATCGCAAGATATCGATTCTTACATGGGCAAATCTATGTTCCTCTTAAATTAGTAACAATCACTTACTATTTGTGTATATAATAGTTTTAGCTTTGAGATGCATCCAGGTACTGCTGAAGGACAAAACAGCTGACCTTTTTTCTGGCATACAAATCGCTTTTATTAATAAATTAGTTAAACAAGTAATCAGTACCGTTACTGTACATAAATATACATAATTGAAAAAAAAATGTAGGCGAGAACTACTGCCGACAAACTGCTATGCAGTTTGGCAGATAAAAATTGTGTAAGCGATTATTTATACTTCTGGAATATATAAATGAAAAATTAAAAAAAGTTGGTTTCAAATGTAGGTAAAGAAAGCAAATTCTAGCTACAAAAAGGTTACATTCGCACGAAAGTTCACTTTACCATTTAATAAATAATTGCAAAGATGGAGAATGTTAAAACCTTTTTTTAAATTTTATTCGCTATAACTATCGATTTAGTATTTTTAGTCTATAAATACTTTAATGGCTAAGGGACATTTCTATTATGGACGAAACATTTCGAACGGTTTCATATTAAGCACCCTTCGTCGGTGCAGCCGGAAAAATATGCGCGTAATTCAACCTAAGATCCGATTTCTAAGTGTGTTGTTTCGTACTTCCTCTTTGATATGCGAAACCTTGCAGACTTATGAAATCCTATAAACTATACCACTGATTTCAAAGAAAAATGCTTTGGACTGTTATGTCTTCAAAGGAGTAGATACAAACAACATATACTATAAATTAAATAAATAAATATTGGACAACATCACATACATTGCTCTGGAAGCTTACTACGAAAAACGAAATACGATGTTTCGGACGAAACGAAAGATAAACGATACGCAAACGATAGGCTTACCAACTACGTAACACTTTTGAGTGTCGATGTTTTAATCGGTTGCGACATATTTTAGGAACGACTTCGTGAATGAATGAATAAAATGTTATTTATCGTATTATTTGAAAAAATCCGAAGCGTTTCGTAGTAAGCAATCCGAAAAACCATAATCGTATTGACGGATTTCGTTTTTCGTAGTAGACCTGCTGATCCTATGTTAGGAAGCTTAAGCACTTGTGTTACAGAAATCAGAAACAACAACGGTACCACAGCACCCAGATCCAAGACAATAATAGGATAGTTATTTTTCTACATTAACCGACCGGGAATGGAACTCGGGACTTTAGAGATAGCGACACCAAGTCCGGTATGCTCGCCTCTCGGTCGTCAAAGTCAAAGTAGGTATTAAGGCATTAAAGGAACTATGACAACTGCGGCATGATTTACTTTGGTAATAACTACCAAGTGCTACCACCACTACAAGCACCTAAATATATGTATAAAAGATGATATATTGAATCGTTACCTTTGCTTTATCGTAATCATTTCAATTGATTTAGGCCAATATGTGAAATCTGTGGGAGAAAACTTGTTCGAAATTATGCCATAAATCTCTTCCGGCTAAACGATTTTTTGTTAGATTTATTTTATTACAAAATACGTATACTATTGCCAGATTGGCCACAAATCAATCAAATGTTGACATAAAAATACGCTAGTCAGTTTGCGTAAGAGTTACGTTTCTCATCGAATGGCCCTTTATGGTATAGCTAAAACTTAACAGCCATTTCAGTCATTTTGAACACGCGAAATGGTTTGTCAACAAATCTTATTTAACAAGAATATACGTGGTAGGTATATAGAAGAATATAGAGGTAATAAAAAAAATCATACAGACGAACTTAGCTTCTTTTTTTGAGTCGGTTAAAAATATGTACGTACAGGATGTTTGGTTGGACGATGGACATACCTTTATCTACACGCTGTTCTGTTGTATACATTAAACAACTTTTGTTCTGACTTTTAAAAATATATATATTGTTTTAAGTCTTTATATACCTACGAATTTAATTTATTTCGCCTGTTTGGTAATTTTGTATGTAAAGTCGATAAATTTTCTGTTGTCTAATGTTTTTTTTTCTACAAATGAATTAATATCAATGTATGTATTAGCTTAAGTTTTTATGCAAAATAAACTTTGTTACTTTACCAATAAAATACATCTTCTGTACGACCTCCGAAGCCGAGACGCAAGCATACCGGATTGCGGAGGTACTTGGTGTAGCTATCTCTGAGGTCCCGAATTCGATTCCCGGTCAGTCAATCTGGAAAAAGAACATTTCTATATTGTCTGGGCTGAGTGTTGTGGTACCGTTGTTGTTTCTGATTTCTGTAACACAAGCGCTTAAGCTACCTATCATAGGATCAGAGCAATGTATGTGATGTTGTCTAATAATTATTTATTTTAAAATAGCTGAAGGGCTGTTTTTATTTGAGCTGTAACCAATCCGTGGGCTAGGTGGGTAGCTTGCGAAATTTATCGTGCCCACATTATTAAACGGGAAATGTATTAAAAATCCCAAACAAACAAAACCGGGAAAACGCAGAATGGTGGATATTTCAATAAATGTACGAGCCCATCTCACGGGGGCAATTTGTTATTTTTCATTTTCGTTTCGCGATTTTTCCGGAGCAGTATTTTTGTTTAGATTATTATATTATGAAGAAACAAGAACTTGTCTATTTTATTTACCTATGTACGGTTTTAGATCTTACCCGTGAGTTCGTCTGCGTGGGTTTTGGTTTGACACAGATTTTTTTGACTACTAAATGTTGGCCTTTACATTTCCTCGCACATATCCCAAGCCAAGATGCCGAGCATACCGGACTTGGTGTCGCTATCTCTGAGGTCCCGGGCTCGATTCCTGGTCGATCAATGTAGAAAAATAACTTTTCTATATTGTCTCGGGTCTGGATGTTGTGGTACCGTTGTTGTTTCTGATTTCTGTGACATAAGTGATTTGACTACTTACCATAGAATCTCTCCTACGGGAAATCACAACAGGCCGGTCCTTTTTGGAAGGCGTTTGTGGGGATACAGATCCAACACGAAGAGGCCCCTTTGAGATACGATAATGAGTTGGGATATGTATACTTAGCGGATACTGCATCTGCCTGTACTATTGAGAAGATACAGCCAAAGACAGTACCCGCTAGGTGCAAGGACTATTGCAGAAAAGATGGAAACTATACCGGGTCTATAGAAAGCAACTTGATGGACTGGTTGCCGGGATATTGATGAGACAACGGGACGACTGCCATATCAAATATCTCATCTCGATAATCAGGGCAGACAGTGACTCGCCGCTGACTAAATGGGCCGCCCTATTAAAGCCACCAGAAGGTAGCGAGGGTAGCAACATTGGTGTGAACGGCGAAGGTTGTAGAAAGGTGAGTCTGCGGGGTGCAAGATCCTAGTGCTATACGCACCAATCAACGGGCTCCCGGCGTTATGACTTTTTACTCTTCCAACGTGGATCACAGGTTCTGCTCTTGCAACTCCACAGGGCCAAATAAATACGGGCCCTCCGGAGGATCGGGTCCGAGGTGTTGCCACTCATCTACAGCTTGCCACAAGCTCATTATTATTATTATAATATCAAGTAGTACATACATCATTTCGGTGTAAGAATGTATATTGTATGTATGTTCATACTTATACCAAAATAATGTACTGTTATGTATTAATGTATGTTGTTTAGGTTGATGCAAGAAATTTTAGAGGTACATTATTATTTGAATCTGGTAGGTACTTAGATATTAAAAGAACTCTGCATCACCTTCCTCTTTCTCTTTCGTTATCCTTTACCTGAAGGTTGTCTGGAAGAGATGGCTATTAGACCGTCTAAATTGTACGTCTTTCTGTAAAAATCATGGGTAATTTTCAAATTCAAATTATTTTATTTGAAGAAAGTAGGGTATCATCATTACACAATTTTGTAGGTGTTCTCAAATCATTAGTTAGCACTTACGCCTATTTAGATATTTTAGCTAATAACAAGCAAAATTTATATACAAAAATTCATCATCAATCGCCTGCCCTATTCCCAGGTCATCTGGGGTCAGCGCAGTATGTCTTTCTCTTTCATGCAATCCGGTCACTCGTCATTGAGTCATTCACTCCCTTCTCAGTCATATCGCTCCTCACACAATCCATCCATCTCTTCTTAGGTCGTCCTCTACTTCTCCACCCATCAGTACTCATATCCATTACTCTCCTCGTTACGTGCTCTTCTTCTCATCACATGCTCATACCAAGACAAACGGTTTCCTTTCATCTTTTCTGCTACATGTGCCCCTTTCATACTTCCTGTAATAACTACATTCATTTCTTATCTTGTCCATTCTCGTCACCCCACACATCCACCTTAACATTTACAAAAATTAATGTGTTAAAATCTTTGTATGGCGTGCAATAAAAATACCCATGTATCTAGTTTATTTAAACAGCGACATTTTTTTCCAGACATCACACCAAATGTCATAGTCTCGAAATAATAAATTAACATCCTTGTGTTACGAGGTAGCAGACAATGTATTTTGCCAAGGGTGTCTCCCAGCAAACCCAAATTAGAGTTAATTAAGAAAAAATAAATCTGAACTGACCCGAACCAAAAATCGAACCCTGGACCCTTTGCGTTCAATGCAAAGAACCGCACCACTGCACCAATCGGTATTTTGAGAAAGCTATATCTCCGGAAATGTGTTTTTTTTTTCGGAATATAAAGTTACTACTTTGGATATACAAATTATAAGTAGTAATGAAATGAAATGAAATGAAATTTATTTCCTTTTGCGTAGGTTACACTAAAATGATCGTACAAATAATATTCTGCCTATTCTGCTATTATCAATAACATGCAAATTTCGTAAAAAAAAAAAAGTTATTATTCAAGTAATCCCAATGTCACATACTTCAGTTTGAAATCGGTACGATTAGTAGTTAGGTTAAAACGTCTGTCAAGAATTGATTCCTTAATTAGCTGTTAGGTATCGTTAGTTACAATCAAAACTAATAAAGTGTAATAAAAAACAAAACACCGAGCATAGCCCTTTCCATAGCTCGCTTATTTAACTTTCTTATGTGGTCCATAGTAAGAGGCCACGTTTCAGTTTCATAGTACTATATCGGTAGCTGATATTTGGTCCTCACCTAAATGAAAGCCTGAGTCGACAGTCAAAGAAGAAGAAGTTCCATATGTCATTACTGGTTACACGCACTGGTTGTAGTCTTTCGTCTTAAGGCACTGAGGTATTTTAGACGAGAAGACGAAGATTCCCGGCAAGCGGAGCGTAGGACGTCCACTTACAAGGTGGAGAGACGACCTGGTGAAGTTTGCAGGAAGCCGTTGGATGCAGGCCGCTTCCAACCGGCCACTCTGGACTCTATTACTGAAAGGAGGATTATGATGTTTTTTTTATAGAAATGCCCCACAGAATACCTACATATAACATAAACCATTTTATTTTTTGCATTTAAGTACAATATTATATTTTTCACTTGAGAAAATACAATTGAATATACTTGTAGAAATTCGAATCCCACCGGAGGTAGTTAAAAACTATTTTCGGGTGAAAAATGTTATCTTTGATAGGTACTGAAAACCAGAGATTTCCGAGTTCTGAGTTATATCCCCAGGCCTCTAAAATCCTTCATTGGAGTAGTTAGTATGGAATTATATAGATTTGATTTGTTATGCGACTTAGTGAGACACGTCTTTGGCACTGCTTGCTCAGCAATCAGGATCCAACAACCTCTTGGCTACAAACCAGGAGATCAAGGGATTGAACTAAGACATGTACTAAACACTGTTTAAGTACCTACCTATCACTGTTATGACGATACTTGGTAATATACCCGTAAGGATTTAGTTATACTTATTTAATTTAGTTATCTACAAGGTGTAAGATTTTGACCCTAGCCGAAAAAGGTGTATGCTAACATATACGAGATTTAAATCCTTTGGTGAAGTAAAAAAAAAAGATAATTATAGTCATTAAGAAAAAGGAAATGTTTATACAAAACGGTTTAAACAAGATGCTGATTTGATTCCTTGGCATATTAAGTGTTCTATTAATTACTTACAAAAACGAATTCTTGACTAAAAAACATCTAAAAAAATCACTTTTCGATGTTGCACCCATAGTAAAAGTTGTTGTGTTTGATGACTAATTACGTGCTTTTGTGTGTCCTGTTCTCACCTTGTATACAGGGTTACATTTCACGGTAGTGCCTATTTTTTCAGGGACCACTTAGAATCAGTAAATAAATCGATCTACGTAAAAAAGAAACTCATTTTTTTCATTTTTAATTCTTCCTTTCTGCATTCGAAAAATAGAATACGTAGAAATTTTACGTTTACTTACTCGATTATTGCATAAAATAAATACTAACCAATAAATAGACGATAAGCAAAATTAAACCGCAGCCTGGGAATGAAAATAAAGTGCTTCGAAATATTGGTTTTAAAGCTATAACTTAGCTCTTATTTACCGTGCTGGAGACATGTTTATTCAGCATCGGAATCTAATAACGAAGTATTGCAGACTCCATCTGTTCGCATGGTTCGGCTTTTACGCTGGTTGTAGAGAATGCATGGGGTTTAAGTTGTAAGCTTCCTTCCAAGCTTCTGTAAAGAGGTTGGCCGGAGAAAATTTGTTTAAGTAGGACATGAGAACCAAACGGTATAGTGGCTGTGACCCACAAACTATGGCTCACCCATTCTCCTGCTCTTTGTGTCCCTACACCACAAGGGATGACCTAAACAAAGCGACAAAAATGCCATAGTTGCCAAGTTTTGGTCAATATCCATCTAGAGTCACTATTGACACGACAGAAAAAGGAGAAGTGGTAAGCTGATGGTAGTGATAGTGAAGTCGTGGTAGCTCGGTGTTCGGAGTCTTTTCGTGGCTTGTAGTTTCAAATCTTAGCACCTACCGTTTGATTTTTCGGAATATAATACTGATGACAACACTTGATCACAGTGACCGAAAACATCAGTAAACCTGGACATTCAAATAACAACGGATGTCTATGTCTAGCCATGGTCAAAGGTGATCTGGTTCTTCTATATAAGGGTTATGGAGGTCTAATTACAATCACTCGAAATGTAATAACTGAGCATGATGCTCGAAAGGTGGATGTGGTTCGTAAGTGGCGAGTGGTTACGTGATGCTGGACTTTCAGGGAGCAAATGTTCGTCGTTTAAAGTCCAGAGCCACCACCCACTCTACCCATAGCCGACCACAACAATGTTGCCCCTCAGTCTGGTTTTGTATGGGGGAGGGGTGGGGAGCATTAAGTCAGTTGCTGGCACAGGCAGGAGACTGATAGTATCCATTAATAGACCGATTTCGTGGTATAGTGCAGTCGAAACAAGTACAAACAGAGCCGTGACAGGCGTCGCAGCTCGTAACAGGAAGTTGGGTCCCGCCCGTAACTATGGGTGCAGGAAGCCTTTACAGACAGACTGTTCGGGCTATTTATAAGCACAAGACTAAGCACAAGACTTTATAAGAGAACTATTTAAAGAAATTACCATACTTACAGTTGCTTCTCAGTATATTTAAGAAAATATGTATGTTCGCAAAAATCACCTTTTTTTTAAAGAAAAATTACATACATAAGTATAATACGCGGCTTAAAGATAAACTTGTCGTTCCAAATTTCAGATCGCACAAGGTAGGAAGTTCATTCATGGGAAAATGTATACGTATTTTCAATAAATTACCATAATCCCTTGCTGAACTGCCAGTATTTGAACCTAAATTACATGTTAAGATGATTTTAATGAAAAAGGGTTATTACACCGTTAGTGATTGTATAAATGATAAGAATGTGTGGATTTAAAACTGCTTAGCTTGCACCAAAACTTGTAAAAATATTAATTTTAAAAAGAGGCTGACAACAGTGACCGAGTTTCTTGCGCCTCTTCTTCTCGGCACTAGCCCACAAATTGTCTCGAAGCAGTGGTTGGGCAAAAAAAAATATTGGGACGTGTGAAAGCTGCTTTTAAGGGCCTATTTGCAAAAAATAAATGATTTTGATTTTGATTTTGACTGGGCGGACAAAGGACCGAAGCGGCGAGGAACTTATTTTTGTATAACGTTGTACCTAACATTTACAAGAGTTGATAACTTAGACCATATCTCCAGTTGGTAATACGATTTAGAAGCGCGATAACTCGGTTTGGCGACTGAAAAAATCGTATTTGTGTGAGAATGCCTGTCGCAAGGAAGTGCAATACCTATTTTAAAATATCTTTGAAACCTGCAAAAACATTTCCAGCGATATCAAGAATGTTGCATCAGAAGTTGTAACATCTAGTTGGGCTGCAATTACCTATACAGGGTTACATTTCAAGGCAGTGCCAATTTTTTACAGTAACTAAATCGATCTACGTAAAAATCACTCTTTTTTTATTCATCTACTCCTACACCTAAGCGGTCTCATGAAACCGCAAAACAATGGAATTTCTATTGTATCTCGATTACGAATGCTTGATGAGATAATAAGAGTAAATGAAACAAAGTCTGGTTAGTTACACTATTTATAAGTGAAGAACGGATGGGCCGATTTTTATGATTTATGATTTTTTGGATTTGTCTCCGTCCCGAAAAGCAGAATAACTATAAAAACATCGAAAAATTCACGAAAAAAAAACTAGGCGGTACGAAGTTTCAGCACTACTTTCTTCCGTAAACGAACAAAAGGAATCCATTACGTACCTTTTACCTTTAGGTACCTGGCACACCTGGTAGCTGGAAGCCGCTGGATACAGGCCGCTTCTAACCCTCAATCTGAAAATAATTAGAGAAGGCCTATGTTCAGCAGTGGACGTCCTATGGCTGAGATCCCTTAAATTTTAAAATTGGTCGGCCTTTGCTAAGATAAGGGGACCTAATTTTGCGAGGCTTAAATTTAAATGTATTTTTTTACCAATGTTGTAATTATAATAAATAAATAATGATAAATGAAGGGTAACATTGGTGTATTGTGTAATGTCGACCTCCGTAGCCGAGAGGCGAGCATGCCAGACTTGGTGTCGCTATCTTTGAGGTCCCGGGTTCGATTCCCGGTCGGTCAATGTAGAAAAATAATTTTTCTATAAGTATATTGTCTCGGGTCTCGGTGATGTGGTACCGTCGTTGTTTCTCATTATCTGTACAAGTGCATTGGCTACTTACTATATGATTAGAGCAATGTACGTGAATGGCCACGTTGGCCAATGAATACTTAAGCAAAGGCAACAAGACCAGAGATAATTATGCAAAATCAAATCAGACCAAAATCCAGGCAAAATGTACGATTTAAGCCTGTCAATTTTCAGCGTCGCATTCAGACCGGGTTCCAAATCGAATGAGAGTTCTAATGTCCCAAACTGCAATCCGAAATTAAACTGCGAATACCAACTTATGTATGTATCTAGATAAAGAAAACTCGACTTTATTAGAAGGGGGTAGAAGTGGGAGTAATAGTAAGTGCTAGTGCACTATTATTAAGGGTAACTGGGCTGGAAGTGAGGAAGATTGCAGTGCCGGTAGGGTTGGCGTCTTATCCGACATCCTAACGCGAAAATATCAAAAACTTTAAAATGTTAAATTACAGAATTTAAAAATGATTTGAAAAAAAAAACACGTACTGGCATAGATCCAAGCTAATCTTAAATAAAAATTCATTTTATAAAACAACTTCTTCAATAATTTTCAAAATACGACTTGATAAAAGCCGGCTAACGGCCGCTCTAAATATATTTTTTATCTTTTACAATCAATAGGGTTACCTCGTTTACTTAATTTTATTTTCACGAATCAGTAAAACTACTAGGTACAACAACAAATCTATAAGCTGTCTACAGTTCATTTTGTAAGCAAAGCGACCTTGTCACGGTATGTGTCTATGTAGAGTACTTGACAAAAATGCAAACATTGCTTCTTGACAGCTCTTTAGTTTTTCCCGTCTTCATGTTTATTTGTGTGTTTATTTTGCCTCGTGTGTTTATTTCATTTCTAAATACAGCTTTGTGCGGCTGAAATAAAATTTAATTTTAATAATTTCAATATAAAAGAGACATTAATAGTTTCTTGTTTGGTGGAGACACCAAATACCTATATGTATTAAAACAGTCCACGTCTGTTTTAAAACAGTGCCCTCCACCAGTGGTTCTTAACCGGTGGTCTTAAGTGGTTCTTAAGGGACAACTGGTGGTTCCTGGAAGCCCCCGAAGTGGTCCAAAGCCACTTACTCACTTTAAATTACCTCCAAACAGATGAAGTCAAGGCGTAAATTTTGACAAAATAATGGTCCCTCCTGAAAGGTTAAGAACCACTTCCCTAAACAGATACATGAAAAGCTTACAGTTTATGTAAACTAATTCGACATCATAGTCAATCCAACCTAGACGAAGTTAATTGTATCGCGTGACAACCCTAAGTCTGTGTGTGGTGATGTCAGACTTACGAAACGGGTCACGGGAGCCTGAATGACATCTGTAAGGGCTGACCTTTCATTGTAAAGAGGGTTAGGAGGAAACTAGACATATGCCTAGTTTTTACACAAAACAATTCTATAAGAGCGGTGGCTGAAGTCATTCATGCAAAAATCCATTGCACACAATCGATTTTTTGCACATCACTAATTAGGTGCACAAATCTATGCGCACGTCACATCGAGCACATAACCTAGCAACAATACGGACCATCTTTCTCATCATCATCATCATCATCATTTCAGCCATAGGACGTCCACTGCTGAACATAGGCATCCCCCATTGACTTCCAGATTGGCCGGTTGGAAGCGGCCTGCATCCAGCGTCTTCCTGCGACCCTTGCCATCTTTCTCAATAAATACTTTTCAATATTTTGTTCTACCCCTAAGTCGGCATAATAAAGCGTCTTTCCAACAATATGGAAAGATGCCCAAGTTACTCCCTTACCAAAAAAGACCAACCCAACTTTATACTCAGAATATCGCCCCATATCCATCCTACCGTTTATTTCTAAAGTTATAGAGCGTGTTGTCCATCAGCAACTTAGTTATTTTTTGTCCAAAAACCAACTTCTAAACCCGTTTCAATCTGGTTTCCGGCCCGGGCATAGTACGGTTTCAGCGTTAGTCAAAATCACTGATGATGTCAGAAATGGCATAGATAATGGGCATCTTACCGTACTAACCTTGTTGGACTTCAGTAACGCCTTCAATAGTGTTGATTTTGATCTTCTGCTGGGAACACTGGGTTCGCTTAACATATCTCCAACGGTGCTTGACTGGTTTCATAGTTACTTGCATGGACGCCGGCAACGCATTCGTGCTGATGACTGTTTCTCTGCATGGTGTGACATCAGTGCCGGTGTTCCTCAAGGTGGCGTTCTGTCTCCTCTTCTATTTGCAATTTTTATTAATTCAATCACTCTCAAATTATCATCTTCCTTCCACTTGTATGCAGACGATCTCCAAATATATTCCCAAGGGCGCCTTGAAGACCTCTCTAGTGTAGTGAAGTTGATAAACACTGACTTGAACCGTATTCTCAGCTGGAGCAAGTCATACGGACTCAAGGTCAACCCCTCTAAGACGCAGGTTATAGTGCTGGGTGGCTCTCGGCGAATTGCCAGGATTGACTGGAGTGCCTTGCCACCCATCACATTCGACGGGGTCCTTATACCATACAGCAAAGTCGTAAAAAACATAGGTGTTTACATAGATAGCGCACTAACCTGGACGACGCAGATTGCGGAGGTCAGCAGGAAGATGTTTGCAACGGCAGCGTCAATTAATAGACTACGCAACTTTTTACCAAAACCTACTAAAATTGCACTAGTACAGGCTTTACTTTTCCCCATTCTTGATTATGCAGACTGTAGCTACTTAGATCTCAACGAAAGTCTCCTAAGCAAGCTCGAGCGCCTTCAGAACTTCTGCATTCGTATAATTTATGGTCTGCGTAAGTACGACCATGTCTCAGAATGCCGAGCTCTGCTAAAATGGCTACCTATTCGACGTCGGCGTGAATATCACATTCTTTCTTTTCTATTTTCAATCCTATTTAATCCTAAGTCACCGCCGTATCTAAAGGAGCGCTTTAATTTTTTGCAACCTGCCCTAGGTCACGAAATGCGGTCTTCCAATAAACTTCGCCTCGTTTTTCCACTCCATTCTTCTCAAACCTATTCCCACTCCTTCACTGTGCAATCCATCCGCCTATGGAACTCCTTGCCATTGTCTATTCGAGAATCTGAATCGCTTCACAGTTTCAAAACTAGACTTAAAACCTATCTCCTTTCACTGTAGTTTTCTCCTGTCTATTTTTCTTCTACTTTATTTATTTAGCCATTTTTCCTACATCTTGGTCACTAGATTCTTTTTCATGTTAATAGGGTATTTATTTATTTACATGTATTTATTTTAAGTATGTATTCATATTATGTCTGTATTATATAAGTATTTTACTATGTACATGTACTAGGTAGTATGTATTTTATTTAATTTGTTCTTATTTTATTTTATTTGTTTGTTTAATTAGTTTGTTAAATTTTTTGGACTTTTATGTTTTGGAACTCTTTACCGCCTCCCTTCTCTCAATATTAATTCAACTTTCCTCTACCTGAAGGTTGTCTGGAAGAGATCGCTTCCAGCGATAAGACCGCCTAAATTGTGCTATTCCCTAACTACTTTCCTGTGATTTGTTTGTTTTGTGTGGTGTACAATAAAGAGTATCTATCTATCTATCTATCTATCTAATTAATATGTATACCCTTGTAAAATTGCTTTCCAGTACTAAGAGTCTCTAAGCTAAACCGTGGACAGCCAGACAGACGGACGGACATGATGAAATTATAATAAAAAAAATATAACAGTATTTCCGTGAGTCGTAAACTTTAAAAAATGTAGTTCGAAATTTAACAAAAAAAATTACGAACCAAAATGAGATTTCTTTTTGACCCATTTTTAGTATCATTACGAACTTTTTGTCAATTTTACATCTTTTTATAAGTTCACAAGAACACCGATTTGTTATAATTTTTTGTTACTACTTTTTGTTACTTTGATCGAAACTGGAGTGTGACTACTGTTAAGTTATATAGGATAGATATTATTTATATATTATTATTTATAGATATTATTATTGCACACCATACAAGTAAATAACATATGATTTTTACAGAAAAACGTATAATTTAGGCGATCTTATCGCTAATAGCGATCTCTTCCAGACAACCTTTAGGTAGAGGACAACCATTAGTGAATGGTATGAGGATCTTCGTGAAGGTAAAAGCGGACTGTGTAATAAATAGGCTGGTTTATCATAGGGAAATTGGGATAACTTATTCTTTAGATGTGCGTTGACAAACATGACGTACAAGGAAAAAAATAGAATACAGTCAAAACAAAAAACAATCGATAATAGACAAAAATAAAACATTCGTCCTCCAAAGAGTCCTTGAAGGTGTTTGAACAATTAGAGAAAGGGAAGGTGGTGATTGGAATTTGACTTTAGTTAGGCCCCAGAGCTAGACTCTGTCTAGTTTTTCAATAAACAATACGTTTATTGATAGACCAGTTTATTCCAACACTTTCTGCTGAGTTTGCACTAACATTAAGGTTATCAAGCCACATTACGTTCAGCATCAGATACCTTATCTATAAAAGCTTAAATTTTCTCCTCGAGTTTCGCGCCAAATTGAATTTTAACGTCGCATTTCCCAGCTGAGGACGTTGATCGCATTCAAAACTGTTGACATGATACTTGTAAAATGTACTCGAAGTTTACATGAGTGTCCTTTGCCGTTTTCTAATATTACTATACATATTACTTGAAAATAAGAAATCGTGTTATAAAAATTTACAATCTGATACGAAAAAATATGATCGTTTGTGGTTTTTTGAGCCGCTTTTTTCGTTTTTGTTTCAATTTATTATAGATTGTCGCGCGGGGACTTCTCGTCCAAAAAGACAGAGACTTCGATGTAAAATAATATACTAAATGATAGTGATACTAAAAAGAAACTATTGGGGAGTGATAGTGAAAATGATTAGAATATGTGAATTTAAAATTTAATCTTTCGGATCTAGGTCTCTCTTGGTAGGGTTAACTTGGTAGGGTAACCGGTTTGCACCGGCTCGACAAGTGCACAAGCTGAGGGTAGTGCGTCCCACGTGTTGTTTGACATTGATGAATTTGTAAATTCATCATTATATCTGCCCTAGGTCTGCTACTGAACAAATGCCTTTCCCAATGACTTATCATCAGGAGGAATTGTCAATACTCGCCACGCTTGGTAGGCGGGTTGGAGCGCGCAGTTTTTCATTAGATTTTGCATGAAGACGCTTTTGATCGTCTCGTGCTACATAAATTAGTCACCGCTTACGACTCGCCTGCTGTTGGCGGTAGGAAAATGTATTCTTATGGCCGTCCCCACACGGTACGGCGGTATATGTAAATTGTAAATTTAAAAAAAAAAAACCCGTCTCGCCCGTCCCGGTGGTCCCCGCCGAAAATCTCTGTCTGTGATTGTCACGACAAATGCTGAGCGGCAACCTTTTTGACACACCCTTAAAACCTTCATTGTTTTTATTGTTATGTATTTCAGATTTTTATTCGTGTGTGTGTCAAATAAATGCTTTCTATTTCTATTTCTATAAAATATTTTTAATACAAGCTATTAATTTGAAATGTTTGCATGTAAGTGAATTTAATTGTTGTAGTATTTTGTTATTTATTAATTTATTGACTTTTTAATGATTGATATTGTTGACATTTTAATTATTTTTTTTTTAATATTAAAATTTTGACATTTTTATTATTATTTGATATTTATTTGACCGTAGGATTTTTTTTTATTGTTTGTTTGTGACATTTCAAGTATTTTATTGATACATTATTACTTGTTATTGCTCAGTTAACTATCGATTATTATTGTAATTTTAAATTTAAAGTTAAAATGTGTTAAAATTTTGCAAATTTTGCAAATTTCGGTAAAATATGCGGAAATTATTATTGTGACCACCTGTACTACCATATTTTATGCAATAAATACTATTTCTATTTCTATTTCTTTCTTGGTCTTATTTGCTGGCGTCCGATTGAGCTGTAATTTGGCACGCTTGTTTTATATATATTTTTGTCTTATACCTCGTACGTAAGACGAGGATGTTGATTCCTTACTTCAAGACCCTGACCATTGGAGTTTTGTCTGGAGGCTAGAACTCGCTTCAGTCAGAAGCTGTCAGTATTTAAAACTAAGCCTAACTTATCTTTAAGAGGACTATCCTTTTTGTGCGGGATGTTCAACATTTCCTTTGTGACTTCTGCGGATATCCGGCTAGAAGAACCATAAATATGGAAGACGTTCTATACGGTCAACCTTCCCTGTGCACCTATTGCTGGATTGCGCCTAAGACTTCTGTCCCGTTACTCAACCAGACAATTGACGACCGTCTTGTATAGTGGTTCGCACTCCGGACTACAAAGACTGGTGGTTACGGATTCGAATCCCGCAAGGAGGAAATGTTTGTGTAATGAGCACGAGCATTTTTTGGTACTTAAGTCATAGATCCTTATAAACGTATAAGTATGTTTATCCGTTATCTAGTCGCCATAGTACAAGCTTTGCTTAGTTTGGGGCTAGTTGATTGGTGTGATTGTTGGAATAATTTATTTTATTTTCATTCATTCATGTTAGCTTATTACAGTCTACTGCTGGGCGTAAGAACCACTAAGAGCGCAATGATTACGATTATTTTATTTATATTGATTACATTAATTTTGCCAGTGGCCTCTCCAAGCACACCCAGACCTGAACCGAAGTCCAATGCCAAAAGTCAAATATCTAAATTGGCCTTAACCATCACATCGCCGCTTCACTTATGCCAATTACATCGTCGTAGGGTCCATTTTCATTTTACTCTTTTGTCAATGGTTAGACACTCGTGAAAACTCTACTGTTCATCCCAAACGTTCATACCTAATTACTTTAGACTTCACGGTATATAAATCAATTCCAGCTTTGAATTTATAGTTTCCCTTCCTTTATCCTAAAATTTTTCTCAACACACAAATATTAACCTTAAGCATTACTGTTAAGGTTAATTTTCCTTTGAAACTGAATACAAAGGAAGGATTTCAAATGAAATAATCATTTTTCACTTAAAACAAAGCGATGTCAAGCTAACTGTGGACGTTCTGAACATTAATATTGTTTATAAAAGCGTACCCATTGCAAATTGTTCCATATTTAGGGGAAATGAACGGTTTAATTAAAAAAGCGATTTTTTTGTATTTTTTACTAAATTAAATCTTTACTTTATTTTTTCTGTATCTATAATCGATTATTCGATTGATCACCCCTGAAAATTGGTCTCTACTCTTACACTCTGCATTCTGAATATTATTGAAAGTCCGAGGTCCGCATGATTACATCCGACAATAAACTTACTCATTTCTCTTACTTGAATGATTATTTTATTTCAAATCTCCGCTATTCCCGAGGGCATACCTTAACTCTGGCTACCTCCCATCGTTCATAATAAATCGCAATTTAATAACAACGGTCAACAGAGCGTCTGTTTGATCGTCCAATCCAGGTAATGGCTTGTCAGGGTATAACGATACAGGGTTCCAGTGAGGCTTGATGGTCAAAAAACACGTTAAAATATTAATGTCTTACGCTCTTTTGCTTTTGCATATAATAATCTGAATATGTTTTAAATAACATTAATAAACTATTTATACGGTCGCCCAAGACGATAAGGATTTTGCCTTTGTTCGGATTTCAAGCAATCAGGCAAATAGGTACTCGTATCATAATTGTCATCATCATTTCAGCCATAGGTTGTCAACTGCTGAACATTGGCCTCCCCCAGTGACTTCCAGATTGGCCAGTTGGAAGCGGCCTGTATCCAGCGGCTTCCTGCAACTTTTACCAGGTTGTCTAGCCACCTTGTGGGTGGACATCCTACGCTGCGCTTGCCGGTACGTGGCTTCTATTCTAGTACCTTTCTGCTTTATCGGTTGTCAGTTCTACGTGCTATGTGCCCCGCCCACTGCCTCTTCAGCTTGCTAATCTAGACTGTAAGAACAAGAATAGACAGCGCCTGTCAGAACAATCAAATGAAGTCGCTTATTCGCGCTGTGTTCGTGACCTCCGTGTACGTAGACGAATACTAATGTCACGAAAGGTTCTCAATGATGAAGACGAACTAGCGCAGTGAAGTCAGGCCTCCCACCCGGTGGACTGATGACCTAGATAAGGTAGCGGGAAGCCGCTGAATACAAACCATAGAGCCGCTCGCCTCGCTGTGTCGTTCTAAGGGGAAGGCCTATTATGCATATCCGCTTTAAAGGTCTGATGATGATGATGGTGTTCAAGTATCTGATACTGCACATATTTATATTGATATGACAAGTCCTTGAACACTGCACAAAATCGTGCACAGTGGAGAAAGATGACAAGGAAGGCCGACCCCAAGTAAATGGGACATAGTCGATCGAGGTATAGAGGTCCCTATTCTTAATGTGTCGCTGTAAAGAATACCTAAATAAGCTTGCCAGTAGCTGCAGCACTGATGTTCTGTAATGCCACGAATTCTGCTTTTTGCTTGCGACATAAAATATAATTGAATGAATGGTAAAGGTATCATGTAACATGTAATTGAAGGACACCAAATTACGTCGCCCATTTTTATTCAATCGTTACCAACTATAATTTGGTTTATAAAAAGATCGAATTACCGTAAACATTACGCCACTCCACATTTCTCGAACAATTTGTACGCTTACAAATATATTTATAACCGTATATGCCTGAATATAAAGTCGAAATTCCATTGATCAGTCAGATGCAACGCGCCAGACCGTATCCAAGGATGCCACTATTTTTTGCCCAAACAATCAGAATAATCATTCAACTGTCAAAGGTCAAATAGCTTTGATAGACCTAGTTTTGTGTTAGACCATATTGTTTTGGGCATCCGCAGTGGTTAGTCGTGGGATTGGAGAAATAGAAATAGAAATGGGGGAGAAAATTGTGTTGGTAATTTTAGGAGTGGCAGCCCTAACGAGCGGGATCTTTATTGCAAAAGGTAATTATTATCAATTAAATGATACTGATGTCTTACTGTTGTATTTGGCTTAGGGTATAATGTTGTTACGTACGGCTTGTAGTTAGGACCACAGCGGGGCGTGAGGAATCATTGTTCTCACATTCCCTGCTACTTTTTTGACCGCAAATTCTCGTTGAAATCAGTTATTGAGAATAAACTGCAAAAATACGGAATACGCGTGCTCTCGGATTGTATCTTGGTGTGAGAGAGAGAGCAGAGAGAAGAAATAAATAAAATTAAGCGTGTTAAGCGGGCGTAATAGATGCGTCGCAACTATGCTTAGTCAATCATACTTCATCCGATTCGCTGATTGTAGTCGTGTTTGGAGTGAGCTGGAGAACGGAGCTGCGCTAAAAACATTGCAGGTATATATAATGAACGGTGAGTTAAAATACCTCTTTCTTTATTATATGATTAGCCTCATAAGGTTTATTGCTTATTAAAACTTTATGTTAAAGTTACCCAATGAAAGTGCACTTTTTCTTGTTTATTTATTACAATAGTTCAATAGTCTGGAAAATCCATTGGTATTTTCATAAGGATATCTCGCAACTTTCTATTTTGGCAGAGGGTGGTCGAAATACATTTCCCGCCAGGATAATCTCGGACTAAGTTTTTCCTGAAAACAATCAATACAAATAAATTGTTTTGTAGCTAGGTCTGCGATTTTTATTTACAAAATTCCCTTTAAAAAGAGCCCCGCGAGAAGAGGTACTGACCACAATGTTATGCGAGATTGAGCACTTGAAAAACCAGGTCATTGACGCATGTGCCAGTATCCTCCGATAAGGAACCAGCCCTAACTCCAAATCATTTCTTAATGGGATAAAACTCATGTTTACTAGCTCCGGCTTCCTCAAAATCAGATCTCATTAGCAGACAGGTATGGAAAAAGGCTATCGGACTTGCTGATCAGTTTTGGTCTCGTTGGGTTAAGGAATACCTTCCCAACCTTCTGCCGCAAAGAACATCGTCTCAACAATACAAGAACCTAAGCGTAGGTGACCTTGTTTTTATTTGTGATGGGAGTTTACCACGGCGCGGAGTTTATGTCCGTGGTAGGGTTGAGAAGGTATTTCCCGGTAAAGATAAATTCGTGCGGGAGGCGGACTTTTTATTCTATAGCTATAAAAAAAGCTATAAAAAAAGAGGCCTAGCTTTTCTGACAAGGGAGTCCTACATAACCTCCGCAGTGGTAGGTATGTGAGATGTATTCCTCCTGCAACAGCAAAAAAAGCAGCTTCGCCTGACCCTTAGTCAAGTAGTACAAGTAGCGTACTTGCAGAAACACCCAGAGCGGCAGTGCGGCAACCTCTTCGGTGGTATCCTGACCCTGTCCATCATGTCGGACTCCTGCCAGCAGCTATACTCCTCGGTAAATGAGCAAGATTTGTGCACTTCATCGTGAGGGCATTCTTTTCCTAAAATTCCATAACATTCCATGTATTCAGCATCATAATCACCCAACGTCAGTCCACTGCTGGTCATAGACCTCTCCCAAAGCATGCCACTGAGCCCGAATCTCGGCTATCTTTTTCATTATGTCATTGCATTACCATTTTGACTGTCTTAGTTATTATAATACTCAGATATTAAGTACATAAGCCCTCTTCCCGACAATTATACCTACATGTCCCAAAAATATAGCTTTGCCCGCTTCCGATATGTAGTCCACATATCGGCTGGTGATGATAAGAAACGACGCAACAAACTGAGCCCCCTTTATCAGCTTTTTTTTATAGGAAATACAAATTTGATCTGACTTCTTTAAAACTGACACTTCAGTTTGAGCTAAATCGATTACTATTAATTGATTCCAAGTTTGGTCATAGGCTAAAGTAATGGACATAGTCCAAAAATACAGCAAGCTGAAGTGGCAGTGGGCCGGCCACATCTATCGCAGAACCGATGAAAGGTGGAGTAAACGGGTTCTCGAGTGGAGACCAGGCCTTTGCAAACGTAGTGTAGGACGCCCCCCAGCTCGATGGAACGAATACCTTAGGATCTTCCTAAGGTCTTCGTTCCATCGAGCTGGGGGGCTGGCAGTGGATAGACGAAAATAGCGGGAGATCGTGCTCTGTGGCGCTCTTTGGGGGAGGCTTACGTCCAGCAGCGGACTGCAATAGGCTGACATGATGATGATGCTCATGATGGTCGTAGGATAATCTGAAAAATCGGATTTATGCGAAAATCCTAGAACGATTACAAAGGATCTATTAGGTATTTTAGATAGTTTTTTTGTAATCCAAGATTTATTGTTTTTCTAGTATAGCTTCTCTAAAAATACAAAAATTTATATTTTTTTTTATTAGCCATTTCTGTCCCACTGCTGGGCACCTAAACTTTCTAATTTAAAAAAAAAAAATATTTACATTTTAAAAGAGCCTTCCTGTAGGGATGACAAGAGGACTATGCTGGCGACGTAACACAACCTTTTTTATGTTGTCTATTTTTTACTTTGTATTGTTTTTTGATACGTTTATGTTTTGGATATATTTTTGTGTGCTGAATAAGTAAACGCAATAATAATAAAGTGTTTTTCTTTACTTATAGTTTAGTGTGTAATAGTAAGTATCGTTAATAGACTATGCATGCAATATATTTAGCATCTAAGTCATGTGCAATGCAATAAATAATAATAATAATAATAACCCCGCAGGGGCGGCTTGTGGCAAGCTGTAGGTGAGTGGCGACACCTCGGACCCCGATCCTCCGGAGGGCCCGTATTTATTTGGCCCTTGCCTCTTGTGCTTGCCTTAACTGGCCGGCCAAGAGTGGAGTTGCAAGAGCAGAACCTGTGCTCCAGGTTGGAAGTGTAAAATGTCATAACGCCGGGGGCCCGTTGACTGGTGCGTTTAGCACTGGGATCTTGCACCCCGCAGACTCACCTCTCTACAACCTTAGCCGTTCACACCAATGTTGCTACCCTTGCTACCTTCTGGTGGCTTTAATAGGGCGGCCCATTTAGTGAGCGGCGAGTCACCGTCTGCCCTGATTATCGAGATGAGACATTTGATATGGCAGGCGTCCCGTTGTCTCATCAATAACCCGGCAACCAGTCCATCAAGTTCCTTTCCATAGACCCGGTGTAGTTTCCATCTTTTCTGCAATAGTCCTTGCACCTAGCGGGTGCTGTCTTTGGCTGTATCTTCTCAATAGTACAGGCAGAGATAGTATCCGCTTAGTGTACATATCCCAACTCATTATCGTATCTCAAAGGGGCCTCTTCGTGTTGGATCTGTATCCCCACGAACGCCTTCCAAAAGGACCGGCCTTTGTGCCGTGATTTCCCGTAGGAGAGATACAATAATAATAATAATAATGCTACGTCTTTTCAGGATTTAGTTATTATTTTACTTAGTTTTGTGTTGGTACTTACTCAAAGTTATAGATTCCACCGCAACAATTGCGTAAAAACAAATAATCAAAATGGCCGTCATTAACCAAGCTCAATTTGTCCATTCGATATTATTGTCGTCAAAATAAGAAGAACACTAAGGAAGTAATTACGAACGGTAATTAGCCGAGTGTGAAATGACTCGGTGATTAACTTTACTGTGGGTAGCGAAGCGTTAGTTCAACTGATCGGTTGATTTGTGCGAGAGACGCTGCGGGCATTTTATTTATTAAGGAAAGACCAAGGTTTGAAATTTTATAATAGGGAGGTATACAAAAATGACACTAATAACCACTTACAGGTCCACACAGGTAGAAATTGAGTAATTTAAATTAGAAGGAATTATACAATTTGGAGTACCGCAGCAACACATAATATACCAGCCAATAACAGATTTTTGTTTTTCTGTTGATCAAACGCTCCTTATTTATCATCATTATCATTTAGCTAATATTTGTACTACGGTCTAAGTAGGTACAGTACTACGTAGTACAGTGGTCAACATATCTTAAATCCATAAATCTCCCCAACTGTTTTTCAACTTAAGACAAACAGATTTTAAATGTCGATTAAGGAAATTGTACATTTAGTCGAAGGTTGACTAACTATTTCTGACAGGGTTTGCGCACGCACGCATTTAGATGCAAGGCGTGAGCGGGACCCGACCTGTCACCGTCCCGTTCACACCTACTGTGTGTGTTACGCTTAGGTCTTCTCTTTCATAAAAAAACTAAGTAATCATGAAATACTAGGCAATACTAATAAACTAATCTACAAATTGTGCCGTGTGAGGACGGCCGTAAAAAATACACTTCCCTACCGCCAACAGGAGGCTTGTCATAAGAGGCCACTAATTCCTGTAGCACGAGACGGGCAGCAGCGTCTGCATGCGAAATGTTATAAAACACTGCGTTCGCCAACCCACCTGCCAAGCGAGGCGAGTATTGGCAATCCCCCCCGATGAAAGTCATTAGGGAAGGCCTGTGTTCAGCGGTGGACGTCCATGGCTGAAATGAATCTACAAATTAAATTCATTATTATGATGTACAAAATGTGTTTTGTACGTGTTGCGCTTGTATAGTCAATGACAGGTTAACCTACCCAAAAAGTTAAAGGTCATTGAACCGATTTTCAACTTTAAGTCCGACACATAGAGATCAATATAAATTGAGAAAATTTGACGTTTTGTGATGTTTATTCCCGCTATGTTTGCGATTTTGTTTGACTTACTGTTAAGGCAAACTACGTCGCCTTAACTTTTTTTACCTCTCCGTTCACGATTCAGCCAAAAAATCTTTATAAATTTTCAAATGAAGCAAAATAGCCAGTTGCATGGAATACATCATGTTGAAATCCAATCTTAGATTCTTATCTCAATATTAATCAGACTCTGCTGGTCAGAGGCGTTTTTAATGTAAAACTATTTTTCTTATTTACTACACCTATGAGTTCTCAAAAAATAGAGACAGATCTGGGATTGTTACTCAAAGAGTTACCTATCAGAAGAAAAATTGATAAATCAATCATATTGACTACCATTTATTTATAATCATAACTTATTACGCCTCCGTTTTCGGATAAGCAAACCGAGTGCTTTATGCCTAATTTTTTAACGAGGTTTTCTTCGCTTTGTTTTTTATTGTGTCTTGAGTGGCTATTTCTGCCCGATTGCTTTTAGGATTTCGTAATTCTTAAGAAAGTATAAAGTTTGTCAATAGCAAAAGAATTAACTTCTTACGAGTTACGTATTTAAGATAATATAACACTTAAAAAAAATCGTCTACACGGAATCGAACTCACGTGTCATCGCATGCCGAGCCAGGTGGATTTTTAACTAAGCTAGGATATTACGACCCGTCGAAATTTGTCAAGTGTTTCTCGCTGTCGAAGCCAGCGTTTCTTGAGGCAGTCGATTTTTTTTAAGTCTTTTATTATTATACACTTATACTATACACTTATAATAATATATTACACTAGAAACAAAATTTAAATTGAATTACGTATTGTAGGTATTATCAGTCTTCTTCTCTCTCACTCTTTTCACTCTTAATAAAATGTTACAGAAATTACTTATATCATGGTCAGTCATCTTTTTTTCTGGTGACGCTTTATTCCGACATAAATTCGCCTTACAATCAGTTCGGGATGGAAGAATCTATCGGAATGAACACATCTCGTTTTTATACAAAAAAAAAAGTACCATTGTACTACGAGAGCCAAAACATGTATTATTTATATTGAACAATATTGGACAACATTACATACATTGCTCTGATCCTGTGTTACAGAAATCAGAAACAACGACTGTAAAATTATGTTGACCATGTAATTATTACAACTGTTACTATCGAAATATAAATTAATTAAACTAGTTCTGCGAAATGATTTTCTACTCTAATTACATAAATACGTTTTAAATATAGTGGTAATACCAATAGAATTTAGGGAAAGCGTTATGCGAAAAAAAAACTATTAACTAATACATAATTAAGTAATGTAATTAAGAAAAAAAACGTTGTTAGGTTTTTGTTTTTATAAACATGATCCTTATCGTGTACTAGTTGACCTCTAGAAATATTGAGCACTATTTAAATTGATGACGCTAGTATTTGATATTACGTTGTCATTATTATTATCCGTAGTAGGCGGTTATGATGTAGCAGTGCCGGCGGTAGATGATAATTGATACTTAGCTAAGTAGTGCTTAGAAAGTTGATTAGCAGCTTTTAATGAATAACGCTCTTAGTGCTTTTTAAATATACCTGGGATTTGACGACACGTCTAACTCGCGGTTTGGCTGTGGTTTGGGGGCGAGACTGCGATTACCACATAACGGTTCCCCGAGCAAATGACCTTCAGTATTAATTTTCTCTCTACCCCGTACGGCACGCCAGAGAAACAGAAGTTCGTAGATCATGAATAATTGTCAGAAATAATCATTATTGGACCAATTCAAAATGTTTTTTCAGGCAATTTTGAGTATTTTAAAGTTTCGATATCGATTGGCCAATGCCAAAAATTAAGATAAGGATCAATTCAATTCAATTCAATATATTTATTGTATTCTATAATGTTACACAGATGTTATAATTAGATACATAAAATAGATCATTATAGACCCTGTAGGGCACAACAATAAGATAGGTATTGTGGGCAGAGAGGATGACGCCATGCATAATTAGATCAATTTGTTTATTTTAAGAAGTTGTAAAGAATTAAAATAATTAAGAAATCATATGATAATTATTGAATAATTTATTGAATAACATAATCAAATAAATAGTATTTTTAGGCATTTAAATATTTATTTATCTTTGGATTTCATTTATTGTTTTAGATTGTTGTCATTTAAGTATTCGTTTATCAACCGACTTCAAAAAAGGAGGAGTCAATTCGACTGTATGTTTTTTTTTTTTTTTGTATGTTTGTTACGCGATTACTCCGCCAATTATGAATCGATTTTAATGATTCTTTTTTTGTTTGGTAGATCATACTTCAGAGGTGGTTCATATAAATTTTATCGAAATTGATTTAGAACTTTTTGAGAAAATCAACAAATATATACCCAGATAATATTTTGGTTGTGGTTTTTGTTACTTATCTTCGACAAATATGAGCCAATTTTAATGATTTTTATTTTATTGATTAGCTTATACTTCAAAGATGCTATGACAAAAGTTTGAAAAAAAAAATCACCCCTAAGGGTAGGAAAATAGGGGATGAAATCGGTGTTCAGCAGTTAGATTAGGATTTATCACTAAAAATAGATGAAATAAGTAAATTTTATTTAAAAAAATAAAACCGACTTCAAAACACTGAAATGCTAAAAATAATCCTAACACTTAAGTACCTAACCAGTTACTTTTGGAGTCGGTGCAAACAAAAACATTGAATCTCTCATCGACTGGCACCGACTCTAAAAGTAACTGATTAGGTACTTAAGTGTTAGGATTATTTTTAGCATTTCAGTGTTTTGAAGTCGGTTTTATTTTTTTTAATAAAATGTTTGTGTAATCACTTACGGAGGAGATGCATAGAATTATTTTTTGTTGACGTTACTAAGCCTGTTTTTGTAAATATAAAATAGAGCAAATACAAATTTTAAACAATGATTTTACAGATAAAACTTTAAAGATTACTGTTGTCTTTCAATTATTTTAATATACAATTAAAAAGAAGTAGAAAGATGCTAAAAAGTAGAAAAACACGAGTTTTAGGGCGTATGGCCTTAACATACTACGTTTTTTCACAGAAGAATGTCCTCCAAACGAAGAATACCTTCTTTGTGGGTCAGCATGCCCTTTCAACTGTACCGATCCTGAAGGTCCTATAACCTGCTCCGACGACTGTGTTGAAGGCTGCTTCTGCATGTCTGGTTTCTTAAGGAACGAGAGTGGAACATGTGTGAGCGCTGATCAATGTATTGGTAAGTTTTTTTCTTTATCATCATGAACCTTTGGAAGTCCAATGCTGGATAGACCTCTCTTTTACAATGCCATAGCGTTGTTCTGGGCCGTTTGCAGTTTTCTACAACCTTTAGAACCTAAAGGTTGTTTGAAAGAGATCGCGTTAAGCGATAATAGGCTAGTTTCCTGGGTCAAAAAAATTTTTTTTTATTTAGTCCATCAGTCATAGATTATCAAAAAATATTGGACCGATATTTTGTCTTTTGTCAATTAAACAAAAAATTACGAAGATAAAGCGCATCGAAGTTTGCACGTGACGTCACACCTTGCTAAAAAGTGTCGCAAGGCGTGACGTTACGCGGAACTTTAACGGGCTATATCTTTATCATTTTTTGTTTGATTGAGAAAAGAAAAAATACGTGTTCAATATATTCTGTTGATCCAACTGACGGAATAATTTGATTTTTTTAGAAAATTAGCTCATTGTGCATCTTTCTGTAAACATCAACTGCAATACCTTTATTTGTAAATATCTGACATTCAAATGACAATACTATAATTTGACACCATAGTGATGATCTGATGATGGAGCCAGGTCAATGGTGAAACTCTTCAATTGCTACTAGTAAGACATTCGTGTTTGGGCTCATTTGATTCGTCTTGTTGAGTCCAATACATACAAAAATGTGTTTTGTAGTTGTTAATCTATGATAATCATTTATTATTCATGAACTAAATCCTCAATTGTATGATAACACTAACAGAAAAACCTAAATTCTTACCTTGCAGGTAAAAACCCAATTTGCGATGCGAACGAAGAGTTCCTATCATGTGGTTCAGCATGCGCAGGGACATGCGCACAGCCCGAGCCAGTCATCTGTGGTGGTGCCTGCAGTATGGGGTGCTTCTGCAAATCAGGATATGTCAGGGACACTACCAGCAACAAGTGCATTCCGTTAGACAAGTGTCCTGTTGGTGAGTACAGCACCCAATACTACATAAGAATAACCCCTGTCAGGTTTTGAATAGTCTCCTGGGAGAAGAAGACTCCTAGCTGTTTGTATAAGTGGTGTAAATCTACTTCGAAAATTATTTCTTTCCCAAACATACATACTCCAAAAATTTTCAAAAATTCTTCGTTTTGCCTATTAAAATGTAAAGGCAGGGCAAGAGCATAAACGATTAGTGTTAAAGTTAAGTTCGTTGTCTTGTTACTCTAAGAGTGAATCGGGAACTCACTACGTACTTACAAGATCTGCATTTTTTCTTTTTCAGTATTTACTTTAACTTAAAGCTAAGTTGGATGGAGTTGCCCTAGTAAAATAATATGAAAGCATCTTTGTGTGAAGTCTCTCCATCATTCTTCGCTATATAAATTATACTCAGGATTTCTCTATCTACTAATGTCACAACGTCATTACCTCCTCGATTCCTGATATTGCCGTCTCTTTCAGAGCAATGCCTTAACCAGAATGAGGTATACGACATCTGCAACGGCTCCTGCGAGCCATCCTGCTCGGACCCTGAGCCGATCTGCACCAAGCTCTGTACTGGAGGCTGCATCTGTTCTTCTGGCCTCCTCCGCGATGATAATGGAGAGTGTGTGACGGTGGACAAGTGTCCAGCAAGCAATTCCACTGATCCTGGTCTGTTAGGAAAATACTTGAATGCTATCAACAAGATCTTACACTTGTCGACTGAGGCTTAATGTCATCTTATAGATCAGGCCCTCGATACAGAATCGTTCGATAACAAATTGTCTAGCGGAAAACCACGTGACACTATACATATACCTAATTGTATGATTTAGCATTAGTGTCACATGATTTACTGGTTGACAATTCGTTATCGAAGCGTGCCTGCCGACCTATTGCATGCTAGCATACAGAAAATCTATACTTATTATTAAATGCGAAAGTAACTTTGTCTGTCTGTCACGTTTTCACGACTTAATTGCTAAATTTTAGTATAGATATTGATGGGACCTTGGAAACGGACATACTAAGCTACTTTTTGTCGTTTAAGCTGAACCGATTTTAGTGTAATTTTTGTAAGTACAAAAAAACCCTAGGGAACATAACATGTTACTATTTTCAATCCACCTCTCAAGCGAGTAAAATACGGTGTGACTAACCGTATTCCAAGTTAGCGATGCGGGCATTGCTAGTATAAAATAAAAAGAGCGTATTATTACTGCCGAGCCGAGCGTTTTGTTATTTGTGATTATTATTAGTGGTTATTATTGATTTAAAGATCATAATTATTAAAGGTCTGCTCTTGAAAAAGGATGACAGAACAAATTAAGTGTAACCTAAATAGATAAAGATGAGTGAAATCTCCTAGCACAGGCATATTTTTTGCATAACAACTGTTTAAAATGTAAACTTTATTGGAAATAATTTAGATTTAAAAAAATATTAATACGGAAGCTATAATACAGTCAATTATAGGCCTCTGCCGTTCGTCACAGAAGATTTACACCTTAAATAGAAGTCAACTATACAGGGTTTAAAAAAGAATAGGAAATCCTTAAAACCAAGTAATCAGCTCCTAGCAGCAACAAGTGTTATTATGGGAGCAACATCAAAATTGAAAAAAAAAGCTTCATACAAACTGACGTGGTACCTCGATGACACTATATGGAGCATCTAAAAAAACACCATTTCAATGTTGCTTCCATAGTAAAAGTTGCAGTGTAGGAGTGTCCTATTCTTTTGTACAGCCTGTATATAACAATAACATATATATAAACAATTTATAAAAAAAAAAAAAAAAAAAAAAAACATTAAACCATAGTAAGTTCTAGGTTGGTTGGCAATTACTGGAGTTACCATTTCATTAACGTAACATTAACTATTAAATTATTATTACTTTTAAGAAACAACGATATTGTGATACCTAATTCATTGATATCATATAAATTATACTTAAGTACTTATTTTTACGAGTATCATAAATTTAAAAATAAATATTTAAATTAAAGACATGGTTTTTATTTTTACTTATTAACTTAAATTATTTTAATAGGTAAGTACATAATTAAATGAAAGATCCATACTTTTTATGTCAAAAACGGTGTTATGATATTGATTACAGAATATAAAGCGATACATAATGCAAATAATGTGCCATTAATTCGAGTCTTCCCAGCGTGGTTTGGCATTGGAATCATTATAATATTCGTGATCTGAAAAAATAAAAATTCAACTTCAGTGATACATACAAAATTCCCTTTAGTGACATCTATCCAGCAATTCAATAACTACTGTATCACGTGCTAGTTCCGGGGAAAAATGTTGCGTTACAGATTACATAGCAGACATTATGGAATGTCGCTTGCGTGAGGTTCTAACGTTTATACGTAGATGGCGGTATAGGTATTAAATAGCTACCACGCAAAAAAGTATGACTGCCAATGTGTGGTTTTTTGTAGCCAAATGTCATGTAAATAGAGCCTTGTTACTATTATTATTTTTATAACATTATTATAACCTGTACCACAAAAGTTTTGTCTGTGAAATTAAACAAAAAGAACATAGGTCGAAATAATAATATATTCCTTTAACAGCGGTAAAATTTATAACGAAGATCCAAAAATGATATTTTCAATATTACGGCCTAAGTAGGTATCTGCCTTAAAGGCATGATCTAAAGTATGGCAGACTATTGAAGTGTTAGTTTATATTCGTATACGTATGTTTTTTAATTTTTTTTATTGAATTGATAAATTTAAAAAGTGTTTTATATGCAGTTAAACCTTTTTCTTACAGTAGTTGTTAATTCAGTTAGAAGGTCACGACATTTCTAAATCTTCATCTAAAGATGAAGATTAATAATGAAACTTAATGAAGAAAAATTGATTGTGTTAATAAATTATGATAAACAGGATAATAATTTTTCAAGTGAAAGTACATAAAATAAACTAGCATTATTAGGAATGCCAAAACATAAAAACAGTTTAAATTATGTTGGACAGGTTGGTTCACATAAGATCGTAACCGCATATTATATTTATCATAGTGAAGAACTTTTGTTCTATTCAAATTTTTAAGTTTCAAATTTCAAATTCAAATCTTTATTTGCTTACCAAGTGATATACATTGGTGGTAGTACGTATGGAACAGGACTTACCGATCAGGCATACGTAAATGAGACACAATAGAAATTCTATTGTTATGTGGTCTCATGAGACCATTTGGATGTTAACGGGTTAAAACTTAGTTCGCAAATGTAGAGATCAGCGCTTGTAGACTACTATTAGCTTAACAATAAAATAAGTACGATTTCAATGGTTAAAAACAATATTAATTAGAAGGACTTAAGTAAACAATTTGAACAATTAATATGTCGGGTAGGTCCTTAAAATTTTTAGAGCCGTTAAGGAATTATGATTCGGTGGTATATTTTTAAGTTATACTATAATCAATTATTTGTTTATAATTTCTAGGTAAGTACAAGGGATTCCGCTGCGCATAGGTCCGTCAGTCAGTCAATCAGTTTTACCTTTTATATTTAAAGATCATAATCATAATAAAAGGTGTCCCAGAGCTCACCCAAAAACAAAATTCATTAAAAATCTATCTAACACAGAGTGCGGCCCTTTGAATATTGTTATAGTTACGAGTATAAGAGTTTTAGTGATCAAGTAGGTATAATCACGATGATCATAGCCACAGAATAAATTTATGAACTATACAGAACTTAAGCTTCATACAATGCGCGCTCGAGAAACGACAAACATCAACACGAAATTTCGAAACACGCTGGAACAGTTTGAGCTCTAAGCTTTTCGAGATTTCGTGTCCATGAACGATGTCTATGTACGCGTTGCTCTAACTCGGATTGTGTGAAGTTTAACTTCTGTAACGCGGTGTTTTGTGCCATCACCCAGAACTAACCTATGGCACAGACATTGACGTCACCTTTCGGTAATCCACCTCTCGCATGCCGTGCGCCAGATAGCTGTAGGAGAGGAAGTCACTGTGGTTGGACACCAACTGAAACACCATCGTATTGGAGCCGGGCCCGCCTCGTATCACGCTGAAGCTGATTTCACCAGTCGCGTCGACGGTCGCAGTGATGTCTATGTAGGTTATGACGTAACCTTTCTGAAAATAAGGAATGAAGTTGTAAGGTTTGAAATAATAAAATGAACGGATTTATAGAGAGATGTTGTTGATCAATGTTGTCAAATTGCACCGCGTTGCTCTCCTAAAAAAAATGGATGCAGTGAGGAAGTCGGTGCACATTACCTATAAATACATACAGAGTGGAAATGACAATCCGATAATAAATGAAAATACAGTTGCTTGTATGTATACCTAGATACCGTCTAGGTTAGGTTAGATTAGGTTATTTACAAGACTTTTCATATGAAAGTAAAATCAAAATCATGAAAAAAAAACTGATGCAATTTTGTTGACGATTTTGTATGGGACGTTTTAATTTTTTTACTCTTTCGATGTTGCTTTCATGTAAAATGTCCATATAAAGACTAGTGAAAACTGTGTTTTTTTGTAGTATGAACGTCTCCACTGTGTATAGGTACATTAAGATTAAGGTTGATTACAGCAACCTCTTCTCCACTGTGCATGATTATGTTGACAATGATATCTAGCTTAATAAGACGTTAGATGAAGCACAAGATGAACGTTAAACAGCAAGTTAGCTGCGTTATTTTTTCGTCAAACTATACAGAATAAAAAGCAAAGTACTTTTCAGTACTACTGCAATAAGAGATCATAGTAAGCCCCCAGTTATACAAGTTTAGGTATTTAGGTAGATAGATAGATAGATAGGTTTAATAAACTTAGATACCTTCGCCGTCGTAGAGAGTGTCACAAAGAAAGGGTCATAGTTGTTCCTGTGTCTGTAACGATCAGAATGTCCCTGCATCGGTAGTGATTCTGAAAAGGAATTAAATAATAATTTAAACATAGTTGAGAATGTTACAGATGTTGATGCGAAATCAGTTATCCTGAAGTGGGACTGGGGCACATCAAGATGACTTCATGGACAATGACTACAACAAAGTCGTGCCTTAAAACAAATGAAGGATATTGTTGAAAACTCCATCAGAGATGTGAGACAGTCGTTATTAAGATCTGAAGCGAGTTTTCCCAGAATCGAGAGGAGTTAGAGAAAGAGAAGGTAGGCCTATGGAATAAAAATTAAATAACTAACAAACGAACGGATATCTTCTAATACCCGTCAATTTCAAAAACCACAATTGTAACCGTAATAAATGAAATATTAAAGTTTAGAAATCACTGTAGTGAAAAGAGCCAATAAAAGTTGTAACAAACAACTATTCTCTTAGATTAATCGCTTGCGATTTGAAGTCTGTGGCTTTTATCTAACAAAAGCATTCATGATTTATTGTATATTATTATTAATGGGGTGTAATAACTAGCTTTATCCAATTAAATGTTTGATTGAGGGCGAATGAGCGGGGTGACCTTTGATTGGGCAGGGTCATTAATCTTTTAATCGTAGCATCGGCGTGGGTACCGCCATCTTTCTTTTTAACAAGCTTATTTATCTTCACTTGTAACAGATTCATTGACACCTCTCTCTTTGCTTCGGGGATTTAAAATATCCTTGGTATATGCAAATCTGACTAATAAATCTTCGGCAAGTACATTATCAATGTTACGATCAGTGTTGAAGTTATATATATTTTTTAAATTACCCTTCCGTACCTTATCTTAAGAACTGCTAAACTTTTAATATCAAATTAATAATACATTTTTCCAAGAATCACCAATATTTAGCCCCAAACGAAGCAAAACTTGAACTTTGATGACTAGGTAACGGATAAACATACAAAATTACCGCGAACTACTAGACCCTGAGTTGAAAAATTAATCTGGGAACTACTACTAACTAAATAATAAATCCGAAAATAAGAAAGTTGCGCAGAAAATCCTTTATGAATAAACTATAGACCACGCGAACGAAGTCGCGATCAACAGCTAGTAAGAAAATATACTCGTACACTGAATACATACTTGTATATTCGATTCCAATCCGAAACTTTTCAGTTCTATACCTCTGTGTATAACTCAACACCGTTACAGTTCCCATTAGCAAAACCACTAGTATTTTTAACATTTTAAAATAATCTTCTGAAACAAAACTTATTTAAACTATAACTTCACTACTTTTGCTACTGTAGTATGCACTGATGTTATTTTACCACTGAAAGTTTGAGATATCGTCATCTTATCGATTTCATGAGATATTTTCTCGTTTTGATAACAGTACAAAGTTATCTGTAGCATTGAAAAGTATCAGTAAGTGATTTCGTAATCGATATATTTATCTTTGCAACTGGATGATAGATCTGTTTAACCTAAATATTCGAGTGTCTGAGTCACAATATTGGCAGTAACAAAGGGATTTAAAATCATATTAAGTACTTAAATAAGTCATAGGTAAAGTTAATGCAGGCCTATGTTTAGCAGTGGATGTCCTATGGCTGAAATGATGACGATGATGAAAGGTAAATACTATGTCGCAGTTATGTCGTATCTGTTAATATTTTTATCAATTTAGGCGCTGCGCAAACGTAGACACTTTGTTGCCGACATTGCGCACCATCGATAGCATAGTACCTGCCTGCCTAGCATGAGCACTAAAACACAAAATGATATGATATGATATACCGATTTATCGACGCCAACTGTAAAAATATGATAGATATAGCCGCCATGTTGAATCGCCGTACCGGTGACGTCACATATTATGATCGCTGTTTCGATAAAAATTCGAAATAGCGGCTTTATCTATCATATTTTTCCAGTTGGTGTCGATATATCGCAATATCGTATCATATCATATCGTGTTTTTAGTGTTATGCTAGGGGGGCTGAGTCGAGTGGCGACCACGAAGACTTACCGTGCCATAGGCAGGTCTCCAACCCGATAGACTGTCGACCTAATCAAGGTTGCGGGCAGCCGCTGGATGCAAATGGCCCAGAGGCGCTCGCTGTGGCGTTCTAGGGAGGTCTATATACAGCTGTGGACGTTGCAAAGGATGATGAGGATCATCATCATCATGTCAGCCTATTGTAGTCCACTGCTGGACGTAAGCCTCCTCCAAAGACCGCCAAAGAATACGATCTCCCGCTTTTTTCATCCAGCCACAGCCAGCCATCTTCCTACGTTCGTCGGTCTATATCTTACACTACGTTTGATAAGGATAATGAAAGTAAATCAGTTAAGAAAGCCAATTTCGTTCGGTTGAAGCTAGAGCTCTGTACCTTAATTTAAAAAGCACCTGCACGCTTATCAGCAGGAGTTCTTAGTTCGAGTTCCTATCTGTTAACTGTTATCAATGTACTATCTTTACCTAATCAATTTATAGTAAGATTTATCTACTTTAACGGTCATTGTTTCTGTCTGCTTATTCATCATCATCATCATTTCAGCCATAGGAAGTCCATCGCTGAACAAAGGTCTCCCCCAATGGCATATCATTGAGGGGAATTGCCAATACTCGCTACGCTTGACTGGCGGGTTGGCGAGCGCAGTTTTTTATTAAATTGCCAGTTTATAGAATATCCAACAAAATAAAAATAAATCAAAAGCAACAGATCTTGGTATAAGAAAAAATTTTCCAAAACAACCCGTCTCCGGTTTTCCTGTTTCCTAATGGAAGCGAATATTGGAACAATCAACATAAACAGGATTCGGTAATATATCAAGTTTACGATATTTTGCTTTTGAATTAGGTAGCAAAGAAGACGCGCAATGTTTAACAGGGTGTGTACAAAACCAGAGAAAAGTAGGATACATCCATTTAGAAAGTATCCATTAAGTTCTAATTCTTTGGATTTTGAACGAGATTCGATGTTAAGTCCTAAACCTTCAAAAGTTTAATGAGTCTTAAAAAATTTGATGTAAGGGATTTTATGTGGTTCAATAGTTTAGACTTTCTAGAGTCTAAAGCTATCAATAGTTTTTTTTTTTAACTACTACATGGCTTTATTTGCTGCAAAGCATAATGAAAAAGAAAATAGAAGATACTTATTACTGATGGTTTTCGAGCAATAATCGCATTAATTCAGTGAGGGGTAGTCTAACGATAAGCATGGTCATTTTTAATGGTTTTTAAATGATAAATAATATCATTTAAAAAGCTTTAGAGTGCAAGTTTGGTGTAGTTTGTGTTATTATGTCTTGTGAAGTGATAAAATTATTGAAATATCATTATAGACAACGACGCATCGAGTGTCAAGTAACATGTCTCAAGACAACTTGTTTTAGACCCGATAGTGTCTTGAAACCTGCTTCTACGGGAAGAGTAGCCTCCACTGAATCCAAGAAAAGCAATAAAAACTAAACACCCGTTATTTATTGAAAACTATATCAAGTAGGTATACACTCGACGTTGGCAGAATCACTGCTCTGCGGGAGCGGGATGAGTCCTTAAAAAAAGCATCTCTTCATCTACACTAAAAGACCCTCTTCGACGACGGAGGAGGGCTAAAATAATTTGCGGTTAGCCTAGGTCTGCCCCGTAACCGCGATGCGGCCGAGTTTAATGACGTGACCATATGTTCCGCTTTGAGTGGGACTGTCCTACTTTTAAATTTACGTAACTATCTTGATGCACCCAAAATATTGAATAAATATAAACAAAAAATATGGCGAACTGCAAAAAAATATATTGATGAATGATGAATTAGGATGAATCGTCTTTCATTTGTGTTTTGCCTATTTGCTCTATTCTCTGAAATATCCCATTTGCCTTTCTATCGCTCGTAATTATGTCTTTCCTGCAAATGAATTTTTACAAAGGACCAAAACATTGGGTTTACGGTTAACCGTTTAGACTAACCCCACGTTCCGCTTAAACCATTTTTAGGGTAATCCGTAGACATATCTGGTTAACCATTACCTACAATATTGCTAATTAATCAAAAAGAACAAGATAAATAGTAATAGTAGATCGTATTAAAGCTTGAATTTTTTTAACGAAAGTAAACCTTACACCGTTACTGGTTCCTATACGATTGGGTTAACCCGTATTTAAGGATTAAGCGTAAACGTCGGGTTTCCAGCCGAATCGTTAAAATTAAACCAATCAAACTCTACACGGGTAATCTTTTCTGTCCTTGATTTTTACGCACGGGTCCTAAAACCCTTTCTGCATCCAAGTTACCCTTGCCACTGTATGGACATTGTTGCTGTGCTTATTAAACAAGTTAACATACTTACCTTAAGGTCATCATACTGGATCAAACACACAACTCAAAATTGAAACTGTAATAACCATTGTTATCTACATTTATCGGAGTTTATGATGTACTGTCACCATAAACATATCTAAAGATCAGAAACCTATACTAGTGAAATACATTAACCGCGTCCGAATTTCGGCATCACCTTAACACCTTTATGTTATGATATGCTTGCTAAAATAAACCCTTGCAGACAAAAGCCGAAGGCACAGCCTATCGACAACAGCCAGTGTCTATTTATCTATCTTAAATGCCAATATCTTTCCACTGTTTTGAGAGAAAATGTAGTAGATTATAAGAAAGTTTGAAAAAATTAACAAAAATGAGCCTCAGACAGGTAACGGTTCTTTCAATTGTGTTAACCCATATTTATAAATTAGGCGTGGCGTACAAGTCGCAAGTACAAATTCCAGCCGAATCGTTAAAATTATACCGCTTAAATGTTACCATTTCGGTCCTTGCCGGCCTTGCTGCCATCTAGCCAAATTGTAGCCATTATCAAAGTTTTGACGACTTCTTTAACGACCGAGAGGTGTAGCCGAGTAGTAGACCTAGTCGTAGTCCGTAACTTGGTGTTGCTATCTCTGAGGTCCCGGGTTCGATTCCCGGTCGGTCAATGTAGAAAAATAACTTTTCTCTATTGTCTCGAGTCTGGATGTTGTGGTACTGACGTTGTTTCTGATTTTTGTAACACATGTTTTTAAGCTACTTATCATAGGATCAGCCTGCCTAGCATGAGCACTAAAACACGATATGATATGATATGATATAGCGAAATATCGACACCAACTGTAAAAATATGATAGATGTAGCCGCCCTGTTGAATCGCCGTCACATAATATTAGATTGCTGTTTCGATAAAAATTCAAAATGGCGGCTATATCTATCATATTTTTAAAGTTTGTGTTTACTGTTTTACGTTGACCTGTGGCGAAACCCTCCTAGACAAAAGCGAAGGCTTTGAAACAATGCCGTGTCCTAGATAAACATAATTACAGTATAATAGGCGCTTTTTGCGTACAGTCAGCTACGGTAGCAGAATATCGCAGAGTTTAGTTCGGAGTTCACATAATTACTTTACGTGAGCTTTGAGGCGCAAAAGTTGAAAGCTAGGCAAAGCTTTGCGTTGGGTTCAACTGTAGGTCAAACTTTGTTGCTGCTTAATTTAATATCGCTCATTAAAAACCTATGATTTTATGCAGAAATAGATTTTTACAGCTGACAGAGCTACTCTATTTAAATTTTCTATTTTTTTCTAAAGCTGATATCTTTCTGGAAGTTTCTGCGGAACAGCTTTCTCATTGGAACGAACAATGATAGAGAAAATATATTACTTTTCAACCGACTTCAAAAAAGGAGTAGTATTCGACTGTATGTTTTTTTTTTTTTGTATGTTTGTTACGCGATTACTCCGCCAATTATGAATCGATTTTAATGATTCTTTTTTTGTTTGGTAGATCATACTTCAGAGGTGGTCCCATATAAATTTTATCGAAATTGATTTAGAACTTTTTGAGAAAATCAACAAATATATACCCAGATAGTATTTTGGTTGTGGTTCTTGTTACCTATCTTCGACAAATATGAGCCGATTTTGATGATTTTTGTTTTATTGAATAGCTTATACTTCAAAGATAATATGATAAAAGTTTGCAAAAGAAAAATTACCCCTAAGGGTAGGAAAATTGGGGATGAAATCGGTGTTCAGCAGTTAGATTAGGATTTATTACTAAAAATAGATGAAATAAGTAAATTTTATTAAAAAAAATAAAACCGACTTCAAAACACTAAAATGCTAAAAATAATCCTAACACTTAAGTACCTAATCAGTTACTTTTGGAGTCGGTGCAAACAAAAACATTGAATCTCTCATCGGTTGGCACCGACTCCAAAAGTAACTGATTAGGTACTTAAGTGTTAGGATTATTTTTAGCATTTTAGTGTTTTGAAGTCGGTTTTTTTTTTGGATACCACAATATCATCATCATTATCATCATTTCAGCCATAGGACGTCCACTGATGAACATAGGCCTCCCCATTGACTTCCAGATTGGTCGGTTGGAAGCGGCCTGCATCCAGCGTCTTCCTGCAACCCATACCAGATAGTCTGACCACATTGTGAGTGGACAATATAACGACACATAATTAACAAAAGATTAATATAAAAACAAACAAGCAGCATTATCTTCTTTTGTTAATATTTAATTCTCGTGTTCAGCTGTGTTTTTAATTTTATTCTTTTATAATAATTTGTCATCTAAAAATACATTTAAGTATTATGTGTATATTTTTATATTTACCTTTTATAAGCCTTTATTCTCGAGATCCACAGTTTGTAAGAAATTTTATTTGAGGCGGGACATTATTGAGTATATTATTATAATAATTCGGCTTGACTTGTGAAGCCTGCCAGCCTGTGTCACCTGGAAAATTTAAAGTTCTAACGATACCTCATACATCAAAATCGGTTAAGGCGTTAAGACGTTATAGTACAATTAAGAAACTCACTTACATACATCCACGAACTCTAAAAACATAACACTCCTTTTTTGCAGTCGTGTTAAAAATAAACTCGTTTAAATGTCTGAACAGTGCCATTGCCACCATCAGCTACTACTTGTTTTCATAGAATTTTTTTATTTTGTTTATTAGGTTCTCCAACAGTTACAACACTATACATTAAAAGAAAATACAAATTCCAACATGTTTTTGACTAAGTGCATAACTAATTATAGGGGAACACATCATGCTTCTTATTATAATAACTTATCTATTATTATGAAATAGTTACAGCATGTGATTATTAGACTATTCAATTTACTTCCAAATAGAGTCCAAATTCTGCCACTCCCTGTTTTCAAGAGGATCATTAATAAAGTCTTGGCTGAAAATTGATTTTAAGACACTAGTGAGTTTATTAAATTTTGCCTTGACGAACACTTTTAAAAAATAGCTAATGTTTTGCGGCATAAGCGGCTGTATTTTTTGATTACGTTGGATCAGAAGTTTGATTTTTTCACAGCTCCAAGGAACAGTAGATTTGAGTATTTGATATAAATTCTAGCTTGATCCCTCTACATTTTCCTGAGAAAAAAGGTCTTGACAGAGACAGAGAGACGGACGGACGGAAAGTGATCCTATAAGAGTTCCGTTTTTTCTTTTCGAGGTAAGGAACCCTAAAAAGAAAAAGTAAAAACAATGGCAAATCTATTCCGCTCGCTTTTATGGGCCATCCAGGTGTCGGGCTCTAAGAAACAGTAAATAAAATATTTATAATTAGTTTTATAACGATCTTTACTCGCTATTGTATCAAAGGCCTTAATTTCATATTTCACCACGTGTTAGGGAATGCCGAGATAGCAAAATCTTAATTAAATATTCGCTTTACTGTCGACTGGGTAGGGTTGCCTGTTCAAAAAAAGCTGACTGAAGAAAATTATAATTAAAGCAGGCAATATTTATACGTTTTCATATCATGTAAAAGCAGGGTAATATTTTAATGTACATTAAAGAAAATGCAAAGTTGAACTGACGTTTAAGTAACAAAATCTTTGTATACAGTAGAATCAGTTTATTATAACTTATATTGTCCATCCACTTATTATTAATATCCGCTAAATTACACAGCGAAGTTTGGTTTTCATTATTTTTTACAGGTCAAAAACCTCTCGCCTCTTGGGCAGTAATGACCGGCAATAGCACAGTTGGCCGGGATCAGGGCAAAAGAGAAAGAAATCAGCGGACGATGCGGGCGGTATCAAGCACCACCGCCTTCTGCATCTTTATAATTTTTTTATTATTATAAAGTCGGATATAATGACTTCGCATATTATAGTGACCCATTTTTAATAAATTGTATCCGGTTATAGTGGCTGACATGATTCCAAACATTTTTGGCGTCGGCAAAACAAAAGAAAACAAGCATTACTGATTTCATAAGAAAAACATTATAAATACGTATGTTGTACTTATTACTTTTTTAACCAACTTCAAAAAAAGAGGAGGTTCTCAATTCGACTGTATGTATTTTTTTTTTTTTTTTTTGTATATTTGTTACGCGATTACTCCGCCAATTATGAACCGATTTTAATGATTCTTTTTTTGTTTGGTAGATCATACTTTAGAGGTGGTCCCATATAAATTTTATCGAAATTGATTTAGAACTTTTTGAGAAAATCAACAAATATATACCCAGATAATATTTTGGTTGTGGTTCTTGTTACCTATCTTCGACAAATATGAGCCGATTTTGATGATTTTTGTTTTATTTAATAGCTTATACTTCAAAGATAATATGATAAAAGTTTGCAAAATAAAAATCACCCCTAAGGGTAGGAAAATAGGGGATGAAATCGGTGTTCAGCAGTTACATTAGGATTTATCACTGAAAATAGATGAAATAAGTAAATTTTATTAAAAAAAATAAAACCGACTTCAAAACACTAAAATGCTAAAAATAATCCTAACACTTAAGTACCTAATCTTACTACTATGATATAGACATAAGACAACAGCACATTAACCTACCATAAAACGTCAAACTTTTTCAATTGATATTTGATCTCTACGTGTCGGACTTAGAGTTGAAAATTAGTTAAATGACCTTTAACTTTTTCGGTAGGTTGACCTGCCGTTGTCTGTACTAAATTTAAAAAAATCCTTCTTACTTATACAGTAAAATCCTTTTATAATAACATCGAAGGGAAATAACGAACACGAATTTTAATACGAGAAGAATGAAACAAAATAGAGATTTAAATAAGTAAATTTTATTAAAAAAAATAAAACCGACTTCAAAACACTAAAATGCTAAAAATAATCCTAACACTTAAGTACCTAGTTAGTTACTTTTGGAGTCGGTGCAAACAAAAACATTGAATCTCTCATCGGCTGGCACCGACTCCAAAAGTAACTAATTAGGTACTTAAGTGTTAGGATTATTTTTAGCATTTTAGTGTTTTGAAGTCGGTTTTATTTTTTTTAATAAAATTTACTTATTTAAATCTCTATTTTGTTTCATTCTTCTCGTATTAAAATTCGTGTTCGTTATTTCCCTTCGATGTTATTATAAAAGGATTTTACTGTATAAGTAAGAAGGATTTTTTTAAATTTAGTACAGACAACGGCAGGTCAACCTACCGAAAAAGTTAAAGGTCATTTAACTAATTTTCAACTCTAAGTCCGACACGTAGAGATCAAATATCAATTGAAAAAGTTTGACGTTTTATGGTAGGTTAATGTGCTGTTGTCTTATGTCTATATCATCTTTGTGTTGTGCCCAACCATGGATATAGTACAGAGTCTATGTATACCTATTTATTATGTAATGAGGTGCCTGTAGCTCAGTGGTGGCAGTGCTTTGGTAGTGATTAACAAAGTTAAACAACCCACGCCTTCCGACCACATTTAAGTAGCGACATTTTAAATAAGCATCTCCGTGCTTCGGAAGGCACCACCGTTCGTGCTTCTGACCACATTTAGTGACATTTTAAAGCATCTCTGTGCTTCGGAAGGTAAAGTTGGTCCCGGCTCTCTTTGAACTCGGTAAAAATCGGTAAATACGCTGAAAACTGTGTTAGGAGCATATTATTATAAAAACAACATCTATAATGTGTATTTTATGGAAATAAACATTTATTCATTCAATCATTCTAGTCAGAGGCCTTAAGGTAGCTTGATTACATATGACAGTAAGGTTTAGTCACTGGCCTTACGCCCTTAATTTAATCCGCACTGGGCCCGCATGGTGGAGTATGGTCCAAACAACCTCTTAGTTGATTTGAGGCACATATTTCTAATTATGTTGAGGTGAAGCCTGTGCCCTGCAGTGGCACATATACAGGGTTACATGGCAAAGGGGTGCCAAATTTAAAAAATAAGATCTAGGGAACAATATTATAAAGAAGCGTCTTAATCGTTATTATTTTTAGTAATTGTATGTTATGAATAAAAAATACTTTGAAATATCCGATATTAAAGTCAATAGAGAGATTACGAAAGCCATTCATCAGAGGCGTAGATACGGTGAGCCAACAGAGACCTTACGCAGTGCAAATACAGTGCAATTTTTTCATGAATGAGTTAAATTATCCACGAGTATGATTTTAACGGCGGATAGGAATAATTAAATGTAAATTTTTCTTTTGTTCTTTGCATAGTTCCATTA